>CM072714.1:4458928-5058928 GCA_036884735.1 Huso huso | reverse complement strand
AGCAAGTGATCAATGTGTTTTAACTAAGCATCATGAGATGGTATCTGAATATGCTGGTGCTTAATTCAGACCCTTATTACAGCCCATAAAAGAGTGTGGTGGGTATCCACTCACGGACGAGAGACACAGGAATTGACTTTGCAATGTGTGGTAAGTGGTAGGTGCAGTGTAGTAATCCGACAATGAAAAGACAGACAATCAAGTACGGCTGAAAATGATTAGTGTTTATTTTACTCCAGGGGTCTGATGAGCAAACAAAACAAATAGGAGGACTGGCAATACACAGCGATGTGTACTGCACAGGGAATTATGAAGAGTTGCAGTCTCATAAACAATTACAAAGTCCAAACACGCCAAACACAAACACGGTCACCTACAATTTATTTGTGAACAGTTAGTGCTCTGTTGTCAGGGTTTTCTGCTGTCCGTTGCTTGTCTCTTGTGCCCCTGCCTGCTCCCTTTACATGTGTTCTCCTTGTGTGTGTGGCCACCCCTGTTCGGTGGTCAGTCTGCAGATGTGACCTCCCTCCCTTCTCCCTCTTGTCTGCATCTGCCTGGTTCCAGCACTTGTAAATGCTGCCATAAGCACATAAGCAGAAGTGCTGCACTGGCATCTAATAAAATACCTTGCTGATTGCACATTCTGTTGCCTCGACTAATTTTTTATTGTTTAAGTTAAATAAAAATGTTCAAACTAACTTGACTATTAAAAAGTAAATCTAACTCAAATGGATTAAGTTACATGACTATACACGTGATATGAGTTTAGTCAGCCCCAGAGAAAGTTGTTGTAACAAAAACTAAATGAGTAGCTAAACTTGATTATATTGAGGCAATGTGTTTACTCAATTTTTTGGAGTGAACTTGACTTATCAGGGTTTGCACTGTAGGCAATCATTGGGACTTGGAGACTTGCCCTTTCATTTCTGAATTAGTTTAGCAGATGTTCCTTCATCGTGTACAACACGATTAAATAATACATTTGATGTGGAGGACACATGTTTTGAATAGCCACTGATTTCAGGAAGTATTTAATTTTTGAATTGTTTAGTTAAGTGTCTACTGTTATTTATTTGTATACAGATTTGAGTAGTTTTAGTATACAGGAGGCTGTGTGGTCTTGTGGTTAAATAAGTATGAATGTCCCTCTGTACAGTACATTTGTGAACATAAGGAATGCAGTAGAATTAAAGAATTATTTTTCTGGGATAGTTCTTCAGAAGACAAATCTGTATTTATCCTTGTGACAGAGAGAAGATAGGAGCTTCCTGAACTGAAACCTGTCCAAATTAAAGAGGAGAGTCCTGTACTAGAATCAGTCCATATCAAAGAGGCAGATCATCATTCTAAAATGTTTAACAGATTGTACAACATGTGGAAAGAGTTTGTTAAAAAGCCTGAAGCTTCACTAACAAATCCACATTTTAGAGAAGCCACATACCTGTAGTGAATGTGGGAAAAGTTTAATTAAATTAGGAAATATTAAAGACCACCAACAAATCCACACAGGAGAGAAACCATATCACTGTGCTGACTGTGGGAAGAGTTTCAATCACCTGCAGAACTTGAAACTACACACAGGACAGAAATTAGATGAGGGAAGTGTTTCCGTCAGTTACGAAATCTTAAATCCCACCAGTTAATTCACACAGGAGGGACGCATGTCTGGGAGGTGTGTCAGTCATAAATTTCACCTAAGGGGGCTCCACATGGAGCACAGGATGTGCCCTATAGCCTGGAGGTCTCCGAGCGTCGCCCAGGTGGGGAGGGCTTAGGTCAGCCAGGCTGTCTTCAGCTCACTGCGCACCAGTGACCCCTGTAGGCTGGCCGGGCGCCTGCGGACTTGCCTGTAAACTGCCCAGAGCTGCATTGTCCTCCGACGCTGTAGCTCTGAGGTGGCTGCATGGCGGGCCTGCAGACTGAAAAAGAGAGGTCAGTCGACGGCACACATTTCGGAGGACAGCGTGTGTTCGTCTTCGCCGCTCCTGAGTCAACGCGGGGGTGGTAGCGATGAGCTGAGCCTAAAATAATGCAATTGTCCATTTAAAATTGGGAGAAAAGTGGTGTAAAATGGGCAGCAGTGTGGAGTAGTGGTTAGGGCTCTGGGCTCTTGACCGGAGGGTCGTGGGTTCAATCTCAGGTGGGGGGACACTGCTGCTGTGCCCTTGAGCAAGGTACTTTACCTAGATTGCGCCAGTAAAAACCCAACTGTATAAATGGGTAATTGTATGTTAAAATAATGTGTAAAAAAATAATGTAATTGTATGTAAAAATAACATCTTGTAACAATTGTAAGCCACCCTGGATAAGGATGTCTGCTAAGAAATAAATAATAATAATAATAATAATAATAATAATAATAATAATAATAATAATAATAATAATCAATTGGTGACTACTAAATAAATTGCATCAAATAATCCACAGAAGAGAATCATCACTTTTCTGAATGTTGAAAAAGTTTCAGATCTTTATTTTAACAGCAAATTTTTTTCTCAATTTTGTGAAAATGAGTCGGTAGTTTTTAAGTTACAGAATCATGCAATCTTAAAAGTTACTGAAAACTCAAAATGGCTCAAAGACGACGCTTGACCACTCAAGAAACGATTGATATGCTTAGCGCTTTCTCCGAAAATGATTCTGATGCAGGGAATGTGAGTGATTACGACAGCGATGAATCCTGGATTTGTGATACAGGCAGTTCCACCAGTGAAAGCGAGGAAGGTGCCATTGTAGGGCAGAAGCAGCAGTCCTGGAGAATCCTCTGCAGTGCCAGCAGCTTTGCCTGTATCGTCTCCTGCAACAGCTGCAGGCATGCCAGTCATGACAACCAATGGGTCAGAATAACAAAAAATCTAAGGACATAATAATTGGAGCATGCTATAGACCGCTAAATTCAGACGCCGAGCAAAATAATCTGTTATACAATGACATTAAAAATGTGTGTAGCAAAGGAGAAGCCATACTAATGGGGGATTTCAACTTCCTCCATATAAAATGGGAGAACCCGGTGGGGAGCACGACGGACGAAATTGAAATGGTGGAAATGACAAATGACTGCTTCCTAACACAATTTGTCAAGGCACTAAATAGAGGGGAGGCATGCCTTGATTTAGTCTTTTCGAATAACAGACAGAATAACTAAAACAGAGGCCAGAGAACCATTGTCAAACTCAGACCACAACATGGTCTCATTTGAAGCGATTTTTAAAATCCAAAAAGTAATGACTAAAGCTAAGGTTTACAATTTTAGAAAAGCAAACTATGAAGGTATGAAAAAGAGACTTACAGAAGTAGATTGGAGTAAAATAGAGAAAACATCCACAGAAAAAGGATGGCTGTTTTTTAAAAATGTAGTAATAGAGGCGCAAAATAATTACATCCCAAAAGTAGATAAATCTAAATCTAAAACAAAATGGCCAAAGTGGTTTAATAGATCAATTAAAAATATATTCAGCTAACAAAAGGCACTGCGTTTAAAAGGGACCAAAAGGTTTTAGGAAAGGGGGATCGGGTCTAAATAATCTGCTTGATTTTTTTGAGGATGCAACATCGACAATGGATAATTGCAAAGCATACGACATGGTTTATTTAGATTTCCAGAAAGCTTTTGACAAAGTCCCACATAAAAGATTAATCTTCAGACTGAACGCAGTAGGGATTCAAGGAAATGCATGCACATGGATTAGGGAGTGGTTAACATGTAGAAAACAGAAAGTACTGATTAGAGGAGAAACCTCAAAATGGAGTGAGGTAACCAGTGGTGTACCACAGGGATCAGTATTTGGTCCTCTGCTATTCCTAATCTACATTAATGATTTAAATTCTGGTATTGTAAGCAAACTTGTTAAAATTGCAGACGACACAAAAATAGGAGGAGTGGCAAACACTGTTGCAGCAGCAGAGGTCATTAAAAATTATCTAGACAGCATTCAGAATTG
Source organism: Huso huso (assembly GCA_036884735.1). Taxonomy (NCBI): domain Eukaryota; kingdom Metazoa; phylum Chordata; class Actinopteri; order Acipenseriformes; family Acipenseridae; genus Huso; species Huso huso. The sequence continues at coordinate 5,054,987 of CM072714.1, read as the reverse complement.
GGCAGACACATGGCAAATGACATTTAATAGAGAAAAGTGTAAGGTACTGCACGCAGGCAATAACAATGTTTGTTTTTGATTTTCTTTAATTGACATTTTATGTTTTTATTTATTTATTTTCTTTTAAGAAAATGTTTCTCCTCAGGACATGGACGAAGGCGAAATTAAATACCTCACTCTGATGCCTCACTAGCGGTCAGCAGGGGCATCGGAGCCTTGTGGTCCAGGGGGCCATGGCCCTTGCACTTTTAAAAGTGGGAGGGTCCAGGCCCCCCCACTTGTTAACAAAATAAATATGTCCGCTTTGGTAAAACATAGTCAATATCCTCGGAGCAATAAACTAAGACTTTACTTCCGCCACACTGTACGCAAAGGATCCTGATATGCAGAGTTCACGCGAGGTCTGACATATACTGGTCCTTTGCGAACAGCGTAAGACAAGCCGCCATGAACAAAAGGTGAGAAAAACTTGGACCCCCCAGTAAAAAACAAAAGCTGACACAGTCTAACTTGAATTTTTTTGGTACATCTCCATCGTCAGCAGCAAGTAATGCGAGCTCCTTACTATCACAATGTCTAATGCTACTGCTGAGCGCAGCTTTTCATGTCTCCGAAGGATGAAAACGTACCTACGATCATCTATGCATCTGAACCACCTGCTTTTCCTTCACATTCATAAACATCTGACAGATTCTGTGGATCTAAAAAATGGATTACGCAACTTTACGCAGTCAGTGCTTTGGAAACATCTGAAAAGGTAAGAATTATTGAATGAGTTAAAAAATAAAATTGCATTAATATGTAATGTTTTGCTTACCTGCTACAGCCTGTTGATGGTTTTTATTATATAATATATATATTATTTGTTTATTTAGCAGACGCCTTTATCCAAGGTGACTTACAGAGACTAGGGTGTGTGAACTATGCATCAGCTGCAGAGTCACTTACAACTACGTCTCACCCGAAAGACGGAGCACAAGGAGGTGAAGTGACTTGCTCAGGGTCACACAATGAGTCAGTGGCTGAGGTGGGATTTGAATCGGGGACCTCCTGGTTACAAGCCCTTTTCTTTAACCACTGGACCACACACATATATACATCTGTGTCTATCTATCTATCCATCTATCTATCTATCTATCTATCTGTTCTGTCTAGTGTGATGCATGCTGGGAGAGTGGAGTGAGTGAGGTGGAGTGGATTGAAAGTAGGTGTTTCGTTTTTCTTTCTTTTTTATATGTGTTTGTTAATGTGAATAGTTATTTGGTTTTGTTTGTTAAATAAAAAGTTTGTCTTTTGCGGTCAATGGCTGGCTCAGGGGGTTTTCCCCTTGAGAGTTTTGTAACGGAGTTAAAATAGCTACGGAAGGTTTTGTTCCTATAGAGAAGTGCATGTTAGCGATTGGGAAAGTAGTCGGTTATGACAATATAAAGTCTGCATCTAGAATGAATGGATCAGTCGTGGCGTTTTTAAGTCAAACTGATCTAGTGAATAAAGTAGTAAAATGGAATTGTTTTGAATGATTCTCTGGTTGCAGTGACGCCATTAGTGACACCAGCGAGGAAAATAATCATATCAAACGTTCCACCTTTCAGTTAAAAATGCATTAATTATAAATGAATTGTCTCGACATGGGCAAATTGTTTCAGCCCCAAAAAAGAATTTGGGCTGAATTATTACAACATGTGGTCTCCTTCAGGAGACAGTTGTTTATGGTTCTGAATAAAGGGTTGAGGAACTTAACATTGTTTTAAAGTTTAAAGTGGATGGCTGTGACTACGTGATTTTTGCTACTTCAGAAACGATGAAATGTTTCAATTGTGGGGCGGATGGACATTTAGTCAAAAATTGCCCGAAAACAAAAGATAGAGAGGAGAGAGAGGGAGAGGTGAGCGAGAAAAAGTAGCGGTGAACTTGAAAACCACGGAGCCGAGTAATGTTGATGTTGAAACAGAGAGTGGGGGTATGGAGAGAGGGAATGTGAGCGCTGAAAATGATGGAGAGGTGGCTGGGACGAGTGTTGGTGTGGAGGTGAGCGGAACAGAGAGTAAAACTGGCGAGAAGGAAATTAAGAATACCAGTAGTGATGGTAATGAAAACAACAGATTGAAAGTGGTACTGTTAATGATACGGATAGTATGAGAGAACCAGAGACTGGAGAAGAAAAGGACAATCAGGGTGCGGGTGGAAATAAAACCGAGCGTCTAGGGAGAGTGCATCGGAGAATGTTTTGAACCAAAGCAGTTTGGCAATGGAAATGAGTGAGAATATGAATGATAATGTTGGATTTAAACTCCAGGAAAAAGAGGAAAAAATTATTAAAAAAGGAAAAATATAGAGGAAGTAGAAACAAGGGGAAAAGAACAACCTCCTAAAAAGGAGGGCAAAAGCCCTGAGTGTTTTGGTTGCCAGCACCATACATGAAAGTAATTCAGAGTCAGAGAGAGGAGGAGGAGGAGGCTGTGTTAACCGACTCCTCTCAATGCTCTGAATCCATTTTGTTAAAGAGCGGGTATGGTGAGCAAGACATAAGAGAGTTTTACTGTTGACAAAGGGAAGGAGAAAAGTTGATGTGGAGGATTTTTTTCCTGACTTAAGTTTGTTTGTGAACTTCGGCTTATCTGGTAAAGAAGTCCTCTGGGTCAAATTTTACAGATCAAGAACGCTGGTGTTTAAAGAATTGTTTGATTAGAGTTGTGGTAAACTTAATCAAAAATAAAAATGGTAAACTCCGTGGTTTTTTCCAAATATTGTTTTTTTTTTTTTCTATCCCAATGATGACTTTTCTGTTAGGGACTATTAACATAAATGGTTGTAGAGACAGTTTTAAGAGGGCTTCTGTTTTTGAATATTTGAACCAGAAAAAACTGGATGTCATTTTCTTACAAGAAACTCATTGTGATTTCAAAACCCAGTCAGAGTGGGAAAAGGAATGGAAAGGGCAAATGTTCTTTAGTCATGGATCTAATGTGAGTGCTGGGGTGGCAGTTTTGTTTAAGGAACATTTTAAACCTGAGTCTGTGGACTTTACTGAACTGGTAAAAGGTCGGATGCTTAAAATAGAAGCTGTAGTAGAAGGACAATCCTTTGTATTTTTAATATTTATGCCCCAATGATGGAAAAGAGAGGTTGAAATTTTTCAAAATTCTGGACGAGGTTTTAGTAGAATGCACGCCTGATGAGGTTTTGTTTTTAGCAGGGGACTTTAATTGTACTGCTCATTGTAAAATGGACAGAAATCATCCTGAGCCACACCTTAAGTCTGCAAGAGAATTATCAGTTATATTAAAAAGATTGATTTAATTGATGTGTGGAAAAGTGTGCATCCAAATAAAAGACAATATACTTGGGTTAAGTACAGTAAGAGTCACATTTCAATGGCGAGATTAGATCGGATTTATGTTTTCAAAGAGCATTTTAATCTGATAAAACAATGTAGCATCTCTCCTTCTACCTTTTCTGATCACAACCTTGTATTCCTTTCTGTTTTATTGCCTAATGTTAAATAGTCGTTTCTATTGGAAATTCAACACTAGTTTGTTAAATGATTTGCATTTTATCAAATGTTTTAATTTCTTTTGGAAAACATGGAGGGATGATAAAGGTTCCTTTTCAAATCTTAGACAATGGTGGGACGTAGGTAAAGTTCAAATAAAAACATTCTGTCAACAGTACAATGAAAACGTTACAAAGAGGGTAAATGAGTCTCTGCAGGAGCTGGAGCGGGATGTCTTAGAGCTCCAGAGAGCTCTAGACTCCAAGCAAAATGATAATCTAATTGAAAAATTAAAGTACAAAAAGAAATTAATTGCAAATCTTTTGGATGTAAAAGTGAAAGGAGCACTGGTGAGATCTAGGGTGCAGGGGCTGACGAAGATGGACGCACCTACTCAGTTTTTTTTTCAGTTTGGAGAAAAAAAGTAGCCAAAGGAAGGCAATTCATTGTCTAAGGAGGCCGGACGGTGGATGAGAGACCCGGAGGAGATCAGGAGGCACGCTGTCCAGTTCTACTCAGGTTTATTTGCAGCGGAGGCTGGGGCTGAGCCTGAGGAGGTGCAGGGTTTCCTGCAGGGCATGACGTGTTTGCCTGAGGAGGCTAATGAAGGGCTGGGGAGTGCCCTGTCTATCGAAGAACTTACTGTTGCTCTGCAAGGGCTGAATCAGGGCAAAGCTCCTGGCATTGATGGCTTGCCCGTGGAGTTTTATAAAAGTTTTTGGCAACTGTTGAAATATGATCTTGCTGAAGTTTTTGAAGAGAGTTTTGAGCAAGGAGAGCTGTCGCTAAGCTGCAGGAGAGCAGTTATCACGCTCCTTCCAAAGAAAGGTGATCTTTGATTAAAAATTGGAGACCTGTGTCACTGTTGTGCTCCGAATATAAAATTCTTTCTAGAGCTCTAGTCAACAGACTGAGTACAGTGATCGAGACTGTGGTGCACCCTGATCAAACTTATTGCATCCCAAATAGATCCATTTTTGATAATATCTTTTTGGTCAGGGACATATTGGCAGCCTCAAAATTGTTTGGCTTTAGTACTGGTCTTTTTGTTAGATCAGGAAAAGGCTTTTGATAGAGGACCACCAGTATTTTGGAAGGTCCTCGCTGCTTTTGGTCTTAACTCTAATTTCATTAGTAAAATAAGATTCAGAACTAACGTTTTCAGTTTGATTAAAATAAACGGAGGACTTACTGCACTTTTAAAATTCAGAGAGGAATTAGACAAGGATGCCCACTATCTGGTATGCATGCACTATCAATTGAACCTTTTTGAGTAGGTTAAGAAGTGTTTTGACAGGCTTAGATTTTCCAAACTGCAATCAGTCATTTTTGTCAGCTTATGCTGACGATATTATGTTGTTTATAAGTAGTCAAGAAGACATAAAAGTGCTAGTTGAGACCCAGAAAATCTTTGAAAAGGTTTCGTCTGCACGAGTAAATTGGAGTAAGATGCAGTGCTGTGCAGGTTGGGGAAGAAAAAAAGATGCAAGTCATTGGTATTTGATGGACTGCAGTGGACCCGAGAAGGTTTCAAGTATTTGGGAATTTTTATGGGCAATGAGAAATGGAAAGGCAAAATTGGGAAGGGGTTTTGGAAAATATAAAAGGACGTTTGCAGAGGTGGAGGTGGCTGCTTCCTCAAATGTCTTTTAGAGGAAGAGTTTTAGTGGTAAATAATTTAGTCGCTCCAGTCTTTGGCATAAGTTAATGGAGCCTCCAAAATGTTGTTGAAACAGATCCAATCCCTGCTTTTGGAGTTTTTTGAATGGATATTGCTGGTTGAGGCAGTGTGTGTTGCATTTGCCATTGGATGAGGGTGGGCAAGGATTCATTAATATTGAGTGCAGGACATTTTGCTTTCAGACTGCAAACGTTGCAAAAATTGTTTTATTCACGGTAGAGTTGCCTATGAGAGGACTGGCGTTGTCTTTTCTTTTCGTCAGGTTGGAGGGTTTGGTTTTGATTTTAATTTGCTATTTATGGATGTTGGTCAAATTAATTTGTCGTGGTCTTCCTCTGTTTTACAGGAGCATGCTGAGGGGCTTGCACTAAAGGCCGAAATGAGTTTTCTTTAGACCCTTTTGGTAAAAACAACAGCCTGACACAGTTAAATCCACAATTTAGTTTCATTTATAGTTTCAAATCGGTTAATGATTCCCTTATTAGGGCTAAACTTGTGAGGATCTATGATCTAATAGACACAGAAAAATGTGCTTGGAAGGACCCAGAATGTTTAGCCAATGCTCTGGCCATGCGGTCTGTTTTCATGCGTTTACCTGTCACAGCTGAATGAAGCTCTGCTCCCAGAGTCAGGCACTGGAGAGTGTTTTTACCATCGAATCCCTCAGCAGGCTTTTCCTTCCCTAAACTCTCCTGCTATTAGTAATTTTGAGGAGGAGAGTGGCAAGATTTTAAAAGTGAAGGATTAGATGCCACTTTTCCCTATTGAGGAAAAAAGCATATCAAATGTGTGTGAAAGTAAAGTTCCAAGATGTGCTTAAAATGACAGCATTGGAGAGAGCGGCTGGGAAAAAGGAGGACAAGCCAGCCTGGAGAGCTTTATACCAACCTCCCTTGGTAAAAGATTGGTGACTTACAATGGAGACTCTTGCATACCATTCTGGCTGTTAATGCTTTTATAACAATACTAAACCGGAGGTGAATGACAAGTGCCCTTTCTGCAGCAAAAGAGAGACTGTTTTTCACTGCTACATGGAATGTCAAAGATTGGATCCATTGTTTGTTTTTTAAACAACCTCTTTTTTAAAGCTGGGTTTGGAGTTCACGAAGACGGTTTTATTTTTGGGGTCACATATGCAAAGAGTAAAAGTTTGTGTTTCAGTTGGCTAATTTTATGTTAGGTCAAGCTAAATTGGCCATTTTAAAAAGTAGGAGCAGTGAAATTGATAAAAAACAGTCAAGACTTGGTTAAAGTGTTTCTGAAAGCTAGTAAGGGAACGTATAGGTGTTGAATTTAATTTTTATAAAATGATGCACGATTTATTAAAATTTGAAATTATATGGTGTTTTAATGGAGTGCTCTGTGAGGTGGATGAAGAGTCTGATGAACTTGTTCAAAATATATGAATTTTTTGTAGAATTTATTGTAATGTAAAAGTTTATACTCTGTTGTAAATAAATGTTATTTAAAAAGTAAAGTAAAGTATCTATCTATCTATCTATCTATCTATCTATCTATCTATCTATCTATCTATCTATCTATCTATCTATCTATCTATCTATCTATCTATCTATCTATCTATCTATCTATCTATCTATCCATCTATCTATCTATTATTGCTGGTCTTAGGGACACTGTTGTTGCTACGGTAAACAGGCTGTAGGTGTGTAATATTATTACGTGTTTATTTTTCTGACGCTTTTTGCTAGAATATTTACAATTTAGGTTTACAGTTGTTAAATACGGTGCATTATAGAGTTGCAGTATGTTTTCTCGGTCGTTTCAAAACTGATCTGGACTGCATTTGGCACACTAGGTGTCACAGAGTATATATATATATATATATATATATATATATATAGGTTTATATTACAAGTATGTTTCCGTAGTATTAATAATGGAGACACTGATACAATCAGTGATGATACAATGCAAGTGAAGTGCAGAACTAATAATTATATATTTTTAAAATTATTATTGTTGTTTTTGTTGTTCATACTATAGTTATATGTTAAATTGCAGTTGCAAGATGTTTAAGTAGTATATTAATATATAATAATATGTTTTATAAATTGTACGTATAATACAAACATATAGTATTAACTTTCAAGATACCGTTTGGAGACTTAATAATCTTTCTTCCATTTAAATTAATTTAAAAAAAACTAACACAGACACCAAGAAGGGATTATATTGTAGTGTCAAACTGAACAGGATTGTGGGGCTCTGTCTGCTTGTCAGTCTGCATCTTTAATAAAACAAAACTCTGGAAGGATGCTGTAAACTACCAGAGACACCAAGAAAAAATAATGTGTAGTGTTGCAACACCAACCAAACTCTACAAAGCTTTGGAATCACCAAACCAGTTGAGCACCAGCAGCACAAAGCAAAGAGAGAGATGAAACTGGAGACAAATTGGATCTACAATCAAACATATCGTCGTAAAACGGTGCGCTGTAGGAGCCAACATGGCGAACTCTGGCATCCCGTTTCATAACCGTTTCTGCAGCCAATAATACGCGACGCTTCCACCCAGACACGCCCACTACAAGTGAAGCTTTCATTTTCGTGCAGGCAAAAGGTTCACTTGTTTGTGCTGGAGGAGAAAATGGCTGTGATCAATGGTGATTTGTACAGCATTGTATCACTTGTTTAAAATATTTAGGTTGGGTAGAAATGTTTTCTAATAATTAATGTTTTTTTTATTCGTTTATTACCTACATTGAGTTGTGACGAATAGTCTTTTTTTCTGTTTAATTTAAGATCTCGCACAGAATTAACCGTGTCTGTTGTAGCTACAGAGAATTTGAACTTGTCAACGTGATTTACCGAGAAAACAAACGCGTTTAAGTTCTAGCAGAGCTCTGAAAAACGAAAAGTGACTCCTTGCAAGTCGGTTTGTCTTCCTTTGTCACACCAGAAGATGTTCTGACTGTGAATGGGAATTCTACATTAAAAAATACCAAATAAAAACCGAAGCCTTTGATTCCGAATAAAAGGATTCCGCTAGACCTGCCTCCACACTAACAGTCAGTGAAGATGGACGTCAGTATCTCCGTGTCGTTCCTTCAAGACGAGCTCGCCTCTACCATCGAGCACGCAGTGAAAGCGGCTGTAGACACCGTCTTGTGCGAAATCACAAAAGTTGTCGGCGTCAAATTCACTGAATTCCAAATGGAAATGGCTGGAAAGGAGAAAGAGAATGAAAGTCTGAAGCTGAGATTAGAAATATCAGAGAGCGAGTTGAAAGCACTGCGACAATGTATCAGCGCGGCGGATGCGAACATTATACAAGCTCTGTGCAACATGAACACCGAATCTAATGAACAAGACGTTCAAATCAGTGAGAATCGCGCATTATTGACCAGATTTCAAGGTAAGTTTAACTTATTGACTTAAAAGCAATCTGCAAAGAACGCAATTAAAATCCCTCTTTTACATTTTTGATTAGAATGTATTTAAAGTAGAGCGCAATTAAAACATTTGCGCTCTCTACTTTGCAGATACCTTTATCACAGTGTATCAAATATAGACCCTGAACACAGACCTGTAAATGAACCTTGGCACGCCTGCATAAGTGTAATGGAGTTGTAATTATACCGTGTAATTGACTGAATTTCAGTTCAATTATGCATTTCTGTCATGCGATCACTCTTGTATTTTCCACACATTTCGTGACCCTATTTGTTTGAAGAAGAAAAAAAAGTTATATAGTACGTTTTTGTATGTACCTGTGAGTATTGCTTGGTTATTTAACAGAGTAAACCTGTTAATGTGTGTCGTTTTGTTACTTTATTTGTGTAATTACAATACTTACTGCATCATAATTGTAATTATAAATCAGCTTGGTCTCTGATTTGTTAGCTGCGTTCTATAAACCATACGTTAATCCCACACAACTTTTCAACAGGCCCATCACCTTGGATCCACATTCCTCTGTCACTGGCGTATCCTAATTTTATATATCTATAAAGTAACCAGTAACTAAATCAATAAAGGCTTCTAAGTGGGCTGCGTATATCCTACAAAACTGTCACCAAGAAAAAAGCTAGACTTGCATTTCATTCACTGCACTTTCTAAGGAGGAGTTGAAAACTCCACGGGGAGTTTTGTCGGTTCCATGAGGAATAAAGATGGAGCGCAATACAGCGATCAAGCGTTACAAGTCTGTGAGCTGGTGTTAATCACATTTAGAATAACCCACTATTACAGCAGAATGGTGAATTTAGCGAAAGACGCAGAATTTAACAATGCTAACAACATCATATTAGCAGTAATTTATACATATAACCAGCAGCCAATTGCGAGCTAGCAAGCCAATATAGAAAGTGTCACATGACAAGTGTTCGTGTGGTGTTTTAGCTTCCTGAAATCAGCTTCTTTAGAAACTTTATTTTTATTTTTGATGGCGCACATTGTAAGTGATATTCTGGAAGAGGAGACTCCCTTTTCAAAGCGCGTAGAAACAAGCAATCAGCAGCGACAGTGCTTCCCGGCAGCTTTTGTCGAAATTCTCTTTTTATATTTATTTTCTGTTAACATTAGTTTATGGATAATCTTGTTGGCTTTTAAACCAATTAAATTGTTACAAAAAAAGACTGTTCTATAGTCCATTCATTTTAATTCCGTACATGGTCTTGTTGTACTTGTGCTCAAATATACACTCCCTTTTTTCTTTATATATTTACCCGAAACCTCGCTTAATATAATTTTAGGAAATGACATGTCAGCACTGTGCTTGCATCCAGAGCGCGTCTGCCGATGAAAATAAAAATACGGCTAAAAACAAAACAGTATTCGGTTCAACAGAGACAGTTAGTAACTTAAAAACAAATAAGCCAAGTTCTCCGTGTCTGTCTGTACAGTTTGAAATTTGAATGCCCCGCCCCTGCTAGCTCTGCGACGCTCAGCCAATAGGCAGGGACGGGGCGTTGAAAAGAATTGTGGGAAATGTCGTTTTAAGACCTTGAAATATACCTTTTGCTTCTATGCCTGAACCCACATTTCCAACAATTCTTTTCAACATCGTCTTCCAGAATATCACTTACAATGTGCGCCATCAAAAATAAAAATAAAGTTTCTAAATTAGATGATTTCAGCAAGCTAAAACACCACACGAACAATTATCATGTGACACTTTCTATATTGGCTTTTTATCTTGCAATTGGCTGCTGGTCCGCGGCGGTGCGGCACTGAGCGCTGGTTTAACATGTTACAGGTGTTATACACCAGCGCCAGTAGGCACTGAGCGCTTTTCACCTCCAGCGACAGTGTGTCACTGATGCTGGCATGCGTATCTGGTGCCGCAACCCCCCTCCCTCGCATGCATATCGCACAATAAATGCTGTACTCCGTATGTATTCAATGGATGTGTATTCAATGGATGTGTGTTCACTTTATTCAAACAATTTTCACTTACAGAGAACACAAAAAACATACCTGTACAATGCAGTGACGCACTCACTGTCTGATTACAAACAATGCAGTGTTTCCTGCATCCTCCACGCTGCGTACCTGCCTAATCATGCGAGATGTGATCAAAAATAAAAAAGCTTTGTCTGTACACGTCATTGCACTTGATACAGTACCGTATTACATGCAGTCAGTTTGCCCCGAAATTGCTTGATTCTTACAGAGTATTTTAGCATGGTTAGTATAGGAATGATTTTGTCCCACTGGTTTTTTATCACTGTATGCGGTTGATTCTTATATCGGCGACTCTTTTATAAACAGAGTGCACTGTTAAATGAGAAAGCAATGTAATTGATATACAGAAATGGAAGCGTCAGAATTTCAAACTACCTAGAAGTGCCAAACCAGTCATTTTGAATGACAGGCAAATCGTATAAAACTCAAAAGTTTTATTTATGAACAACAAATCAAACGTTTGCATAGCAGAAACACCATATTCAAATGGAAAACAAAACAGAAAATATTTTTTTTTTCAAACAAATAACAAAACAAAACATTAAATATAAATACAATAAAATTAACATCAACTGGTCATTTTACATAAAAATTATAATCCCAGCTCACTACTTGAAAACATAAATAACTATAAGCCAATAAACTAATTTCCTTGTGCTCATATTTATGTAGCCTACATACCTGGCAGCTTTCTAAGCTGTACAGTTCACACACAATACAGTCCTCTTTCCCTTGGATAAAGGCGTCTGCTAAATAAACAAATAATATATAAACATTTCATTTGTTTGTAAAAATAACATCAAAGGGTTATTTTAACAGTTTTGTTGTCGTTGCATTTTGCAGCCTGGCACTGTTTCCTCTTGCATGTGGGTGCACCGCTGCAGCACTGCCAGAAGGGGCATCTGTCTCTGTCCTTTGCTGATCCATATGTGCTTGCCGAAGCTCCATGGCTAACTGCAAGATGAAGTCCCTCCTGTTGCAGTTTTCCCCGGTATATTCCTTGTACAAAACACATGGATTGATGGCTGCCAGGTCCAAAATGTTATAAAATACACCCACAGGCCACCGACGAGATCCACCTTTGACTGAATACTGTCGTGCCATCTGGTCCAGCACATCCATACCCAACTTTGTGGCATTGTAGTATTCCACTGTCTCAGGCTCTCTGGTCATTCTCTGTCTCTGAGACATTTTTATTTTCAGTGTATCACTCTCAGTATGCTCACTCAATCTCAGTATAGTTGTTAGAATGTCCCTGCAATGCTGTACACAAGGGGGTACCTATGACTCGGAGAGGCGTGTTTTTCAAGCACTCAAAGAATGTAGACAGGTAGATGCCACCTAATCATGGGACTGTTTGTATTGAAAAGGACAGGTGATTGTATTGAAAAGGACAGGCAGGATTATAGGCTATATTTGATAAATATTATTATTATTATTATTTATTTCTTAGCAGACGCCCTTATCCAGGGCGACTTACAATTGTTACAACATTATTTTTACATACAATTACCCATTTATACAGTTGGGTTTTTACTGGAGCAATCTAGGTAAAGTACCTTGCTCAAGGGTACAGCAGCAGTGTTCCCCACCTGGGATTGAACCCACAACCCTCCGGTTAAGAGTCTAGAGCCCTAACCACTACTCCACACTGCTGCCCAAATATGTATTGAAATAACCAGTTAAAACCGGTTTTGGCGATTCTAGGTTAACATACTTATAATTATATGTGGCTCAAATGGTGTCAGTATATCTAATACATATATTTAGGAAAAGTCACAAATGGGCGTGCGCGTTACATTCCGGAACGCAGGGTGATTTAAATTTTAAAACCCCAAACTGTCAAATTGACCAGCTTGGTGCTTCTAGTGTTAATCAATATTGTATGTATTAATAAACTGATCATTCAAAATAAGACCCATTTAAACTAATGTTTACTTTTCACTCGAACTAATTTCTTGTGCATTGTGGTATTCGCTGTTATTAGATTGATTTATTTATTTGCTGTGTTAATTTTTAAAAAGCACACGCATCTAATCATTTTTATAATAGCATTAAGGCACGACAGGGGATGGGTTGACATGATATAATCGCACACTTAAGAGTTAAAGGACCTCCACTTTGCATTGTACCTTATATTGCCTTATGTGTGCAATTTATATCATGTCGATGCATCCCATCATACCTCAATGCTTTACTGTAATTGCCATTGAATAAAATAGCATTGTAATTGTCATTTCAGTAAACAATTCTGCTGGAATTGTAATGGTAGTTATAAGTATAATAGATCCCAGGTCTACCTGAACATTTTCAGTTTGATATATTTTGAGGGATCCCCACTAACACTTCAGAAATTAGCAATGCTGGACCGCAGCTCACAGGCCAAATTATGACATTCCTGGTAATCATTAGGACACACTTGAAATCTGTGTATAAATCTATCTATGGGATCAATATTTATGATTTCTTATTTCATAAAACTGAGTGGGCTGAGCAACCACCTTCCCAGAATGAGGTCAGCTTGGGGTCACCCTGTTTATTTATCAGTTGAATTCTGAAAAGCCTGTGTAGTAAGGGAAGAGTTAAAATGTGAAATGTGTTTCATGCAGATATTGAAGAGAGACGTGCTTTCAATGAAGCAGAGGAGGGGCCAGTGATAGAAGCTGGACAAGAGGACATCTTTGATCAGGAGTGGTGTGGAAGTATAATGGAGATTACAGGGTTAACAATTGTTGAAAGTATAGAGGTCCCTGAACTTGAACCTGTCCACATTACAGCGGAGGCCCTGGAACTGAAGTCTGTTCACATCACAGAGGAAGTTTCTAAAGAAAATAAGGTCAATACGACGGAGGAGAATATAGTTAAGGTGGGATCTAGCCATTGTGATGATGGTCCACCTAAATTGGCCTGCATGAAACACAATCAGTCTGTCTCTGAAGACACTTGTTCTAGTGTTGGAGAAGAGGGCACTGTGCTGGGGTCCATTCAGGGGAAACATCACCCCCCTCAGGAAAGAGCTGCAGATGGAAAGGAGGAAGGAGCGATGCCGTCCACGAGCAGCACAGCATGTGAGTAAAGCTGAGGACAGCAATGCAGTCACATGGGGGTTCCAGCAATGTCTCTTTTAACAATGTATTAAGAAATGGAAAGGTGGACTATGCAAATTGGAGAGTGTTTGATATACTTTCTTGTCACGAATCTAGATTCAAATTGGAACAACATGAGCACATTATTGATTGGGCAGGGTTTTGAAAATCTGTGCTGTTCAGTTCCTTGAATTGCAGTTTTCGTAACAAACTCCTATTGTAAACTATTTATATTAATAGTTATCTTAAAGCTGGTATTTAATGTAATAGCGTAGTTAATATGAAAAACAAATGTGCTTCTAGAATTAATACAAAATTAATATACTGCAAACAGACTCATTTCAGGAAAGACATACAGTGATTTTCTCTCGTATTGTAACTATTTTGAAGAATTTCTACTAAATATCTGCATACAGATATCTGAAAACTGCTGTTTAAAATGCAAGAGCTTGTCTGCTATATAATGATTTAAAATGTCCTTTTAACATATTCTGTTTTTCAGGTACTGAAGTTAAACCGATGCGAGAATTGGACATGGAACCTGTTCAGAATAATGAGGAGGCTACTGAACTGGAACCTGTCCACATTAAAGACAAACTAAACTACTGTAATCCATGTGGGAAGAGTTTCACTCTATTAGGAAACTTTAAAAAACACCAGCTAATGCACAAAGGAGATAAACCATACAACTGTAATGAATGTGGGAGAAGCTTCACTCAGTTAGGAAACCTTAAAATACACAAGCGATTTCACACAGGAGAGAAACCAAACCATTGCAATGAATGTGAGAAGACCTTCACGAAATTACAATGTCTTAAACACCAGCAAACTCACCCAGGAGAGAAATCGTTCCACTGTACTGAATGTGAGAAGACTTTCAGTGACTCAGGAAATCTTAAAAAACACAACCAAACTCATACAGGAGAGAAGCCCTACGACTGTATTGAATGTGGGAAAAGATTTATTCAGTTAGGACACCTCAAAAAACACCAGCAAATTCACTTGGGAGATAAACCATATCACTGTACTGAATGTGTGAGGCGTTTCAAGTATTTAAAGAGCTTTAAAAAACACCAGCAAAATCACACAGCAGAAACAAGCTAACTAAATGTGGGAAGAGGTTAACTCCTTTGCAGCTTCCATCGGCTGTGTTCGATTCCCGTAGTGGCAGCGTGGCAGAAATCCTAAACGAACGTGTTGGCAATTAAAAATATCATTGAAGTCGCCGCTCTGGCTGTTAATAATTGAGTGATGTCATTATGTGAATTTCAGAAAGGAAACTGCATTTCCCAGGTACGCACGGTGCTGAAAACCAAGGATACAAGCGTGCTTAGATAAACCAGTAGGTAGCAGGCTGTGATTGGCTCAGGATTTTGTATGTTATGGACAGTGAGCTTAGTCAAGTGGTTTCAGTGAGTTGTGCTTGGAGTGTTCTTGACTTTTCCTAAATACATGTATTAAATACCCTGACAGCGTTTGAAAGGCAGGATCACAAAAATAAGGAAGTTATAATCCTGCCCACCTAGAACCACCACAGCAGTTATTGTGACTGCCTTTACAATACATGTTTTTATTTTGAATATAACCTACAATATTCTATTTTATTTAGATAGACAAGCCTGTTATCTCTACTGGACCTGGCAGCCAGCAATTCTTTCGTTTTGTACAAGGAATGCACCAGGGAAAATATCAGTATGAGAGATTTCATCTTGGAGCTAGCCACAGTGCTTCGACAGAAACATTTCAACCAGAAAACTGCAAAGCAGCAGGGAAACGCAGCTCAACCTGAATTCAGTGCTACACAGAGTGACACACACAGAGAAAACATGTTACTTTAGTTTTAAATTTAAAACTACTTTTGTTTTTACAGTTTTGTATGTACATATACCTGTTTACACAGTTTTTTTTTTTAAATAAATGTTTATTTTAAGTGCGGGACAAATATCCTAATATTCGAATGACTATTGTTTGACATTTATTCGGATACAAAAATGAGATGTTCGTATTCGCTACAAATGACAAAAATACCTTGTACTTATTTACCGTCTAACCATAATTTGTGCGAGAGTTTACAAAAAATGGCAAATGAAAAACAGTTATGTGATATGTAAGATTATATACACACACACATAACAGCATCAACACAGCAGCTCTTGAGCCTTTATTTAAAAGTTTTAGACAGCAAAAAGTAAACCAACCAGATCATGCGTTCGCACCTTTAGTGATCTCTATGGAACGCCATCTGGGGCAAAAATGTGTTGTGCTGCTTTAGAGCGAGTCAGAATCTCATTGGAAAGAAATGCCTTGATAAAACAGTACCCAGCGTCTTGAAAATGTTGTGTAGTGATTTTTATATAGACTGGGTATGTTTGTGGCAAAGTGGTTTATAGTGCAGTGGTGATGCGGTGCTCAGGAATGATAGACACAAGCAGCTCTTTATTTGCTGACAAATAATAATACCTGGCTCTACACAACGATGTGTATCGCTCAGGCAAACCACGGGTTTCAGTCCTGAAATAATACACTAAACAAGACACACAGAAACACAACACAGTCACAAGTCCAGAGTCAGTGCTCTTAGTGAAGGTGATGATTTACAGGTTTATTCGTGTAGAATGGTGCAGTGGAGTCTGGGTTTAATTGCTGGCGGTTTAGGTTAGACTTCTATAATGACAAGCACAGACAGTTAGAAACAAACAACACACTTAACACTCACGATTCACAAATTGATCACTTCCTTTCTCGGTCCAAGTGGTAACCACATCAAAATGAACAGATCACTGGGGCCACTTCCCCTAAATACCCTCAGTCACTCCCTCTTTCGGTGGCATGGCCAATCACGTCTCCTCCAATCCGTGACTGACACATCACCTACCGCATTAAGGAAATTACTTCTGGTATCGTGGCCCCGCCCCCTTCCTGGATGGCCGGCTTCCGACTGACGCTGGAATGAACAGCCGAACCATCCATTACGGGGCGCTCTGCTCTGATTATACAGTGCCCTCACAGATCGGGAGGGATTCATTCGCTCTCTGTCACACTCACATGTAACGAGGACACAAACTCCCCTCAAGATCCGGCTTCAGCATCCATCGCAGCTGCTCTCCTGCCTTCCTCAGTGTTATCTGAAACTCCGCCCAGACCATCAACATCATTAGCTTGTGCTCAGTTTCCTCTAGTTTCAAGATGCCACTTTTGATGCATAAATTCACAATAAACGGAGACATGCAATTTATTTTTAATAAGTGAACAATAAATTAAATGTGGGACTATATTACACTGCAGATGTATACACAATATAAGTTTCTGGTTTTGTCTTATTTTAAAATGTGTTTTAATTATTTAAATTATTTGAATTCCCCCAGATGACAGGTAGCCATGTTTATAAGCGATGTAAACCACTTCAGGGCATGCGGTTCCGATGATATATACCACTTCTGGGGTGGAGAAAGGCCCAAGTGTGGTATACCACCCCAGGCGTGGTATATATCATCATGGGAACCGGACGGCCCATCGTGGTTTATACTTTACACATAAAGAAATCACTATCTCTGTCTCCCTGGATCTCTCATCAAAACATCAAAGACCATCAAGACTTATTGATTCCTGGTTGGTGTTTCCCTGTGCTGGAGTGAACTCAAAAGACTGCTTGTTTGAATGCTTCGCTAAGAAAGAAAGTGAACTTCAAGACTGCCTATTTCTTTCTTTTGGACTAAAGAAACTTCTCTTCAATTACGTGAAATCTCTTTGCCAGACTACTCAATAACAACTACAAGCTTTTCTGCAAAGCTGATTTCAAATAACTACACACGCTGTCGTGGTAAATATATATAGTTCATAATGTCTTGATGGTGCCTCCATAGTAATATTATTTGCAAATGTATTAAACTTGTAAAATGCTTAATGTAACCTGCTTAAATAAATTTAGAATGTGTTGATACAATTATTAAATTTATTTAGCTTATTTTAAGACATTTCATGATAAAATATGCTGTGCAAATTAACTGTTTAAATTACTTCTAAGATTTCTATAATCTAGATGATTTTAACTAAGTAGAACTTGTTGGGCATTTATCAGAAAAAAATGAATGATATTTTAACTTAATATTACGTTTTTGTAAATAATTTTAGAACCATATGCACTGATTACAAATTAAAGGGTTGTTCTTAGTTGAGTCTGTCCCTTTTTATCTTGTATGTGAATGCACTGGTCAAGTGCTTTGAATGAACCCTGAATTTATAACTGAAAGCATATTTTTAGTATTTTTTTATTAAGAAATTTGAAATATATCCGGAAAGTATAATTAAAATATAGTTTTAGCATTTACGTTAAGAACATTTTGAATTAAGTTAATTTAAATATTAATGTGGTAGCCCAAACACTCTAGACTTCTAACTTTTATCACCACAGGCTGGTCCCTGCGCACACCTGTGTTGGGGCTGTGGACATCCGGGACACTTGCAGCGCCAGTGCTCATCAACCACCACCACTTAAACAGTAACTTTGAAATCCAAAAGGTCGGTAGCTTTGGAGCCATTCATACATTCTTCTCATTCAGTCAAACAGTTTTTTAACCAATCACACCTTACCGTGTTTTAAGAACATGTTCCTAATACTTTATACACAATGATATTTTAATTGGGAGATATACACTCTATATGGATTTACTAGACTTGTCTCGTAGATATTCTACCAGCCAAACTCAAGATTTTTACGATCCAAGATATTTTAATTTCAAGGTTCTGTGATTTTAAGTTTCACATTAATTTTTATTTGTAAAATCATAAAAACAAAAAAGGTAGAAACTCACTTAAAAATAGAATCTTTGAAATCCAATAGGTGTCTTTGTAGACATTCCTGCATTTTTCACATTTATTGAGTCAAATGTTCAACCCATCATAGCATTAATAACATGTATGCATACTAACTTGGGATACATACATTTTACAAGTTTGCAATACAACAAATGAGTGAAGCAAATGTGGGCACCAGTGTGGAGTAGTGGTTAGGGCTCCGGACTCCTAACCGGCGGGTCGTGGGGTGGGGGACACTGCTGCTGTACCCTTGAGCAAGGTACTTTACCTAGATTGCTCCAGTAAAAACCCAACTGTATAAATGGGTAATTGTATGTAAAAAAACTGTGTAAAAAAATAATGATATCTTGTAACAATTGTAAGTCGCCCTGGCTAAGGGTGTCTGCTAAGAAATAAATAATAATAATGTTTTAACAATATCTACATTTTAAAATGCTGCATTCACACATGTTCACTTGGTTTTAATAAGTTAATGTGATGGAAATGTATTAATTATGTCTCAGGTTTAATTGGTCCACGACAGACACACATTTTCCAAATTAAATTACAGTTCTTATTTCAGCAGGATCAGAGGTTCTTACTCGGGTGTGAATGTATATTTTTACTTCAAACACGTGAGATATTCTAATATTAGAATGGCTCAGTTTAACAATATCTTTTACGCCTTGGGTTCCACTAAATGCTTGAGTGATGTTTAACAAAAAGAAAAGAAAAATAATAGACTACTTGAGAAAATAAAGTTTATTCAGAAGCTAAATACCTTGAAGAAAAACTACTAGATATGAGCAATACTTCAGAAACGCCTACATCAAGCATCACCTACACATACTGTATTTATCTTCATTTTATATAGCACCTTTCATAGTGGACCACCATCACAAAGCGCTTTACAAGATAGTGAGGAACAAGATACATGATACATTAAATACAGTGAAATACAGGGCATAGTATATTAAATACAAACAGTATAAAACTATGCAAATGCAGTAAATACAAGCATATTACAATGCAAATACATTAACTACAGGCATATTACATTAAATACAGGGCTAGGATGTGAATTCTAAACATTATGGATGCATGCGTCATACAGAATCATACGAATAAGATGGAGTGAAAAACCTGAAATAGCAATTTAGACAACAAATATCATTATAAGCATTTGAACAACATTATAATTCTAGCTATGCACTGCAAATTCAATAAACTGTATAGCTACCTTCCTTTATGACCTGGATGGATGTGCAAACGGCTCGTTTGAAGAAATAAAGCAGTCTGATGAAGGAGAAAGAAGAATACCAATCCTGCGATGGTCATTGCTCCGTGGTCCAGCTTGGAGGGATGCAAAGAGAAGCCCAGCGTTTACACCTTGCTCCAGGGGTTTAGACATGAAGAAGCCAAGTCACAGTCCTGCCTTTGTAGCGCTGCAACAGTCTTTTCCTTCTAGTTTTAATAAACAAGTGTTTAGCAGTCAACAAACAGAGTTTCCTGGCAGTTTCCAAGTACAGGCGATAGTCACTGTGGTAGTCAGGAAATGGTGAATTTTCAGTGACCCATATGGAATGTCAAGATCCACCCTCCTCTGTGGAAGATGCACAGCTTTTATTACCAACAGATAGGAGGACATGTGGTTTTGCCAAATCATATACAAATTATATTATTGTTTTTATAAGAAATATAGGGCATATTTGTTTTAGTTCTGTGACCTGCCCCTAGATTGAAACAAATGCAATTAAGTCCTGCAAGGACCCATGTGTCCCATCAATACATTGCTTAATTAATGTTTGCAGTCTGTCAGTGGGACGGAGGAGGGTGATGCTGGAACGCCAGAATCACTGTCGAGCCCTCTTAAGGTGATGCTGGCTAGTCGATGAACCACCAAGGATGGAAGGTGCCCACTTGAAGACCCCAGAGAAGTACCCTACTCAGCTAAGGCCAGACGGTTGTCATGCTGATGCGCTAGGGAGGCTGCACAGTGGTCAATCCTTGGAGCCAGTACTGCAGCCGTTGTGTGTGCTGATGCACCAGGGAGGCAAAATAGGCTGATCCCTGGAGCCAGCAAGGATATCTTCATCATCAGATGGAAGGAAGAGCAGGTGGATCACATTGGTTTACAGTAAAAGAAGCTATCACCGATCACCACTCGCATCCAGTTCAAGACTCTTGTACTCGCCTACAGATGCCTTGACCAGACTGCACCCAGCTACCCCCAGACCCCCGTCTCCCTGCTCCTCCTGCACTAGAAGACTGGCTCTACCTCCTCTATGCTCCCCTGCCTCCAGAGCCCACTCCTTCTCCACCCTCACCCCGCAGTGGTGGAATGACCTTCCTACAGATGTCAGGACTGCCCAGTCCCTGACCAGCTTCCGGCGCCTCCTCAAGACTCACCTCTTCAGACAGCACCTGTAGAACTCCTCTTTTTTTCCCCTCTGGACACTTATACTTAATCTGTAGTATTTTGTATTTAATTATATTCTGATGTAACTATCATTGACACCGTTATCTGCTCCGTTATTGAATCGTATTTTGTCACACTTGTACTCGCTAGAACCGAAGTCATTGTATTTATCTTGCTCCTAATTGTATTATTACTTGTACTGTGATTCTTGAAATGTATTTTTGTTTACGACTGTAAGCCACCCTGGATAAGGGCGCCTGCTAAGAAATAAATAATAATAAAAATAATAATAATAATAATAATAATATGCCTCGAGTTGGTTTTGCCCCGTAATGCACAAGTGGCCCAGGCGATGGTTTCTTGTTTGTGTAAATTGCAACGGCTGGTCTAGAAAATGCTGCATTCATAGTCATGTCTGTGGAGGTGATGGTATAAATGCTCCGGAGAGAATTCAAAGTCATGTCGTTTGAACATTCCTGCAGTTATATTTTCATTTGTCTTGCTCTTTTATCTCTAAGTCCACATTTTGATTTTAATTAGGACACAGGCAAAGTTTATGCAGAACCTACACCAGACACTTCACAGACCATAAAGAGAGCCAGGGCACTGACACAGGACACAAGACTCAACCCACAGCCAGTTAAACAACAGGACAACAAGACATCTGTTCACAGCCAGGACAGCACAGGACAAACAAAACTCAGTTAACTAAGCCAGGACACCCCCATAAAAGGAAAAAAAGATTCTTTTTTTGCACTTCTGTAGGGTTTCTAATGCATATGACAAGGATTTGGAATACCAATATATAACCACTGTCTAAAATAGGTTTTTTATAGCACTTTAAACACATAGTGGTAAAAACAGCCATAAAAAAAAGCACAGCAACCCTGTGAAATATTAGGATTGTGAAAAAACACTGCCCATTATATCATTATATTGAAGAAAAATATGCAGATGTCTATACAACCGTGTATTTTAGACTGTTCATTTACAATGATTTAAATTCAGTGGAAGACTGCAGTTTTGACAGTCCCCAGGAAGAAGTAGATTTTTCACAACAACTAGAAAGGTACAGTTCAAACTACATGCATAATATCAGATGTTGTACAATATTGAGCTGATGTATGCTGTCTTAGCCTTTGAAAATTGTGAAAAAAATTATTTCAAACTATTATTTAGTGTTATGTCTATCATAATTCAATCAGTGTTTTTAGTAGAGCTACTCAATTAATTTAAGCAAAGGACACAAGACTCACCGATCTGTGCTGTCCTGTAACTGCATGCCTCGGGTCACAGAAAACAAATTAACACTGCCCATTATATCATTTGAAGAAGAAATATGCAGAACTGCCTGTGACTGTTTATGTGGGTAATTCATACCTAGAACTGCCACTGGTTATACTGTCTTACCTAGAATTTCAAACTATTATTTAGTGTTATGAAAATGAAAAATTCATTTCAAACTATTTTAGGCAGTCATTAATTTAACGGTTACATTTTAAACAACCTCAGTATTAAAATGAAAGACAAACTATCAGATACGACTCAAATGTTTTATTCAAGCACTTCATATCAAACATCTGCACAGCCGAAACACTTATTTAAATGAACAATTAAACAAAGGGTTTATTTTCTAACTTACCACACAAAGCACTACTTCAAAAAATGAGAAACTATAATAAAATAAACTTTTCAAAAGAAACTAGTGTGTAAACAGGTATATGTACATACAAAAGTGTACATTTTTTTTTTTTTTTTTTTAAGTAACATAAAAGATAATAACTCAATTCCCATTTTGTAACGTGAATGTGCTTTCAGGGAAACAGACCTCAAAAGGTAGCACAATCCACACAGATGTAACGCTTCTCAACTTTTCCTGTGCATTTACCACATACTGCTCTTTCACACTGGGCACAGATATCAGAAGTTTTATTTTTATTGCATTTAGCTACCTTGCATTGCTTTCTCTTGCGTGTGTCGCTGGGTGCAGCACTCAATCCAGGTTGTTTTGCAGTTTTCTGATCGAAATGTTTCTGCCGAAGCTCTGTGGCTAGCTTCAAGATGAAATCTCTCCTCCTGATATTTTCTCCGGTGCATTCCTTGTACAAAACGAAGGAATTGATGGCTGCCAGGTCCAGCACATTGTAAAACACAGCAACTGGCCAGCGTCGAGAACCAGCTTTCACAGAGTACTGACGGACCATCTGGTCTATAACGTCCACCCCGTGCTTTGTGTCATTGTAGAAATCCACGGTCTCTGGTTTTTTCTTGTCAACAGTCCCGATGGCAACGGACGTATGACGGGAGCTGAGAATAATGACATTCTTTCTCGGCTTGCACTTGTAAACAGTTAGCGTAGCACAGTCATTGTGTTTCAAAATTGTACTGGAGTACAGCTGTGGTTGCAAGTTTTGCGCAGATGGTGGAAGCGATCTTCCTGCTTTGTTCACTGTTCCAACCAGGCTGGTTTTCTTTTTCTTCAACTTTTTTGCCAATTCCAGTGAAGTAAAAAAATTGTTAGTGGTAACATTCCTCCCTTTTCCTAAGTATGGTTCCATCAGCCTAAGTACCACATTGTCACCCAGTCTCTGACCAGCTGGGCAAGTTTCATCTTTGCCCAGGTAGGGGTAACCATTCACCACATATTTGGACTCCACGTCCACTGCCAGCCAAAACTTGATCCCAAATTTATCAGGTTTGTTTGGCATGTATTGTGTCCAGCGACACCGTGCTTTTGTGGAAAACAGCTGCTCATCCACTGTAAGGTTCTCTCCGGGCTTGTAACAGGCAATGCTGTTTTCAATGAAGCCGTTCCAAATTTCTGATGCCAGAGCAAATTTATCTGTCTGAAGGCAGGCCCTTCTCGTTGCTCTAAAATCAAAACTCAAAAACCTCAAGATTTCACGAAAACGATTCCGTGACATTGTCTCTATAAAAAAAGCAATTCCCCATTGTGTAGACCAAAGGCTCTCCAGGTAAAGGCTTTTACCACCATACGCTCCTCGAACATACAGGATTGCAATAAATGCTTCTAATTCCTCCAACGACATTGCCCAGGAATCATCATTTTGTGTCCTATGTGCCTCTGCTACAGTACAGCGTTGAATGTGGTGTAGCATTCGCATATCAATCAATAAATGAAAAGCGCTGAGAATGCTATTGATGTTGCGTTTTGCGTACGGCGTGGGACCTGACGTTTCAGTCAAAACATTTTGTGCAGCCCGTCTTCCCACAGCGTCAACACCGGGACTTATAATTTCCCAAACAGTGCCATCTTTCCCAGTCTCCTGAATGCCTGTTTGTGCTGGCGATGCAGCTGGAGTCGCTGTCCTTGGTACTGTTGCGGGTGAAGCGGTTGGCAGGGCTGGCACGCCTGCAGCTGCTGCAGGAGACGATACAGGCAAAGCGGCTGGCACTGCAAAGGATTCCCCAAGACTGCTGCTTCTGCCACGACCTCTTCTGCCCCTGGGGAGCCCTCTGTGTGATCGTGGCACTTCAGTGGCACTTTCCTCGCTTTCACTGGTGGAACTGACTGTATCACAAATCCAGGATTCATCGCTGTCGTAATCACTCACATTCCCTGCATCAGAATCATTTTCGGACAAAGCGGTAAGCATATCAATCGCTTCTTGAGTGGTCATCCGTCGTCTTTGAGCCATTTTGAGTTTCAGCCTGGTCTCTGTCAGTGTACCTGTGAGAGTAAAATAGTAAAACTATACGACAGCACACTACATATGCTCACACAGACAGCCAGATGCCAGTTATCCAAGGAACTAATAGGATTACAATATCTCTTTGGATAACAGATGTCCAGACTTCAAGAGCCATATTCTATTCAAAGACATAGTGCTGTAAGCTCAGTGAGGGTAGAGATAACAAAAAAATAGAATATTGTAGGTTGTATTCAAAATAAAAACATGTATTGTAAAAGGCAGTCAAAATGATGGCTTTGGCAGTTCTAGGTGGGCAGGATTATAACTTCCTTATTTTTTGCGATCCTGCCTTTCAAACACTGTCAGGGTATTTACTACATGTACTTATTTTTTTTTTTTTTTTTAAAGTCATAAAATTTGAAAACCTCAAACCGTCAAAATGACTGCAGTGGCAGTTCTAGTGTTAACTATTTAGAAATTCCCTAAAATAATCAAATCGGTCTGAACATAATGTCTTGTATCATGCTAAGTTTACATATACATTTGGGCATTTAGGCCTGAATATTAAACCCTAGGTTAGCCTGAATGGGAATGTAAACAAACTGGAATGGCAACTGCGTTCTAATAAAGTAAAATGCACAGAAGGTTTAACTAGAGGAATGTAGATCCTCTACAAAATGAAGAAGCCAAAACAGAAATAAATGACCCCTTAATGTACTGTATTCCCCTATTCCCAGCATTCCAGTGTCACTCACCTCTCTCAGTGATGCTAGAAGGTGGGGTTTCCTCCTGCAGGATCCGCTCATTGGCCTGGTCACACCCCAGCTCAGTCACTTCCTCCTTGATCTCAACAGTCCTGTCTGCAGAAACAACCCATCGAATAGGAAGCTCTGGGCTGATGCGAGCTGCTTCCATCTCAGAAACTTCCTTTGAGTGAGGCTGATCCGTTCTCACTGAAGAAAAGGAGACAAGACTTTTAGTTTGTCATTTCATTTTAAAACTAGTTTTGTATTAATCCAATAGTATTTAAATTCACATATGCCTTATTTGAAATGTTTTGGTATTTCTGCACCTTTGTAATATGACTGCAACAGACTGAAAAACTTTAAAATGCAAGGCTACTCCACCCCTAAAACACAATGTAATATTTAAACCTTTAATATCAGACACATATCTACATGCATCAAACTTTGGAACATATCAAAGGGTTGAACTGGCTAACCCTACATTGGAGCGCCTGGTGATTCTGGCTCTATGGAGAGTTCTGCTCAGAGCGCTCTGTGCTGCTCATAAACTTTAGAGTGTTCAACTCCTCGTATTATTAAATACTAAATCAGTGAAGCACAATCTTTCTGCATGTTTGAGAAGTATAAATGCTCCGGTAAACACAAATAATAATCACAATACTCCTACTTTGATGTTTTTTGTTTTATTTCCCTTTAAAAGCTACCATTTCAGAAAATATCACTCTCAAGCATTTTGAAACGGGTAAACAGAATCAAATATTAATTTAGAAGTATAGTAGTCGATGGCACCTAATCAGGATCCTGATAATCAGGATTTCTGCTTAAATGGGACACTAATCTGGGGGACGGTTCTTCACAATGTTATTTATGTCATTTAATTGGGACGTCACTTCGTTTAATTGGGATACAGTATTTTCAAATGATGAACGGAGATCGCTTTCCAGAGCAAGACAGGTTTGAGTAGCGCAGGACAGTGAATATGTGATTACACTGTGGTATAAATTGCGTAAACCACGGTGAACTCTTGAAGGAGCTGCTGGAGTCTCCTGTGGTTTCTCAGGCTGCTATTGCAAAGAAAGATGGCGTGCCAACATCACAGGTGCCTCGCTGGGACATGGTACACCCTGCCCCTCTGTGTGTTATTTTGTATTTGTTGTATTATTATTTAAAATGTATTATTTAATTTGTAAAATCACAATGTTTGTTATTTTTATTTTGCAGCATGGATGGGGTTAAAATTCCACATCCATGCTAAAGTCTTGTAGAATGCGACCTTCTCCAGATTAATTCATTAACTGCTAATTTGGAGAGGGTCACATGTATAGAAACCTGCAGCTGTGACGGAGCGTGGTGGTGTGTTCAAAGGTGGAACGAGAGCCGGGAGTTAAGAGAATTCAAACATAAATTAGTAACAATTGCTACCCGTGCAGGATTTACACCAGCATGCTACTATTTATTTTACCTGTTTGTTTTGGTCATCGTGCCTTTTGTTTTATAAAAAAGTGTTTGTTTGTTCAAATCTTTTACTTGTTTATTAAAACACGCAGGCAGCGCATTCATACCCCAGTGCTGTTGTGTCTGTCTATCTTCCAGGGCTGTGACATCACACCACACAGCCAACCTGCCACACTTGCCTTGTGATAAGATGAGATTTCATTTTTCATTTCATATAAGAATAAAAAAAAACTGCGATTAATTTTGTTTAGGAATAAAAAAATAAATAAATAAAAAAAATTGACTCGTATTTTTAAATTCTGTATTTAATTATAACGTGATGCGATTTCATTCTTTTTCCTTTTCATTTAGAAAAAAAAAGCGTGACTAACGTATTCTCAAATTTCTCTCGTTTAATTGAGCCAGCCGCTTATTCGGGATATTTTTACTTCTCGCGAGGCGTCCCGATAAAGCAGCGCCGACTGTATAGCCATTGAAGAAGACGTATAATGTATACCGAGCATCAAAACAAACATCACTATTCTAACACATAAAAAAGGTATATAAATGATGGACATTGACGAAATGTTTGTGGTTTCTTTTTAATCACTCGATCATTGATCCTCGACCATGAAACATCATGTAGTCAAAGAAACTACAAAATGATATCGCAGAAGTTTACCCAATGCCTATGTATGTATGCGTGTATGTCTGTGTATATGTATGTGTGTCTATATATATAATCAAAAAAGGCATTTGTGCACTACAGTGCTTAATATTGATGAGGTGCTGACCAGTATAAGGTAATTACATTCAACAAGAAGTGAAGTCTATACTGAAAAAACAAAAGTTCAGAATTCTTTCAGCCAGAATACCTAAACGGCTTACCAAAAAGTTTTCGTAGAGTGACGAGAGTGCGACCATGAATGTCTCTACGAAAACTTTTTGGTAAGCCGTTCAAACTGGTAGTCTGGCTTCACTTCTTGTTGCGCATATATATATATATATATATATATATATATATATATATATATATATATATATATATATATATATATATATATATATACATACACATATATATACATACACACACATATATATATATATATATATATATATATATATATATATATATATATATATATATATATATATATATATATATATATATATACACACACATATATATCACACACACAAACATCTACACAATCTCAAAATATCAGATTCCATTTCTGAAAAAAATATAATAATACGTCCACACCACCAGCTCTTTACAGTAAACAACAAACTATTCTCCAATCGGCACTCTTGGTTTGCTGTGGGAAGCAAGGTACGCATGCGTTAATGGCAATAAAAAGGAATATCTCGTTTACCATGTAAACGCGGAATGAGAAATTCCGATGCGTGTAAACGGAGCATTCACAATATACATTCCAACTAATAAATAACGAATACTTACAATTCCGAATACTTGTACCATGTAAACGCAGTGTATCAAAGTGCTCTCCTGTAGATTTAAACGTAAAACTTAATTTTTTGTGCAGTTCCGTTTTCAAATTCAGCTTTGAAATTGATATATACTGTAGTATGTCTAAAAAAAAAAAAGCAATGTGAATTAAATTACGATAAGTGAAGTTTTGTTTACCTCTCTCCTCTGTATCTCTCTCTCTCTGCAGTCGGCGTTAGCTGTCGTTTCTTATTTTAGTCGCTCTCCAGGCTTCCGTTTCATCTAAACCGTCACGTTAACTAAAAACATTCAGATACAAAAATAAAATTAAGAAAAAAACACACTCCAATCTGTTAATAAAACAAACAAACAAAGTAAAAACGACCCACGCTCTCACAACACGAGCAGACAAAGCTTACTGAGCAGGCGCAGCACAAACCAGAGAGACGAAACCGGCGCCATTTCAGATCCACGACAGGACATGGCGTATTAAAACACAGCGCGGTAAGAGCCAACATGGCGGACTCCGCCATCCAGCTTCATAACA
Source organism: Huso huso (assembly GCA_036884735.1). Classification (NCBI taxonomy): domain Eukaryota; kingdom Metazoa; phylum Chordata; class Actinopteri; order Acipenseriformes; family Acipenseridae; genus Huso; species Huso huso. The sequence goes on along the minus strand of CM072714.1, from coordinate 5,026,254 downwards.
GCCTCTTCTCATCGCGATCCCGCCCTTCCATCGACAGGAGGCCAATCGGTCTCGCAAGCTGGGTGTAGGGGGAGTTTCTACAGCCAATCAAGACAGACAGACACGCCCACTGTTAGTGACGCGCTATTTCATTCCAGGAAGTAGAACAGTTTGCTTTCTATATGGTGGAAGTGAGAGAGAGGGCTGGAGCTGCTGTTGATTTTACAAGGCTCTATTACCTGCTGCTTAGGTTGGGTAAAACTGTTTCCTAATGGTTTATAAGACGTCGTGATCGTTTGTTACCTGCATTGTGTTCAGAAACAAATAGCCCCTTTTCTGTTTTATTTAAGAACTCGGATAGTGGGGCGTGTCAGCTGTAGTGCACACAGAGATGTTTAACTGAGGAAACAAACGTGCTTTAAGTTATAGCTATACGTAATGCTAAAAGACGTTACTCCTTTCAAAGTAAGACGGGTCTGCTGTTTGTTTTCTTTCTTTAGCACACTAGAAGAAGTGCTGATTTTATAGGAATGTTAATTCTCCTGTAAAAAAATAAAAGCAGAGGATTCCGCTACTCGAGTTTCAAACTAAACCAGTGAAGATGGACGTCAGTGTCTCCGTGTCGTTCTTTCAAGACGAGCTCGCCTCTACCATCGAGCACGCAGTGAAAGCGGCTGTAGACACCGTCTTGTGGGAAATCACAAAAGTTGTCGGCGGCAAATTCACTGAATTCCAAATGGAAATGGCTGGAAAGGAGAAAGAGAATGAAAGTCTGAAGCTGAGATTGGAAATATCAGAGAGCGAGTTGAAAGCAGTGCGAGAATGCATGAACGCTGCAGATGCAGACATTAAACAACCTCTCAGAAACATGAACCCCGACTGCAATGAACAAGACTTTCAGAGGAATGAGAACCAGGGATTATTTCAAGGTAAGATTGTTTTTGTGGTATTGCTTTGTCATTCAAACGCTTTAGTACATTTTATTGGTGAGTGTGGGAGGGCAGAAGTCCCGCTGCTGTAAATAGTGTGTGTGTGGGAATGTAAGGTTGGCAGGATTGGGGTTAAATCTGCAGTTGTATTTTGTTTTACTATATTTTTGTAGATAACTTTAGAATTTTATTTTTTAATTTAATATAATAAAGGCCAAGGATGAGAAACTTGGTAGAATTGTGTGTTTGAGTGTGTGAGTTGTGTTAAATTGTTTTGCATCCTCTAGCGGCCTCTAGTGGATACTACATCCGATGCTTACAGCCATGAACTGAAAGGTAATATGTAGTAATGTTTTCACCTATATTTCAGAAATAAATTCACAACCTCTGTATTGTTGTTTTAAATGACCTATTAAAGCTTACCGAGCAACAACTTGGCAGAATTTTCTTTTTATTTTTGAGTGTGTGAGTTAAGTGAACCGTACCCCCTTTGTTTGCCGGAGGAGTTTGGGGGTGAGGGCTTGTGCTGTGATTTTTGTATGGGTGTTGCAACGTAGTGGTGAAGGCTAATGCCCAGCCTACGAGGGTCAATTGTAGCATACCAGTGATTTATTCCCCATCAAGTGGACTACAATGCAAACTAGAAAATCCTGCAAGTCTGTACTAATTTAATCCTAACTGCAATGTACCAAACAGATGATCCCGGTAATTGGTTTAACTGATCGGAACAAGATAGACTGGTAATGAGGACTAACCTACAGCTATTGCCAAATATTTTGCATCACCCTCTATTAAAACATGTTGCTTCATAAAGACGAATGAAACTTGCTAAATCATGTTACATTAATATATTAAATTGCATACTGCTATGTAGTTTTCCCGTATACTTAACAAAAAATCTAACATGAAACACTGTATTACTATTGTGGCTTCCGGTAGACTTTTGCAATATCATGTTGTAGTTCCTTTGATCACGTGATGTTAAGTAAAATATCTAAATTATGTTCATAGTGTTTTTTTTATTATTATTATTTAAATTCTCAATCCTAAAATTCTAGGTGATGCAAAACATTTGGACATACAGGTAGCTGTATAAACCCTTCTTTACTAGTCCGATATGTGGAATTCAGTGTCAGATAAATATATAAAGGGATCCCTGTACAAAAAGAAAGACACGTGTTTATTACATAAAACATTTAAGTAAAAATAAAAATGCTCATTTCAGACTGGCAGATCATACCTGCATTTAAGCTGCCGGCACCGATAGGCACAGAACAGTTTAACTGCATGATAATTAGTTGTTTATAGTTAAAGCATATTAATTGAAATTGTATTGTGTTAAACTGAAAACGGTACATGATTTGAAAAGCTTATTTTAAATGTAGGGTGTATATATATATATATATATATATATATATATATATATATATATATATATATATATATATATATATATATATATATATAATACTTTATTCTCACGGATCTGAGTGCCCAAACGTCACGGACATAGGAAAGGTATGGAATAAAGTTTTCAGACGTACTGACATTTCAGAGAAAACATGTAGCTGTCTCTGCAAAACAAAATTAAGCAGTAAATGCTTAGGAAAAGCAAGCGTACTAAGTTAGTCTTATCCCTCACAGTACTGAGTTAATCCACTTGAATAGGATCATCACCAATCTGATTAGGCACGCTGCTGCAATCGGGATCTTGTTTAGTCTGATTTAGCAGATGATCCTACCTGTGATGATTAACTTCTGGTACCCTGCAAATGAGATTCGAAGGTGTACTAGCTTTAGTCCAATCAAGTGGACTAAACCTGCTTAATTCACTAGTTAGACACATCAAGTGGACAATTTGGTACACTGCAATTGACCCCAAGTGTGTTGTATTATTGTTTGAACCTTTTATTTTGGCTCTCGTGCCTTGTTTGTTTTGTTAAATAAACGTGTGCTTATGCACTTAACACTAGAAGCCCCGCAGCAGTCATTTTGGCGGTTTTTGGTTTTAAAATGTAATTTTCTACAGTCGTGTAACACATACAGGGCTGTGCGTTCGTGTACCTTTCTGTCCGTATGTATTAAATATTCTCACAAAGCATGAAACGCGGGACTGCAGAAATAAAGGAGATGTATTACATTATACCTAAAAGCCCCGGGAGCAGTCACATTGACGGCCACACAGAAAACAATTGTATTTTCATTATACAGAATGGTATTCTTCTTTTATGATTTTTATTTACCACTCCGTAGCTGTAATTAGATTAGTCTGTACTCTCTGCCTGAGTGAATGACTGACAGTCTATTGTTTTTCAATCAGCCTTTTCAAAGGCTGGCGCCTGTTTGCCAGCTGTGCTGTTTTGGTCAGTCAATTATCATCGGGACTTGTGAAAATAAATACCAGAGACCGTGGAGTTTTACAACGCAGGAAAATATGGAGTTGATGTTCTGGATCAGATGGCACGGAAGTATTCCATGAAAGCTGGCTCCCGACGGTGGTCTGTTCAGGTGTTTTACAATGTATTGGACCTAGCAGCCATCAGCTCCTGGGTACTTTACAAAGAATGCACAGAGAAGAATTTACCAAGGAGAGAATATATTTTACAGTTACCACAGGAACTTTGCAAGACGTATTTCGAACAGAGAGAAACTGTCAAGCGTGTACCCACAGCTGAAGCTGGCAAACCCCGCTGAGAGCCGCAAGAGACGCCAATGCCAGGTTGGCAAGTGCAATAAAAATAAAACTTCGGGCAGCTGTGCCCTGTGCAGAAAGGCGGCGTGGAGAAGAGCATTATCTGTGTTGATTGTGAACAGCTTTAGACTCAAGGTAAAGGAATACCATTTTGTCGAAAAAAAGAAAAATAAATTCTTGTGCTGTGCGCTTCTGTAAAATGTTTTCTTCAAAGTATTTATCTACGTTGTTCAGTTGCTTTTGCACATCTGATAATAAACCAAAGTTAAATGTATTGCTGTCGTTTCAGTTTTATAAATAGCTATGTTTGTAAACCGATGTCTGTTATTATTATTATTATTATTATTTATTTCTTAGCAGACGCCCTTATCCAGGGCGACTTACACTCGTAAGCAAATACATTTCAAGTGTTACAATACAAGTAATACAATAAGAGCAAGAAATACAATAACTTTTGTTCAAGCAAAGTACAAGTGTGACAAACCACAATTCAATAATACAGCAGATAATAGCGATAGTTACATCAGGATATGATTAAATAGTGATAGTTACATCAGGATATGATTAAATACAAAGTACTACAGGTTAAACACTTGGCAGATTACAGTATTCTGAAGTACAGGATTAAATGCAGTAAAATAGGGGGCAGATAAGAGCAAAATAAAGCACATTTACATGAAGGGTGATAGTGTCCCAGGATACAAACAGAGGAGTTCTACAGGTGCTGTTTGAAGAGGTGAGTCTTAAGGAGGCGCCGGAATGTGGTCAGGGACTGGGCAGTCCTGACATCTGTAGGAAGGTCATTCCACCACTGCGGAGCAAGGGTGGAGAAGGAGCGGGCTCTGGAAGTTCGGAGGTAGATAGTCTTCTAGTGCAGGCGGAGCGGAGAGGTCGAGTGGGGGTGTAGGGAGAGATAAGGGTCTGGAGGTAGCTGGGTGCAGTCTGGTCAAGGCATCTGTAGGCTAGTACAAGAGTCTTGAACTGGATGCGAGCGGTGATCGGGATGTTGAGATGTTTGTTTATTTACATTTTCTTGTTTTGATTTGTATATAAAATATGCTTCGGTTGTTCAGATGTTTATGTAACATACTCAATAATAAAAAAAAAAATAATTACATCCGACTGTTTCTCCTTTCGTTATACTATTTACAGTGTTTTGAATACAGCCATCAGAAAGACTGCTGCGGGGCTTCTGGGTATGAGTACATCTCCGGTCCTTCTAGTGTTAAACTGTAGCTTTCTGTCTCTGGGTCTCTTTACCGCTACTACTCTTTAGTCTGAGGGGCTAAACGGGCATTCCTGACAGAAGTCCCAGGGCCACTATGGCCGAAAGAGGAGGTGAGGGGACCACCTCCATCACAACCCCGACCAACCCGCCCACCACCCAACCCACAAGAATCTGGAGGGAAGAAAACAGACTAAGAGGGAGGTGGCCGATTGCGACCAAGGTTGCCAGGGATGGAGTTAAATATGTCCCTGCCAGCAAACGCAGGTGTGGCCATTCCTCAATTAGGTAGTTAATGGTGATTGGGAGTGACCACATGTACAAAAGGAAGCCGTTTGGGGAGAGGATTTGTGCTGTGATTTTTGTATGGTTTTGCAACATTGTGGTGAAGGCTAGTGCCCAGCCTACACGTGTTTTGTTCTTTTGTTTAAACCTTTTATTTTGGCCCTCATGCCGTGTTTATTTTGTTCCTGTTTTTGTGTTTGTTTTGTTAATAATCTTGCGAACCAGTGCTTAAATTGCAGCTTTCTGTCTCTGGGACTCTTTCCTGCCAGTAACAGAAGGAATTATCTTAATTTATCTTAAGATACTTTTAAAATCCTTATGAGTAGGGCCCTGCGTTTTTCATGGCTTTTTAAACCTGCAATTCAGTCCTAAACATCACAGATGTCCATGTAGTAACACCAGCTAAACTGATCAAAAGAATAATTAAGTTATCAACCCATAGATTCTGGCTAATTAGAAAACACCCCCTAAATAAGAGGGACAATTATTGCCATTCTATAAATTGATGTGTTTGAAGAAAAAGCTTACCCCGAGGTAACCTGGCGTGGAGGATCAGTCTTGGGTCCTCTCCTGTTCTCTCTCTACACCGGCTCCCTGGGTCCCCTCATCGCTCCCTATGGTTTCTCATACCATTTCTATGCTGCTGATGCTCGGATCTTCCTCTCCTTCCCCCCCCCTCCTGTATCTCCACCTGTCTGTCTGCTATCTCCTCCTGGATGCACTCGCATCACCTCAAACTCAACCTCTCTAAATCTGACCTCCTTTTCTTCCCATCCTCATCTTCCCCCTACTTTGATCTCTCTATTTCCATTCCTCTGGAATCTACCACGCTAGTTTGGATAAAGAACCCCTCCGTTAGATTGTATTCCAGTGTTTGATGCTGACTGCAAATCAGAAATGGAGGGATATCAACTATATGCAAAAGGAAACGGTAGTGGAATTTCTTTGACTGAATTTTGGAGAAATGCAGAAGAACTATTTCCCAATTTAGCAAGAAAGGCTCTAATATATTTCAGTTGTTACCAATTCTGTGGATGCTAAAATAAGTGTTTCTTCATATGGAGACATTTTCACAGAGCATCGTCAATCCATGAAAAAAGACTGGGTTAACCAACTGACGGTGCTTAAGTTTAATAACAAATTATAATGCACAAGGACGGAGAATGGATTTTTTTTGTCTTTCATGCCAACATAAGTAACACTTATGGGCTTCTTATGAACAACCTTTTCAAAGAACAAACAGGATGCTAAAATTTTTTATATATATATAAAAAAGCGAAGAATGCACATATTTTATATATAAACTCTTCTGTTGACAAAAATATTGGCATCCACCATTGTTGATTCCAGATTAAATGAAAATGACCTTTTTTTTTTATTCAAAATGATTTAAATAATAAAACAAATGGGAAAATACTTTGGGTCTTTGTTTCTATTTCCATTCATGACTTCTAGTAGTTTCAATGAACTTCCACTGTTAACAGGTAGCTGTTTGGGGTTTTTCAGTGAGGGCAAACTAAAGGAATTAAAACAGGGTGCCTTCTCCAGACTGCAAGTTCCATTGAAAAAAGAAATTAAATACATTTTTAAAAGGTTTCATCAGTTGTTCCAATGTTTTGTTCCAATCCATTCTTCAAAGCTGTGTGTTTTAAGGGCCATTGGTTGGAGGACCCTGGAAATCGTTACAATTGGAGGGATATCAAAACATATGCAAACCAGGTATGGTGAAGGTTCGGTCTGTTAAAGATTTGCCAACTGGAATTTTTCCTATTAAAGAGGAATTCTCCCAGATTGTCCCCATATGCATTTTAGAAATTCAAGTCTGGCTTTTAATATTTTTCTGTACAGTCCTCCTGGGAGAACTTTGCTGGGATCCAATTCTGTGGGTGATTGTCCACCTGAAAAGTGTTTGGGATTTGGACATTTTATCTCAAAACAAGAAACATTGGTTGTTTATTAATCTTGCAATCCAAGATTGAAAAAAGACCTTAACCTTCTTGTCAATATTTGCAACTGTTGTTAGATGGTCCATTTGCATCCACTATCATGCTTGTTTCAACTTTTTCTTTGTATTTCAGACAATGTTGATTTCTCTGGTAAGTGTTAATGATAGCACTAAACAAATTATAATGCTGAATGGGACAAGGACATGTGTAATATTAATTCCAAAGAATGGATTTTTTTTAACACCAATTATTTATTTCATGCCAAATAGCCTTTTAGAATATCTTTGTAGAATAACAATACTTATTTTGGGCTTCTTTTATTGAACAACCTTTTCAAAGTATACATGATAAAAACAAAACTACTTTTCCGGAAAGAATGAAGCATTATTTCAATGAGCTGTAATATATATACAAATTTTTTTTCTCTATATATATATATATATATATATATATATATATATATATATCTCTTCTGTTAACAAAAAATATATTTGTGCCTGGTGAGATCCAGATATCATGAAAATGTCATTCTTTTTTTACAAAATGATTTGCGTAAAACATGGGGGTACTTCTAAGGGTCATAGGGTGTTTGCAGGATGAAGTCTGTAGGCCATAATTCATGACTTCCTAGTAGTTTGGCTGGCAACTTCCACTGTTGTCCTTAGCTGTTGTGGGGTTTGCTTCAGTGAGGGTAAATTATTAATTTAGGGAATTAAAAACAGGGTAATGTAAGTGTGTGCACGACATCCATTGAAAAATAAATAAATACAATTTTAAAAAGTATCTCCTCATCAGTTGTTCCACCGGAATGAGCCAATGACATCTCTCAGTATAATTCTGCTAAGGGCCTGGCTTTGTAGAGGAACCTGGCCAGTAAGTAAGAGTTATAATTGTGTACAATTGTCTTTCACGCAGATCCCAAAGAGAGCCATGCTGTACCTAAATCTGAAGCACAGGAGGGGCCAATGATAGAAGCAGTTTACACACAAGAGGAGTCCTTTGACCAGGAGTGGTGTGCAAGTCTAAAGCAGGTTACAGAGCTGACATTTGTTAAAGATGAAGAGGTCAGTCGACTGGAATGTGTTCCTATTAAAGAGGAATTCATAGAACAGGAATGTGTCCCCATCGCAGAGGAAGTTCCTACTGAAAATAATGTCTGTACACTTGAGGAGAACAACCAGCTAGGATCCAGCCTGTGTGGTGATTGTCCACCTGAATGTGAACTGGGATTTGGAGGTAATCGTACAAAACAAGAAACATTGAGTTGTTTATTAATCTTGCAGAAACTGGTTATTAAACTGTAGAAGTGTGCTGAAGATTGACATTTGTGGTCATTCCAGCTCAATTTAACTTAACCACTATGTCAATGGCTTCCAAGTTGCAACATAACTATCCTTGCTACTGTGGCATCTGCTAGATGTGCATCCACTATCATGCCTGTTTCAACTTTATCTTGTATTTCACACAATGTTGATATGAGTATACAGTCCTATTTAGAGCTTTAAAAGGACACCAGCACTAAATCAGGTCAAGCTTTGATGACCTGTATGTCATGAATGGGAGGTCACTCAGGCCTACAATTCAGTGTAACCATTTCTTCCAAAGACAATAATATGTGCTATATTCAGGCATTTCCACTTACTAACACCCATCATATTAAATTTCAATGTGGTGATAATAAAATGAGACTGGTATTAACAGGAGTGATATTGAGCAGGTTTGACTGTATTCTCATCAGAGTTCACTCTAGGAGTTGGTCATGGTTATGAAAGGGAACCCTGCAGAAGAGTGAATGTGTAAGAATGCTGTACAATAACCTTTGTCTCGTCTCTTTTTTTTCTCTAGCTGCTAAAGAGAATTACACAGGAGGGACTCAATTTCCCTGTGCTGATTGTGGGAAGAGTTTCAGTTGTTTATCAAAACTTACAATCCACCAGCGCATTCACACAGGAGAGAAACCTCATCACTGCTCTGAGTGTGGGAAGAGATTCACACAGTTACAAAATCTTAAAATCCACCAGCGTGTTCACACAGGAGAGAAACCTCATCAGTGCATTGAGTGTGGGAAAAGTTTCACACGATTTGAAAATCTTCAATCACACCAGCGTATTCACACAGGAGAGAAACCTTATCAATGCCCTGAGTGTGGGAAGAGTTTCACATATTTAAGTTCCTTCAGAATCCACCAGAGGACTCACAAAGACAAATCTTATCAATGTAGTGAATGTTTGAAGAGCTTCAGTCACTTGTCAAACCTTAAAAGACACCATAAAATTCACACAAGAGTTCAGCCGGTTTCTGACTGTTGAAGGACACAAAAGAATTCATAGAATTTGAGGACACCTAACACCAGGACTAAATTTGACTAAAATGTAGAAATATTTACTGAAAATAAAATAAAAGAATAACCTTGCTTGATAAATAGTGTTACTCTTAATCACTTCAGCTCACAAACTTACACTCCCAGATGGAAGATATGAACTACTACATCTTGTTTGGACCGTTCATCATCTTGTTGACCATTTGCATATTGTTACGTTACATTAGTAATCTATGAAATAGATTGTAATTGTGTCTGCAAGATTCCACTTTTCTATTAGTTTGAACGTTAGGATTATTATCTGCAACTCCTCACTAGTGACCAAGTCTCCAGCTCTTTCAAAGTCAATGCTAAGCTTTGGCCAATTCTGAACTTCACATCTCAAACATAGTTTTGTTGTTGACAGGCTCTGACACCCCCATATTCTGCTTTACGAAAATCATTTGAAAGAATTACTCCAAAAACTGAAATATTCCCTTCATGTGTTTTCCTTGTATGAAATGAATCCAAAATAAACGGAAAAAAACGTCTCCAATAACCTTGCACACAATATACTCTTCTTTTTAAATACAGGAAAGGCTGTGTTGCACTGTAGTTGTTCTGAGGATGTGTTGCCTGTTCCCTTCATGCATTTGCAGTAACATGCTGGAAGAGAAACTGTAAATAACCAGATTAACACTAGAACCGCCGCGGTTATACTCATACCTAAAACCACCGCCGGCAGTCATTATGACGGTTACGTTTTAAACATCAATATTAAAATGAAAGACAAACTATCAGATACGACTCAAACGTTTTATTCAAGCACATCATATCAAACATCTGCACAGCCGAAACACCGTTATTTAAATGAACAATTAAACATAAAAGGGTTTATTTTCTTACCACATATAAAGCACTACTTCAAAAAATGAAAAACTATAATAAACATTTTATTTCGAAGAAACTAGAGTGGAAACAGGTATATTTACGTACAAAACTGTAAAAATGAAAGGAGTTTTTAATTTAAAATGAAAGTAATGTGTTTTCTTTTGCGTGTGTCACTGGGTGCAGCACTGAATCCAGGTTGAGCTGCAGCAGCCTGCTGCTTTGCAGTTTTCTGATCGAAATGTTTCTGCCGAAGCGCTGTGGCTAGCTTCAAGATGAAATCACTCCTACTGATATTTTCCCCAGTGCATTCCTTGTACAAAACGCAGGAACTGATGGCTGCCAGGTCCAGTAGAGATAACAACAGGCTTGTATATAAAAAAATAACACATTACAGGTTATATTCAAAATAAAAACATGTATTGTAAAAGGCAGTCAAAATGACTGCTTTGGCGGTTCTAGGTGGGCGGGATTATAACTTCCTTATTTTTGTGATCCTGCCTTTTAAACGCTGTCAGTATTTAATACATGTATTTAAGAAAAGTCATAAACAGACAACTGCATAACTTTCAGACACGCAGAGTAATTTAAATTTGAAAACCTCCAACCGTCAAAATGGCTGCCGTAGCGGTTCTAGTGTTAATAAATATAACAAGGAGCTGAATTATGTGTGGTGGTGGTGTTGAAATGTATTTTTAGATGACAATAAATGTTGATTGCATTTCCTCAAAGGAAAGATTATACTGTTCGGAGGCACAGTGGTTGATAAGGGCACTGTGGAAGCCTGCCACAGATGAAGTCTGGTCATGGGGAGAGAGCTTCTGAAGATAGGTTAGGATGGAGGGGGATTTGATTCATTGCCTTGCTGTCTGAACTGATATAAGTTACAAATAGAAACAATCCCAATGGTGTATATACAGTTATGGGTAATGGGGATTCTCCAGGTGTAAATGTTTGCCAGTCCATGTTGGAGCCTGGCAGGTTCCATATGCGTGCTTCTGTTTGTCTCGTTGCTCTACAGTAATACATGAATGATAAGTTAGGCTACAGCGGTTTATTTGTTCTTTTTAAACTCCTTTCCATTTCACGTCTGCTGCGTTCTGCTGTACCACACTTGATTTAGTCTGTTTGCTCATGTGTGTTTTGTATTGATGTTGTTCTCTGTGTTTGTGGAATGCTAGATGGGTGACTGAACGGGTTTACATGGTTTTAAAATAAATTGCTAATATTATTTAAAAGACATTTATAGTTTTTATTTATTTATTTATTAAAGCACTAGACATGTTAGAAGTTTCCATGCAATTTATTATTGTGATCACAACTTGTACTGCTTTTTCCAAAAATGTAAGCGTTACAGAAAGACAATGATTCTTGTTGGTAAATCTCCCTCCCGACCTGCGAGGGTGCTAAGTAATGGGAACAGAGTACTCTGGACTACGTGGCCTGACACTTCGTTCCGAGGGGTAAAAGGAAGTCGGTCACGTAGAAAAGAGGCGGAGCTTCGGTACATTAACTCATTGACCGGAGGGGAAATGATGTGGCAGCTGCAGATCATAAAAAGCAGCTGCAATCGTTTACCAAGGGGTCATGAGTGACGGGATAAATTGGTTATTAATAAGTGACCCGGAAGGACCTGTGTTTGGTGAAATAATCGCAAGTGTTTGTATTTACTAGACAGCTAACACGTTCCAGAGCTGTCACCAGAGGCCAGCACAGAGAACAGCACTGCACTCGTATCACTATAACTGTATTTGCACCACTAGCACTAACAGACTTGTGTATGTGTTTTGTGTGGGTGTAAAAACAGGACTATTATTTGCTGGGCAAACCCGGGGATTATAAATGAAGTAATACACGCTGCAGTATTACTTACGTTCATTATTGTTTACTGCTTGTTTTGCCATCAGGCACTGGACAAAAACAAATAAAACAAACCTTTTCACCTGGATTACAATTGTCTGTCTGTTCTTTAATCACCTGCACCTGCACACTATTAACCACTTTGCTACAGTAGTATAATGAAGTCGGTGTCGTTTTGTCGAAAAATAGGTACATTGCAACCAAAACACAGGGTGCCACAGACATGGTGCTGTGGCTGTTGCAACTTTCTTTAAGGTTCTGTTAAGAAGTTCAACTTTATTGAACGACTACAATGACCAAAAGCCTTTGCTTTAAAAGAAATAGAAAAACAGGAAATAGAACAGACAGGAAGAAGATAACGATATAACAAGAGAGAAAGAACTTTACGTGTGTTTTTTTATTTTAACAAAAATATTTTTTATTTTTGTTTATTTTATACTTTATACAGGTGCTCAACACAGTTCGTGACAATTATAAAGATTTTTTTTGTGTGTGTGGAAAGTAATCTAGGTGAATTGTACAATCCAAAGAATGATATTTTCTGAGATTTATATAATATTTTGAGAAATTATTTTAATGCGACAGGTTTCATTGTCTTTTGAGATATGTAGTGACTTAAGAGCTCTGTAAACAAAACTACTTTTAAGACAGACGTGTAGTAGACAAAGTTGTACTGAGTGTCTGGTGTAGGTTCTGCATACTTTGCCTGTATCCTTATTAAAATCCAGATCTCAGAACACATATGGGTTATTATAATACATTTATCAATTTATTTTCTTTAATTAGGTTATTGATAGAGACACAACAATTAATGGATGCATTGATTATTGATCATCTATTTTTAAACTTCCTGAGCTTCGAGTACATATTGGTGAATCAATGCATCAAATTGGAGCCCAGTTTGAAGTCTCCCCTTGACAGTTACCGAACATGTTACCAATCACACGGACTATGATTCCCCAGTGTTATGTCCGTATGGCCAGTCTTCGAGGAGAATCTGTCATGTGCTTAGTGATGTCATTGATGACGTCATATGTGATGTCAAGTGTGACGAGAAACATACACATAAGGGTGCAGAGTTAAGGTTGCGTGGCTACCTTAACTTGCAATTTCCTAACCTTTTGGACTTTTTCAACCAAACCTTAACGTTACTTTAACAAAGTTTTTGACATTGAATTTCCATTGTTTTGCAGAAGGCATCCTGGAAAATCACACAACCACATCTGCCACATAATGCAGTGGTGAAAACATAACTTGAGACATTAAATAGCACAGAAGAAAGAGACACGCACCAAGTATGTACATTTTTTTAAAAGCCAGATTTATTGAAGCTAAATCAAATGTGAAAAATGTTAATCCCTGCCCGAGGCTGGAGAGATGGGGACAGCTTTGAACAGCAGTGCTGAGGGCAGTTATTCTTCGTGTTGTGTGGCTCTGTCCACTCTCTCTAAAAAGAATCATGTAAGAATCCTGCAGGTTTTTAGGCAGTCTGATGCGTTGTGTGCATTGTGTATCATTACACTGAAACCATTGCTCATCTTTTCGCACCCAGGCAACATAGTGACCATGGCTGATGGTTTTCCCTTTGTGGAACACAATTGCCAGAGTTTAAAATGTTTACCTATCAATTACAACTATCAATTATATATATATATATATATATATATATATATATATATATATATATATATATATATATATATATATATATATATCTCTTCCAGGCTGAGCTTTTATGTCAGGTGGCTGGGTGCTGATTGATTGTTAATGATTCCCACCTGACACAATAAACCTGGGCAGGGAGGAGAATTTAACCCCATCCCTGCCAATATTTACAAGGGCAGAGCCCTGCTCTGCCACAGGGGGATAATTAATTCTGTGTTTGAATTTTAAAATGGTGTTATATAAATCTGGTGATCCAAAGAATATGCTATAATACAACAAATATAATACTGATATTAATATACAAATAATATGAACAGTGTCTAGAATTTTAATAAACTAATAAACAATATGGGGGGTAATTAATTCTGTGTTTGAATTTTAAAATGGTGTTATATAAATCTGGTGATATGGAGCAGTATGTTTATTTTCTAATGCAGTACAAGTGACATTCCAAATAAGTAATTTTTGGTAGGAATAAACGTATGAAATGCATTCATGTCTTTACAAAATCATTTTCATTTTGGAATATTCTTTTAAAAACTGTAAACAGGAGCATGTTATCATTCATGTCTTGTTGTCAACGATCATTGTGTTACTGTTAAACTTTGCTAAATGTGGACGTCAGTACATACCTCTGAATGAGATCTGTACTGTAACAGTGTCGTTGCTCGCAATTGCTGTACTAGCTACATGCTTCCCCACCAGTATAATTTCATCTTAATTGTACATTAAGTAACACTATACACAGGGTCACCTTCAATTTTCACATTTTATTATTTAAAAAGCACAACAACGTCAGGTAGTAGTGATGTCAGACTGTTATCTTTGGGATTCAATTTCTGTAAAACTAGGACCCACCCAAAAATATGAATACCTCGTTGGACTATGTGCATACCGAGCACGGTTACTTAATGTGTTATACTTTTTGAGATACAAAATGATATCTCAATCATTTCTAAAGAAAAAAGAAAAACAGCTGTTTTTTTAACGCCACTCTATATCTCAAAAAGTATTCAACCAAGTGCCACCCCGTTCACAGGGTTTGTTCAGCCTGCCAATCCGACCACACGTAAACATTTTCATGCATATCGGTGGAGTTTTATCCCCCTTTTGAGCTGGTTGTAAAATCAACTTTAAACAGTACCTTCGTTCAAACCTTAACTACGTCTGTGCGACCGCAGTCATAATAATACAATAAATTACATTTATTGAATATAATTACATTAGAAACTTGTTTTTTGTAGATATTCTGCCTCCTAAATTAAGTTGAGCTCTCCAATTCATATACTGTTTTTTTCAATACCTACATCAAGCATCACCTACACATACTGTATATAGACAACAAATATCATTACAAGCATTTAAACAACAATACAATTCTAAGCTATGCACTGGAAAATCAATACATCACATAGTTACCTTCCTTTATGACTTGGAGGGATGTGCAAAAGTCTCTTTTGAAGAAATAAAGCACTCTTATGAAGGAGTAAGAAGAATACCAATCCTGCGATGGTCGTTGCTCCGCGGTCCAGCCTGGAGGGATGCAAAGAAAAGCCCAGCGTTTACACCTTGCTCCAGGGGTTTAGCCATGAAGAAGCCAAGTCACAGACCTGCCTTTGTAGCGCTGAAACAGTCGTTTCCTTCTGGTTTTAATCAAAAGCAGAGTTTCCAAGTAAAGGCATTAGATACTGTGGTAATGCAGACACTAAATGGTAAACTTTCAGCGACCTGTATAGAACTTTAAAATTCACCCTTCTCTGTGGAAGATGCACAGCTTTTATTACCAACAGATGGGAGGACACGCGACTTAGCTAATCATATAAACATTGTATTATTATTGGTACTTGTTTAATATAGGCCACATTTTTTAATTCTGTGATCTGCCCCTAGATTGAAACAAAGGCAATTAAGTCTTGCAAGGACCCATGTGTCCCCATCAGTAGATGTGTATTGCTTAATTCATGTTTGCCGTCTCAGTCAGTGGAATCTTTTGAAAGCAACATCTCCCACGAGTATCTCTCTCTTACCAGCAAGACTGTAAAATAATGTCTCCCTCTTTGGAACGAGTTAAAAGTTAATTTGAAACTCTGATGTCTCTGACCGGAATGGTATCCTTTTGCCTGTTTCAAAGTGTAAACGCAGCCTGTGAAATAAACACTTCTGAGGTGCGTTTGTGAAAGAATATTTATTATAAATGTTTTTATATAGAAGATGTTTGTTAAGATAGGATTTAAAATTCTAAATAGTTTTTTTAATCACATTAATCTCTTCAGTGACAGGGTTTGTGTCTTGCGATAACTTTATGTTTTTAAAGTGTCCCACCAGATTAAATCTTTCCCTACATTCAGGGTTTCACTGCCCTGTGAATTCGTTGGTGTGTTTTAAGGCTCCATGTTCGAGTGAAACTCCTCCCACATTCATTACATTGGTAAGGTTTCTCTCCTGTGTGAATTCGTTGGTGTTTTTTAAGACTTCCTAATTCAGTAAAGCGCTTCCCACAATAATTACAGTGGTGTGGTTTCTCTCCTGTGTGAATTCGCTGGTGATTTTTAAGATGTTCCAATCGAGAGAACCTCTTCTCACATTCATTACAGTGGTAGCGTTTCTCTCCTGAGTGAATACGCTGGTGGATTTTAAGCTGTAATAAACAACTGAAACTCTTTCCACAATCAGCACAGGGAAATGGAGTCCCTCCTGTGTCATTCCCTTTAGGAGCTAGAGGAAAAAAGAGAAGAGTGACAAAGGTTATTGTAAAGCATTCTTACAGTCACTGTTCTGCAGGGCTTCCCCTCATAACCATGACCAACTCTTATATGATGGGTGTTAATCAAGACAAATGCTTGAGAATATCACTTTGATTATTAACACACTCTGGTTAATATCACTCACATTTACCAGTCACTGATTTACATCCCACTTAATATCACATTGAGTATAAAGATATAAGTATAAGAGCAGGTTTATATGCAAGTACTGTATTGAAATGTTTTTTCTGGTGACACTTAGCGGTCCGAAATCAGGAAAGGCAAATATCTAACAGCATTCGTAAGTGGCATGATAGTGGGTGTACATCTAGCAGATGCCACAGTAGCAAAGACAGGTATGTTGCAACTTGTTAACAGGCAGCTCAATGTTGCTTGTTTTGTATAATTACCTCTAAATCCCAGTTCACATTCAGGTGGACAATCATCACACAGGCTGGATCCCAGCTTGTTATTCTCCTCAAGTGTATAGACATTATTTTCAGTAGGAACTTCCACTGCGATGGGAACACATTCCTGTTCTAAGAATTCCTCCTTAATAGGAACACATTCCAGTCGAGGGACCTCTTCATCTTTAACACATGTCAGCTCTGTAACCTGTTTTAGACTTGCACACCACTCCTGGTCAAAGGACTCCTCTAGTTTGTAAACTGCTTCTATCCTTGGCCCCTCCTGTGCTTCAGATTTAGGGACAGCATGGCTCTCTTTGGTATCTGTGTGAAAGAAAAAAAATGTACAACTTTATAACTCTTACTTACTAGCCAGGTTCCTTTCAAAGCAAGTCCCTTGTCAGAATTCTATTAAGAGATGTCATTGGATCACTCCACTGGAACAATTTATGAGGAGTTTTGTTTAATGATTTACCCTCACTGGAGCAAACCCCAATACAGTGAGTGTCCTCTAATAACACAACCAAGTCAATAAACTCTTTACACCCAGGAGCTTGACAGTGGAAGTGGACAGCGAGCTACCAGGAAGACAAAGGCCAGCCCTGCAGGTGTCTGCTTGAGCTCACTGGGCACCTGGCCAATAGATACAAATCATGAATGATGGCCTCTAGAGACTTCTACTTTTCCAAACACTACAGGATGGGGAGCTGGGAATGAGGTTGGATCCAACATTGCTTCTAAAGTATTTGTGGTGGAGGGATGATCATGTCTCAAATTGAAGCTGAAATAAAACATTTTAAATAACCCTAATTTGTGTTACATTGTTGTGTTATTAAATAAAATATATACTACAATCCCCCATCAACCTCCAGGTTATTTGCCTTGATTAGGGATTGTATCAAAGTAAACCCCTCTAAATTATTTATATGCTTTAGACTGGAATTTTAAAACCATTTCATTTTCTGTAGAACTGACCCTTATACTTTTCATTACAAAAAAACATATTCTAATATATCCACGGCTAATGTATCAAAATTCAAAATAAAGTATTTTTTAAAACAACGTAACAAAACCTAATCCAGTAGGTGCCGTGTAACCGGTGTGGTAAAGTATATGGAAATGTAACAGAGGGGAAGTATAGTGGTCTTGCATAACCCAAGAAAATGTAGTCCTAACATTTCAAATACTGTGAAAAGACTTGATTTCCTAGAACGCCTCAACAAACAGGTAAAGACCTGATAGTTTAAACTTCACCTGTCTGGAGGTTTCAACTCAAGTACCTTGGAATTTTCTCAATACTGAATGGTACTGCAGTTGCAATAAAACTAAAAGGCTGAATAATCTGATTAACCAATTATTATTTTTCCCCATTATTTAATATATACTTTATGTAACAGTTTGGGACTGATAATCTGCTGGTTAATGATATAATAGCATACAGTAATTCTTAAAATGCAGCCACGCCTAATCAGAGTGGAAATCCATCCAATCAAAATCATGCATGTGTATAAGAGGATGATAAGTATGCAAGAAGGCCCGACAGGGTGTCCGTATACGTCTATATGGATGCCTCAGGGCGTTGTGCGACACGAGGTGAAGCCAAGTGTCTCCAACCCCCAAGAAGTCCATATATTGCACGTATAAGGACACCCTGAAGGGCCTTATGGAATTTATAATCCAGGTCAACCAGTGGATTTAAAAAAAAAAGCAGAAATCTTGTTTAGGACAAAAAAGGATTTTTTTTTTATTAAATATACTTACGCCAATACAAGGGACCAATACAAAATAAGCTGAGGAAAAGGAATTGAAACACGCAAAAGTAAGTAAATCTTTAATTTTGGTATGCGTTGAATTGTACATTGCCATTGAAAAGATCCACCAGGAGGCGGAGTTGAGACGGCACTAAATTATTTTTTCTCTCTCAGTGCAAGACTGTTGTTTGAGCAGAATGGAAGGACAGGAGGAATAAAAATAAATTCAATACCATCTCGGATTTCAAGAATGTTTTCAAGGTCTGTGTCAGAGAGGGGTGGATAATTGTTGTGTCTTTCTGTAGCATTTACGAATCGCTAAAAATACATTATTAGTGATGAAGTCGGGGGTGAGTGTGTATATTGACAGATTCCCCAGTTTTGTTTTCATTTAGATAGCAGTTTATTCCAGCTCAGAGACTAATGTAGCTTGTAAATTGTATATTCTTCTCCTTGGGCATTTCTTACATTTCCATAGAAATCCCTTAGTATTGTAAGATGTTAAAGCTTTACATTAAATTATAATAATTTCTGTGTGTACTCCTTTGGACGGCAAGGGAACAGTAAATCTTTAAAGGCTGTCTCCCTGTGTAAGTTCACCGCCAGCAAAAGTGTTCCTGTTTGTCTGAAAGACAGGATAGGAGATTGTTACTTTGTAGTTCAAAGAACCCTTATATAATCAATGTATTCATTTTTAGGGCCATCCACCTCAGTGATTATTCATTTAATAATCTGTTTATTCATTCATTCTACGGGGCGTGTTCTCCTTTCTGCAGATCTGACAGGGTCTCAGGACTCGATGTGAAATTAAAATACATCACACAGGCGCAACACGGTCAACAAGAGTGAAGACAGCTTGAATCCCATTTGCGATTTTACGCCACATGCAATCCGATTTATTTTGTGATTTCCAACAGTGTATTTTAAATTGTAAATACATGCTTCCAAAACACACAAGTGGAGTACAAAAGTGTAAACTTCTGTTCCTCTGCCACTGGTACGCACTCACAACCAACATTCGAGTCCTGGAGATAGCATGCTGCTCTTAGGTAAAAAATAACTTACAGTTCATTACGGACCCTAATCAAAACCCCACCGAAGCATACTGAATGTTTTTTTTCACTATCGATAAGGGTCCTTTTGCTTGTTTTAGGATTTTGCTTGCAGTTTACCTCTGATTAGGTTTTGGACTGCATCTTTGGATTTTTCTCTGTTCTGGAATTAAACTAAAGGACTGAATTATTTATTTTCGAGAAATATATGAACCTTACAGTACTGTATTAAGATTTTTTTTTAATGTGCATTTTCCACAGTTGAGACAATCTGTTTCTGTTTTAGCTTGAAGTTTTTTTCAGCTTAAAGTTTTTTTCCTGCTTTGCTATCTTCCAGTTCATTTAATTGATTTTTCATCCATGTGACGGTTTTCTGTCACTGTTTTAAAATAAATAAAAGTTTACCCAGAAGATGGGTTAAATGTTTTTAAAATGCAATATAATTTTGTTATTGTTTTGATTGTTGTTAATGCATTTGTGTACAAAATTGCATACAAGTAAAATGTAACCAGTAAACTATCTGTGTGTTAGTGGGCGGGGTTGAACAGCATATAAGCACAGTGGTTTAGCGGGGGAGAAAGAAAGGGAGGTGTTCAGTTGGTCTGCTCATCAGGAGTGTGATTTAAGCAGTTCAAACATTGTAACAAAATCATTTACATGTTCGGGAAGCCAGTGGGTCACAGAAAATAAGGGTGGCAAATAGTAGTGCTAGGGGAGAGGAGAGAGAATGTATAGTTTGTACCTCTGTGCCTGAAACCCTTATATTTGTATTCTGTGAAGCTGTGCTCATAACTGTTTATATCCTGTGCTATAAATAATCATTCTATTTTCTCTACATATAACACCAATGTGGTGAGTCTCCAGTGATTTCCAGGCTCTGGTTGACGTGATTGTAGTGGAGAGGAGGTTGCAGGATTTTCCACTCCTTCACAATCCAAATCGGAATGTCTACTTAATACTTTGGGGATTTTTTTTTTTTTTTTGCTGGTAGCTGGTCACTCAGTTTAATAGATACTGTACCTCTGCCTTTTGTACGTAAACAAGTCGGTATAAAATTCCTGGGTAAACAAGGCCTGTCTGGAGCCGAGTCGTGACAAAGACTGTATTATTGAATCATTGAACCTGAATCTGTGTTTCTGTAACTTTATTACTGAGAATGTTTGGATTTTGTCAGTAAGCAGATTATTTAACTGACCGTTAGAAAGGGAAACTATATAGTTAGTTAGAGCTCCCAGAAGTTTTCTTTAAAAGTATCAAACTTAAGGCACAAAGTGCAGTATTTGACAAATACAAGCGTATTATTCCAGTGTGTTGTGTCAGACAACATTCAGCATCAGGACCCCAAAAATATGACAAAGTCACCCAGACTTAAATATCAATCATTTATCTACAAATATATCTGCAGGCAAACAGTTTAATCAAGCATGAAAACTCAATTTGCTGCTGTATACTGATATCAAAGCTCACAAATCATTATCCTAACCCTCTGCAATATGGTTTGTTAAAGTCTCTATGGGACTATAGGTTTATTTAATTTACAAGCCACAGTTTACTCCATATAAGACATCACTTTACCAGAAGGATAGCCATTTAAGTTTATTAATTAGGCTGGTTATGGTTTATCAATATAGACTAGTAATTGCTATTAGTATTGCTGTTAATACAAATGTATTAAGTGGTGTGTATAGGGTTGTATGCCACTCCCCCTCCCCCATTATTCTACTACAGTACTTACTCAGTGATTGGGCTAGTTTTGGGAGCTTTGCACAGGATTTTAGCTTTGATTGGGCTATAAACTGGCTACCAAACCGGGCAACACTGAATACGAGTGTTTTGCAATGTTACTGGAGCACTGTAAGGCAGACCTATCTCGGTGCAGTAAACAAACATTTTAACACAAAATCTTTACAAAAGAAGAAAAATGGCAACATCAAAAGGCACAACGACCTATTTTCCAATTTATATATGTGTTTTTCGTGTTTGTGGATCAGATGCATGGACCAAGCCAGCTGTTTCGGTTAGCTGCCATCTTGCAGGGCTTTGTAGCCACAGTGAATAGTTACACCTTGCACCACATGATCAGGGTCCCTGGCATGATTTTTTTCTTTCTTTTGCCATGACTTGGCAATATTTTTTTCTTTTGCAAATGTTTTCAGTTGTTCATTTTTTTTGTGGATGATTTTGGTACCTTTTGTATATATGGTTATAATTCCTTTATTGTCCAATTTGTTAAAACAAACAAAAATGTCCATGTTCGTTACATTGTACACTGTCAGACTTGAGCTGGCCATGTTAAAATAAATGTTATAAATAATAAACGTGTTTCTTTTTTTCTAAAAAGCATCTCTATCTGTGTTGTTGTTATTAAAGTATTAAACACGGTGTCTGACTTTTTTTTTTCTATGGAAGCCGGAAGCCCAGTGTGTGCACATTCATTTAATGTATGGGATTTACCTGTAACATTTATAGTTAAAACGTTACAGGCACACATCTAACAACAGTAAAAATAAATAAATAAATACAAAAAAAGACGAACACAGTTTGTACCCTAAAGAGAAATTCTAAGCAAGAATTTACCAATAAACTTGACTAAAATGTTATTTAGAGTTGGAATGACCAAGCAATGCTATCACAAAAATCATTCTTACCTTGAAATAATCCCTGGTTCTCGTTCCTCTGAAAGTCTTGTTCATTGCAGTCGGGGTTCATGTTTCTGAGAGGTTGTTTAATGTCTGCATCTGCAGCGTTCATGCATTCCCGCACCGCTTTCAACTCGCTCTCTGATATTTCCAATCTCAGCTTCAGACTTTCATTCTCTTTCTCCTTTCCAGCCATTTCCATTTGGAATTCAGTGAATTTGCTGCCGACAACTTTTGTGATTTCGCACAAGACGGTGTCTACAGCCGCTTTCACTGCGTGCTCGATGGTAGAGGCGAGCTCGCCTTGAAAGAACGACACGGAGACACTGACGTCCATCTTCACTGACTGTTAGCTTGAGACTGATATCCTTTCTGTATTCACGCTTTTATTATTAATATTATTGGGAGCCTCTCTTTGTTATTCAGTCAGCACTTGACTTATTTAGCAAGTTTCTCTGCTGCTGCAGCTCAACAACCCCACGCAGTCCCCCACACACAATGTAAACAAACCCGCACACACTTCCGCTTCCTCCCTGCTGCCATGGAGACGAGCGCGTCGTGACGTCACGTTAGCGGATTGGCGCCTCCTGCTGGAAACACCCGGATGGAAGCTGACGGCAATGGATTCCTTGACCAGGGTGACCAGACGCCCCGGTAAAGCCGGGCTTGCCAGTTTTCAGACTTCATGTTTTTGTCCCGGTCAGAAACAGTAACATTATCTTCCCGGTTTTGTTATTTTGTTCTCACATTGCTTATAAGTACACAACTGTAGCAATGTGCTGAGCAAGTTCACAGCAGAGTGATTTTATTATATAATCAATCGTGTGAATCACTTGTTTTCTGATTATGTGTTTAATAACTGATATTCTGTTTAACGTCCTGGACCATGGCTATGTATTTATTTATTTATTTATTTATTTATTTGATTGATTGTATCTTGCTAGTGTCACAAGCTGTTCCTAAAATATACCTTCAATCAAGGCCAGATTAACCCATAATTAACTCTGACACTTTTCTAGTGAACATATGGCTCCCTCGATTTCCATGTTAAATGAACACTTTGGAAAGTGTTAAGAAATTAACCCTGCTAGAGAGTAAAGTTTTCAACACTGTAGGAGTTTGAATGTCATCTCATTCAGTGTAAGTTTAACTATATTGTGGTGTAAACAAAAACTCTCTCAGTGAAGAATTTGGACACTAAGTGTAAATGTCACACTGCTATTTAGTAATTTTAACTCACTCATAAATATTTCATAGATTAAATACTATGCTACAGGAATACTTGTAAGACAAAAGCAGTAATAAAACACACTTCATACAAATTCTAAAAAGGGATCCAGACACATGACTCTATTAAATCAAAGCATTATTTCACAAAATACACCTTTTGGAAACCAAGTACAGTTTATAATTTTCGGATGTCAGTTACTTTTAGACAACAGTGTTCATCCACAAGAATAACTGCTGGTAAAGAAAATAAAAGTACACTTGAATATCATTTTACAAATCGAAATGTCCTCAATGCCATCCTGGGTTATTTTGTACTATTTCTGTAGCCCAACTTTTAATTTACACAAATGCATTTAACTCCAGAACATGACATTTTGTTACTGTTTCACTTTAACTCGGGAGATTTTGACATCACAGCCAAAAGTTTATGTCCACGGTGAGTGGTTTGGTTGCCTTTGGATCTCATATTTTGGATGTTCTTTGTGAATACACTTTTGGCTGCAATTTCTAAATCTCCTCAATTCAATGGAAGCAGTGACAAACCTGCACCTTCTGTGGAAGGAGTGATATTTACATCTTCCTTTATATTTCCATATTTATAGAAATTCCCATTGCATAACCAGCCCTCAAAATGCCACAATACTTATTTCAATTCTAAAACTATAGAACTTAAAATCAAAATACAAATACACCCCATTATTCACTGACATGTTTTTTTCCATTAAGCTTCAGTATTAAAGTTTGTAAATGGATTTTCAAAGCTGTCGAAGCTTTTCTCCATCTTAGATCTAATGGCATCGTAAGAAGATACTAAGCCCATTACATCATCTTTTATATCTGAATGCAATTCATGCACAAGTTCCTCCATATTTCCAATGACAGATGGAAGTATCTCTGACCAGCAAAGTGACTTAAATGATTTTTCTTTGGAATCACCAGGAACTTCAAAAAGCTGCTATGTGACGAAGGAATTCGCCCAGGAAATGTGTGCGTCTGTAATTGCAAAACTGCAGGGTTGTGGTGTAGCTACTAATGTTCTAACATCTGTCATTGGAAATATGAACCCTTAAATTGAGAAGAAAACAGGAGGCACTTTTTTTACAGAGAGAATTGTGAGGGTCTGGAAGCCACTCCCCAGTAATGTTGTTGAAGCTGACACCCTGGGACCCTTCCTCTCGTCTGCGGTACTTCGTGTGGCAGGAGGTGTCAGCAGTAGCATTTGTTTTAATATATATACAGGTTAAGATGTGCGCGGTCATTTCTACACGTTTCCCTGAGCTTTCTCCCCCCCCCCCACAGGATACATTATGTGCCTCCCCAGTTTCAGAAGCACTGCTGTAGGAAACAGGGCTACAATTATTTGCATACACAGCAGGCTTGGGAATTTTTTTAGTTTAATTTGTTTATTTTCACAGTTGCCTGCATTTGAAACCGACGAGAGAGACGCAGGGTCTTCTTTGGTATTCTGGTGTGATTGAGATGCTTTCATTGAGTGAACTGAATTGTTATTTTTTTTTTATTTATTTTTTTTTGTAAGTGTCTTACCTCACTATATCTCTGTGAACGAGACTGTGTTTCTTTAGTTTATTTGACTCTACAAATCTCTTCCCACACTCACTACACTCAAAAGGTTTCTCTCCCGGGTGGGTTATGTGGTGTGTTCTGAGGCTGTGTCTTCGACTGAAACTCCTCCCACATACTGGACACACATACGGTTTCTATCCTGTGTGAGTTAGCTGGTGTTTTTGAAGGTTATATTTTTGATTAAAACACCTCCCACAGTAAGAACACACAAATGGTTTCTCTCCTGTGTGAGTTAGCTGGTGTTTTTGAAGATTACATTTATGACTAAAACTCTTCCCACAGTCAGGACACTCATACGGTTTCTATCCTGTGTGAGTTAGCTGGTGTCTTTGAAGATTACATTTATGACTAAAACTCTTCCCACAGTCAGGACACTCATACGGTTTCTATCCTGTGTGAGTTAGCTGGTGTCTTTGAAGATTACATTTATGACTAAAACGCCTCCCACAGTCAGGACACTCATACGGTTTCTCTCCTGTGTGAGTTAGCTGGTGTGTTTGAAGGCTTCCTTTCCAATTAAAACTCCTCCCACAATCAGCACAGTGAAACGGTTTCTCTCCCTTGTGAATTCGCTGGTGTGTTTGAAGGTAAGATTTCCGATTAAAACCTTTCCCACAATCAGCACAGTGAAACGATTTCTCTCCTGTGTGAATTCGCTGGTGTGCTTGAAGTAAAGTTTTACGATTAAAACCTTTCTCACAATCAGCACAGTGAAATGGTTTATCTGTACTGTGAGTTACCTGGTGTCTTTGAAGTCCTTGTTTCTGACAAAAACTCCTCCCACAATCAGCACAATGAAATGGTTTTTCTGTAAGGTGAGTTAGCTGGTGTGATTGAAGGTTTGCTTTCTGAGTAAAACGCCTCCCACAGTCAGGACACTCATACGGTTTCTCTCCTGTGTGAGTTAGCTGGTGTGATTGAAGGCTTAC
Source organism: Huso huso (assembly GCA_036884735.1). Taxonomy (NCBI): domain Eukaryota; kingdom Metazoa; phylum Chordata; class Actinopteri; order Acipenseriformes; family Acipenseridae; genus Huso; species Huso huso. The sequence goes on along the minus strand of CM072714.1, from coordinate 5,000,150 downwards.
TTTCTGAGTAAAACGCCTCCCACAGTCAGGACACTCATACAGTTTCTCTCCTGTGTGAGTTAGCTGGTGTTTTTGAAGGTTGCATTTCTGATTAAAACTCTTCCCACAATCAGCACACTGAAACGGTTTCTCCCCCGTGTGACTATGCTGGTGTATTTTCAGCTTTCCCCGGTCACTGAAATTGGTGCCACATTCAGAACAGTGATACAAGATCTGCTCTGAAGGAATCTGCTGGGGAGTTTGTAGGGAAATGAAGTTGCCCTGGGTTGCAGAACTGTCGGGATGTGGAGTCGCTGTATATCCCACAGGAAGTGGTCGACTATCTTGTGCAGAAAGATTCTGAACTGAGCGAGTTCTCAGTTTCTTCACATATTCATTTTGGGGTGTCGACTCCCTGTGTTTCTGCTTACGCTGCAGTTTCCCATCAGTAGAGATTTTGCTCTGGGATGCTGGAGTGGAGGTGTGTCTACCTAGATCTGCTTTAGAAGCTTAGGAAACAGAAGCCAAGGTTACTGCACAGCACTGAATCACAGCCACTTTCCTGCAAGGCTTCACCTCACAGCCATCACTGTTAACAAGCAGAACACTGAAAAGCAAGAAAGATGATAAACTCTTAATCCTTCACAACACAATTGCAATTCTTATATAAACTCTATTTTTGACATTCTACTCACAGGCTGTGCTGCTCGTGGACGGCATCGCTCCTTCCTCCTTTCCATCTGCAGCTCTTTCCTGAGGGGGGTGATGTTTCCTCTGAATGGACTCTAGCACAGTGCCCTCTTCTCCAACACTAGAACCAGTGTCTTCAGAGACAGGCTGATTGGGTTTCATGCAGACCTGTTCAGGAGGATAATCTTCACAATGGCTAGATTCCATCTTAACTATATTCTCCTCCAGCGTATTGACTATTTTCTTTACTAACTTCCTCTGTGATGTGATCACACTCCAGCTCTACGGCCTCCTCTTTAATGTGGACAGGTTCAAGTTCAGGGATCTCTTTACTTTCTACAATTGTCAGGTCTGTAATCTCCATTATTCTTCCACACCACTCCTGATCACAGATTTCCTCTTGTGTGTAAACAGCTTCTATCACTGGCCCCTCCTCGGCTTCACTGAAAGCACATCTCTCTCCAGAATCTGCGTGAAACAAAATTATACATGCTTTTAACTCTCACTGTACAAATAAATACAAGCATGTAATTCTGTGGAGTTTATAACTATATTAAATAACACATCATGGATATTATATTTGCAACATTGTGAACGGTGCCTTCTTCAAGGAAACACAATCATTACAGTAGTGCTGTATTTAATTGTATTTTTTTAAATGACTGGAAGGCATACAAGAACCATAACATTATTAAAACTCACCTTGAACTCTGATGAATAATCCCTGGTTCTCATTCCTCTGAAAGTCTTGTTCGTTGCAGTCGGGGTTCATGTTTCTGAGAGGTTGTTTAATGTCTGCATCTGCAGCGTTCATGCATTCTCGCACCGCTTTCAACTCCGTCTCTGATATTTCCAATCTCAGCTTCAGACTTTCATTCTCTTTCTCCTTTCCAGCCATTTCCATTTGGAATTCAGTGAATTTGCCGCCGACAACTTTTGTAATTTCGCACAAGACGGTGTCTACAGCCGCTTTCACTGCGTGCTCGATGGTAGAGGCGAGCTCGTCTTGAAAGAACGACACGGAGACACTGACGTCCATCTTCACTGACTGTTAGTTTGAGACTCGCGTAGCAGAATCCTGTTTGCTTTTAATTTAGTTTTTTGTTTGTTCACTGGAGAATTAACATTCTTATACAGTCAGCACTTGGACTGATAAAGAAAGAAAACAAACACACAACGTTAACTTACTTTGCAAGGAGTAACTTTGTCTCTGAATCCTGCAGAGGGCGTTCCTGGTTTGAACCGTCGCGTATTATTGGCTGTAGAAAATCTCTAAACCCAGCTTGCGAAACTGATTGGCTGGCCTCCCTGTCGAAAGAAGGGCGGGATCGCGATGAGAAGACGCGGTTATGAAGCTGGATTCCTGAGTCCGCCATGTTGGCTGTGACTGCGTTGTGTTTTAATACGCCATGTCCTGTTTCATATCTAAAATGGCGCCAGTTTCGTATTTCGGCTTTGATCTTCCCGTACGCAACGAGCTTTGTATTGCAAAGCTGCTGCTTGAACCGTGACAGCGCGGGTCAGTGTTGTGTTTTGTTTGATTTATTAACGGATTGGACTGTTTGTTTTCTTTTTTTGTTTATCTGAATGGTTTTAGTTAAAGTGGCGGTTTAGATATGAAACGGAAGTTTTGAGATCGACTAAAATAAGAAACAGCAACTTACGCCGACTGCAGAGAGAGAGAGAGATACAGAGGAGAGAGGTAAACAAAACTTAAGGTAATTTGATTCATTGTGCTTTTTTTTAGACATACTACAATACAGTACACTACATATCAATTTCAAAACGCAATTTGAAAACTGAACTGCACCACAATGAAGTTTTAATTGTATTTACATGTATAGTTACAGGAGAGCTTTTTGATGCGGTTGTCCCATATGTATTGAATGTGTAGGAGGATGAGGTTCAAACGTAATTTTATATTTCAACAAACAAAATCCGAAGTAAATTATTACGTTTTTAGCTACAGCTCTGGCCAAAAGTTTATCATCACCTAGACGTTTAGGATTGAGACATAATAAACAAAACTAAAGTAACCGTAATTTAGATGTTTTATTTAACATCATGTAATCAAAGAATCTACAAAATGATAATCGCAAAAATATACCATAAGTCATAACAGTAGTACAAAATTTCATGTTAGATTTTGAAATGTCACATTTTTCTTTCATTGTCAGTTTTTCATTAAGTATATGGAAAACTAGAACACAATATGTAATTCAGTATGTTAACATAACATCATTAAGCACACTTAGTTAATTCTATAGGGTGATGCTAAACTTTTGGCCACAGCTGTATGGTTAGGTGGGACTATTCAACCTCGTTGATATGTTCCATAATAACTTCTCATGCATATTAAAGGTTTATCTAATGTAACAAACCCGTGTTTTAGGGGTGGAATAGCCTTGCATGCCTTTTGAAAGTTTCTTCAGTCTGTTGCAGGACACAGAGGAATTTATATTACAAAGATGCAGCAGATATCAAGAACCTTTCAAATATTGGATTAATACATAATATAGTTTACTAAAGTGTGAGTGCTGTGGAAATTCAAATAAAAGCACCTTATATGCAATCTGAAATGACAAACTAACAGTCTTGTCTCCTTTTCTTTAGTGAGAACGGGTCAGCCTCACTCAAAGGAAGTTTCTGAGATGGAAGCAGCTCACATCAGCCCAGAGCTTCCTATTCGATGGGTTGTTTCTGCAGACAGGACTGTTGAGATCAAGGAGGAAGTGACTGAGCTGGGGTGTGACCAGGCCAATGAGCGGATCCTGCAGGAGGAAACGCCACCTTCTAGCATCACTGAGAGAGGTGAGTGACACTGGGATGCAGATCTATAGAGGGGGTCTGTATTGAAAGAGGGGAAGAAAGCCTGTGGAATACACTGTGTTAGGTGGTCATTTATTTCTGTTTATAAAACGGCTTGGAAAAATAACAACCTCTGATTGGTTAAACAGCATCACATGACCGTGTATATATATATATATATATATAGCGTATACGCACGGCTCGCATACTAATGAGCCGCTTCACACTGTGGGTGCATTAAGTAACTGAGCAGCTCAGTGAAAGAACCAGTTTAACGGCTTGCTCAGTTCTGCACCTCCAGAGCCATTTAGAGCACTTCTGAGCATTTTTCATGAGTGATCCGAGTGAGAGGAGGAAGACGGCCCTCTGCAGGAATCGAGACGAGCTGACCGTCGGAACTGGCAAATATACTTTTTGTCACGGACAAAGAATTGGTTAGACTTAATGAAGGTATGTATTAATACGTAGCCTATAAAGTACATGTTGACACTTACAGTGTATTTTTATTTTTTAAAACAACAGAAGCGTTGGCAGTTATAATGAGGTTGTGTGGTCCAGTGGTTAAAGAAAAGGGCTTGTAAGCAGGAGGTCCCCGGTTCAAATCCCACCTCAGCGACTGACTCATTGCGTGACTTTGAGCAAGTCACTTAACCTCCTTGTGCTCCGTCTTTCGGGTGAGACTTAGTTGTAAGTGACTCTGCAGCTGATGCATAGTTCACACACCCTAGTCTCTGTAAGTCGTCTTGGTTAAAGACGTCTGCTAAATAAACAAATAATAATAATAACGATCTTAGCCGCATAAAGAAAACATTATATATATATATATATATGGACATTCATTTTAAGGAAATAAGTCAAACCCCAACAACATTCAGGGAATTTTATCAGTGCATGAATTTCAGCTGCCGACCAGTATTCAAGTCTCCAGTTTAACACGGAGACCCCAGCTGTCCGACACAGAGCTTTAAAAAACATTTATCCAAATTCCCTCCCGATGTAACAGCTTTTTACCTGCACCCACTCGGAGCTCCTCATCATATCCTGAACACTGGACCCTACTGGTGCTCTCATGAACCGAGGGGAATATATTTCCTTAGCAAAATGATGTCTAAACTGAGCAACAAAGCCAGTCTCTCGCACCGCTGCTTGAGAGAGCAGCGGTGCACCTACTTTAAGAAACCGGGCTGGCATCAAGGGAAAGAATGTCTGTAACCAAACATCGATCTGTAAGCAAAATTAGCTACTACTCCAACACTGCAAAACAGAAAACAGCTTGTGTTTTAATTATTTTTCATCCCCCAAATGACAATCTAATCAAGCCTTAATCATCACCCAGGCGTGCGTATATTTCATGGGAACCACACAGCCCGTCATGGTTTATGGTCAGCAGTGCGGAGTAGTGGTCAGGGCTCTGGACTCTTGACCGGAGGGTCGTGGGTTCAGTCCCAGGTGGGGGGACACTGCTGCTGTACTTTTGAGCAAGGTACTTTACCTAGATTGCTCCAGTAAATACCCAACTGTATAAATGGGTAAATGTATGTAAAAATAATGTGATATCTTGTAACAATTGTAAGTCGCCCTGGATAAGGGCGTCTGCTAAGAAATAAATAATAATGATATATACTTGTGCAATGTCACATGAACTGTAGATATAAGTAATATATGATTTGGTGTTAAAATATAATTTTAATGGTGTTGCAACCCTGTGCCAAATATAAATAACTCTTCTTTGCTCTTAAATAACCTGTATTTGTAAATGTTTGTGTTTTTAAGCAATATGATCGATCATTTCCTAATTCTGTTTAACATGAACTGAACAAAGTACTATTTATTTATTTATTTATCTAATGGGATTGCATTGTGAATTGCCTCACCAGCAGGAGCCTATGTTTTGTATGAGTGCTGTGTTCATTAAGTGTCTCTCTGTAGCTGCCAACATTGTGCAGCAGCACAGCCACTTCTATCAGGATCTCCTCTTTTGTTTCAGGCTGTTTTTTTTTCTTTAAGTGTTTAGGCCACTTCAGCAGCATTTTTGCAGAGTTTCGCTTCTGCTCTGTTTACAGCTTTATTAAACTTTGCTTCTGTACTAATTTTCTTTGTACTTTTTGATTTTAGGAGTGCATGGTACATCGGCAGTAACTCTTGGATTAGATGCCATGTTGTACTGTGCACACTAAAATTGAATACAAATTATCTTTGATCAATATGGGGCATTTGGGACAGTTTTTTTTTACGAGGTGTGTAATGCGTTATGTGAAATATTAAAAAGAGACACCTTTTTTTCTGTTTCTCGGGTACAGATATGCAGTGGGTATATCTCGGTAGAGGACAAGCATCAGAAATGACATCTTTTCACATTAAAGTGGAGGGCCCTGAACTAGAACCTGTCCCCATTAAGAAAGAAATCACATCGCTGGAACCCGTTCATATTAAAGAGGAGAGTCCTGTGCTAGAACCTGTGTACATGAAGAAAGAAGTCACATCGCTGGAACCCGTCCACATTAAAGAGGAGAGTCCTGTGCTAGAATCAGCAGAATGTGAACGCCTTTCAGGTAAAAAAAAAATAAAATAAACAAAGATTGAAAGCATGCAGAGATGAATTGCTCTATTCATAATTTTCACAAAATGAAAACTTACTTTTCAGAATCCTCCTATCACTCATGAAACTCCTCTTACTCCCGGTGTCTGAATCAGTCTTGTATGCTGACATATTTTATTTGCAATAATAATAGTGCTGTGGGACGAACATGCAATTGTCATGTTCAGAAATCCATTCAAGATTCATTCATTTGCAAAATGTTGTCAAAGCCATTATATGTAGATCTTGAGGTTTTTAACTGAAAACAGCCCTGAAGACCTGTTTACAAAATCAATTTTTTCTATTTTTTTTTAACCGATGAACCTGGGTTTTGGCAAAAATATATTTTTAAATAATGCCAATCAAGCATTACGCTCTTTCTAAATAAATGAAATGGCTTTCAGAACCTGTCTGATTGAGAGAATCTAACCATAAAACATTAGTTAACCCCAAGAAGGCTTTACGACAAATTTTCAAAAGCATGTTCAAAATGTCAAATGCTCAAAACAATGTCCAAAATGTTGCATCTTTTTATTTGCTCCACTGTAAGACTTAAGTCAGAGAAAAAATAATCTGTAAATAACTTGATTTAGATTTTATTTTAGTTTTTTTTTTAGGGGTTTATTTTTTTATTTCCAAGATATATGTTTGAAAATACATTTTCATATTTTGATGACCAAAATATATTTAAAAAAAACTGTGTCCAAATTTATATTTCTAGGACCTAAATCAATAAATATTCACAATTAAAAAAACATTCTGTTGTATTTATTGTGGTGTGTACTATAGAGGGTTTACTAAGACAAGAAAATATGTAGGCTCTCCCACTGCAGCTGCTTGTCTCTAATTGAGACATTGAGAGTTGTATTCTGGGTCGTTGACAGTTTCCTTCAAAACCATTATTTTAGTACAGTATCAGTTCACTGAAATATCTTCCTCAGAAACTTTGCTAAGGCTGCAGGTATCATCACCTGGTTCAGAAGCATGTTTACAGTATAAAAATGCAGTGACGATGGTGATTGACAGTAAGGTGGGAGTGGATGGAATGCTCCAGTGTGAGGCTGGCTGAGAAAGCTGAGTATTTGTTTTATTATTTAGCAGACACCTTTATCCAAGGCGACTTACAGAGACTCGGGTGTGTGAACTATGCATCACCTGCAGAGTCACTTACAATTACGTCTTACCCGAAAGACGGAGCACAAGGAGGTTAAGTGACTTGCTCAGGGTCACACAATGAGTCAGTGGCTGAGGTGGGATTTGAACCGGGGACCTCCTGGTTGCAAGTCCTTTTCTTTAACCACTGGACCACACAGCCTCCCCACAGCACTGAGACTTTTTTGTACAGGACATTGAATAAAAAGGTGGTCACGTGAAAGTGACCTTTTCCGTCACTGTTCATAGGAACGTGAACATAACAGGAACGGTATCAATACTGTAATATACCTAAACTGCGTAAACCAGTATACCTAGTATATTTTCAGAAATGATCACGTGCAAACTGCCATCAAATGGGTTATTTAACATGAAACTACATTGCTCTTTTTTATCAACTTGAACTAACGTTAACTGCAGTCACCATTTTCACTCATTATAGAACTATATGCAGTATATAAAATACCAGGAAATGTAACGATATTACTTAAATGTCAGGGAAGATAACTATGTAAATTCCAGGGAAGTGAACACATTTCTTTATTATTCAGTTACTGTCATAATGGCTTTTGTTTTAACTCCAAAAATGCCATGTAAGTAACACTAAATCTGATTCTGTTGATTATTATGTTTTGTTAAAGGTAGTTTTGAGGGTTATGAGTGAAGCTCTATAGAAGAGTAAATGTGTAAGAATGCTACACAATAACCTTTGTTTCTCTTTCTTTCTTTCTTTCTTTCTTTAGCTTCTAAAGTAGATGAAGGACAACACGACTCCACACCATCAGCCCAGTGCAACAAGTCTTCCAGTGGCAAACCGCAGGGCAAGAAACACAAATACAGTAATTTATCAAACCTTAAAAGACACAAGCATGGTCACAAAAGGAAAAAACCACACCACTGTAATGAATGTGAGAAGTGGTTCTCTCAGTTGCAACATCTTAAAAATCACCAGCGAATTCACACAGGAGAGAGACCACACCACTGTAATGATTGTGAGAAGCGCTTTACTGAATTAAGAAGTCTTAAAAGACATAAACAAATTCACACAGGAGAGAAACCACACCTCTGTAATGAATGTGAGAAGAGGTTCTCTCGATTGGAACATCTTAAAGGCCACCAGCGAATTCACACAGGAGAGAAACCACACCACTGTAATGAATGTGGAAGGAGTTTCAATCGAACTGAGAGCCTTAAAAGACACCAGCTAACTCACACAGGAGAGAAACCATATCACTGTAATGATTGTGGGAAGAACTTTGCTGAATTAGGAAGTCTTAAAAGACACAAACAAATTCACACAGCAGTGCTGTCCTAAATGTTGAAAAAGGTTTAATCTGGGAGATGTTGCTTTCTGATATCCCACTGACAGAGACTGCAAACATGAATTAAGCAATCTATTGATGGGGGACACGTGGATCCTTGCAGGACTTAATTGCCTTTGTGTCAATCTAGGGGCAGGTCACAGAACTAAACAATTCCGCCCTCTTAATTTTTTTTTAAAAAAACAGTAATACAACGTTGATGTGATTGGCTAAGCCACATGTCCTCCCATCTGCTGCTAATAAAAGCTGTGCATCTTCCACAGAAGAGGGTGCATCTAGAAGTTTGATATGGGTCGCTGAAATTTTACTATTTTCTGTCTGCATTACCACAGTAACTATTCCCTGTACTTGGAAACTGCCAGGAAACTCTGTTTGTCGACTGCTACAAACTTATTAAAACTAGGATTAAAAGACTGTTGCAGCGCTACAAAGGCAAACGCTGGACTTCTCCTTGCATCCCTCCAGGCTGGACCAAGAAGCAATGACCATCGCGCCATTGTTATTCTTCCTTCTTCAAAAGAGACTTTTGCACTTCCCTCCAAGTCATGAAGGAAGGTAACTATATGATTTATTGAATTTGTGGTGCATAGCTTAGAATTATATTGTTTTAATGTTTGTAATGATATTTGTTGTCTATATACAGTATGTGTAGGTGATAATTGATGTAGGTGTTTCTGAAGTATTGCTCATAACTAGTAGTTTTTTTTCAAAAGTATTTGGCTTCTGAATAAACTTTTATTTCTCAAGCAGTCTGTTCTTTTTCTTTGGTTTGTTAAACAGCACTATCAAGCATTTAGTGGAACCCAAGGCTTAAAAGATATTGTTAAACTGAGCCCTTCTAATACCTCATGTGTTCCAAGTAAAAATATATGTTCACAACCAGTGATCCTGCTAAAATAAGAAGTGTATTTTTACTTACAATACATCGATCTGTGGTGGACCAATTAATACATTAACTTATTAAAATCAAATGAACATTTGTGAATGCAGCATTTTATGCAAGTAATATGTATGTACAGTAGTCTCCAGCTAAGAGAACACCCCTCGGGAAGCAAGCAAAGTGTTCTTATAGCCGAAGTGTTCTCCAAGACGGAGTTAGCCACCAGACACAATATGAATCAATTAATAAATAAATAAATATATATTACTTGTCATGACGCATGTGCATCAACATATGAAATGAACTGAATAAGTAAAAGTAAAACAATAGGTAAGTGTATGTTAATAAACTATGATAATAAAAGTAACAGACAAACTAACGCTAATAAAACTAAAGCAAAACAAAATGGTCAAAAAGCTTAATCGCTATTGTGACAGAAATACAATGATTCTTGGTTGTAAATCTCCCTCCCGACCTGTGAGGGCGCTAAGCAGCGAGAACAGAGTTCCCTGGACGGGCTGGCCTGACAGTTCTTTCCCAGGGTTCAAGGGAAGTCGACCAGCTAGGAAGGGGGCGGAACACTGTTGCATTAACGCATTGACTCGGAAGGGAAACGACGTGGCAGTCGCAGATTGGAGGGGCGGCTGCACTCGTTTACCAATGGTTCATGTGTGACGGCATAAAAGGAGGCGGAGAGATGCAATCTGTTCCTTCGCTTTGGTTTGTAATTTGAGACCTGAATGGACCGTGAGAGACGGTGTGATTTATACGCACCGTGTGTTGTTTATTTAGCAGATTTTATTTAGCAGATGCCTTTATCCAAGGCGACTTACAGAGACTAGGGTGTGTGAACTATGCATCAGCTGCAGAGTCACTTACAATTACGTCTCACCCGAAAGACGGAGCACAAGGAGGTTAAGAGACTTGCTCAGGGTCACACAATGAGTCAGTGGCTGAGGTGGGATTTGTTGTCTGTAATTGTTTTCTTATATATGACTAGACGGCTAACATGATTCCAGAGCTATCGCCGTGTATTATTTGTTTATTTAGCAGACGCCTTTATCCAAGGCGACTTACATCCATGGTGTATCCATGGTGAACGAATCGCTATCAGTGCCAAGAGGGTGTTCTTTTAAGAAAAGTTCCTGTTCGTTTAGCCGGAGCATTTACAATGGGGTAAAATCCGTTTCACCACAAGGGTGATCTCCCTTAGGTGAAGTGTTCTCTTAAAAGGTGTTCCTATATGCAGAGTCTACTGTATCCGGTGATCTGATCCAAGCATTCAAAATCCTAAAAGGTATAGACAATGTCGACCCAGGGGACTTTTTTGACCTGAAAAAAAGAAACAAGGACCAGGGGTCACAAATGGAGATTAGATAAAGGGGCATTCAGAACAGAAAATAGGAGGCACTTTTTTACACAGAGAATTGTGAGGGTATGGAACCAACTCCCCAGTAATGTTGTTGAAGCTGACACCCTGGGACCTTCAAGAAGCTGCTTGATGAGATTCTGGGATCAATAAGCTACTAACAACCAAACGAGCAAGATGGGCTGAATGGCCTCTTCTCGTTTGTAAACTTTCTTATGTTCTTATCCCAAGTTATTATGCATACTGTATTTGGACTGTTTTTAAACATATTGCGAAACATCTCCACCGACATTAACTCCAGCCCTAACTAAGCTAACACCCGTGATCACCTTAATTATACACCTGCCGCTGGAGCCTTAATTAATTATTTAATCACTTATTCAATTCACGGCTCCAGCCACATTACCATGTGTTTTTGCAGGGAGGATTTTTACTCCCTTCCTGCCACCTCTATATTCCCCACACATCATTGTCAGTTAAAGCTGCATTACACACTTGTTTCATCATTCTTCTCAGGCGCCCTATACCCAACAGAAAAAATAAACAAATTAAACTTTTTTTTTTTCCTTTTATAGATGATAAACAGCTGATGTGATAGTGTTTAATAACATCCCCCATTCTCCTAATGAATTAAAAAAACTGACTATTTTGGTTCTGCAAAAACATACAAAAAATACAAATATCTTACAGGTAATAGTGACACAAAATAACGTGCATGATAATTGAGACCAGCTAGTGTTGAAAGAATGCCAAAGCAAAGAGTATATCATTGTCAGTTTTAAATAGGGTACCCCTAATTTCAAAAGAAAAACAAAGTGTGTACTTTCATACAGCAGGTAGACAATAATCATCAATGGGATAACAAACAACATGATTCTGCACTTCAAAATATAATATGGTGCAGACACTCACATTTGTTTTCACTTCCAAGTTACAGATAAATAAATAAAGCAGAGGTAATCACCCTTATAAACATATACAAATGCATTGCTTACATAGATTCTATTTTTTTTAAGCAGTACAAATGGTGATTACAGTAATTTATAAAACGGATTGTTAGAATGCTGCATGCTGGTTGGTCCATCAGTGTTCCAAGCTGTTACAATACCCAGCACAATGTCACGATTAGGAACTACTTAGCAACAAAGGCAAATCACTGCACCTGTGCTAACTACATATCACTGCGCCACCAAAATCTAAGAAAAAACCTGTCAAAATACCTGCTGTCATGGAAGATACATCAAGGTGTCTTGTCACATCTTCGGTTTATATTAATTTGCACTACGAACCAGTTTGCTATTTTAAACAAGACGCTGGTTAGGTATTTTATTTGTAGTACGACCAGTCATTTGCTGTACCTTCGGTCAGATATTCAGTTTTATTTTCCTCCTTTAGTTGGTATCAGCCGTCGTTTTGTGAAACTGACTCTTCATTCATTTTTAGCTGTGGATATTTTTATATTTTTTGACAGCACTTACATTACTACACTTGATATCTTAACCACCCGACTCTCGCCTTCACTCTCTCTTCTCCTTCACTACTGCTCACTGACTCTTTACAGGTACAAAAATGTAACACTGATGTGCTAGAAAATGACTGGCTTTCTAAAAAAAAAATACAATTTGACTAAATGAATTACTTAATAATTAATAATCTTCATCCCAACAAAGCACCTTAAACTCTCGCGCTGTTTGGTAGGCGCTAGGCCAATGGGAGTGAATTACCTAGCAACAATGATACGTAGAATATGCAGGAAGGTCTCACAGATATACATCTAAGCAAGGTTTTTATAGTTATTTAAAGTCAGAACAATCAACTGAAACACATCTAAGCAAGGTTTTTATAGTTATTTAAAGTCAGAACAATCAACTGAAACACATCTAAGCAAGGTTTTTATAGTTATTTAAAGTCAGAACAATCAACTGAAACACATCTAAGCAAGGTTTTTATAGTTATTTAAAGTATATTTTAAAAATATTGCTTTGACTGAAACAAAAAAAAAATGAAAATGTTTTACTTAAATATTATTTTTAGTTCATAAGGACTGTTTTCTGCTGTGGAAGGTTATACCTCAAAATATTAACACATCTTTAGAAACTATTGATTTCTCCTTTCTTTTTTATAAAACGTTTATAAATCAGTTTAACTCAACTGTGTCTCGTGCCAACAACGCACCAAGAAGTGACAATACCCAGCACAACCCATGCTCTCTCATGCCTTATTGCTTAAACATTACATGGGACCTGCTAACATGTCTAATGCTTTAATGGGAAAAAAAACCCCTGACAATTTCTTTAAATATTAGCTTTATTTTAAAACAATGAAACCAGTTCAGTCAACCTTTCACACCCATCTTGTGTTCCACAAACACATCCAGAGAAGAACAGAAACACAAAGCAAACATGAGCAAAGAGACTAAATCAAGTGTGGTACAGCAGAACGCAGCAGACAGGAAATGGAAAGGAGTTTAAAAAGAACAAATAAACCGCTGTAGCCTAACTTATCATTCATGTATTACTGTAGAGCAACGAGACAAACAGAAGCACGCATATGGAACCAGCCAGGCTCCAACATGGACTGGCAAACATTTACACCTGGGAATCCCCATTTATGTATAAACACAATGTCTTTCAAATCTAAAAAGGAGAGGATTTTGTTTTTTTTAATTTATTAAATACAACATATGAAAGGAATATTTCAGTCATTCTTTAAAATTATCTTTGTAAAATAGAATGGGGATGATTTGTCCAGTGAGTTGTACACTACAATTTAAGCGTCCCTTTGTGTGTCCCCTAGATGTGAGCTAAAATAAAAAAAAACTTGAAACAAAATTAATTATTTGAAACTGTATATTGGGGGTTGTTATATTGCAGTCAAAGCCTGTGAACACAAAACTGTGTTTGAGGTGTGAAGTTCAGAATTGACCAAAGCTTGGTATTGATTTGAAAGAGTTGGAGACTTGGTCACTGATGAAGAGTTACATATAATATTCCTAATGTTCAAACTCAGCAATGCATGAGACCAAAGTGCAAGCTAAAGTTAGCTTATTTGGTCCTTTTCCATTTTTTTTCAGGACCGAGTCCGTTTGTGTTCACAATGGAGTTTGCAAATGCATTCGGTTAACTTATATGGTCTGTGTGAACTGGATGTTAACAATATCCTGCAAGGCATCTTGAAAGATGGCAGCGATTAATGTATTGCTCCAGTTTTTAATAGCATGTTTTAGATTCTTCCATACTGCTATGGGAGAAAGCACTGGGGGAGCACTTAGATAATTTAATTAATATATGTGCTGAATGCCTACAGTAGGAGAATAGTGCAGTTTCAGTTAGGAAAACTAAATAAGAAAATAAGAAAGTTTACAAACGAGAGGAGGCCCCATTCGGCCTATCTTGCTTGTTTGGTTGTTAGTAGCTTATTGATCCCAGAATCTCATCAAGCAGCTTCTTGAAGGATCCCAGGGTGTCAGCTTCAACAACATTACTGGGGAGTTGGTGCCAGACCCTCACAATTCTCTGTGTAAAAAAAAGTGCCTCCTATTTTCTGTTCTGAATGCCCCTTTATCTAATCTCCATTTCTGACCCCTGGTCCTTGTTTCTTTTTTTCAGGTCAAAAAAGTCCCCTGGGTCGACATTGTCTATACCTTTTAGAATTTTGAATGTTTGAATCAGATCGTCGCGTAGTCTTCTTTGTTCAAGACTGAACAGATTCAATTATTTTAGCCTGTCTGCATACGACATGCCTTTTAAACCCGGGGTAATTCTGGTCGCTCTTCTTTGCACTCTTTCTAGAGCAGCAATATCCTTTTTGTAACGAGGTGACCAAAACACAATATTCTAGGTGAGGTCTTCTTACTCATGCATTGTTTCCCCACATTGTCTAGATGAAGACATTTCTGAGTCACATGAACTCCTAGGTCTTTTTCATAGATTCCGATTATATCTGGAATGCAAGCTGCAACAGATGAAACAAATCTGTTTGTGCTGACTGAAAACTTTATTTAGGCACTCTGCGATTTGAATGGTGAAAGATAACATTACCAGACTTCTCGGCAAAACTGTGATTGTCCCAGTTTTCAGCCTTAATTTCCCAGATGGAAACAGTAAAAATGCATATTGTCTGGTTTTGCTATTATTGTATTTATTTATTTATTTATTTATTAAGCTCAAAACTGTATCAGTGTGCTCTGCAAGTTAATAGCAGAGAAATATTAGTTGTATTAGCACCATTTAAAAATAAAATAAACTATTATGGATTATTTCTTTAATCATTCTCATTATGTGTATACCAATGTGTTTAAATGGTAATAGCTGATCTATTTTTTAAATCTGGCTTTTTGTACATTTAACATGTTTTGACTAGATGACAATATAAAGAAAACAGTAAGTTGTTATGATTTGCAATAAAAACCACCAGATGTTTACTTTTTAAACTATTCTTGTTTTATTATATACTGTTATTTTTACGGCTTCAGAGTTCAGCATCCATAAATTGAAGGAAAAAACGCCCCATTTTTTCACTGTGGAGATCTCATAAATCTTAAACTACATGGACAGTGTGAGAAACTGAAGCTCTTATAGAAATTTGGTCCGACACCAAAATCCAAGCCGAACTGGACGAAACTCACAAAAATAGTAAAATATTTTCAGTCTTTTCTCAACCTTGGTTAATGCCGGCAGTGGAGAACCATGCAGAATTGCGTAAACTGCATTATCTTACTGTAGGCATTCAAGAAATGTAACCTATTAATTAAATTAGCAAAGTGGTCCCCCATTGCTTTCTTCCACAGCAATATGTAAGAATCTAAAACATGATTTATTAAAACCAGAGATCAATAGCTGCCATGTTTCAATATGCCTTGAGGATACTGAAAACATCTGATTCAGACCGAACCTATTGCACTTGAAACCTGCATTGTCAACACAAACGAGCTCAGTCCTGAAAAAATGGAAAAGAACCAAACAAAAAATAACTTCAGCTCACATCCAAAACAAACCTGGTCCCTTTGCTTGCAGATAAATGTGAACAGCAAACAAATTGATACATTGATCTGTTTGTTTGCCAACTGTACCAAGTCCACCTGTTCATTTCCCAAGCAGACTTCGCTGTTCACACTTCACATCAAACGTACCCAACCGTACGGAGTGAGGATCAAAACCCCCCGAAAAGGACCCAGTCAAATTTACTCCTGGTGTTTAGGTGTCCTCAAGTGGTTGAAATTCTGTGAATTATATTCAGTGCAGGGATAGGGCTTCACTCTTGTGTGAATCTTATTATGTCTTTTAAGGTCTGAGTGATGGAAACTCTTCAAACATTCACTACAGATTTCTCATTTTTCTGACTCCGCTGGCGGATTATCAGGGAACTAAGTGTGTGAAAAACTTCCCACACACAGCACAGTGAAAAGGTTTCTCTACTGTGAGAATGCTCTGGTATGATTGAAGACTTCATAACCATGTGAATCTCTTTCCACACTCAGAACAGTGATAAGGTTTCTCTCCTGCGTGACAGCGGTGGTGTCTTTTAAGGTACGATAAATGACTGAATCTCTTCCCACTCTGCGCAGTGATAAGGTTTCGGACCTGTGTGAACGCACTGGTGTCTTTTAAGGTGCCATGAACGACTGAATCTCTTCCCACAGTCATTACAGTGATAAGGTTTTTCTCCACTGTGAATGCGCAGATGTCTTTTAAGATGTTGTAACAGTGTGAAACTCCTCCCACACTCAGTGCACTGATAAGGTTTCTCTCCTGTGTGAATGCGCTGGTGTCTTTTCAGGTCTGCTAAACGACTGAATCTCTTCCCACACACTGTGCAGTGATAAGGTTTCTCTCCTGTGTGAACACGCTGGTGGATTTTAAGCTGTGATAAAGGAGTCCATCCTGTGATATTTCCTTTAGCCGCTGGAGAAAGAAAATAGAAGAGTGACAATGGTTATTGTACAGCATTCTTACACAGTTTACTCTTCTGCAGGGTTTACCCTCATAACCACGACCAAATCCTAGAAAATAGTCAAACAGGCTTAATATCACTCCTGTTAATACCAGCCTCCTTTTATCATCACATTGAAATTTTCCATGCAGAATATAGTGGGTATCAATAAGGACAAATGTTTGAGAATATCACATTGATTATTAACACACTCTGGTTAATATCACTTACATGTACCAGTCACTGATTTCCACCCCACTTAATATCACGTTGAGGAATAAAAGTATAAGATCAGGTTTATATGCAAGTGCTGTATTGAAATGTTTCTTCTGGTGACACTTAGCAACCCGACTTGGCATCCCCCATTGATGAGACATGTGATCCCAGCACCACTATAAAGCTGTGGGAGCAGCACAACTGCAAACAGTCTACCAGAAACTGAGAAAGGCAAAGATCTGACTGCATTTAAAACAGGCATGACAGTGGATGCACATCTAGCAGGGTCACAGCAGCAAGGACAGTTATGTTGCAAGCCATTGGCATAGTGGCTAGGCAGCCTTCCTAGATTAAATTGAGATGGAATGATAAAAAATATCAATCTTCAGCACACTGCAGTGCTTAGTAACCAGTTTCTGAAAGATTAATAGTCAGTTCAATGTTGCTTGTTTTGTATAATTACCTCTAAATCCCAGTTCACATTCAGGTGGACAATCATCACACAGGCTGGATCCCAGCTTGTTGTTCTCAAGTGTACAGACATTATTTTCAGTAGGAACTTCCTCTGCGATGGGGACACACTCCTGTTCTATGAATTCCTCTTTAATAGGAACACAGTCCAGTCGAGGGACCTCTTCATCTTTAACAAATGTCAGCTCTGTAACCTGCTTTAGACTTTCACACCACTGCTGGTCAAAAGACTCCTCTTGTTTGTAAACGGATTCTATCCTTGACCTGGCATGGCTATCTTTGGGATCTGTGTGAAAGAAAATTGTAAAAAAATTATAACTCTTACTAACTAGCCAGGTTCCTCTACAAAGCCAGACCCTTGTCAGAATTCTACTGAGAGATGTCATTAATTGTATTACCCTGTTTTTAATTCTCCAATTAAAATAGTTTATCCTCACTGGAGCAAACCCCACAACAGCTGAGGACAACATGAGTGCCCTCTAATAACACAACCAAGTCGATAAACTCTTTACACCCAGGAGCTTTACAAACTACCAGGAAGTCAAAGGCCATCTCAGTCAGTGGAATCTTTTGAAAGCAACATCTCCCACGAGTATCTCTCTCTTACCAGCAAGACTGTAAAATAATGTCTCCCTCTTTGGAACGAGTTAAAAATTAATTTGAAACTCTGATGTCTCTGACCGGAATGGTATCCTTTTGTCTGTTTCAAAGTGTAAACGCAGCCTGTGAAATAAACACTTCTGAGGTGTGTTTGTGAAGGAATATTTATTATAAATGTTTTTATATAGAAGATGTTTGTTAAGATAGGATTTAAAATTCTAAATAGTTTTTTTAATCACATTAATCTCTTCAGTGACAGGGTTTGTGTCTTGCGAGAACTTTATGTTTTTAAAGTGTCCCACCAGATTAAATCTTTCCCAACATTCAGGGTTTCACTGCCCTGTGAATTCGTTGGTGTGTTTTAAGGCTCCATGTTCGAGTGAAACTCCTCCCACATTCATTACATTGGTAAGGTTTCTCGCCTGTGTGAATTCGTTGGTGTTTTTTAAGATTTCCTAATTCAATAAAGCGCTTCCCACAATAATTACAGTGGTGTGGTTTCTCTCCTGTGTGAATTCGCTGGTGATTTTTAAGATGGTCCAATCGAGAGAACCTCTTCTCACATTCATTACAGTGGTAGCGTTTCTCTCCTGTGTGAATGCGCTGGTGGATTTTAAGCTGTGATAAATGACTGAAACTCTTTCCACAATCCGTACAGGGAAATGGAGTCCCTCCTGTGTCATTCCCTTTAGGAGCTAGAGGAAAAAAAGAGAAGCGTGACAAAGGTTATTGTAAAGCATTCTTACACATTCACTGTTCTGCAGGGAGCTCAATGTTTCTTGTTTTGTATAATTACCTCTAAATCCCAGTTCACATTCAGGTGGACAATCATCACACAGGCTGGATCCCAGCTGGTTGTTCTCCTCAAGTGTACACACATTATTTTCAGTAGGAACTTCCTCTGCGATGGGGGCACATTCCTGTTCTATGAATTCCTCTTTAATAGGAACACATTCCAGTCGAGGGACCTCTTCATCTTTAACACATGTTAGCTCTGTAACCTGCTTTAGACTTGCACACCACTCCTGGTCAAAGGACTCCTCTAGTGTGTAAACTGCTTCTATCCTTGACCCCTGTGATTCAGATTTAGGGACAGCATGGCTCTCTTTGGTATCTGTGTGAAACAAAAAAAAATGTACAACTTTATAACTCTTACTTACTAGCCAGGTTCCTTTCAAAGCAAGTCCCTTGTCAGAATTATATTGAGATGTCATTGGATCATTCCACTGGAACAATTTATTGAGGAGTTTTGTTTAATGATTTACCCTCACTGGAGCAAACCCCACAGCTGGGGAATACAATGAGTGTCCTCTAATAAGACAACCAAGTCAATAAACTCTTTACACCCAGGAGCTTGACAGTGGAAGTGGACAGCGAGCTACCAGGAAGACAAAGGCCAGCCCTGCAGGTGTCTGCTTGAGCTCACTGGGCACCTGGCCAATAGATACAAATCATGAATTATGGCTAAAAGAGACTTCCATTTTTCTAGATACTACTGTACGATGAGCTGGGAATGAGGTTGGATCCAACATTGCTTCTGAAATATTTGTGGTAGGGGGGTGATCAATGCCTCAAATTAAGCTGATTTTGTTAATAAAAAAATAAAATAAAGCTAATTTGATACCACCCATATTTCCATCTTTTATATCTGTATGTTATTAAATAAAATATGTAGTACCTCCGATCAACCTCTTGCATGTATTAGACTGGAATTTTAAAAGCTTTTTTTTTGTAGAACGGACCCTTATACTTGTCATTATAAAAAATATTCTAAAATATCTATGGCTAAATGTATGACACTGGGTATGTATATAACATTCAAATTCAAGTATCTTTTAAAATACCGTTCCAGTAGGTGGTGTATAACTGGTGTGGTAAAGTATATGGAAATGTTCAGGTTTTATTTCTGATCACATGACATCCCTCTAAAAAATTTATTTTGAGCCGATTCAGTTTTTTAATTAAACTCAGAAAAAGCTGTTAATTACAAAACAATGTCACTTGTTTTACCTTCATATCTTGACTGAATCTGAATCTATTTCACTTCATTTCTATTTAAACCAGACTTAACAAATTACGTTAATTGCTCATCACTGATCCAAATTGCATTTCATTCACGCGGTCACCTAGTTTATCATTGTGCTTTTGCGATTTTCACTTGTTTAACAGAATTGTCCTGACAGATTTTCTTATCAGCATAAAATGCCCAGTATGGAGTGTACACTGACAGCAAGTTCATCATTTAAAATCTCCTAATTTGGAGCAAAGAAAAAAAATATTTATCTTAAACCCAGTCTTTAAATTAGTAGTTTTCTCTTTATTGGAATGCAGAGACAGCTTAACAACTACTAATTAACATTTAACAATTAACAAGAGAGGCAGAGATTTGGAAAATAAAAACTGAAAAGTTCAAGCCCTATATAGAAAAGTTAGAGGGGAAGTATATCGTGCACTGCGTAATCCAAAGTCTGTACCCCATGGCTTAAATACTGTGATAAAATGATAGGAAGAAAAATGTAGCACTAACATTTAAAAATGCCTCAACAACAAGGTAAAGAGCTGAATTGTCAGGAGTAGTTATGATTTAATTGTGTTTGTCATTACATACCATTTGCACGAATTTAAATCAATACAATCTGAGAGCTTTTCTAATTCCAATGGAACAGCCATAATTGACACAACACAAAACAGACACAACATCTGACATGCTATTGTTCAAGTCATATTTCTCTGAAGTTATAAGTCCGAGTTATTATATATTTACATAGATATGTTGTCGACCTTTAATACTTTATTGCAACAACAAAATTAAATGGATTGCCAAACTATAATGTTTATTGATAGTAAGTTTACTGACGTTACATTCACTGTAACTGACACACCACCTGTGAATTGTTTGTTCATTTTGACTAAAATCAACATTATAAATCTGCTTAAAAACCTAGGGACAGGTTTTCAATGGCTTTTTATTAAAAAAAATAGAAAACATATTTAAAAATAATAGTTCAATATTATACTAGGATAGAACATTGCTTTAAAAAAATATATATTGTCATGTTTTAAAATGATTCCATAAAATACATTTGTTTTTATTTAATTGTCATTAAACTCGGATGTTCTGTAATATAAATATGGGTGGATAAAAGTGCCTGGGGTCTGTAAAAATATGACGGAAGAAAAAGAAAGAGAAGATGAGATGTTTACCTTGTTTATTGTTTATTTAGCAGACGCCTTTATCCAAGGCGATTTACAGAGACTAGGGTGTGTGAACTATGCATCAGCTGCAGAGTCACTTACAACTACGTCTCACCCGAAAGACGGAGCACAAGGAGATTAAGTGACTTGCTCAGGGTCACACAATGAGTCAGTGGCTGAGGTGGGATTTGAACTGGAAACCTCCTGGTTACAAGCCCTTTTCTTTAACCACTGGACCACACAGCCTCCTTACCTTACTTTGGCGACTTATTGTAGAATGTTGTTAACTACATATTAAAAGTGGAATGGTGTTTTTGGCTGATTTAGTTTTGCCTCCTCAGAACCCCAAAAACACGTAAAGTATCCTTGCTGTATTGAGTCACTGGCAGTTCTCGCTGGCTTTTTTTTTTTTTTAACTTAGCTAGAGATCAAAGGAATTGTACTAGCCACAGTTAAGTTATACAAGTTATATCCATTCACATCTTAATTAGACAAGGTGGGATTTACAAACACAGACCAGTACTTTTTTATAGTCTGGGGAATCAATTAGACTGGTGTAATATTGGGACAGTGGAGTTGAGTTATTAGCAACACTCATAATATGCACTTTAAAGGTGTCTGTGGAGAAATTCAAACCAATACCTCGACAATAAAATGGACTAAAAAAGTTAGAGTTGGAATGACCACGTGATACCATCAGAAAAGGTCAATCTTACCTTGTAATAATCCCTGGTTCTCATTCCTCTGAAAGTCTTGTTCATTGCAGTCGGGGTTCATGTTTCTGAGAGGTTGTTTAATGTCTGCATCTGCAGCGTTCATGCATTCTCGCACTGCTTTCAACTCGCTCTCTGATATTTCCAATCTCAGCTTCAGACTTTCATTCTCTTTCTCCTTTCCAGCCATTTCCATTTGGAATTCAGTGAATTTGCCGCTGACAACTTTTGTGATTTCGCACAAGACGGTGTCTACAGCCGCTTTCACTGCGTGCTCGATGGTAGAGGCGAGCTCGTCTTGAAAGAACGACACGGAGACACTGACGTCCATCTTCACAGACTGTTAGCTTGAGACTCGCGTAACGGAATCGTCTTTGCTTTTAATTTAATATTTTTTTTTACTTGGGAATTAATATTCATATACAATCAGCACTTCTTCTGGTGTGATGATGAAAAAAACGAACAACATTCTAGTTTTAATTTTGCAAGGAGTAACTTTCGTGTTCCACTCTCCTGTCTGAGTTCTTAAATCAACAGAAAATTGACTCTTTGTTGAGTCAGGCAACAAAGTGTGTAGGCAAGCAGATACAATCCTCACTGGTAATAAACGACCTAAAAAAAACATAAATCATTAGGAAACAGTTGTACCCAACCTAAATACTTTAGACAGCAGGTAATACACTTTTATACTGTCTGCAGCCATCTCTATCACCCCAGCAAAAACAAAGCAAACGTTTCCTGTAACGAATGAATGCGTCACTAGTAGTAGGCGTGCCTAGTTGGAATCCTCGCGTATTATTGGCTGTAGAAACACCCTAAACCCATCTTGCGCGACTGATTGGTTGGCCTCCCTGTCGATGCAAGGGCGGAATCACGATGAAGAGGAAGTTGTGAAGCTGACTCACTGCCAGAGTTGCCATGTTGACTCAAGCTGCTTTGTGTTTTACTATGATGTCCGGCTGTGGATCCGAAATGACGTCGGTTTTGTCTCTCTGCTTTGTATTTCAAAGTTGCTGCTCGTCATTGTATTTTGTTTGAATATCAACGGGTAGGACTGTTTTTTTAAAAAATATCTGAATGGTTTTATTTAAAGTGACGGTTTAGATGTGAAACTGAAGTCTTGAGATCGACTGAAGAAAGAAACAACTTACGCTGACAGCAGAGTGAGATACAGAGAGGTAAACAAAACTTATCTTAATTTAATGCACACTGATTTTTCATTTGTACTTCCAGCACAGCACACAACATGTCAACTTCAAACTGAACTGCACAGAAATACAGTTAATTTGAACCCTCTACTGCATGACTTTGTTTCTGAGGAAGAAAAAAAAAAAGTTTCCATCTTTTGTCTTGGTATTTAAGGCATTCTGAAAACATAGGGTTACCATGTGGCTCCAGATTAACCGGACGCTGTGAGACAGAACGGGATTTTTGCCCCTGAAATTTAAATGAAGGTGTAAATGAACCATCCTTAACTACAATTAATAATGGTGCTTAAAACACTAATGCGCGTCAAATAATTGTATTTTGAATTGCAGCCAGTCGCTATTTTTTTCTGTTTGTTTGTACCATATTATTCTGCAAATACAATCGCATATCATCTCGTTGCTCTATCGATAAATTAGCTATTCGTTCATTAAGATCTGAAAATCAAAAGGATTAATGTCAGCAAAGGTGGATCTTTTATACGTGAATTACTTTCAATTTAGGGGAATTTTGAAATTCCGGTCTGTCTCAAAGCGTCCGGTTAATCTGGAGCCATATGGTAACCCTAGAAAACAATTATAGTTAATGTGTGTTTTTTTTTAAAGATATTTACTTAGACTGTGGCTGCGTTCACGTACGCATATTTACCCTAATGCTGCGCAGAGTGTGCAAAACCTGTCCAAGTTCGCCATCTGCGTGAACTCATCCGGAAAAGACGTCACCAGATCACGCATCTCCCGAGCGCAGATTCTGCGCAGATCGCGCATCTCCTGACAGGTACTGCGCTGGAGCAGCCGCGGCGCAAAACAATAGACGAGCGCTGGCTGACAAAGAAGTGTGCAGGCAAGCAGATCCAATCCTCACTCCATGTGCTACTGCCACCGGGAGTCAGGGGCTGTGAATCACCTTCCAATCAGGTCATTAATTATCTTATGAATGATTTGTAATACAAATTAAAATGATTTGACTCCTTTTCCACACAGTTATTATACTTTTCAGATATTCAGATATTTATTCTAAAGGTTTAAACGTAAAAAAACGGTAGAAGGTTGAAATGAACCTAAAACTGCTCTGTTATTTTCATTGGTTATTGATGAAAGGCTATGGGGGACAGGGAATAACCTACTTTGAATTAAGGAGAATAAATCAGCTTTAATAACAGGTAGTTGAAGTGAGATATGTGACCTTATGTGCAAGTATTTTAAGTATTTTTGTCCCAGATCAAAATACAGTACTGTCTAACAACCGCTTTGTGAGAGGGCGGGGAGGAATCCTGTCTGTTATAATACTCATTAATTTGTCTCGCATCACAAAACATACGTTTATATTATCTCTTTATAGCAGGGACTGTTTCTACTACACATTTTCTGACCGTGCTGTAAATTATGAAGCTGGTGGAGCACAAAGGGAACTTTGATTGCATCCACTTCTTCTGCGAAAGGAATTTCTC
Source organism: Huso huso (assembly GCA_036884735.1). Lineage (NCBI taxonomy): Eukaryota > Metazoa > Chordata > Actinopteri > Acipenseriformes > Acipenseridae > Huso > Huso huso. The sequence continues at coordinate 4,975,590 of CM072714.1, read as the reverse complement.
TCAACACCACCTCCGTTTTGGTTCTGCTCAGAACTGTTGTTCATCTACCAAAGCTGTCCACGCTGCGTCTGCGCAGACCGTGACGTCACGCACAGACTCCCGTTTGCAATCTAGCCGGCAAAAAAGTGTCGTGAACGCACCCTGTGTTCACGCTGGGTGAGGTGGTGTCTAACTCCGCTGGCAGGAAGGGCCATAAGATTGTTCACTTGGTGGGCCGCACCGTACATAAAACGTTATACTTAGTAATCTATCTGAAAATGTCTATAGACATTGTATGTAGCTGAACAAAACTGTAACCCATGCATAGGATGGAAGCCATGCATTCAGTTGCTATTATGTTAGAGATGTTTATCATGCTTGCTGTAAAGGTTTATAGCAAACAAGTCAAAGTAGCATATACAGTTATGATCCACTTGTGAAATGTTTGTAAAAACAGGTTGAAGAGTTGTTTTTTAATTTAGGGTTGGGACGATATTGAAAATCTCGGAAATAATTGCGGGACAGAAAAGTGCGATAATTCCAATTACCGTGGTGTTTGCTCACTTAGATTCCACTGGTTGTACAAATGTAAAATACAGGAGTGCCTCGCTAAACTGAGGACAGGTTACCTGGGATAATTAAGAGTCCGATTAAAAAAAATAAGCATGCACATTTATACTGCTCCATTTATTTTAAATGCATTTCCCTTGTTTGCTAAAATACCATTTCTGTGTTGTGTTCTTTGTACACATGACGTTAAAAATGACTGTACAGAATACACTATACAAATAGTGAAATCAAATGAATACCCCGTGCATTGTTTCACTTCAGCCTATAGGCTACTGTAAATAATAATTGTAACACAAGATGTAGCATGTCTTCTCTGTACACATTTCTGTAGAATTAGGAAATAATAAAACAGTATTTTAAGTTCACACTAAAGGAATTTAACACACTTCCTTTTTACCCAACTATCGTACTCAATAGTACACAAAACAACAGTGCATGTTGCATTATTTATTTCTTTCTTTCTTAGCAGATGCCCTTATCCAGGACGACTATACAAAAAATACATATCAAGATAAGAGCAAGATATAAAATACAGTGACTTCAGTCCTAATAAGAGCAAATGCAAAACACAGCACGATTTGATATCGGGGCAGTTCAAGAGCAGATAACAGAGTTGATAGTTACATCAAGGTTAGATACGAGTGCAGGTGAAATACAAGATACTACAGATTGGGTTCAGTGCAGGATTAAATACAGTAAAATAGGGAGCAGATAAGTGCAAGTTAAAGTGCATTAAAGGCAGAGTGCTATATTGTCCAGAAGTGAAGAGTTGAGTTTTACAGGTATGGTCTGAAGAGGTGTGTCTTGAGGAGGCGCCGGAAGGTTGTCAGGGACTGGGCACAAGCTACAGCATTAACAAGTTATGATACCATACAGAACCTTACATATACTGCACACAATAAAGAAATAACAGATCCATTTTAAATGTACAATTGTTTTCTGTTGGTATGATAACCTTAGTGTAGCATATTTTGCACATAGGGTACCTCCATTTTCTCCAAGAATATCGAAGTGGATACTGACCTTGTAGCGTTTAATTTTTGTTTTGAAAGACACGTGACGAGAAGGTTTCGTGATGCAAAGAGAGGATAGGGTAAAACATATCTCGGTATTTTATGGCTTAATATCTGATCAATTATGCTTGCGTTTTTAACCCGGTCCTGCAGAGCCCCTATCCAGCAGGTTTTATCTGTAACCTTTAATCATCAATTTCTTAACACCTGGAGCAATTTCATTGTGATCAATTAAGCAGGTGATTTATTAAATCAAGTCATTTAGAGATCATTTGGTACAAAAAATGAACTACCCTTTTCTGCCCTCAATGGCCTGGATTACATGCTGGGAAAATGTCATGACTTAACTGTCTACTGTCATGACTTGAAGGTGGTATGGCTGAATTATAAATTTAGGTCATTTTGGTTTGTTTAATTTAACAATTCCTGCTTTGAAACTTCATGTTGTATTTGATTTTTGTATAATGTATTACATTTGTATTCAAACATAAACCAAAACTAACTAAAATTGTAATCCAGACCGTACCACCTTATATAAGTCATGACAGTAAACGAGTCATGACATTTTCCCAGCATGTAAACTGGCCCAATGACCAGAGTTCCCTTAGTTGCTTAGTTATTTGCTTAATTGATCAATAACTTCATGTGTTCCCAGTCTTTAGAAATTAGCAATTTAGGATGACCTACAAAACTTACTGGAGAGGCGCTCTCCAGGACCGTGTTTGGGCAGCACTGGTGTAGACAATGGTATGACGGCATCAATGAACTCAATCTGACAGTGTCACATGGCGTTAAAGCAGTGACACACATAGCAACAGAACGCTGACATGATGTCACATGACAGCGGCTGCTCTAATACACTACAAGACAGACTAATTAAATATTACTAGAGCAGATGAAATTACTTGTGGAATAATTAAATAAAAAATCGCAAATTCAGCTGGCATTAAAAATCGTAATAATGAATACGATATCGTACATTTCATGGTGACTTCTGTTCCATATGATGTTATTGGAAATCGTCCCAACCCCAATTTTATTTACAGTAGTCGTAAACAAGGACAGTCAGAAGAATGGGATATTCTTTTTTGGGATATTTTCAGGCCTGTGGGATATTTTCCTGTAACCATCTAATGTTCCAACTACTAAATGGGAAATTTATCAAATATCCCTCCCCTGTTGTGACAGTCAGCACTGATTGATTTATTAGCGTTTGTGTCCCAAAGCAATGTTAAAGGCGCAGCGCTTGGCACACACAGCTCATCAGATTCACAGAACTAGCAGGATCTGTCATTGCACCAGCAGGTACACAGCACCCCTGTATTTCAAGCCAGGAGGTGCTGCCACACCCCTCATAGGTATGCAATGTAGGGTTAGGTGGGGATATTCAACCCCCTTGATATGTTCCATAATAACTTCTCATGAAGATATTTGTCTGCTATTAAAGGTTTACCTAATGTAACAAATATTACCTAATAGAATAATCCCCGTGTTTTAGGGCTGGAATAGCCTTGCATGCATGTTGTTTGCAAGTTGTGTCAATATGTTAGAGTACACAGGAGAATTCATATTACAAAGGTGCAGATGATATCAAGAACATTTTAAATAAAGCTTGATATGTGAATTTAAATAATATTGGATTCATCTATTATATAGTTTCTGTAATATGCAGTCTGAAATGACAAACTAAAAGTCTTGTCTCCTTTTCTTCAGTGAGAACGGATCAGCCTCACTCAAAGGAAGTTTCTGAGATGGAAGCAGCTCACATCAGCCCAGAGCTTCCTGTTCGATGGGTTGTTTCTGCAGACAGGACTGTTGAGATCAAGGAGGAAGTGACTGAGCTGGGGTGTGACCAGGCCAATGAGCGGATCATGCAGGAGGAAACGCCACCTTCTAGCATCACTGAGAGAGGTGAGTGAAACTGGAATGCAGATCTATAGAGGGGGGCTTTATTGAAACAGGGGAAGCAAGCCTGTGAAATGCACTGCATTAGGGAGTTATTTATTTTTAGTTGGCTTCTTCACTGGACTTCAGCAGAAAGCTGTTTATAGTTCAGCTTGTTTACATTCTCCAACACTCATTTTAAAGCCCCCTTCTTTGAAACCTGCTTGTTACACCATGTCACTATATGACTATTGGTGCCCTAATTTACATGGAAACAGCATTTCTTTCTCAAACTATTTCAACTGGAACTATTATACACTAGAAACTGGATTGTTGTTTATGATCAAACTGACATTGAGTTTAATGCAGGACCAAATGAACATGAACATATTTTAAAATATACTAATTTAAATTAAGTAATCTCAGAAACATGATAGAAATTATGCTCAGACAAGTTTATTTTAGACAAGCTTTAAATGCATAATGTTTGTACAGTTATGTTAAATATCTATTTAAACAGCTCTACCATATTTCTTCACAATGATATAATGGGCAGTGTTTACAGTAGGGGTTGCTGGGTTCTGTGACCCGAGGCACGCAGAGCGCTGAGGACAGTACAGGACAGCACAGATCGGTGAGTCTTGTGTCCTATGCTGTCCTGACTGTGCTGAGTCTTGTGTCCTGTGCTGTCCTGGCTGTGCTGAGTCTTGTGTCCTGTGCTGTCCTGGCTGTGCTGAGTCTTGTGTCCTGTGCTGTCCTGACTGTGAGTCTTGTGTCCTGTGCTGTCCTGACTGTGCTGAGTCTTGTGTCCTGTGCTGTCCTGGCTGTGCTGAGTCTTGTGTCCTGTGCTTTCCTGGCTAGGTTGAGTCTTGTGTCCTGTGGCAGTGCCCTGGCTCTCTCGTGAGTATCTGGTGTAGGCTCTTCATACTGTGCCTGCGTCCTTATAAAAGCCAGATCTCAGAACACATAATTTGTTACCATAATTGGTTTTTATTTTCTTTCATTAGGCAATTAATAGAAATGCAGCAACTAATCAATGCATCGATTATTGATCATGGTCCTTAAACTTTCCAAGCTTCGAGTATATATTGGTGAATCAGTGCATCAAATCAGAGCCCAGTTTGAAGGCTCCCCAGTGTCAGTTTGCATTAAAAGATTGATTATGTAGTTATACACTGATATAGTGCAAGTACGGTAGACAGCCAACGTCCACGCATCCTGTCTGCCTTTGGATTCACATTGGACAAGTCACATCCGTTACAAATGTTTGATCTACGTTTTCATGATTTAAAAATGAAAGCTGCACAATTATTGTAAAAGTTGAAGAGTCAGACACTATGTATGGTTTAGGGTTAAGGAGAGGGAGGATGGAAAAGCGATGTTTGGTAATGTATTTTTTAATCAGAAGTGTTCCCACTTGAATGTAAGTTGTGATTTTCTGTTTAACCTTTATACAGCTTTCAACTGGATTTTCTGATAAACATGTTTATTTTGAAAAATAAAATCTCGTGATGCGTCGATTACTACCATATGTGATAGATGAAGAAATTAGGTTGCCGATTGCAACACTGGCAATTCATCATTGATTTAAAAAAAAAGTTGTCTAATAATAATAATAATAATAATAATAATAATAATTATTATTATTATTATTATTATTATTATTATTTATTTCTTAGCAGACGCCCTTATCCAGGGCGACTTACAATTGTTACAAGATATCACATTATTTTTACATACAATTCCCCATTTATACAGTTGGGTTTTTACTGGAGCAATCTAGGTAAAGTACCTTGCTCAAGGGTACAGCAGCAGTGTCCCCCACCTGGGATTGAACCCACGACCCTCCGGTCAAGAGTCCAGAGCCCTCACCACTACTCCTAATAATAATAATAATAATGACAAGCAGCTTTAAACAATAATAACATTTGAAATGAAAGTTGGAAACTTGAAATGCAGTCCTGAAAAGTAAACTTATAAGAAACCGAAAATGTAGCGTTTACAAAATGTAGAAACTTAACAAATTAAAATGCATAAAGTGTATATTAATTAATATGTGCAGGTTAACACAACATTATATTAATGTGACGCAATATCTGTAGTGCTGTAACTGGGGCCTGTATTAACTCACATCGTACAAGCTTAACCTGTAATTTAGTCCTACAGCCACAACAATTGAAAAAAGGAGGCTTTGAAAAAAAACTGTTTTATTGCCGTCATTTTGTAAAAATATTACATTAAAAAAGTAAATGCAAGACTGAGAATGCCTGACCACATACCCATGTGGAATACGTGGTCAGCATCCACAACTGTGGACTTTACAGACAAGTTGATATAATAAAATAAAACCACATAGCAAAACATATGGTTCTACCTTTTCACATGATGTTCAAACACTTTCCCTGTCTGTGAAGCAATGCCTCTGTAGAACATGTCTCTTATTAAGATTGGTGTAGTGTAAAAACGTAATCAGAACACTGGCAAATTATGAACATATTCACAGGAGAGCCAGGACATTGCCACAGGACACAAAACTGACTGTCCTCTACTGTCCTCAGGACAGCGTGACAGATCAGCACTCTGCGTGTCTCCACAGGACACAGCCTGCTCCAAACTCTCTCTCTCTGTTTAAACAGCAGCTTTGGAGATTAAAATACCCAAGAAGTATGCTTTCACAATAGGGCTTGAATCGGTGGGTTATTTTCTGCCTCTCCACTAGTCTGGTTTACTTGGAAACCTTACCAGACCTTGCAGAATCATACCTGACCAAACACCAAATAACAAAATATCTCCTGACATTGTTTTGAATCAGACCATGGGCAATGAAATACATTTTCTATCAATCATTTTTCTTAAAAGATGATAAGTTGGCAAAGGATACAGAAAGAATTACAGCACTCCCATAATGTAAACTCATTTTAGATACTAGACGTATTCTTTATTTAGTAAAATGTACAGTCACGGACCCACCAAAGATTGACAGGGTCTGTTAGGTTTTGGCATTTTCATCGTTTAATTTTTCAAATTTTGAATGATCTGCACATGTCCAGATTACATTTTTAAAACATTTTTTTTTCACTTTGGCTTGCCAGAAGGCTTGATTCCTGTTAGGAGTGTGTCTGTGCTGAACATGTTGATGCACCTCGCAGTTTTTTAACTACAGTCAGCACTTGTTTATACATCCCCTCCTATCATCGTTTCCCCTGAGGGATAAATGAGAGTGACGGCTTTACGATGCTGAACCACATAAAATATATATTACACCATTATACCAGAAATAATCACCAAACGTACCCACGCTTTTGTATAAAATGTAATTTCCAAACAAACATTCATCTTCCAATAATGTGTGACAAAGTTTGCCCAGGGTGCCAGGCAGGCATTATTTTAGTCCTACCAAATAAATATGTATTGTAAGACAGCAGGGAGGGAGTTAAAATCCTCCCTGCATAAAACATGTGCATATGCCCCAGTGGCTAATTGTTTTATTGTTTATTATCCCCTGCACCCGGTTGAAAATTAGAACTGGGTGCAGGGTATTTAAGACGGGCAGCCAGTCTGCACGGGGCGGCTGCTGAGTAGAAGGCAGATAGTGTGCTCTGTCTTAGCCGTCAAGTACTGTGTTAAACCTGTGTGGTTTTTGTTTTGTGTTTTTGTGACAGGTAAACGGCTTAGCCGTCCTGCGAGTTAGTCAGGGACTTACCTGTGTAGTCAGCACTCCAAAAACTGAGTTAGGCGTTTGTTTCTGTTTTGTTTTTGTTAATTAAAAATAGCGCGACCACGCGAGAACATCCATTTCTGTGTCCTGGGTCGATTTTTAAAGGGGCAACGAACCCGAGAATGGTACAATCGTATTACAGTATCTACACAGGATAGATACAATTAGAAATATACAGAAGCAGCTTGTGCAACAATTAAGCAAATGAATAGTTATTATTAAGTTAAACACAGTCAATTATTGGGGTGCCAGGTAGAGTCAGAATACACTGCACTACCAACTACTAAAATGTCTGACACACCTTAGCAGGACTCAAATGTACCAACGCCATCTAAACCAACGCCATCTAGAGTCAGCCAAGGTATGTGGGGACAAAACAAACAGCAAATGGAAGCAGAGTGGTATACTGTGCAAAATATTTAATCTCAAAGGACTAGATAATTCAGTGGTTAATTTCCTCCCCCTTAATCAAATATCAAACAAGACCCAAAAAAGAAATCAAAGAAAACAGAAATACATAAAGTAGGTCTGGACTGCTAATTAGGGCAATTAATCATTTAAGGCTTTAAGTAATGCAGTATAAATGCCCTGGTTATTCAATGTAACCAATGTATACCATTTCATACAAAACTCGTACCTTTTGGTGGCCACCAATACAAAATACAACATCCCATTGCCTATTGAAATCCCACCTTTATCAAAGTAATTCTGTGCAAAGTTTAGGGGAATAAACCCTTGACTATCCAATTAATCCTATGAGTTAAATAAGGATTGCAATAGGTAAAAGTAGTATTTAAGAAATGACAAAATGCAATGCAAAATGAACAATCGCAGTGAATACTGCCAAACTCTGTTATTATTTATTTACGTTACATTTAGTTTCTTTCTCCTCTCTCTCATGGAGAGCATGGAGAGCTGCAGGCTTTTTAAACAGATGACCATCTCCCGATTAGCAACAAATTAATCACTTAATTAATTCGGGAGATGGCCACCTTCTACACATGGTTTTTAATTGTGGATGGGGCTTCCCATCCACGCTGCCAAACCAAAAACACACGGCTCTTCGCCGTCACATTTAACAAAACGAAACAAAGGCAAAACACTGCAGGATGCACCTCGCTCATCCTATATAATAAATACACAAATCATAAACCACAAAAACAAAATAACACAAATGAGACACCGGGACGGAGGGGGAGACCCCGTTCTAAAAATAAACAAACAATCATGTACAGGGCTCCTCGCCCCGTTTCAAATGCTAAAACTAAATTTGAAAGAGATTTGCTTTGTGGTCTGCAGGAGGCGGTCGGCACTAGTTTATGAGGAGTGTACCACAAAATGCATCATGTGAAAAAAAAACAACTTTTGATTCTGTTTTTCAGGTATGGATATGAAGCTTCCTGAACTGAAGCCTGTCCCTGTTAAACCAGAAGTAATCAAGCTTGAGGCTTTATTAAATGAAGGAGAGGAATCTCATGACATGTATGCTAATGGAGAAGAGGGGACTGAGCTGGGTTCCATTCAGAGGAAACCTCACATCTCCCAGCAAGAGGCTATCCAAATACATCCTTCATCACAACATGAACCAAGGTCACCTTCACCCTGTGGGACAACAATATTAGAAAAAACACACCATCAAATTCACACAGAAGATAAACCATACCACTGTAATGTTTGTGAGAAGAGTTTCACTCAGGTAGGAACACTAAAACAAACACCAGCAAATTCACACAGGACAGAAACCACACCAGTGTAATGATTGTGGGAAGCAGTTTGCTGTATTGGGAAAACTTAAACAACACCAGCAAATTCACACAGGACAGAAACCACACCAGTGTAATGATTGTGGGAAGCAGTTTGCTGTATTCGGAAAACTTAAACACCACCAGCAAATTCACACAGGACGGAAACCACACCAATGTAGTGAGTGTGGAAAGAGCTTCACTGAAATAGGAAATCTTAAAAAACACCAGCGAACTCACACAGGAGAGAAACCACACCAGTGTACTGTATGTGGGAATAGCTTTACTGTATTAGGAAACCTTAAACAACACCAGCGAATTCACACAGGAGAGAAACCACACCAGTGTAGCGAGTGTGGAAAGAGCTTCACTCAGTTACAAAGTATTAAAAAACACCTCCGTATTCACACAGGAGAGAAACCACACCAGTGTAATGAATGTGGAAAGAGCTTCACCGAAATAGGGAATCTTAAAAAACACCAGCGAGTTCACACAGGAGAGAAACCACACCAGTGTAATGAATGTGAGAAGAGCTTTGCTGAATTAGGAAACTTTAAAAAACACCAGCGAGTTCACACAGGAGAGAAACCTCACCACTGTATAAATTGTGGGAAGAGCTTTACTCGGTTAGGAAGCCTTAAAAAACACCAGCGAATTCACACAGCGGTGAAACCATCACCATTGTGCTAAATGTAGGGAAAGGTATGATTTGGTGGGTCATCTTAAACCACCAGAAAACTCATGTAGGAGGCTGTGTGGTCCAGTGGTTAAAGAAAAGGGCTTGTATCTAGAAGGTCCCCGGTTCAAATCCCACCTCAGCCACTGACTCATTGTGTGACCCTGAGCAAGTCACTTAACCTCCTTGTGCTCCGTCTTTCGGGTGAGACGTAGTTGTAAGTGACTCTGCAGCTGATGCATAGTTCACACACCTCTCTGTAAGTCGCCTTGGATAAAGGCGTCTGCTAAATAAACAAATAATAATGTAAGACAGAAACCCTGTAACTGAAGAGATGAACTTGTTTGAATCAAGTGAAAACATTTAAATGTGATGAAAACAAACACATTTTTTATCATACTATTCAATACTTAAGTATATTGGAAACTAGTAAAACACATATCAATAGTATTAGTCATTATACACGCAGTACCTTGAAAATGTTATTTAAACATGGTATGCTGGAATTCAGTATTGTTTAACTGCATTTAAAAACATGTGCCACACTGGCTTGAAAGACATTGAATTTCAAAGTTATTTTTATGATTTTATGATTGTATAACTAATTAATTTAGGTGGTAGAATATCTACAAGAAAACAGTTGAGTAAATCCATATGAACTGAAGGTCTCCCAACTAGTATAGATTACAAAAAAAACCAACAATAGTCATAATATGTGTTGTACAAAAAGAAAAAATGACTTGGAGTTGTTCATTGAAGTGAACATGTTTTTGTGAAACAGTACCAGGCCATAAAACTCACAAGAGCTGCTGCATTCCTGCAGGTTCATACACATTCATGTCGCTGGCACTGAAACTGTGGAATTAGCTGCCACCATCTGCAGGAGGTAACACACATAAGACCAGCAAAAGAACAGGAGATATTTGACACATAAATTAAATATTAGACTTCATGGATTCTGGAATGGAAATGGAAACAGTCATTTTTATAGTAAATACCAGTGGTATACCCCTCCTACTAGCCAGCCTGTGTTTTTACTTCCTTTCCCATTGGAAAGGCTGTGCATTTGAGACCACATAGTTCTCATGAGAGTGTGCTAGCGACAATACAGTAGGAGTCTCTGATAGTATGTGGTAGATACAAAGTGAACGCTATGAATGAAACACAATCGACAGCTATGGAAACGAGTTCAGCATCACCCTACAGAATAACTCATTGTGCTTCATAAAGTCGAATGAAACCAGCTGAACAATGTTACGTTAACATATTCAATTACATAGCGCTTTGTAGTTTTCTATAGTACTTAACGAAAAACTGACAAATTGAAAAAGGTGGCATTTCGAAATCTAACATGAAATACTACTGTCCTACTATTATGGCTTCTGTTTAGACTTTTGCAATATCATTTTGTAGTTTCTTTGATTACATAAAGTTAAATAAAAGATCTAAATTATGTTCATATATTGTGGTGTTATTATTTTTAAATGGTCTCAATCCTAATATTATATTTTATTAGTATTTTATTTCTTAGCAGACGCCCTTATCCAGGGCAACTTACAATTGTTATAAGATATCACATTATTTTTACACACAATTACCCATTTATACAGTTGGGTTTTTACTGGAGTAATCTAGGTAAAGTACCTTGCTCAAGAGTACAGCAGCAATGTCCCCCACCTGGGATTGAACCCACGACCCTCCAGTCAAGAGTCCAGAGCCCTAACCACTACTCCACACTGCTGTGATGCAAAACTTTTGGCCATAGGTGTACAACAGTATTAGCAGCTAAAATCAAGTGAAATTCCAGTAGTGTGCATTTTGCAAATGTCAAACTTTCCCTTCTCTATGGCTAATAAAACAGTCACGAGTAAGTTTATTTGGAAATACACAATTAAGATCCAATTTCCATACCTTCCATACTGTTTGGGTTTTGAGTACTGGTGCTATCGTGGTTTGTGCAGAGCTTATTAGTCTGTTGATGTACTGGTGACTAAAAAGTGTTAAATTGTGCGATCCAAGTCAGCCTTACAACACGTAAAATATTTCTGCAGATCACATTGTCTGTAGGTATTTGTTCTCCAAGATTAACATTATTAATATCACTGTTCTGTTGCGATGATGCAAACTGCATTGCTCGTACTGCGCTCACCTGTGACTCAAGGCTGCTGAGTACCTGCCACTTCTCCCACTGTTCACCTGTTATAACCGCACTGCGTGCAAAATAAAGTTTTTATTTTTCATTTGAATTCACTTGAAAGGAGTGCAAAATAAAGTTTTTATTTTTCATTTGAATTCACTTGAAAGAGAAAGCACAGAGATTTATTTTTTCTTGTGTTTCAAGCTGGTTTGCAACAAGTGGTTTTGTTTTTGCGGTGGTGAAACACGATGACACAGACATACAAGAATGCAGTTCTGCAGATCTCAGATGTTATATTTATAATGGGAGTTATTACGCCTCTATAAATGGTCTAGCTATGTGTTTTCAGGTATGGAGTCATAAATGCTATTTATATATTCTGAAATGCAATTAACTGTACTGCACATTCACATTTAGTAGCAACATATTGATAATTTCCTCAGTGAAACAACAATACAGTTTACAAGAAACTGTGAATAAACATGTAGATGTTATAAAACTATATTAATAAGAGTTATAACTTGATGAGCACAACTCAAGTGACACCAGCAGCCCTTGAGGCGGGGGTTATTGTCCAACAACTATCTAGGAGAAGATATTTGATTACACCCAAATATGGGGGTATACAATTATCAAATGAATAGATTGTCTTTGTTCTGTGGCCTAAAAATTCAAGGAACCATCTGTCCAGATCCATGCTGCTGAATATATATATTCTTATATATTCATGCTGCTGAATATAACATTCAACCCCCCTTCTTCATCTAAAAATAGTTTTGGTCCAGGATTGACCATAACTGACCTACAGTAGCCGGTCTGTGCTGTGTTTTCAGACTAGTTAAACGTGACGAAACTACTTATTAAAAACAAATGTACATCCTGCAAAAATTGCACCACTAGCATGTGTGTGTCCTGAAGCGTCGTTAGTAACGGAAGAGTTGAAACAGTTGCTCTGATTTGGTGTAGGAATGTTATTACTAGGCATCGCTGTCGCAGCAGGGGGGGGGCTTGTTCCTGAAGACTTGCGTGAAGAAATTTATTTATTTCCCTTTTTTGCATTGCATCCGTGTTTGTCGCGTAATTCCTGAGGTTGAGTTCGCTCTTGTGTCCAGAAACTGAAATAATGTGTCTTCAACTCCAGCATTATCACTGTCTATTATCACATCATTTTCAATCTAACTCAGCATGCACGTTGTGATATGGATCTGGAAGAACATTACTCTGATGACCTAGGAAGTGCAAGATACCTAAAAGTAAGGCTTGCAAACAGAGATGTATTTAACCTAGAATAGTACCAGATATCATTAACATGGGACTATTCTGTTAGAAACAACCACCACGTTAAAGAGCAGCTTGCTATGGGTGTGCAATATCAGAGTAATCTAAACCAATGTATTCCTCTTCTGTTACACTTTGTATAGCATTCTCTAAGAGCAGCTTGCTATGGATGTGCAATATTATTATTATTTGTTTATTTAGCAGACACCTTCCAAGGTGACACCATCCAAGGCGACTTACAGAGACTAGGGTGTGTGAACTGCATCAGCTGCAGAGTCACTTACAATTACGTCTCACCCGAAAGACGGAGCACAAGGAGGTGAAGTGACTTGCTCAGGGTCACACAATGAGTCAGTGGCTGAGGTGGGATTTGAACCGGGGACCTCCTGGTTACAAGCCCTTTTCTTTAACCACTGGACCACACAGCCTCCTCATATAATATAATATCAGAGTAATCTTAACCAGTGTATTCCTCTTCTGTTACACTTTGTATAGTATTCTCTAAAAGCAAGCTTTGGGCCTCAACACAGCTCTCTAACATGTGTTGCTGCTACACCAGTCGCCTCTAATCATGCAGATTAGCCCTGCACCAAAGTCTGGTCTTGACAACCGCATGCATAACCAGCTAAAAAAGGATTGCGATTGAAGAGACATGGATTCAAACAACAAAGGAGTTGGAAAAATCAAGAGAGACACATGAAAACAATTTGAGTTGTTTTAGCTTGCTACTGCCACCTAGGTAGTGGAGGGGAATGATGGAAAATTTTGATTTATATCGACTGAAATTATATTTTCTTTGTATAGATTAGGTTTTCTTTGTATAAAACACAACAATAAAGTTGTGATTCTGTCAGATTATTATTCTATAGTGCTTATAGAATGTTATCCTTGTTACAACAGTTCTTATAAACATTAGATTTATCTTTGCATCTGAAAATGCTTATGTATACCACTGTTAATTAAAAATAAATGTTTGCAATATGCAACAAGAAAAGGACTTGTTTTACTAATCTCATACACTGTATGCCAGTGGACAATAGATATATAACAAAGGGACAAAATCCACATGACATGTAAAATAAAATTGAATTTAAAGCATATTTTTCAACAACGTCTTGCACATCTGACAGTTGTAAAGTTACAAAAAAATATATATTTCTGTGGACAGATTTTTTTTATGTCAGTATGATCTCTAATAGACGTTTGACAGACAAAGCAGTAAAGCCCAAAAGTCTATAACAGTTTGCCGTTACGATATATTACAGGTTTACCTCATAACTTTACTCCATGAAAAGTGTGATGTGACTGTGCGGTTGCATACAGGGGTATGTTTGCATTCAGCAGCTGCGTGGCGTGTTTAGTGCGTGCGCCACCAATAATAGGGAGTTGAGAGCCAAGACAGAGTTCATCAAATGTGTTCTTGTTATTAAATACAACAGTTACATTCAATACCGGATTTGTGTCTTTTATTTAAAGAAGAACTGCACACATTGGAGGGATGTATTTAAATGGATGTGCGTCTGGGCGGATAGAGGATTCAGATTCAGTTCACCGAATCCTAAGTATATTGGCCGAATCAGTGTGGTGCAGACCACGATCATCAGACTGGGGTGACCGTATAGGCAGTGGGACTTTCAGTGATTCTACATGGATTGAGAATTTCAGGATGTCAAAAGGAACATTTAATTGCATTTGTCAAGCCCTCAGCCCTGCATTGGAGAGGAAGACCACCAACCTCTGCATGTGTATCACTGTTGAAATGCAGGTTGCAAGAGCCCTCTGGAAATTAGCAACAGATGTTGAGAACCGGATAGTTAGACTCTTGTTCGGTGTCAGCAAAACAAATGTTTGTCATGCTGTATACACTGTATGGCAGTGGACAATAGATATCTAACAAAGGGAGAATATCCACATGACATGTAGTGTGGTGATGCATGACTCTACCTCTGTGGGATGCCGTTGGTCTTCCACACAGCCATGAGGAGGAGCTGCCAGCACCCTCGTGCGGACCCTGGCGCCGGGGAGAGCTGGCACACATCTGTGGGTGTTCTGGAGATGGGGAGTGGCTGCAGTTATCCAGCTCTGTCAATTGCAGGTCTTCTAAAGAATTAAAACACATTTGGTTCACTGAGTGTAAAAAATTACTAAAACTAGTATTCAAATAAAAAAAAAATGCACAGCTTCCAAACTGCCACTGAAGCGTCATGAATTTTATGAAAATAATTGGCCATGTTCATTAAACATGCCATGTTAAAAACAATACATAAATCTAGCACCACTGGCAAGGAATGCATCTTTAATGCATCGTTTCCACTGCTGTCCCCAGCTGGTGCTGGCCGGCCGTGACCATCCCAGGCCAACAGACACGCGTTTCTGTGGTTTTTTTACCCCAACGTGGCCAAATTCTGAAGTTCTTGTCCTGCATCATCAGGTCACTGGGGGATTGTGGGAATGTATTGTGCTGCGTTTTAAAGAAACCCGTAGTAGAAATTGATAAGGGATTAAAACAACAACACGTTCGTTAATATTCATTTTGTAAACTATAGTTCCTTATAAAGTGTGTGCTCCTCCAACACCCATAGTAGTAGAAGTTCATTAAAAAAACTACCCAAGCCAGATGCTGAAATTAAAAACCGTTTCATCTCTATTTTTATTTCTGTGCGCCACTCCTAGCAGAGGTTTGTGGGTTAGATCCAGCTTTAGCTGGCTTGAATGTGGACCGTACCTTATGAAACATGCGTAAACAAGGATCATCTGCCCTAGGCCACAACTGCTCTTTGAGTCATGGAAAAACATGAAACATGTTTCTTATCTTGATTTTCAGACATGGGGGCACTTGGAGCTGGGTGCAAATTTACATAGCTAAGGATAGACCAGGGCTAAGCAGTAGATTTAAAAACAACCTTACATTAAACACAGGAAAACCACACAATGTTCAGATCCAGAGTTTCAATGATTTAAAGGGGCACATAAAACTATTATAATTTATATAAAACCTTACACCTTACTATAGTGGAAAAATAAGATGACAAATGGTTTTGATTCAAAAACACTTTATATGAAAGAAAGGTATACCTCCATGTGACAGAGAGAGAATGAATGCTAGTCAACAATCTCCCTCCCGACCTGTGAGGGCGCTGTGTAACAGGAACAGAGTGCCCCGGAATGGATGGTTTGACAGATCATTCCAGGTTCAGTTGGAAGTTGGCCATCCAGAAAGGGGGCGGAGCCACAATACCAGAAGTCATCGCCGTAATGCGGTAGGTGATGTGTCAGTCACGGATTGGAGGATACATGATTGGACTCGTCACCGGAGGAGGCGTGACTAAAGGTATGTCAGGGGATGTGGCCAAGCAATCTGTTCCTTTGTTATGGCTACGGACGTACCTGTAAAAGGAGTACAGATAAGATAACTGTGAGTGTTGTATTTTGTTTGTGTTTATAACTGTTTTAATAACCCAGTATTATTTCGCTGTGCAGACAACACATTGCTGTGTAAGTTGCCAGCACTATTACTGAACGGTGCAAAACTGGGAAAAATCAAAATAAAAGAACTGTTTGCACCGTGAACTCGGTCTGTGTGTTATTGCTGGAGCACTGCATCACCTCCTTTCCACCTAGTCTATTGAATCAGGATTTTCAAAATGATGTGCAATATTTCTATTTTGTCTGCCAATCATAGCTTAAGTGACACTCTTTAATGTCGTGACCACAGCACTGTTTGATCACTATGGCCTTGGATTAAGTCCATCAAATGATATCGAAAGTCATTAATTAACTGCAAACATTTCAAATACAAGGTGTTATGTTTGTATTAATTGGAGTGACTGCATTTTTGGGCACTCCTTTGGTTGGCTATTTTTGCAGGAGGTCAGTATTATATTTCAGTTTGATTTCCAAATACAATTTTGGCTGCTTATGTTATAGTTGTTCCTCTACATGAAATGTTTCATTATTTTTCAAGAGATAGGTGTTATCCAACCATTCTTTTGGTGGCTGGCATTGACCCCCCTCATACGTTCCTTCATACTGTTCTGACCTTAAAAAAATTGGGAGCATCATTATTGGACTATAGCCCTACCTCTAACTGAGGGATCTCTTTGGTACACATACCCTGGTTATTAGGCGCTCTCCTACGTTAATTTCAGTTTCTTTAATTGTTGCATATTTGCGGCCATTTTCAGCTTCTATCAATTTTTGTTGAATACCAGCTTCGATTTTGAGCTGTGCTAATCTGTTCTGTACCTGTGTCAAGTACTCAATTTAGTTTTGTTTTATTTGCACGCCTACCGGGTCAATTGGATTAGGATCTAATGGTAGCTTCATTATTCTTCCAGTCATAATTTCATGTGGGCTGATCCCTGTTGATCTAGAGGGTGTGGCCCGTATTTTGGCCAAATTATTGGAATGGTTTGAGGCCAATTATTTCCTTTTTGTAGCATTATTTTTGTCATGCTTTCTTTGACTGTCCGGTTCATGCGTTCAACCACCCCTGAGCTCGACGGATGGTGGGAGACATGCCATTTTTGTTTTATGTCTAGCATTTTGCACAATGCTTTAAACTCTTTTCCGGTAAAGTGCGGTCCCTGGTCAGAATTGATCTCCAGGGGTGTCCCCCATATGGGTATCCATTTTTCCCATAGGATACATGCCACCGTCAGTGCAGTGTTGTTTCTGGTTGGATTTCAGGCCATTTTGTAAATTGGTCCAGTATCATAAGACCTTATTGTAATCCCCCTTGGCCATGGTAAAGGTCCAATGAAGTCAATTTGTAACCTTTCCAAATGGCCACAAGGGGGCGCTGGTCTAGACATTAGTATGCATGTTAGGCCACCAAAAGTGGTTTTGCAGCAGAGTCAAAGTAGCATTAACCCTCCGTGATAGTATTCATGATACTATTGACTTTAATGAATGAAAGATTGACTTAAATGACTGAAAGTTCCGAGTGTGTCTGTGCCAAGTCCCATATTGTCTGGATCAGTGTATGGTGTTTGATGGGCTCACCTGATGATGTCACAAACCTCCGTCGGGCCCATTCTGCAATATAATCATGTACTGTGCTGAATACGTGACGACTATGCATATGGGGCCCGTTGTGTTCTGTAGGACGACTATGAGGGCTGTGAGTTCAGCAACTTATGTCGATTGATCCCCAGGGAGCTGGAATGCGTGGCATTCATTAGTGTCTGGCTGGTAAGCCACAAAGCCTGTTTTGAAATGCCCATCCAGCCAATACCTGGAACCATCACTGTACAAGGGGACCTGGCTCAGTTTCTGTTGGTCAGACACGATATCTGGTTCATCAGGCTGGTATGTGCATTCATGTGGCTCTCCATCAGTGAGGAGCATGTCTGCAATCATGAGTTTATCATCCTTAACTGTGTCCATATTGCGGTGCATGAGGCCCGCTATCCAGCAGCCCAGTCGTTGGGCAGATACACCTCTGATCTGCCCGTCCAGTAGGAGTTTAATGGGTGTGTGTGTGTGTTGTGTGTAAAATAACTTTATTAAACCCTACAAAGGGTTCAGTTGTAAGAATGACCCAATGCACACACAACAGCTGCTTAAGGCATCAATCATACCCTCTCTCAAATGGACTTTGTTTCCATGAGTAGTATGCAACCGGCCTCAGCCTTGAGCCATGCATCTGTAGTAGAAATGCATTGAGGAGCAGCAGCGTCTCTAATTCAAAAACACTTTACATAAAAGAAAGGTGTATCTCCAATACAATCATATAAGCATGAGTTACAAACTGAATTTGGACCAGGCCTCAGTACAGCTCAGTGCATATGTTTGTATCAGAAAACACAAATATCCAGTTCAAAAGGGAGGAAAAAGACTTACAAACTTGACAAGATTTGATATTTAGACCGTCGTAAGCAACTGGTGACTCCCCTCCCGTTTGTCTTACTTCTGTCCAGTGATAAGGGTTTCCACTCTATCATTGCACATTCCCTCTGCGGGGGAAAGAGGGAAAGGGGGTGTGCTCTGTGTTGTGTGCCACGTTGTACATAGCAGGAAGCACCCATCTTGTCTTTCAGTTCCCCTCCTCCATCTCACACTGTCTATGCTAGTCTCCTGCCTTTTGGCGTTTAGCTCGGACACCTATCTGTGACTTTGAGTCGTGTTAGACTATGCAAAACTGCATGTAGCTGGTTTTGCCGATGGGAAATGAAAGAACTCGAAACTTACACAATACTGTATAGAAACTTAATATAAAAGCATATTAAAGCAACTTACTATAAAATCACATTGAAACACAATCTAAACATAATGAAAAACGTATTAATCAATAATCTCTTACATGATTAATACCTTATGCAGAAAGCCATTACTACACTACTTCCCAATCATTTAGCAAGCATATTTACATAGTTATTATAATACAGTTATTACATATATATAATTCCTTACTTTCTACATTTGATTATTACAGTATGTCTGTCCACACTACAGATTTATATTAGATTAAAATATTAATCATTGATCTGATAGCGCCTCCTCATACTTACTGTACATTACATTAGGTCTGTGTTTGACACGTTTATGTCTGTATAATAAATGATCGCACTAACAATGAAAAACACACAGTATGAAACAAATACAGTTACTGTTATTTTCACAGATTATATCAAATGAATGGAAAGAATGAATATATACAGTAAGATACAGAGATTACTATACATGGGATGTTACAGCTTATATATGCATATACTTCTAAATAAACACATTTTTAAGTTTTGCATATCACAAAATGAATTCCTTACATGTAGCATATGTTTTCATTTTCAAAAGGACAATGAAACATATAATAAAGTTTTGTTGGGCTGATCTAAGAATGGATGTGTGAGAGTGCCAGCTACAACACCAATGAAATCCACTCTCTTCAAAGTGAACAGCAAGACAACCAAGCTGTGCAAGTACAGTACCCACCACTTACACCGTCCAGGGTTACTGCGGGCAGCGTTTATTTCGGACAAATAGCATTTTCCATTTGCCATTCCCTTTGATTTCAATAGCAAAGTCATCGTTTACACCATGATAAACACGCCGTATATTTTGGGTAAACTCAGCTGTTTGGATCTCGTTATGTACCATTCTCATAGATTTAAATAACAAACGCATTGCTTACACTGTTATAAAACTAAAATGTACAAACAAATAATAAACACACTTAAAACAAACAAGATCACTGAGTCAATAAAAATGTGCATTATAAATATCATATGGGAGATACTGAAATTGAAGAAGGGAACTATGAAAAAGGAGATTATGTTGACTCAGAAATGTCTTCATCTAGACAATGTGGGGAAACTATACAAAGGGCCAACAAGATGCTCGGATATATTGTGAGAAGTGTTGAATTTAAATCAAGGGAAGTAATGTTAAAACTTTACAATGCATTAGTAAGACCTCACCTAGAATATTGTGTTCAGTTCTGGTCACCTCGTTACAAAAAGGATATTGCTGCATGTTGTATGCAGACATGCTGAAATAATTGAATCTATTCAGTTTTGAACAAAGAAGAATATGCGGCGATCTGATTCAAACATTCAAAATCCTAAAAGGTATAGACAATGTTGACCCAGGGAACTTTTTTGACCTGAAAAAAGAAACAAGGACCAGGGGTCACAAATAGAGAGTAGATAAAGTGGCATTCAGAACAGAAAATAGGAGGCACTTTTTTACACAGAGAATTGAGAACTCCCCAGTAATGTTGTTGAAGCTGACACCCTGGGATCCTTCAAGAAGCTGCTTGATGAGATTCTGGGATCAATAAGCTACTAACAACCAAACGAGCAAGATGGGCTGAATGGCCTCCTCTTGTTTGTAAACTTTCTTATGTTCTTCTGATGTTCTTAAGATACAGGTGTCTTAAAAAATAAAGAATATTCTGTGAATACCTATAGATTTGAAATGTAGAATACTAAATATTTTATTTCACATTCACTTCAGAAGTGAACACATTCCATTTGCAATAACACTCCAAGCACAACTCATTGAAACCCCTTGACTAAGCTCACTGTCCATACCATACAGAATCCTGAGCCAATCACAGCCCGCTACCTTTGCACTGGTATCGCTTGTATCCTTGGTTTTCAGCACAGTGCGTACCTGGGAAATGCAGTTTCCTTTCTGAAATTCACATAATGACATCACTCAATTATTAACAGCCAGAGCGGCGACTTCAATGATATTTTTAATTGCCAACACGTTCGTTTAGGATTTCTGCCACGCTGCCACTACGGGAATCGAACACAGCCGATGGAAGCTGCAAAGGAGTTAACCTCTTCCCACATTTAGTTAGCTTGTTTCTGCTGTGTGATTTCGCTGGTGCTTTTTAAAGCTCTTTAAATACTTGAAACGCCTCACACATTCCGTACAGTGATATGGTTTATCTCCCAAGTGGATTTGCTGGTGTTTTTTGAGGTGTCCTAACTGAATAAATCTTTTCCCACATTCAATACAGTCGTAGGGCTTCTCTTCTTTGTGAACTCGGTTGTGTTTTTTAAGATTTCCCAAGTCACTGAAAGTCTTCTCACATTCAGTACAGTGGTATGATTTCTCCCCTTTGTGAATGTGCTGGTGTTTTTTAAGATTTCCTATTACTGCAAAACTTTTCTCACATTCATTGCAGTGGTACGGTTTCTCTCCTGTGTGAGTTCGCTGGTGTTTTTTAAGACATTGCAATTTCGTGAAGCTCTGAATACATTCATTACATTTGTAACGTTTCTCTACTGTGTGAACTTGTTTGTGTATTTTAAGATTTCCGAATTGAGTGAAGCTCCTCCCACATTCATTGCAGTGGTATAGTTTCTTGCTTTTGTGAATTTGCTGGTGGTGTTTAATGTGGACAGGTTCCAGTTCAGTAGCCTCCTCTTTTTTGTGGACAGGTTCCACGCCCCACCTCTGCTTCAGTTTTACTCCAGCACCTGAAAAACAGAATATAAAAGAAATGAAGCCTTTATATAGTATAGCAGATAAGCTCTTACATTACAAACAGTTGTTTTCACAGAGATCTGCAGAATAACATTTGGTAGAAATTCTTCAGAATTGTTACAATATGAGTGTACAAGCAAAGTATGTCTTTTCTGACACGAGTATGTTTGCAGCACATTAATAATGTACTGTTTCTATGAACACAGTCCTACTGTAGTATAATTGCATACTTAATAAAACATAACAACATCTTTTAAATCTACTCTTTCTTTATTTGTATTACATTTAGTAGCACATTTGTTTTTCATATTACCGAATTTTCACACCCTGAATTTGTGGAAAATATAAAACATCAAATAAATATGCATTTACAAAGATACAACCTGTTACACATATGGTTGGCAGTTTGCAGCCGTCTTTGATCACACAGAACATTACAGTTATGTGCTGCTTCTCATTTCCAGTTGCGATTACTCACACCTGTGTTAGCGATTCATCATTCTTTTGTTTTTTTGCGGTGGGGGGTTGCAGCCCGAGATAAAACCATGTTTGTCAAATTACACTTACTTCAAAGATGCAATACGCTATTCACTTTATTAATCACCGTGGTTTAAATGTAAACTTTCAGTATTATAAATGAAATCTACTTTTTAGACATTAAAGCAGTATAAAACTGTCAAAACACAAAATAGCTCAAGTGAATTGCCATTTCCTCACTTACGTTTCTTTGAAACGGACCATACGAAATTGTTATTCTTATATTTTAGCTACCGTATTCCTTTGAATTTGTCACACTTTTTAAACCATTTTTTGTTACTCAAAAATAGCCTGCATATACAGTAGTGGTGCGTGTTTTAGAATCGCCAACAAAAGACGTGACTACCCAAGTACACAAACAGCAACGTGACTGACTGCTGAAAAAAGATGAACAAAGCCATCACTGCCCGAATACACAAGCAGCAACGTTACTGTCTGATCTCGAATCATCCACGACATACAGGCAGCCAGTTTCAAAGAATCGTCATGAGCTTCCTGAGGAATTCAAAGAGCTTTTACAATGTCAGCGTTTCTAACAAACAGGACCAGCTTGAACAGATCGAAATGCTGATCAGACCTCTGTATTTTGATATGTCAAGCAATACCACAGTTCACAAATTGGGAGAAAAACAGGTGTGAGTAATGATGACTGGAAATGGGAAGCAGCACATAACTGTAATGTTCTGTGTGATCAAAGATGGCTGCAAACTGCCAACCATATGTGTAACAGGCTGTATCTTTGTAAATGCATATTTATTCCCGTTGCAATACCAATTATAACAGACAGAAATATACCACGACCAACTAAGTTACTAAAGACTCAACTTATGCTTTCTAAACAGCTTCAGCTTCTCCAGAAACAGGTGGAGGCTGTGCTGGGGTATCTGGGGGAGTGGCCTTCATAGTGATGTATTTCTGTAAATATATATATCATTTGTTTATTTAGCAGACGCCTTTATCCAAGGTGACTTACAAAGACTAGGGTGTGTGAACAATGCATCAGCTTCAGAGTCACTTACAATTACGTCTCACCAGAAAGACGGAGCACAAGGAGGTTAAATGACTTGCTCAGGGTCACACAGTGAGTCAGTGGCTGAGGTGGGATTTGAACCGGGGACCTCCTGGTTACAAGCCCTTTTCTTTAACCACTGGACCACACAGCCTCCTTATATATATATATATTATATATATATATAATATATATATATATATATATTATATATATATATATATATATATATATATATATATATATATATATATATATATATATATATATATAGTGAATATATATATATATAGTATAGCATTCCACTGAAAAAGCTTGGTCCTTATAGGGTTAATACGTTGTAAAAGACAGACATTGCTGGTACAAACACTAAAGGAAACCACTGCAACCCATGTGACTGCATTGCTGTACTCAGCTTTACTCACATGCTGTGCTGCTCGTGGACGGCATCGCTCCTTCCTCCTTTCCATCTGCAGCTCTTTCCTGAGGGGGGTGATGTTTCCTCTGAATGGACCCCAGCACAGTGCCCTCTTCTCCAACACTAGAACCAGTGTCTTCAGAGACAGGCTGATTGGGTTTCATGCAAACCAATTCAGATGGACAATAATCACAATGGCTAGATTCCATCTTAACTATATTCTCCTCCATCGTATTGACCTTATTTTCTTTAGAAACTTCCTCTGTGATGTGAACAGACTTCAGTTCCAGGGCCTCCGCTGTAATGTGGACAGGTTCAAGTTCAGGGACCTCTATACTTTCAACAATTGTTAACCCTGTAATCTCTATTATACTTCCACACCACTCCTGATCAAAGATGTCCTCTTGTCCAGCTTCTATCACTGGCCCCTCCTCTGCTTCATTGAAAGCGCGTCTCTCTTCAATATCTGCGTGAAACACATTTCACATTATAACTCTTCCCTTACTACAAAGACTTTTCAGAATTCTACTGATACATAAACAGGGTGACTCCAAGCTGACCTCCTTCTGGAGAGGTCGGTGCTCAACCCACTCAGTTTTATGAAATAAGAAATCACATATAGATCCCCTAGAAAGGCTTACACACATCCAGATTTACACACAGACAGAAGTCTGTCCTATCGATTACCAGCAAATTAATAATTTGACCTGTGAGCTGTGGTCAAACATTGGTAATTCCTGAAGTGTTGGTGGGGATGCCTGGCAGACCGGGGGTCAATTATAATCCCAGCAGAATTGTTTGCTGAAACTGTAATTACAGTGACAATGATATTTTGTTCCATGACAATTATCTTCACACTGAAATGTAACAAACATGTTGTGGTCTCGTTTGTACACTCTGCTTGTAAATGAAAAATGAAGGATTGGCCTATTATTATTAATAATAATAATAATAATAATAATAATAATAATAATAATAATAATAATAAATGAGTTATTTAGAAGACACTCTTATTCAAAGCGACTTACAGGGACTAGGGGGTGAACTATGCATCAACAACTGTTGCTGCAGTCACTTATGATAGAACCTTGGCTGTACATCTCATCCAAAGGACAGAGCACAAGGAGGTTAAGGGACTTGCTCAAGGTCACACACAGTGAGTCAGTGGCTGAGCCGGGATTTGAACTGGGAACCTCCTGATATCAAGCCCCTTTCTTGAACCACTGGACCACCAAGCCTCCTCATTTTTTATTTTATTAAATCAATTATACAATTAAC
The DNA here is from genome assembly GCA_036884735.1 of Huso huso. NCBI lineage: Eukaryota > Metazoa > Chordata > Actinopteri > Acipenseriformes > Acipenseridae > Huso > Huso huso. The sequence continues at coordinate 4,950,411 of CM072714.1, read as the reverse complement.
ATGTTTCTCAGTTGTGATTGAGAAACATGAATGGTTTAAAGGAGATTTAAGGTTTTATATAAATGATAGTTTTGTGTGCCTCTTAAATCATTGAAACTCTGGATCTGAACATTGTGTGGTTTTCCTGTAAGGTTTTTTTTAAATCTACTGCTTAGCCCTGGTCTATCCTTAGCTATGTAAATTTGCACCCAGCTCCAAGTGCCTCCATGTCTGAAAATCAAGATAAGAAACTGTTTTTTCATGACTCAAAGAGCAGTTGTGGCCTAGGGCTGATGATCCTTGTTTACACATGTTTCATAAGGTACGGTCCACAATCAAGCCAGCTAAAGCTGGATCTAACCCACAAACCTCTGCTAGGAGTGGCACACTTTGCTTTTGGCACCGCATCTCAGACAGCCTACTGGCGAGCCTCCAGTGAAGTGGGGCCAACTCTGTTCATTGGTGAAGGGAGAGTTCCACTCCCTCTAGGTGTTGTCCCTATCCCAGTAGGCAGTAATTTGCTGAGTATATTATTATTTGAAAAATGTATTTTCGTTGCTCAATCGAGACCTGTAGGTTTTTACCTGCATCTTTGTTCAAGATTTCATCTGCTGAGAGCTGTAGCTACGCTTACAGTATTGCTGTGATTGCGTCCTGTGCTGTCTTTGGATTTGCTTTGTTCCTGAATAAAACAATTTTGATTACCTGAAGACTGACTTCTTATTTTTTATGAAAACAAACATATTACAGAGAGTATAAAAATCAGGATAAAACACAGCAATCTGAAACACTATATTATCTTATTTTTGTTTTGTCCAAACACATTGCACCACTAAAATGTAGTGAAAATACAAGAATAATGATGGTATGACAAATAATTGAACTGTAATTGAACAATTACACGGTACAATTACAACTCAATCAATTACACGGTATAATTACAACTCAATCAATTACACGGTATAATTACAACTCAATTACAATTATGCAGGCGTGCCAAGGTTCATTTACAGGTCTGTGTTCAGGGTCTATATTTGATACACTGTGATAAAGGTATCTGCAAAGTATAGAATGCAAATCTTTTAATTAAGGTCTGCAGATTGTTTTTTTAAATCCATAATTAAACTCACCTTTAACTCTGATGAATAAACCCTGGTTCTCGTTCCTGTGAAAGTCTTGTTCATTGCAGTCGGGGTTCATGTTTCTGAGAGGTTGTTTAATGTCTGCATCTGCAGCGTTCATGCATTCTCGCACTGCTTTCAACTCGCTCTCTGATATTTCCAATCTCAGCTTCAGACTTTCATTCTCTTTCTCCTTTCCAGCCATTGCGATTCGGAATTCAGTGAATTTGCCGCCGACAACTTTTGTAATTTCGCACAAGACGGTGTCTACAGCCGCTTTCACTGCGTGCTCGATGGTAGAGGCGAGCTCGTCTTGAAAGAACGACACGGAGACACTGACGTCCATCTTCACTGGTTTCAGTTTGAGACTCTTCTGAGTTACAAACACCTGCTTTGTTTTCACTTTTACTGTAAAATTTCCATTCATATATAATCAACACTCCTGCTGTGACAAAGAAAGAACACACACAATGTTATTTTCCAAGGAGTAACTTTCCTCTTTCAGTATTCTGCATCATTTATCGCGCGTTTGGTTTCTCACGTTGACAAGTTCAACTTCTCTGTAGCTACAGTTGACACGCTCCACACTGTTTGAGGTTTTAAATGAAACAGAACAGCGACTTTGTCTCAGAACTCCATACAGGTAATAAACGAAAACAACAAGAACATAAAATTACTCGAACGCTGTTTAACCCAAATTAAATAGTTTAGACAACAGCTGATACAATACTGTAAAAATCAGCAGCATAAACAACATTTCCTGGTTAAAACTGTCGCGTATTGGCTGCAGAAACACTGAGCAGGGTTATGAAACTGGATACCGGAGTTCGCCATGTTGGCTCCAACTGCCCTATGTTTACTACGCAAGCTTAACTGATGGATCCAAAATGGCGCCAGTTTCGACCTTGCTCGGTAATGCGCGCTCTCTCTTGGTTTTGTTTTTTCACAGGCTGCTGGTTCGTGTCATTGCGAGACTATAATTGGATGCGTACTTAAAGAGCTGGGCTATTTCTGTGTTTTCACTGAACTGCTTTAGTTAAAGAAGCGGTTTTATAGATCAAACGCAAGAGTTGAAATACATTAGGCCTATACAACATGTGCAATGCAAGTATTTGCATTGATGCCCCTGCTTGAAAGAAAGAAACATCAACTGTCTTACCCCGATTGCAGAGAGAGAGAGAGAGAGAGAGAGAGGTAGGTAGGTAAATAAAACTCAATTCACTTTGATTTTACAGTACATATCAATTTCAAAACAGAAACTGAATACTAAACAACACAAATACGTTTTATATTTAATTAGACTAATATCCACAGAACAGCACTATTACTAACTAGTATAGGTTTGCAGTGTAGAATTAGGAGACCGCATGGAAGTTAGAATTTAGAAGCGGGGATCAGGGATTTAAAAAATAAAAAGATTGTCAGTATCCGAGAATAATGGTTTAACTGTATTTGTCGCGATGATACATTTACACTAAATGCAATAAGAGTTATCTACCAGTTTGTTTTTAGATTGCTTGCTTGCTTTCTTTCTGCCTTGGAGAGATGAGCTCCATGCGGAGTGCGTTCAACTGTACCTTAATGAGTGTAATAGCAGCGCATTTCGAAATGTTAATACTGTGAAGAAGGCACTGTTCACCGTGTTGGCACTGTTCACTGTTCACCGTTGTTTTACGCTGTTAAGGGCTATTCCCGGTCTGGCAGAGGAATTGAAATCATGGTTACATGTGCGTTGGTTTGTTCATAGTAGAGGGTGTTTCAGTATTCCAGCATGTCTGCCATTGAGCCTCATATCCAGCATATCACAGCCTAACAATTTCACCTGCTTGGACTGACAGTTACTCTCAGAATTCTGCCATCTGGAAATTCACAGCAAAGTGCAGCAGAAAGTCACAAACTTGGAAAGTCAACAGTTTGTGGTATTTTGGATGATAACTGTCCTCCCTCCTACCCACAACGCTGGCCGTCAACTGGACCTCACCTTCTCCAGGGCCTGCTGCCCCTCCAACCTCTCTGTCACCCCCCTGGACCTCTCTGATCACTATTTATTCTGTAACCTCCGCTCTCTCTCCCCCTCTGTCCTTGTTTTACTCCTTTTCACAACTCTCCGAGACTCTGCTACCTCCACCCTCTTCTCCTCACTCACCTCCTCCCTCAACTCCTCTGTCCCTCACCTCCCGACCTGCTCGCCCTCCCCTCCCCATCCCTGTCCTTCGGCAAGAATCACACTGCGATCTGCTGAAAAGAAATGGAAGAGAACCAAACTCCGGTTACCGCACTCTCCTCTCCTCCTTCTCCTCTACTCTCTCCTCTGCTAAATGTGCTTATTTCCAATCTGTGTTACCTTCTCCTCCCTCCTAAACCCTCCCCTCCTCCTCCCTCCTCTATCTCCCCTGACGACTTTGCCTCCTTCTTCTCTTCTAAAATCTCAGATATTCTTTAACACCTCTCCCTCCCCCGCACCCCCTCCTGCTCCAACCCCTACACCCCCACTACATCCCCCCCTAACTCGCCCTCCCTCTCCACCTTCTTGCCCCTCTCAGACTCTGACCTCTCCTCCCTGCTCCAGGGTCACAAACCCAACGTGTGCCTTGGACCCCCTCCCCACTCACCTCTGAGCTGCTGCTCCTGCTCTACTCCCTTCAAGAAATCCATGCCTTCCCCTCCTCAAAAACCTACCCCGACCCCACCTCCCTCCAGAGCTACCGTCCTGTCTCCCTCCTACCCTTCCTTCCAAAACCCTTGAGCGGACTGTACACCGCCAGCTCTCTGCTTTCCTGTCCAACCACTCTCTGCTTGACCCTCTCCAATCTGGCTTCCGCCTGCTTGAAACCGCCCTCCTGTCTGTCACCAACTCACTTAAGGTGCCCGAGCTGCCTCTCTCTCCTCTGTCCTAATTCTAAAACTGTTGATCACTCTAACTATCATCTCTTGCTGACCTGGGGATCTCTGGCACTGCTCTGGCCTGGTTCTCCTCCTACCTCTCCAACCGCACTTACCAGGTAACTGGTGGAGCAACCTCCACACCTCACCCTCTCTTAATGGAGTAGGGAGTCTTGGGTCCTCCTGTTCTCTCTCTACAAAGCATCCTATGGTTTCTCATACCATTTCTATGCTTCGTATCTCTACCTGTCTGTCTTATTTCCTCCTGGATGCACTCGCATCACCTCAAACTCAACCTCTCTAAATCTGACCTCCTTTTCTTTCCCTCCTCCCCCCTCCTCTGATCTCTCTATCTCTGTTCCTCTGGAAAACACCTCTCCCTCTTCCTCAGCTAAGAACCTTGAGTCACCCTGGACCCCTGACAGGACTTGCAGATTCTTCCTGAGCAACAGAAGAATGACCCTTCCTCACCAACTATGCTGCCATCTGGAAATTCTCCAGCTCATCCAGAAAAGTTCTCTCTACCAGCTACTCCAAAGTCTCCCGAAACTTCGCATCCAGTTCAAGACTCTTGTACTAGCCTACAGATGCCTTGATCAGACTGCACCCAGCTACCTCCAGACCCTCATCTCTCCCTACACCCCACAGTTTGCACTAGAAGACTGGCTCTACCTCCCGCCTCGCTCCCCTGCCTCCCGAGCCCGCTCCTTCTCCACCCTTGCTCCGCAGTGGTGAACGACCTTTCCCACAGATGTCAGGACTGCCCAGTCCTGACCACATTCCGGCGCCTCCTTAAGACTCACCTCTTCAAACAGCACCTGTAGAACTCCTCTGTTGTATCCTGGGACACTATCACCCTTCATTTAAATATGCTTTATTTTTATCTGCCCCCCTATCTTACTGCATTTAATCCTGTACCTCAGAATATTGTAATCTGCCAAGTGTTTAATCTGTGGTATTTTGTACTTAATCATATCCTGATGTAACTATCACTATTTAATCATATCCTGATGTAACTTTCACTATTATCTGCTGTATTATTGAATTGTGGTTTGTCACACTTGAGAATTATTGTATTTCTTGTTCTTAATGACTTATATTGTAACACTTGAATGTATTTGTATTTCAATTGTTCGCCCTGGATATTTAAGAAATAAATAATAATAATAATAATAATAATAATAATAATAATAATAATAATAACTGTCAAGTCATTTGGCAAGCTCTCTAGAAAATGAATTTCTCTTCTTTCCTTCTGGCAGACAATGAAAGGATATTGCAGAAGCTGAGGCACTGGAACAATTTTGATAGTGCGGGTGCTGAAAGCCACTGAACAAAACTGTAACCCCTGTATATGATGGAAGCCATGCAAAGCCAGAGGTGCTGCCACACTCCCAACACCCCTAGTTCCAACACCCCTGTGCACAAGACTTCTGGGTGTACTGGAACTATCCTATGTGTAAGGTGCCATAGATGGAAAACATGTGAGAATTGGAATATGCACTGTCAATCATTGCATGTATAATGATACATTTGGCATTCTAGTATATCTGTGAATGTGTTGTCAGCCAAACACAAATGCTACCTGTTCAGGTTTTTACAAAAACGGCTGACTAGAGTTATGGAGCCTGAAGCACTAACGCTGTCTTCCCTTACTATCATATCAGCTGTTAAAGTCACAGGCAATGGAGTCCATCAATAGATGTTTATTGCTGAATTAGTGATTGCAGTCTCAGTAAGTGGGATATCGGAAAGCAACATCTCCCACGAGATAAACATCTCGGCACGTCTCTCTCTTACCAGTGAGGGTTTGAAATAGTGTCTCCCTCTTTGCAATGTGTTAAAGTGTCTGTTTTGTTTAAAGCTCTGATGTCTCCGATCAGACTGTCATCCTCTTGTCTGTTTCAAAGTGTAAATGCAGTCCGGTGCAATAAACACTTCTGAGGTGTCTTTGTGAAGGAATTTTATAATTGTTTTTATATATAAAAGAGAGACTTGTTTGTTAAAGGTTTTTAACATTTATATGGGTTATGTAAGCAATAAGACCCGACAGCTTTTGACAAAGTCCCGCATAAAAGATTAATTCTCAAACTGAACGCAGTAGGGATTCAAGGAAATGCATGCACATGGATTAGGGAGTGGTTAACATGTAGAAAACAGAAAGTACTGATTAGAGGAGAAACCCCAAAATGGAGCGAGGTAACCAGTGGTGTACCACAGGGATCAGTATTAGGTCCTCTGCTATTCCTAAACTACATTAATGATTTAGATTCTGGTATAGTAAGCAAACTCGTTAAATTTGCAGACGACACAAAAATAGGAGGAGTGGCAAACACTGTTGAAGCAGCAAAGGTCATTCAAAATGATCTAGACAGCATTCAGAACTGGGCAGACACATGGCAAATGACATTTAATAGAAATGACATGTAAAGTATTGCATGCAGGCAATAAAAATGTACATTATAAATATCATATGGGAGATACTGAAATTGAAGAAGGGAACTATGAAAAAGACCTAGGAGTTTATGTTGACTCAGAAATGTCTTCATCTAGACAATGTGGGGAAGCTATAAAAAAGGCCAACAAGATGCTCGGATATATTGTGATAAGTGTTGAATTTAAATCAAGGGAAGTAATGTTAAAACTCTACAATGCATTAGTAAGACCTCACCTAGAATATTGTGTTGAGTTCTGGTCACCTCGTTACAAAAAGGATATTGCTGCTCTAGAAAGAGTGCAAAGAAGAGCAACCAGAATTATCCCAGGTTTAAAAGGCATGTCGTATGCAGACAGGCTAAAAGAATTGAATCTATTCAGTCTTGGACAAAGAAGACTACGCGGCGATCTGATTCAAACATTCAAAATCCTAAAAGCTATAGACAATGTCGACCCAGGGGACTTCTTTGACCTGAAAAAAGAAACAAGGACCAGGGGTCACAAATGGAGATTAGATAAAGGGGCATTCAGAACAGAAAATAGGAGGCACTTTTTTACACAGAGAATTGTGAGGGTCTGGAACCAACTGCCCAGGAATGTTGTTGAAGATGACACCCTGGGATCCATCAAGAAGCTGCTTGATGAGATTCTGGAATCAGTAAGCTACTAACAACCAAACGAGCAAGATGGGCTGAATGGCCTCCTCTCCTTTGTATACTTTCTTATGTTCTTATGACACAGAGGGCATCACCAGGCATTATATGACCATTTGGGTAATGGGGCCCGAGACAAAGTCGCTGTTACAACCAAACGGTCATATAAGCCTGGCAATGCCCGATGTGGAGGGTCTTATTGCTTATATACTTCAATGTTACAGCACAATTAACTATAATTTTTTAGTGATTTTAAATACATTTATTTAGATTTTCCTTTTTTAAACATATCCTTCCACATAAGCACTCTAAAATGAACATTCTATAAATATAGTCCTCCATAACAACAATCTTCTCTATAAAATATGTACAACTGTATACTTTTATTTGAATAAACAGAGAACAAAAGATAGTGAAAAAAGATTTATTATTATTATTATTATTATTATTATTAATAATAATACTACTACTACGACTAATAATAGTAATAATAATAATAATAATAATAATAATAATAAGTCTTTTCCTTGTTTATTGATTTGAATATTTCAAGTTTTCGATGAAGATGGGAATGAACGTTTCCTGCTGCCGACAGAGTGTGTGATCAGGTTTTGCATTACTCTTCGTTGACGGTCCAGTCATTTTTAAGGCTCCTTTCACATTGATGACCAATCACAAACATTATTTCCATGCTTTGCACACCAAAGTTGGACTATAACTGGATTTTTGTGGACCTAATTGAATGATTTGTGTAGCAACGGCTCAAACCTGCAGCAATACTAATTTTTGAATTTCCTAATGGCCTGCAAGTATAGCAGATATTGTGATCGCTCACATTGGTTGGATCTAGTCCGGTTCATGGATAAAGACAGAAAGCTGTTGGATTCTTATGACATTTCATTATATATTTCTCCAGTGACTTGATGGGGCAGTTTGGATCATCGGGGCACTCATACATTCTCCCTCCGTAGTTGGATTTTAAGATGTCTGTGGGGTTGTTATGATTTTTTGTAGCTTCATTGAAACGGAGACTTGCACACTTTAAACCACTGACGTCAGTTTTGATCAGGAAAGCATTATGAGGTAATTCTCTTGAGCTTTCTCTGCCTCTCTGTCCAAAATGTATTTGAATGTCAAACCACACTTTATACAGCAGGCCTTGTGGAGTGTTCGTATTAAAAACATTAGAAGACTTTCCTTTTATCAGATCTGATCCAGTAATGGCTGGGTGATGTATGCTCTCACCCTTACACTCTCTCCTGGGCTGTTTTGTTATCGAGGTAAAGACATTATTTGCAGATGTAAAATTTGAGTTGTTTTATTATTTTTCTTTGTTTGCAGTACAGAGACCTTGTTAAATGTCTGTGTATCCCAGCTCTCAAAGAAATATAACTTGATATACCGGACTGTTGTCCCTCTTTATTTTTGACGGTTGCATAAAATTCTCTGGCAAGTGTTTTCCTAAAAAAATTGTGTTTTTATTCTTTTCCTTTAAACACTGAAAAACATTAATTGCCAAAGCTGTTTTCTGGTATTTTTTTCAGTTCTTTCTATTTGAATTAAATCAAGTCACTGTTGGGTAACACTCCCATGTCTAGGACTACTTGTAGTAGTACTGATGGTAGTTTTTTTTCAGTTTGTCCGACAGTACTTCTCTCTGTGCTACTTACAGAGACTGTAGACATCTCAGAGGTGCTCATATTTTCTGGGATGTTTTGATTCAGCCATTCCTCAATGGACATCTTATTAAAAAGGTTGAAATTTACTTTAAACAACATTGTGTTAAAATCTGACGGAGTGATCTTATTTGATTTGTTTTTGTGATGACGTTACAAAGACTCTAAGGGCATATATCAGGGATTATATCCCTCTAGCTCAACCGTATTTAGAATGCGTGGAATCTTTCCATTGAAGTGTATATATCTATATCTATCTATCTATCTATATATATACATACATACATATATACAGTATATATTAAAATCACATTAATCTCTTCAGGGACAGGGTTTTTGTCTTGCGAGAATTCAATGGTTTATAAGGTGTCCCTCCAAAGGAACTCTTTCCCAACATTCAGCATTTCTCTCATGTGTGAATTTGTTTGTGTATTTGTGTATCTCGCCTGTGTGAATTCTTTTGTGTCTTTTAAGACTTCCTAATTCAGTAAAGCGCTTCCCACAAACATTACAGTGGTATGGCTTCTCTCCAGTGTGAATTCGGAGGTGATTTTTAAGATGTGGTAATTGAGAGAACCTCTTCTCACATTCATTACATTCGTACGGTTTCTCTCCTGTGTGACTGAGCTGGTGTCTTTTAAGGTGTGAGAAACAACTGAAACTCTTCCCACAAACAGCACAGGGAAATGCAGTCCCTCTTGTGTTATTTCGCTTGTGAGTTTTAAGAGAGCCTAACTGACGGGAACTCTTCCCACCTTGAGTAGAACAAGGCAAAATGTTCAAGTTGCCCCAGGTTTCAGAATTGTTCATATACAAAGAATGTGCAGTCTCTATACTCTCCAGAGTAAGTGGTTGCCTGTATTGTACAAGGGGAATTTGAACTCTCAATTTGTTTGCATTCTCTTCTTGTGGTGTCGTCTCTCTGCGTTTCTTGCGCTGCGGTTTGCCACTAGAAGAGTTTTTGCAGTGGAGTGATGGAGTGGAGTCATGGTCTCCTTCATCTACATTACAAGCTAAAGAATGAAAGAGAGACAAAGGTTATTGTAAAGCATTCTTACACATTCACTCTTCTGCAGGGCTCCCCCTCATAACCATGACCAACTCCTAGAGTGAACTCTGATGAGAATACAGTCAAACCTGCTTAATACCACTCCTGTTAATACCAGCTTCTTTCTATCATCATCACATTGAAATTTGCCAAGCTGAATATAATGGGTGTCAATAAGGACAAATGCTTGAGAATATCACTTTGATTATTATCACACTCTGGTTAATATCACTCACATTTACCAATCCCTGATTTCCACCCCACTTACTATCGCTTTGAGGAATAAAAGTATAAGATCAGGTTTACATGCAAGTGCTGCATTGAAATGTTTCTTCTGGTGACACTTAGCAACCTGACTGGATTTGGCATCACCCAGTGATGAGACCTGTGATCCCAGCACCACTATAAAGCTGTGGGAGCAGCACAACTGCAAACAGTCTATCAGAAACAGGGAAAGGCAAAGATCTAACAGCATTTGAAAGAGGCATGATAGTGGGTGCACATGTAGCAGATGCCACAGCAGCAAGGATAGTTATGTTGCAAGACATTGACATTATTATTATTATTATTATTATTATTTATTTATTTATTTCTTAGCAGATGCCCTTATCAAGGGCGACTTACAATTGTTACAAGATTATTATTTTTACATAAAATTACATTATTTTTTACACATTATTTTTACATACAATTACCCATTTATACAGTTGGGTTTTTACTGGAGCAATCTATGTCAAGTACCTTGCTCCAGGGTACAGCAGCAGTGTCACCTACCGGGGATTTAACCCACAACCCTCCGGTCAAGAGTCCAGAGCCCTAACCACTACTCCACACTGCTGCCCCATAGTGGTTGAGCAACCTCCTTAGCTTAAATTGAGGTGTAATGACCAAAAATATGAATCTTCAGCACACTTCTACAATTTAGTAACTCATTTCTGGAAGACTAATAGTCAGCTCAATGTTGCTTGTTTTGTATAATTACCTCTAAATCCCAGTTCACATTCAGGTGGACAATCATCACACAGGGTGGATCCCAGCTTGTTGTTCTCCTCAAGTGTACAGACATTATTTTCAGTAGGAACTTCCTCTGCGATGGGGACACATTCCTGTTCTATGAATTCCTCTTTAATAGGAACACATTCCAGTCGAGGGACCTCTTCATCTTTAACACATGTCAGCTCTGTAACCTGCTTTAGACTTGCACACCACTCCTGGTGAAAGGACTCCTCTAGTGTGTAAACTGCTTCTATCCTTGGCCCCTCCTGTGCTTCAGATTTAGGCATAGCATGGCTCTCTTTGGGATCTGTGTGAAAGAATTTTACAAAATTAGAACTCTTACTTACTAGCAAGGTTCCTCTACAAAGCCAGCCCCTTGTCAGAATTATACTGAGCGATGTCATTGGATCATTCCGGTGTTATTATGAGGAAGCGTTTTCTTTTTTTTAATTTATTTTAATTTATTTAGTTTTTAAATAGACATAGTGTGCCCAATTACATTACCCTGAGCTGGGAATGAGGCTGGATCCAACATATCTTCTCAAGTATTTCTGGTGATCAATGCCTCCAGGAGGTGGCGTATAACCAGTGTGGTAAAGTATAGAAAAGCTAGAGGGAAAGTATGTTGGGCCCCACCTAACTCTGTGTCCTGAAGACTTTGGACATTCTGCTGCCCTGGCTCACTGGGCACCCGGCCAATAGATACAAATTCTGAATAACGGCCTATGGAGATTATTTTCCAGACTCTACAGGAGTCTGGAAAATAATAGGTTGATAAATCCTATCAACCTTTGTTCGGATATTCGCTCATAATTTAAATATTCGTTCGTTTTTCAAAAAGTAATTATATTGCTCTGAACGCAGGCAGAGACAGCATAGCAGCAGGAGCAGGGGGCGTGGCCGTGGCCCCTGTGTGTGTGTGCCTTTATTTTACAGCAAGCCCTTACAATATGCAACATGTTAAAAGATAAAAATATCCCAGGAGTAAAGAATACGTTGTGTAGGGCTTACTTTACCCCAGTGAATTCACTACAAAACAAAGGATGCCGTTTTGCTTCTCGTTTATTACATTCCACATAACAGAAAGTCACAACAAAAAATATATAACATCAGGGAAAGAAGTTAACTTAAGGCAGTAGTGAGGATTTGCTTCCTGCCTAGAAAATAGGTAGCAAAATTGTCTTATTCAGTGGCGGTTTATTCGACTAAATTATATATAAAAATACATTTAAAAAATAAGCACTGAACTACCATTTTAAATAGACTGAATACCCCAAACTTTCATATAATATGCCTATATTTAAATCATAAAGTATTTATTGAAACCACCTTGTGCTCAACTAAGTAATAGAACGAATGCAATACCTTGTCAAAATGTATTTTGTTTTAGCCTTAAGTTCTACAACAATGCAACCATATCTGTCATCTAAGCATTCCATATTATTATTTATGTCATCAGTCAAGATATCAAATTAAAAATATATCACATTATTTTTTTTAAGATTTTACAGATGTTTTTAATGACATATATTACAATATTTTAAACATTTGTAAAAGGTTGAACAAAATTCAAGAGTCCATGCCCTGAAAAGGACAGTTTAAGGCAGCAGATGTAAAAAGAATTTAAAGATGACATTTAAACATATAAGCACAAGGTTTACTTTGAACTTTTTAAAGAAATAGATGACGCCACAGAACAGCATACAGCATGAAAGTTTAATAGAAAATAGGACACAGAGACAGAAGAATGGCACAAGCTGACAGCATAAGGGCTGCATTTAACAAGAGAAGCACAAGAACACACATGGTATCTGACCAACAAGAGTGTGCTGTACAAAAAAAATCAATGAATTCCAGAGTGGGACATTCCTGATGTAGAAAGAGGGGACAACCATGACGAGGAAGAAGATTTTCAAGACCAACAGATTGCATCGGGCCCTGAGCCCGCTGGGATTAGTGACAGTAGCAACACCAGGCCACAGCGCATTAGTTCCAGAGTATTGGGGAGTGATGTGATGTAGCAGACACCATTAAATAATAGAAATGATTGTATTGTGACGTATTGATGACTGTCACTTATATTTTTAAAAATCTAGGTTGATAGCGCACCTTAATAGGGATTGGCTAATGATGCCGATATAAATAAGGTATGTCTGCTTTTCAGAGTAGATCGGGTCATGTTAAGATTAAATTGATTGCCTTTGTTAAAAATAAAGGAAAAAATATATAAGTGTCTTGTGGACACCTATTGTTTCACCCATTAAATAAGATACAACAACTATAGGTTTGCTTAATTTACTACTCACAGTTTACTCTATACAAGATATCACTGTACCTGAAGGACAGCCACTGAAGTCTCCTAATTAGACTGGATAAGATTTACCAATATAGACTAGCACTGTCTTATAGTTCATAGAATACTCATTTACATCTTAATTAGGCTAGGTGAGGTTTACAAACACAGATCAGTACTTTCTTCTAGTCTGGAGAATTAATTTGTCTGGTGTAATATTAGGACCGTGGAGTGGAGTTATTAACAGCACTCAAACACTTTAAAATGTGTTTTAAGGCGATTCTTACCAACAAAATTGACTAAAAAGTTATTTAACGAGTTGGAATGACCTAGCAATACCATCCATAAATCAATCTTACCTTGAAATATCCCCTGGTTCTCATTCCTCTCTAAGTCTTGTTCATTGCAGTCGGGGTTCATGTTTCTGAGAGGTTGTTTAATGTCTGCATCTGCAGCGTTCATGCATTCTCGCACTGCTTTCAACTCGCTCTCTGATATTTCCAATCTCAGCTTCAGACTTGCATTCTCTTTCTCCTTTCCAGCCATTTCCATTTGGAATTCAGTGAATTTGCCGCCGACAACTTTTGTAATTTTGCACAAGACGGTGTCTACAGCCGCTTTCACTGCGTGCTCGATGGTAGAGGCGAGCTCGTCTTGAAAGAACGACACGGAGATACTGACGTCCATCTTCACTGATTTTAGTTTGAGACTCGTGTAGCAAATGTATTTTATTTTTTTAACTGCAAAATTAACATTCATAAAATAGCAGTTCTTCTTCTGGTGAGGTAAAGAAAGAAAACACACTGGTTTAAATTTGCAGGAGTAACTTCGTCTTTCAGAATCTTGCAGAGCTCTGCTAGAATTTACAGCGCGTTTGTTTTTATCAGTAATAAAATCATACTGCCAAGTTAAACATCTCTGTGTGTACTACAGCTGACGCGCTCCAAATGGACTCTTTATTTCACAACTCAATGCAGGTTATATATATATATAAATCATTGGTTTTTAGCCAACCTACATATTTAAAAAAAAATAATAATAAGTTGGATATCTCTTTCTCTGCAAAAACAAACGCAAACGTTTCAATTTCCTGTAACGAAAGGAAAGCATCACTCTTACAAGCCGGGCCTGGTTGGCTGCAGAAACAACCTACACCCAGTTTGCGAGTGATTGGCTGGCTGGCCTCCCTGTCGCAGGTTATGAAACTGGATACCAGAGTTCGCCATGTTGGCTCCCTCTGCGGTGTGTTTTACTCTGTAATGTCCTGCTATGGATCCAAAATGGCGCCAGTTTCTGCGAGTGTGTCGTTCATTGTGTTTTGTTTAATTAATTAACGTTTTGTACTTTTTCTATCTGAATGATTTTATTTAAAATGACGGTTTAGAGGTGAAATGGAAGCCTTGAGATCGATTAAAGAAAGAAACAGCAATAACCTACGCGACGACTGAAGAGATACAGCGAGAGAGAGAGCTAAACACAACGGAACTTACCGTAATTCAATTCACATTGATGTTTCAGTCATGCTACAGTACAGTACACTAAATATCAACTTCAAAACTGTTCAGAAATTAAGTTTAAATTACATTAATTGCGGTAGATTATTACGTCCTTTTTTTTTTTTAAGCTACAGCTACACCCAAAAGTTTAGCATCGCCTAAAATTTTATGACCATAATTTAGATGTTTTATCTAACATCGTGTTATCAAATAAACTACATAATGATATCTTCGTTAAGAATATGGAAAACTACAAAGTGGTGTGTAATTCAACATGTTAACATAACGTTATTCAGCAGGTTTATGATGCAAAACTAATTAATTCTATAGAGTGATGCTAAACTGTTGGCCATAGCTGTAGGGTTAGCTTGGGCTATTCAAACCCATTGATGTGTTCCATAATATCTTCTCATGCATGTAGATATGTGTCTGATATTAAAGGTTTACATAATGTAACAAACGTTACATAATAGAAGAATCCCTGTGTTTTAGGGGTGGAATAGCCTTGCATGCCTTTTGCAAGTTGCTTCAGTCTGTTGCAGGTCACAGAGGAATTCATATTACAAAGGTGCAGCAGATATCAAGAACCTTTCAAATAAGGCTTGATATGTGAATTTAAATACTATTGGATTAATACATAAACTAGTTTTCTAGTGAGTTCTGGGGAAATTCAAATAGAATGCAGTCTGAAATGACAAACTTCTTGTCTCCTTTTCTTCAGTGAGAACGGATCAGCCTCACTCAAAGGAAGTTTCTGAGATGGAAGCAGCTCACATCAGCCCAGAGCTTCCTATTCGATGGGTTGTTTCTGCAGACAGGACTGTTGAGATCAAGGAGGAAGTGACTGAGCTGGGGTGTGACCAGGCCAATGAGCGGATCCTGCAGGAGGAAACGCCACCTTCTAGCATCACTGAGAGAGGTGAGTGAAACTGGAATGCAGATCTATAGAGGGGGGCTTTATTGAAAGATTGGAAGACGACCTGTGAAATACACAGCGTTAGGGGGCATGTATTTCTGTTTGTCTTCACTGTACTTCAACAGAATGTTATTTACAGTCCAGTTTGTTTACAGTCCCCAACACTAATTTTAGTGCCTCCTTCTTTGAAACCTGCTTGTTACAACACCATGTTACTTTATGACAATACTAGTGGTGACCTAATTTACATGGAAACAGCATTTCTTTCTCTAAAATTGTTTAAACTGGAACTATTCTACACAAGAAACTGGATTATGGTTTATGATCAGGCTGACATTGGGTTGAATGCTTGCGGGACCAAATTAGCATGCAAATATCTTGAAATATACTTTAAAGTTTCCACGTGTTTTAAATGTATCCCTCTCATGCGTGGTTTCTTCAATTGAGGCAATGGAAATGGACAATCTATTACGTTTCTGCACGCATTACTTAAATGAGACCGTAAAATGTTTTGCTGCCCTCTGGTGTTGAATAAATTGCATTGCACTCCAGGGAGTACTTTTTCGGATTGCTTGGACTAAAGTTAGTACACTTGTTAATCCCGATTGCAGGGTACCAGAAGATAATCACCACGGGTGGATCATCTGCTAAATCACACTAAACAACATCCTGATTGCAGCAGCGTGCCAAATCAGCTTTGTGATGATCCTGATCAGGAGGACTAACTTAGTACTATGAAGTGTAAGACTAACTTAGTACGCTTGCTCATCCTTCGTTTATACAGCACATTTTAAAACAGACAGCTCCACTATTCTCTGAAATGACGTCTTTATTAAAATAAAAACTGAAGCCTTCGGTAAGGTTCGCTCGCCGATGCCGAGTCGCATGAAGCCATTCATGCTCAGTGCACGGTACTGTAGACCCGCATATCCCAGTGTCTCAAGTGAAAAGCATCACTACAATGTAAATGAATACAGAACTATATACAATATTTTAAATTATCATATAAAATTGACAATTGTACTATGTACGTTATATCATTACCTTGTACCGTTGATACACAGTATCAAGCAATTCTACATTTTTCTAGGTTCTAGAATGTAGCCTGGAATTTAAATATGCGGCACATTTTTCCTTTTTTTTCTCATTTATTATGGTTGAGGAACAAAATATTCTGAAGACTGGTTTTGTTTTATTCGTAAAAATGTTGCAAAAACTGTAATACAGTGCCACACAGTAAGATACTCTTATATTTAAATAATAATAATAAAAACAAATGCACGATTGATGTAGTCAATTTAACCGACTGAAACGTCACATGTACAATTAGTATTATATAAACACCAAAGTGTCCATGCAGCAATAGGGTTCAAATTCAAGTATGATCCGCTAGTGTGGAGTGTGCGCAGAAAGTACAATTAGGCCTATCGATATAGATTAGGAATATGTATTTTAAATGAGTTTGCCTGAACCACGCCTAATGCAGCCTAATAAAAACGCGTTTATCATTAATAGACCTATGTGTATTACTGTATTTATCAAATGTTGGTAATGACGATGTACAAAATGTCTGAGTTTGTCTTTACACCTTAAATTGTGAATTTCCATCCGCCCTTGTAGAGGCTTGTTATGGGGTCGTCCTCATGGTCTCGCTAACTTGTTCCACTTGTTCAGACTAGCTAAACAACTTGCTATTTGGTACGCTGCAATCAGGACTAATTCAGTACAGATCCGCAGGATTTGCTAGACCGCTTTTTAGTCGACTTGATGCGGATTTAGTCACTGGAAGGCTGCAATCGACCCCTAGTGGCCGTATTCCGCTGTTGTTTTTGTTGTTCTTCTTGTTGTTAACATGGCTGTTATGTTCAGTTTTAAAACTAATGCAATAGTACAGCACCGCTATTACGTTATGGACTGTCCCAATAGCTACTGTAAATTGATCCAGCTGGGTTTTGACGCCAGTTGCAAAAGTAAGTGGGAAATGTGCGTCTGTTTGGTTGTAACAATAAAGTGCCGTTCCTGATCACTAAATCCTGCCTTGTGAATACATAGCAATGGCATCCAAGCAAAGCTTTGGGTGGTATTTCTTTACCAAGCAGGAGAAAACGGAATTTGCAAACTCTGCCAAGGAAATGTTTCAATCAAAGAAGGAAGCACACTTACTTAATATGCTCCACATTATTTTTATTTTTATTTTATTTATTTGCTTATTTATTTTTAAATAAAGGCGACTTCTTTGATCTTTCTGGTAAGAAACTATACCTGCGCAATAACTGTAGATAAAGCATTCTGTATTGGAAGCCACGCCGTTATTATTAATGGATCACAGAGGTATCACTTAACCCGCTCGTTTCAAAGTAGGCACTTTGAATGACAGGCGCTGTTGCTGGCAATGAGAGCATCCTAGCACTGCTCCACACTGCTAAATGTGGGACGAGGTTAACCCCTTAGCAGCTTCCATCGGCTGTGTTCAATTCCCCTAGTGGCAGCGTGGCAGAAATCCTAAACAAACATGTAGGGGATTTAAAAATATCATTGAAGTCGCCACTCTGGCTCTCAATGCAATGATGCCATTATGTGAATTTCCCAGGTACCCACTGTGCTGAAAAACCAAGGATACAAGAGCTCTTAGATAAACAAATGCAAACGTAGTGGGCTGTGATTGGCTCAGGATTTGGTATGGTATGGACAGTGAGCTTAGTCAAGGGGTTTCAGTGAGTTGTGCTTGGAGTGTTCTTGGAAATGGAATGGTTTCACTTCTGAAGTGAATGTGAAATAAAATCTTTAGTATTCTTTGAAAAAGTCAGTTTCTTATCTACCGACATTCACAGCATGTTCTTAATTTGTTTTAAACAGTTAATTGTGTTTGTTTTCAAATGTGTTTATTATGTATTTATTCATTTAGTTTTGAAAGGGAGATTTGTTTCCCTCCTGTTTTAGTCAGCGTTGAAATACACAAATAATTCCCTTTTTTAGTTTTGCCATTATCTCTTCTCATACTCAAAATAAACATTACAACTGCAGTACAACTGACCAAATATTATAGAGAGGCGGGTGGTAGGTTAAAAAAAGATTAAGTTGGTTACATCGTCATTTCTCCTCACTAGTTCTATACAGTGAATCAATTAAGTCAGATTGTTTTTTTTTAACTAATTAGAAAAGTGAGGGTTCCATTGGATTTGGGGATTTACTAAATACAGCACACCCTCGCTAACACCCTTCATTATAACTAACATTCAGCTATAACGAACCTGGCCCCTGAACCCCAAATAAAATATATTAAAAAGATAATATAAACACACACTGTCAACATCCTGGTCTGTACGCACGGGATGCCACCTCCGCAGTGAAGTCAATTGTTTTGTCTTAATAAAAAGAGAGCGCTGTGTAACTATGCCTCCAAAACGAAAATAATTTATGTTACAACAAAGCTGGAAACTGTATTGATCGTTTGAAAGAAGCGGTAACGCAGGCATATCTCTGTCGTGAATATAAGTTGTCAAAAAGCACTGTTTTTTTGGCTTGTTCAGCAACCATGCGGCAAAGCAAAATTGATAGTTACATCAGGATATGATTAAATACAAAATATTACAGATTAAACACTTGACAGATTACAGTACTCTGAAGTACAGGATTAAATGCAGTAAAATAGGGGGCAGATAAGAGCAAATAAAGCGCATTTAAGGAAGAGTGATAAGTGTCCAGGGGAAAACAGAGGAGCTCTACAGGTGCTGTCTGAAGAGGTGAGTCTTGAGGAGGCACCGGAATGTGGTCAGGGACTGGGCAGTCCTGACATCTGTAGGACTGACATCTGTAACTTATTCCAACAGTTTATCGTTTATTTTGATTGTACTTTCGCTATAACAAACCCCTCGATATAACGAACAAAAGGCTTGGACCCCAACATGTTCGTTATAGCGAGGGTGTACTGTAATTGTAATGTTATTTTTTAAAAAGTATTTCCCTCTCATCTATATAAGCGTTTGCAGTGTTGCACAGCTTGATTGACAGGCTGTTCACTTTGAAGATGGTGGATTTGATTGGTGTTGCAGCTGTCGCTCTCAGCCCAACAAAAACTGTATTCGATGTCTTCGTTGTCCTTTGAAATAAAAATACAAATACATGAAAGCAATTCATTTTGTGATATTTTAAACTTTAGAAATACGTTTATCGATGTATGAACTGTACCTGCATGTACAGTAATCTGTATTTCATTGGATATATTAATGCTTTCCATTTATTTGATATAATCTGTGAAAATAACAATTTGCTTTATACTGTTTTTATTTCATTATGTTAGTGCAATAGTTTGTAATTTATTCCTTTATAAATCTAGATCTGTGTTATAGTAACTATGTAAATGTGTTTGCAGAAAGATTAGGAAATAGGGGGTGGTACTATTTTGATATATAAGCTCAGGTATATATGTTAATTAATCGATTCGTGATTGAATTATTAGGCAACCGGTTATGTTGAGTATTGTAGTAGGTATTTGAAAGGACTTGACACTGATAACCAGGAGCAGTGGTCTTACAAAAACCTTTAATACGATGCCCAAAGGAAGCCAGCAAATGCGTTCAAAACACAAGTCTGACTTGATGCAGCCTTTCACCACACAGTTATACAGTCACTTACGTCATATAGACGGTTTCAGGAGGTTTCCATATAAGGGGTTGTTTTTCCGAGACTTATTTCCTCACTCGCTGTCATGGCATGCCATGATTTTACAGAAGTAGAAACATATCTTATAGACACATTTAAGCGGAACTGCACCCTGAGTCCTAAGCCGAAGCAATATTCTATATATGGAATAAAATGAAAACTTATAAGCAAATACTTAATTAATAAAAACACATATATTTATACACAAACCTCATGGGTGATTCCCTCCCATCATCTTGTTCAATATCCAGTCACGTTGAGGTGCTCACCCTGTTAGCTCACACATATATATATACAGTATATATTAAAATCACATTAATCTCTTCAGGGACAGGGTTTTTGTCTTGCGAGAATTCAATGGTTTATAAGGTGTCCCTTTTGAACTGTTTCCCAACATTCACATCTCATGAATTTGTTTGTGACAGGATCTCGCCTGTGTGAATTCTTTTGTGTCTTTTAAGACTTCCTAATTCAGTAAAGCGCTTCCCACAAACATTACAGTGGTATGGCTTCTCTCCTGTGTGAATTCTTTTGTGTCTTTTAAGACTTCCTAATCCAGTAAATCGCTTCCCACAAACATTACAGTGGTATGGCTTCTCTCCTGTGTGAATTCGGAGGTGATTTTTAAGATGTGGTAAGCAAATACTTAATTAATAAAAACACATATATTTATACACAAACCTCATGGGTGATTCCCTCCCATCATCTTGTTCAATATCCAGTCACGTTGAGGTGCTCACCCTGTTAGCTCACACCTTACCCGCACATACAAACTTATTTCCATCTCTCTTTGTATCTAAACTAGACACCTGTCACTTTTGACTGTCTGCCCAGACATCTCATGAGTTTGTGACAGGATGGAGGTGTCTGGTTTACTTCTGTAAAGAAAGCCACAAAGTGTTCCTTCTGAAATTTGCTTCAGCTTAGCATAAACATATAAAACTTAAAATATAAACTTTATAGTTATTTTGATACAAAATTACTGTAGCTAAGCAGATTATGAACGCAAATGCTCCCTGCTGATTAAGCATTAAATGTTAGATACACAAATATTCAGAAAATATAAATTCCACCTCCACAGTATAATAACTACAGGTTCCATAATTAATGTTGAATTGTGAAGAAATCCCTTTAGTTTACCCCAGGGTACCTAAGGTAACATAATTTATTAAAAAAAATACTCCTGTTGAAAAAAGACCTTCTAAAAGGTATAATATAATAAAAAGAAAACACTTGTATTTTATCAACTTGCCAAAAACATAAATGTTTTGTTACAGTGTAATGCAGTAGTGTGCTCTGGCAAGGGTCTGGAAATGAACAATACCCTTTCACTGTCTGCAGGGACGCCTTTCAGATTTAGGGGTCTATTAACTGAAATCAAGGAGTTTCTGGCCTCGAGAGATGCTTAATACAAGCAGTTGGAAGATGAAGCGTGGCTGTTAGATTTGGATTTTTTGACTGAAGTTACTGCTCAGCTGAACGAACTCAATTTAGAGCTGCAAGGAAACGATACATTGTTGAAATGATTACTTCTGTGACAGCTTTTAAACAAAAATCAAAACTGCTCTCCTCACAACTGCAGCAGCACGAACTGAGGAATTTCAAAAATATGATGTCAGAGCTGGAAAGCCAGGGAAAAGCAACTCCAGTTTTGCCAATGATCGATCTCTTGACAACCGCATGCGTGAACAGCTACAAAAGGATTGCGATGAAACAACAAAGGAGTCTGAAAAATCAAGAGGCATATTGTGGCGAGTACCACATAATGTGGGACCATAAAATGTACCACCTGCTGTTTTTATTTTGAACAGAATCAAGCCTGACCAGGCAAAGCAAATTCTGAATGGAAGGAAATCTAGATTATTTAAGCT
Organism: Huso huso; assembly: GCA_036884735.1. Taxonomy (NCBI): domain Eukaryota; kingdom Metazoa; phylum Chordata; class Actinopteri; order Acipenseriformes; family Acipenseridae; genus Huso; species Huso huso. The sequence continues at coordinate 4,928,381 of CM072714.1, read as the reverse complement.
GATTTTCCTGTTTGTTATGTTTTTGTGTGTTAAGTTGTTTTTAGGTGTGTATCCCTTTTATAAAATATGATCCTGTTTCTCAGTTGATGCACGCACTTTTTGTTAGATCTTTTATTTAACATCATGTAATCAAAGAAACTACAAAATGACACAGAAAGTCTACCGGAAACCATAATAGCATATCATGTAAGAGTTAGAAATGTCACATTTAAATTTGTGTCCGTTTTTCTACGAGTACTATGGAAAACTACAAAGCGTAATGTAATTGAATATGTTAACGTAACATTGTTCAGCAGGTTTCATTCGACTTTATGAAGCACAATGAGTTATTTATAGGGTGATGCTGAACTCATTTCCATCGCTGTCGATTGTGTTTCATTCATAGCGTTCACTTTGTATCTACCACATACTATCAGAGACTCCTACTGTACTGTCGCTAGCACACTCTCATGAGAACTATGTGGTCTCAAATGCACAGCCTTTCCAATGGGAAAGGAAGTAAAAACACAGGCTGGCTAGTATTTACTATAAAAATGACTGTGTTTCCATTTCCATTCCAGAATCCAGTCTTATGACTTTTCATGAAGTGTAATATTTAATTTATGTGTCAAATATCTCCTGTTCTTTTGCTGGTCTTATGTGTGGTACCTCCTGCAGATGGTGGCAGCTAATTCCACAGTTTCAGTGCCAGCGACATGAATGTGTATGAACCTGCAGGAATGTAGCAGCTCTTGTGAGTTTTATGGCCTGGTACTGTTTCACAAAAACATGTATACTTCAATGAACAACTCCAAGTCATTTTCCTTTTGATGCTGTACAACACATATTATGACTATTGTTTTGTTTTTTTTTGTAATCTATACTAGTTGGGAGACCTTCAGTTCATATGGATTTATTAGACTTTTCTTGTAGGTCGTATACCTCCTAAATTAATTGGTTATACAATCATATTAACATAAGAAATTTACGTTTGTGATTTTAATCTTCATTTGCACTTTTAAATTGTAAAATCATACAAAGGACTTTGAAATCTAATATCTTGCAAGCTACTGTGTTACATGTTTTAAATGCAAACAATACTGAATTATTCCAGCATACCATATTTAAATAACATTTCCAAGGTACTGTGTGTGTGTAATAACCAATACAATTGATATGTGTTTTCATTTAAAATCGAACAAGTTCATCTCTTCAGTTACAGGGTTTCTGTCTTACATGAGTTTTCTGGTGGTTTAAGGTGTCCCACCAAATCAAACCTTTCCCTACATTCAGCACAATGGTTATGGTTTCATCGCTGTGTGAATTCGCTGGTGTCTTTTAAGGCTTCCTAACCGAGTAAAGCTCTTCCCACAATTTATACAGTGGTGAGGTTTCTCTCCTGTGTGAACTTGCTGGTGTTTTTTAAAGTTTCCTAATTCAGCAAAGCTCTTCTCACATTCACTACACTGGTGTGGTTTTTCTCCTGTGTGAACTCGCTGGTGTTTTTTAAGGCTTCCTAAACGAGCGAAGCTCTTACCACATTCGTTACACTGGTGTGGTTTCTCTCCTGTGTGGATTTGCTGGTGTCTTTTAAAGGTTGTTAACTGAGCAAAACTTTTCCCACAAAGTATACAGTGGTGTGGTTTCTCTCCTGTGTGAGTTCGCTGGTGTTGCTTAAAGTGCCCTAACCAAGAGAAGCTCTTTCCACATTCATTACACTGGTGTGGTTTTTTTCCTGTGTGAACTGGCTGGTGTTTTTTAAGGCTTCCTAAACGAGTGAAGCTCTTCCCACATTCGTTACACTGGTGTGGTTTCTCTCCTGTGTGAATTTGCTGGTGTCTTTTAAAGGTTGTTAACTGAGCAAAACTTTTCCCACAAAGTATACAGTGGTGTGGTTTCTCACCTGTGTGAGTTCGCTGGTGTTGCTTAAAGTGTCCTAACCAAGAGAAGCACTTCCCACATTCATTACACTGGTGTGGTTTCTCGCCTGTGTGGATTCTCTGGTGTCTTTTAAAGGTTGGTAAATGACCGTAACTCTTCCCACAAAGTATACAGTGGTGTGGTTTCTCTCCTGTGTGAGTTTGCTGGTGTTGCTTAAGGTTTCCTAACCGAGAGAAGCTCTTCCCGCATTGATTACACTGTTGTGAGCTCTCTCCCGTGTGGATTTGCTGGTGTTTTTTGAAGCTTCCTAAATAACCAAAACTTTTCCCACAATGTATACATTGGTGTGGTTTCTCTCCTGTGTGAAGTTGCTGGTGTTTGAAGTTTCCTAAATGAGTGAAGCTCTTTCCACATTCATGTTCTTTTTCTAACATTGTTGTCCCACAGGGTGAAGGTGACCTTGGTGCATGTTGTGATGCAGGATTTATTTGGATAGCCTCCAGCTGGGAGATGTGATGGTTCCTCTGAATGGAACCCAGCTCAGTCCCCTCCTCTCCATTAGCATACATGGCTTGAGAGGACTCTCTGTGTAATAAATCATCAGGCTTGGCTACCTCTTGTTTAACGTGGACATGTTCCAGTCCAGGGGCCTCCTCTTTAACATGGACATGTTCCAGTCCAGGGGCCTCCTCTTTAACATGGACAGGTTCCAGTCCAGGGGCCCCCTCTTTAACATGGACATGTTCCAGTCCAGGGGCCCCCTCTTTAACATGGACATGTTCCAGTCCAGGGGCCCCCTCTTTAACATGGACATGTTCCAGTCAGGTTCCAGTCAGGGGCCTCCTCTTTAACATGGACATGTTCCAGTCTTTAACATGGGGCAGGGCCCCCTCTTTAACATGGACAGGTTCCAGTCCAGGGGCCTCCTCTTTAACATGGACATGTTCCAGTTCATGGACAGGTTCCAGTCCAGGGGCCTCCTCTTTAACATGGACAGGTTCCAGTTCAGGGGCCTCCTCTTTAACATGGACATGTTCCAGCACAGGACTCTCCTCTTTAACATGGACATGTTCCAGTCCAGGGGCCTCCTCTTTAACATGGACAGGTTCCAGTCCAGGGGCCTCCTCTTTAACATGGACAGGTTCCAGTCCAGGGGCCTCCTCTTTAATATGGACAGGTTCCAGTTCAAGAAGCTCTTCTTTAATATGAGAATATGCCATATCTAGTCCTTGCCTTCTACCAAGATGCACCACGTTCATATCAGTACCTGAAAAACACAATGCATGTTTTTGTATAATTTCACATATTCCCTAAATACATTTATTTTAAATATACCAGTACAAATACTTGTTTTAAAAGTCATTGGTTATTTAGTAGATTTACTATTTAGAAGGAAAATGAATGTATTACGTTAAACCATAGTGCATCTCAAAGAAAATAAATTAATGAAATGTATTTAACATTAATTGTATAGTGGGCTCCACGGTGTGACCATCGGTTTTGTTTTAGCAGCAATGGTTTCATGATCTCAAAAAACGATCAGAAATTAAAAGTGTCAGGTACAAATATAAACTGATCTGAAAAACAAAAATAAGGGTTTCTGGATTAGTCATGTGTTTTGTGTCCCTGGGATTGTAATCCATTGCTTCATTATCTCTATTGCTAGCAAGCTGTAAAACTAAACTGCATCAGTGGGCAGCCTACGTAGGTCTGCATCTGAATAAGCATATATTTTATGTTAGTCTTTTAAGCCAGGCAGGTGTTTAAACCTTAGAAAAATATTTGAGTATTGAACTCAGTTTGTAGTATTTTTTTTGCTGTGGTTTCTAGAGATTGTAAATTACTTATTATAATACAAGGCATTGGGTTTTTTTCACTACATACAGCCAAGTTGAGTTAATTCATCATGTGACTTCACTCGCGTGTCTCTGCTGAAACTCAATACAGCGGCTGCACCAATGAAAAAATAATGCAATGTTTCAGTACAAGACAGAGCTAAAAAACGTTTCATCTATAGGGAGGATGGTGGGATACTATTCAAGTTTTTCTGTAATTCCATTGATAATGTACGAGACAATACCATTAAAAGGTCACACTGCCACTCAAACATGTACAGAACAAGAAAGCAAATAAGACAAATGCAAAGCACTGCATTCTTCATTCTTCAGACCGAAGGCTGGGCTTTCCCTAAGTAAGCCAAATTAATTGCGTATTTAATTATTGTTGAGTCTATTTCTTTCCCCGCTACCTGCCTTTAATAAAGCTGTAATTAGCAATGTTAAACCATGGCTGTTTCTTAAATTAGATTATCTGACAATGAAGAAACAAGCTGAAGTAGGATTTTAGGTCAGCCAAATGTTAATGTATTATTATTATTTATTTCTAAGCAGACGCCCTTATCCAAGGCGACTTACAATTGTTACAAGATATCACATTATTTTTACATACAATTACCCATTTGTGCACTTGGGTTTTTACTGGAGCAATCTAGGTAAAGTACCTTGCTCAAGGGTACAGCAGCAGTGTCCCCCACCTGGGATTGAACCCACAACCCTCCAGTCAAGAGTCCAGAGCCCTAATCACTACTCCACATAAGTACTTATAAGCTTTTGCAGTAGCAAAGGGAGTTAAACATTGTACGATTAACTGTCTGCACAGATCTAGTTTAGCACTAACAGGAAGCCTAGCTTAACCACAGGCTGTCTGCATAGAGCAGAACAGGAAGCCTTACCGAAACCACAAACTGTGTACGTGACAGACTGAACTCTTAAACAGAGTCAAACAACTTTAGGGGGCAAGAAGGAACCTTCTAGAACAACCTGCCCTTGTTACAGGTGGAGACCAGCCCTTGCAGTAGAAGTAGTACCAATCAACGGATGACAACTGGAGCTGCACGCCTATGCGGCAAAACTTACCCAATAACGGGAAGGGGGTCGGGACTGAATTCGTAACTGTAATGAGGTATAAAAGGAGTTGTAAACTGTTGATCGGAGAGCTTACCTGTGTTTTATCACCTGTGTAACCTCCCGAGCTCGTGATTTTTCCTTACTACAAATAAAACAGACAGGTGTGAATTCATTTCCTCTGCATCACAAGCTCAAAGCTATTTTCTAGCGATACATTCCTTAACCCTTCAAGGAACGTGATCGTGTAAACATGATCATACTGAAGTCCTTCTGTTAGATAACACATATCATTGGATAGGGGAGTGATACTGCATTTCACTGCCTGCTTGTTTTTTCTTCTTCGTGTGATGTCACAGAGATTGTGTATTTTATTTTAAGTGTGGAGACATTTTCAAGCACCACGCAGAAACTAAACATCACATTGTTTAAGAAAACAGGAAAACACTAAATCCCATCTACTTGACTTAATTATATTAGAACATTTATTAATGTTCTAATATAATTTATTATTTATTGTCTAGAAGGGACAAAGGCATGTACTAACTTCTCAGCATCAGACACAAACAGAATAGAATGAAATCGACAATATTACATAAAAGAAAAAATGACACCCTGGTGACATTCCGCATGTGGGACTCAAAGACTAGACTAGGGTAAAAAAATAATACCAAGACTTTTCATTTCAGAGCTAGACCTAATCTCAAGCCCATCAATAACCAAGTATCATTACTTCAGTCTTATCACCATTCAACTGTAAAAAAAAAAAAAAAAAGTTCTGACCCAGAAATACCAACACAACTTTCGAAAAGAATATCATGGTTAACAGAATCAAATGCAGCACTAAAGTCTAGAAGAACCAGAATGGATAATGCACCTGAATCAGTAGCCATTAACACATCACTGATTTTTGTTTTTTTTTTAATCAAGGGTTTAACAGCAGCTAGTTTAAACGCCGAAAGCACAACCCCAGAACACAAGGAATCATTTATGATTTGAGTTACCAATGGGCAAAGAACTGAAAAGCTAGATAGTGGAAACAGGGTCTAAGAAGCATGCTGTGGGTCGCATTTTAATACCAAATGCAGTCAGGCTTGATGGAGTAACCTGAACAAAATCAGAAAGGAGGATCCCAGCAAACTCAAGCATGGAGTTTAACAAGACAGTACAGGTATAGAGGGGCGTGAAAGCTGGTGTCTAATATTACCAACTTTGGTTTGAAACAATTCAAAAATGTATTACACTGGTCTTTAGAATAAGATACAGTAGACTTTATATTTGGCTCCAACATGTGTTAATAGAAAAAAGATCCCTAGGCTACCACGACCTTCCTCAATGAGGTTTGAAAAAAAAGGAGGATCTGGCTGCAGAAGAGCATCCCTATACGCACGCTGGTGCTGCCTCGAAGGCTGTCTACCAATGTCAGGGCGTTGCTAGGATACAAAACCTTCAGGCTTTAGATTCACATTGGCATTCATACTAGCACTATTGTCAGCGTATAACTACATAATCAATGTTTTAATGCAATCTGGCAACTTGGCTCTAATTTATTATTATTATTATTATTATTATTATTATTATTATTTGTTTATTTAGCAGACACCAAGGCGACTTACAGAGACTAGGGTGTGTGAACTATGCATCAGCTGCAAAGTCACTTACAACTACGTCTCACCCGAAAGACGGAGCACAAGGAGGTTAAGTGATTTGCTGCATTTGATGCATTTATCTCTATTGATTGCATAATTAAAGGAAATCAAATTCATATGGTAATAAAACTGTGTGTTCCAAGATCTGGATCTTAATCAGGACTCTGGCAAAGTATGCAGAACCTTCACCAGAGCGCTAGGGCACTGCCACAGGACACAAGACTCAGCACAGTCAGGACAGCACAGGACACAAGACTCAGCACAGTCAGGACAGCACAGGACACAAGACTCAGCAGAGCCAGGACAGCACAGGACACAAGACTCAGCAGAGCCAGGACAGCACAGGACACAAGACTAGGACAGCACAGGACACAAGACTCACAGCCAGGACAGCACAGGACAAGACTCAGCACAGTCAGGACAGCACAGGACACAAAGCACAGTCAGGACACACAGGACACAAGAGCACAGTCAGGACAGCACAGGACAAGACTCAGCACAGCCAGGACACAAGGACACAAGACTCAGCACAGTCAGGACAGCAAAGGACACAAGACTCAGCACAGTCAGGACAGCACAGGACACAAGACTCAGCACAGTCAGGACAGCACAGGACACAAGACTCAGCACAAGATTCAGCACAGTCAGGACAGCAAAGGACACAAGATTCAGCACTTTGCATGCATTGGACCACAGAACAGAGCAACCCCTACTACAAACACTGACGATTATATCATTGTGACGAAGAGATATGGTTGAACTATTGAAATAGATACTTAACAAAATATGTCTAAAATAACTTGTCTGTGCATAATCTCTGAGATATAGCTAAATTAATTTAAAATGTGTAAGCTTTAAGCACGGAAGTGTATTTCAAAGTTATAAAATGGGTCTTTTTGAATACTTTGTCCTGATTGGTCAAAACAGGTCACATGGGGTGTTGATATTACAGCATGGTCAGCATTTCTTTTAAGAAAGGGGCAAATCACTGGTAGATATCCATACGCCAATACAATTAAAAAAAAGAAACGGCAGCCATTTTATCACAATAAAAAAACGAACTGTGATTTATGTAAACACTGAGTGTCTGAATCGTTGAATAATTAAAGTTCTGAAAAAAAAACTTAAGTATTTGAATCCATTAAAAACATACCTCGAAGTCAGTTTGATAAATTAGTGCTGGGGATTGTAAACAAACTGAACTGTCAATAGCTTTCTGGAGGTCCCTGGTTCAAATCCCACCTCAGCCACTGACTCATTGTGAGAGCATGAGCAAGTCCCTTAACCTCCTTGTGCTCCGTCTTTCGGGTGACACGTAGTTATAAGTGACTCTGCAGCTGATGCATAGTTTACACACCCTAGTCTCTGTAAGTCGCCTTGGATAAAGGTGTCTGCTAAATAAACATATAATAATAATGAAGCCTCTAATTCTGAACTTTTATTCCGCTCAGAAAACAACAGTCTATCCTCGCCATGGTCTTCCATTTTTCAATGTTGTTTTTTTCTGGTTACTGCTATCTTAATCTCTACAAGCTATTGACTGTAGGAAGCTTGCAGGTCCTGGTGGTCTAGATCCAACTGTATTAAAATCAGCTGCTTGTAATTACTGCAGAACCTATTACTTGTATTGATAACTTTTCAGTAGAGTCCAATGAACTGCCTAATGTCCTCTGTTAAAACCTGGAAATCCATCCGACTTGAATAACTGCAGACCAATTTCCAAATTTGTTAATTTTGGCAAAAATTTTAGAATCCTTGGTCAGTAATCAATTGAATGTTATTTGGATGCAATATGCAGTGTGGTTTCAGGTCGAGTCGCAGTACCAGGACTGCAGCATTGAAAGTCACGGATGACATCACAATGGCTCTAGATAAAAAATCAACAGGCATGTCTCTGTTTATTGATCTCTCCAAGGCTTTTGATACGGTTGATCATGTATTACTCAATAAAAGATTATTGAGCGCTGGTATTGGATTGCAAGCCTCTGGATGCATTCGGGTGGACGCTCTAAAATACATTGTTAAACTGCATTGGCCCAATGAGAAAAAATAAATAAATAAATAAAAATAATGATCTGAAATGAGTAGTATAATGCCACTAGCTGCTACTCTAAAATGTTTTTATAAAGTGATATTGTACCGCTATGTGTTTAATGTAGCAGTACTTACAGTATGTAACTGTGACTGTTTTCAAAACGTAACTTGACTTTGACATCGGAAGCTGGCAGCAGAACAATTCGGTTAGCGTTAAAACATACAAGTTTCTGTGAATACGACGGTCGTAACCTTATACACTTCATTACCAAAAAACGAGATCTGGTGGAACGACATTTTTCGAGTTTGTTATAAACCAGTGGCGTGCTTTAAAAATACTTGCATTACACATTTATAATTTATTTTAAGAATAAGAACGATGTTGACAAACCGCAGCACGCTGCCTCGTTGTAAACGGTCCCAAAGCACGTTTTTATTTTAATTTAATTTTGTTCTCATTCATAATGCTATTGAGAAAATACACACAGAATGACCTCCGTGACCCCAGCCCACCCCCCGGCAGAAGTTTTCTGAAACGACGTCCCTGTATAAATGTAATTACAATTAAAACTTCATTTTTGAGCAGTCCCGTTTTCAAATTCCGTTTTGAAATTGATATGCAGTCTACTGTATTGCAGTACGTTTTAAAAATAAGCAATATGAATTAAATTACGATAAATTAAGTTTGGTTTACCTCTCTCCTCTGTACCTCTCACTCTCTCTGCAAGTTGGCGCGAAAGTTGTTGTTGTTTCTTTAATCGATCTCAAGACTTCCGTTTCACATCTAAACCGTCACTTTAACTCAAAACATTCAGCTAAAAAAAGAAAACAAACAGTCCAATCTGTTAATAGATCAAAGAAAACGCAGTGACCCCACACATGGCGAGCAGCAGCTTTGGAATACAAAGCAGAGGGACGAAACTGACGCTATTTCAGATCCACAGTAAGGATATTTCATAGTAAAATAAAACGCAATACTAGCTAACATGGCTACTCCAGTATGCAGTTTCATATCCCCTCCCCGCCCTTCTCAACTCGCGACGGGGAGGTTAGCCAATCAGTTTTGCAAGCTGGGTTTGGAGCGTTTCTGCAACCAATCATAAGCGGCGGTTTCAAAAAAACACGCCCACTACTATGACGTTGCCGCTGCTGATTTTACTGCAATTTATCAGGTGCTATTTAAAGTATTAGGTCGGGTTAATAAAAGACGATTCTGCACAAATAATGATATCCGGTACGAGATTACACTTGGTTGCATTCATTGGTTATTCAAGATACAAAACATCACAAGCATTGCAACACGTTTTTCTAGATGAGAAATGGTAATTAGCCATTTTAGCTTTCAACTGGCAAGGCTCTTTAGGTTAGAGATGTTTTCAGTCTATTTCACCCGAGCAAATTCATTTATGTGCACTCTGTTAAGCTACATTGTACACCCCATCTGGGTTATTCCACGTGTACATGAAGGCAAAAATCCATGCCCGTGTCCGCCATAAATTACATAGTTGACAGAAATTGTAAATATTTGTGTTTTGTCTTGAAACGATTTACTAGCTTGCCAGAATTTGCGCGAAAGTTTCTTAAACGTCAATTGAAAATCCAGCTCTGTCTGATGTGTGTGATTAATATACACAAACAAACAAAAAAAGAGACTCAACAGAGCTGCTATTTTTTTTGGCAGCAAGAAGTAAACAGTCCTGATTAGCACGTCCATGCAACCCAAGCTGCCAAATAGTGATCTCTGCTGACTACAATCAGTGCTTGAGATTTAGAACTCGAGTCAGAATCGGGGGGTGCAGATGCGCATACATCACTTCAAAATACCTCAGGATCTCCAACATTGGCCCCAGATTACAGTACTCTAAAGTACAGGGTTAAATGCAGGATATTTAAGTTTATTTCAGTGTGGTCATGTTTTTTACATTTCATTTCAACTATCAACAAAAGGTACTTTAATCAGTTAAAACAGCAACTTTAAAATCCAATACAGGTAAAGCCATTTTTTAAAAATATTTGCAATTATGCCATACCACATTTTAACTACATATTCTAAATACTGTCTCTATAATGACCTTAATATTTTAGTTGGGAGACTATATGGATTTACAAGACTAGTTTCTCATAGAATTACACAAAGTAGTTTTTACAATCATAAGATGTTTTAATTTATTTCAAGGTGTTTGTTTTTAAATAGCATTAGAATTTCAAAATAACAAAATTCTTAATAAATAATGAAAACTAGAAAAAAGTAGGTTGAGGACCTGCAGCAGCCACATTTGCTCAATACTTCAGTAGTTATTAAGGTTTGTTTATTTAGCAACACTTTGTCCAAGGTACACCACCCAACATCTGTAGAGGAGTCCAGCTAGAACAGTGTTCGTGAGCTGCTGGATTGAGGCTGGCGCATTGCACAATCCGAATGGAAGAACACGGAACTGCAACAGTTCACTTGCTCAAAGGGTCTTGAATCTTGATCTTCTTGGCTGAGGTGGATTTAATTCTCAAAAAAAAACTATTTAAAACAAACAAGCCTTTTTTTTAACCACTGGACCACAGTAGATCCTATTACATTATTATTTTGTTTATTTCAGTAATATACCATAAGTGAAACAGTAAAGACAGGGAGACAGACCAGAGAGAGAGAGAAAAGGATGGATTGAAAAAGACAGTTTGACCTCAAACAGCCATCCACCCAGTCTGCCCTCCTGTAAGGTGCTGATCAGAGAAAGGGGGGGAGTCAATCACAATGTCATTAGGTACACCACCCACATCTGTAGCCTTTTCCACTAGAACACCATCAACCTGTGAGCTGCTGGATTGAGGCTGGCGCATTGCACAATCCGAATGGAAGAACACGGAACTGCAACAGTTCAGTGCGAAACAAAGGCTGTCTTGAATCTTGATGCTTCTTCCACTGCCACCTGCCTATAATTCTCCAAAAAAACTATTTAAAACAAACAAGCAATTTTTTTTTTTATTAATACAGTAGATTATATTACATTATTATTTTGTTTATTACAGTAGATTACCAGCAGTGAAACAGTAAAGACAGGGAGACAGACCAGAGAGAAAGGAAAAGGATGGATTGAAAAAGATTGCAGAGAAAGACCTCAAAAAGCCATCCACCCAGTCTGCCCTGCTGTGTGACGCCCTGTGATCAGAGAACAGGAGGGAGAATAATGTGTCACTTCAAGCTAACCACCCACCTAGGGGGCCTTTTCACACTAACACCATCAACCTGTGAGCTGCTCTCATGACACCCTTATATACACGGGGTTTAGGCTTTTCTCCTCTGAAACCACCAACACACATTCAAGTGCTGTACAGTGGGGTACAGCCACAACTCAAAAAAACTAATTCTAACTCGTGCTCTCATGAATAGTCCTCCCCTGCCACAGACCTCACTAGTAACCACTGGCTCCCCACTATCATGGACATTTGCAAGTTTCAATGGTGTTATAGTGATAGCCTCAGAAGGAGATAACTTTCTTGTACTGTAACATCAACAAAGCAAAATGCAGAATGCGTCACTTCAAAGCTGATTTCATGAAATGCTAGACGGTACCACAGCTCCGAATCAAAGGAAAACTTTTTTTATTATTGATCCTCATTGCAGAGAAACAAAAGTTGCACACAGTTTCACTCTTGATGTATCACACAGCCGTAGCCGCCAGCGTCGTCATTGGAACAGACTGAAATTACATTTCACAACTGTGTCACATCAAATGTATTTTATTACATTAACATAATGAAATCGGAACCACCAAACAAATATGACTTAAGAACAAAGAAAGTTTACAAACGAGAGGAGGCCCCATTCAGCCCATCTTGCTCATTTGGTTGTTAGTAGCTTATTGATCCCAGAATCGCATCAAGCAGCTTCTTGAAGGATCCCAGGGTGTCAGCTTCAACAACATTACTGGGGACTTGGCTCCAGACCCTCACAATTCTCTGTGTAAAAAAGTGCCTCCTATTTTCTGTTCTGCATGCCCCTTTATCTAATCTCCATTTTTGACCCCTGGTCCTTGTTTCTTTTTTCAGGTCAAAGAAGTCCCCTGGGTCAACATTTGTAAGAACTTCTCTATGATCGATCGCAAGTATTTATTTATTTTTTTTAAAACATGTTTTTAATTAGGAGGTACCTGGTATGTCCGGCAGCATAGAGCGAATGTTTTAGAGGATGTACCAGGTACGTCAAATAGTAGTCAAGTGGTTAATAATGTAAATGTTTGATTTTCATCAAATACAAATTGAGAACCCTGTCCGGATCTCCAGTACAGATTGGTGTCAAAAGGTATATTGTCTTTCGTAATAATAAATCAAAAGCAATATCTATAACAATTTGTGAATTTAATGAAGACAGCAGACTTCAAAAACACTATTATTCAATTTCTACATCTTTATTTTATGGACCCGGAGTAACAAACTTTCATTTTCATATAAGCAACAAAGCTTCTTTTTTTTTTTTTTAATTTGAAGAAATAAAAAATCAAACCAATATTACAATCAAATTGTTTATTACAGATAGGGAGAAAAAAACGATATCCTGAAAAGTGTTCAATTAAAATATTTAGTAACACTTAAGAACAGACATGCACGAGATATTCACATACGCGGAGATATTTAAATCTGAATTGCAAAAGCTGTTCAAAAAGCAGCTATGGCAGTGCTAGTGTTAATTATATTATATCCCTTAATTAGAATCCACGGCACCTAAATGGAACACCCACTGTATTTGTTCTTATTAATTCCATATGTATTGTAGCACCAATTCCAAATGTTAAATTAAATTGACTCCACCGGCTATTACACTTGCCCCTAGTCTATTCAGTACAGCGACTTATGGCCACACCCTGTTATACTTTATAACTCTCTCCTTGCTTATACATTATTACATTGTCTGCATTCCTGGTCAGAAACAGAAAGTCTCGCTCAGTGACTGATGGGAATCTCTTGCTGTAAATTTGACCAGTGCCAGCAGACCAAATCAGTTCATTAATCTATTGGTTCAATGTTTGTTGGCCTTTCCTCTCTTCGATGGTGATCCAGTTGGTACAGTTCTCTTTACGTCCTTTTTTGTATTTAAGTTATATGGGGATGAGCTAATATGTTAGGCTGTTGTCCGTTGCTCTCCTCTTTCGTGACTTTTCTTGCTTAATGTTGGAGGCAGCGTTGCAGTTAAGATGTTACGCCTGCTCTTCCCATTCTGTGACTTTGCTTGCTAGGTGTTGATAGCACGCTTCTTTTTTCTGACTGACTGTATAACTCACTGGAACAAAGAACAGCTTCACTCTTAATCAGAATTATTCCTTTTACAACATCTGACCTTGAGAGCCAGCCCGTGCTCGGCTGTCTCATATTTATTCATCCAGGCTTAGGAATACGGGACAGCAAAGGGGTAGGGCTTCACTCTTGTGTGAATTTTATGGTGTCTTTTAAGGCTTGATAAGTGACTGAAACTCTTCAGACATTCACTACATTGATAATATTTATCTTGGTGAGCCCGCTGGTGGATTTTCAAGGACTTCAAATATGTGAAACTCTTGCCACACTCAGCACAGTGATAAGGTTTCTCTCCTGTGTGAATGCGCTGGTGGATTTTAAGGTCTGATAAACAACGGAATCTCTTCCAACACTCAGAGCAGTGATAAGGCTTCTCTCCTGTGTGAATGCGCTGGTGTGATTGAAGACTTTCTAATCGCGTGAAGCTCCTCCCACACACAGTGCAGTGATAAGGTTTCTCTCCTGTGTGAATGCGCTGGTGTCTTTTAAGGGCTGATAAACGACTGAATCTCTTCCCACAATCAGCACAGGGAAATGGAGTCCCTCCTGTGAGTTTTCCTTTAGCAGCTAGAGAAACAACGAGAAAAAGACAAAGGATATTGTACAGCATTCTTACACATTCACTCTTAGGTATGGCTTACCCTTATAACCACAACCACCTTGTAGAGTGAACTCTGATGAGACTACAATCAAACCAACTTAATACCAGCCTCATTTTATTATAATGAGCTCCGATGAGACTGCAGTCAAACCCGCTTAATACCAGCCTCCTTTTATTATAATGAGCTCCGATGAGACTGCAGTCAAACCCGCTTAATACCCGCCTCCTTTTATTATAATGAGCTCCGATGAGACTGCAGTCAAACCCGCTTAATACCCGCCTCCTTTTATTATAATGAGCTCCGATGAGACTGCAGTCAAACCCGCTTAATACCCGCCTCCTTTTATTATAATGAGCTCCGATGAGATGTCAAAACCCGCTTAATACCGCCTCCTTTTATTATAATGAGCTCCGATGAGACTGCAATCAAACCCGCTTAATACCAGCCTCCTTTTATTATCGATGAGAAGTCAAACCCGCTTAATACCCGCCTCCTTTTACTATAATGAGCTCCGATGAGACTGCAGTCAAACCCGCTTAATACCCGCCTCCTTTTATTATAATGAGCTCCGATGAGACTGCAGTCAAACCCGCTTAATACCCGCCTCCTTTTATTATAATGAGCTCCGATGAGACTGCAGTCAAACCCGCTTAATACCCGCCTCCTTTTATTATAATGAGCTCCGATGAGACTGCAGTCAGTCCGCCTCTTTTATTATAATGAGCTCCGATGAGACTGCAGTAATACCCGCCTCCTTTTATTATAATGCGCTCCGATGAGACTGCAGTCAAACCCGCTTAATACCCGCCTCCTTTTATTATAATGAGCTCCGATGAGACTGCAGTCAAACTCGCTTAATACCAGCCTCCTTTTAGTATAATGAGTTCATGAGACATGTGATCCCAGAGTGAGAAAGACTGTGCTTTCTCACTAGTACCTAATCTCCTACATTAAACAACCACATTAAATCCAAGCAGAACTAAAAAAAAAAACCAGCATTGATAGTAAGGGAAAGCAAAAACATTCTTACCAGTGTGCTGTCTCGCTGGAGTGTAGTCTGGAGGAGCGTGCATTCCTGTAACAAAGAAAAATAGAAAATATATTTGTGTTTTAAAAGAAAAAACAGGCCATTTAGAAAAGGAGGCTGTGTGGTCCAGTGGTTAAAGAAACAGCCTTGTAAACAGGAAGTCCCCGATTCAAATCCCAGCTCAGTCACTGACTCATTGTGTGACCCTGAGCAAGTCACTTAACCTCCTTGTGCTCCGTCTTTCGGGTGAGATGTAGTTGTAAGTGACTCTGCAGCTGATGCATAGTTCACACACCCTAGTCTCTGTAAGTCGCCTTGGATAAAGGGGTCTGCTAAATAAACAAATAACAATAATAAAAGGTACCGTTCCCATGCAATGTTCTGTCACTGTATTGTGGGTTATGAGTTATGCTTGGAAAGGTAGTTTCACTTTTGTTTGGGGTGGTAATGGTGACCGCGGTGACCGGTCTGTGCGCAGCTATGCGAGTGACGTACTTTCTCATATTGCTGCGTATGTATTTGGTATAAATATTGGTCTAATGTCTCTCTTTATTTATTAGATTACCTGTCAAATGGTTTGTGGCAGGGAGGGGCTAGGATGGACAAGAGGTATGTAAGGATGAGGTGAGTGATTCCAGAGAGAGAAAGAGAGAGAGAGAGAGAGTTGTTTTATTTCAGCCTGAGCTGAAACCTAGTCAGAACTGTCTGTATAAATTTTCATTAACAGTGCTGTGACTCTAACTGCCTTCAGTAGGTGATTAAACTAGAGCTATTGGTTGGTACTTCTTTCTTGTTTATTTTCTTTGTTCCTGTGTTTCGGTCCTTCTCCTGACTGGCCAGTTTAAATAAAATCTTTTTTTTTTTTCATCTCTGGTTGTTCGCCTCCATCCTTGGAACTTTCTGCCTTCTGCATCACTAATCTGTAAGCTGCTCATCTCTGAACATAATATCTAGCAGACAAGGCTGAGCACACCTACCTCACACCCAGCACCACTATAAAGCTGTGAAAGCAGCACAACTGCAAACAGTCTACCAGAAACAGGGACATGCAAAGATCTAACAGCATTCAAAACAGGCATGATAGTGGGTGCACATCTAGCAGGTGCCACAGCAGCAAGGACAGTTATGTTGCAACTTGCAAGCCGTTGACATAATGGTTAGGTTCAATTGAGCTGGAATAACCAAAAATGTGAACCTTCAGCACACTTTGCTGCTCAGTAACCAGTTTCTGCAAGATTAATAATCAACTCAATCAATCAATCAAATGTATTTTGTACAGCGCCTTTAAGAACATAAGAAAGTTTCCAAACGAGAGGAGGCCATTCAGCCCATCTTGCTTGTTTGGTTGTTAGTAGCTTATTGATCCCAGAATCTCATCAAGCAGCTTCTTGAAGGATCCCAGGGTGTCAGCTTCAACAACATTACAACATTACTTTCATACCAAGGCATCCCAAAGCGCTTCACATTATAAATAAATATACTACACAATAATAGAATCTAATATAATATACAATAAAATATCAAAAAACAAATGGGAAAATAAATAAATACATTACATATTAACAAAATTCTAAAATAGGCCATCCCAATCTACAAAAAGGCCTCTGCATAAAGATGTGTTTTAAGCTTTGATTTAAATGCATTTATTGAGTAAGCTTTAAGGATTTCAATTAGAAGATTGTTCCATAATACAGATGCATAATGACTAAAGGCTCTTCCACCACAAGACCTACGTTTTATCATTGTAGTCACCAGAAGCCCTGCATCAGCAGATCTCAACTGGCGTCCAGGGACAAGCATATCATTAATGTAAGCAGGGGTATTTCCAGAGACAGTCTTAAATGTCATTAACAAAATTTTAAAAATAACTCTGTACTTCACCGGAAGCCAATGCAAGCAGCCAGCAACAGGTGTAATATGTTCAAATCTTTTTGTACCTGTCAGAATTCGTGCAGCTGTATTCTGAACCTGCTGGAGGCGATAGGTTTCTTGTTTTGTACGATTACCTCTAAATCCCAGTTCACATTCAGGTGGACAATCATCATACAGACTTGACACCAGCGTGTTGTTCTCCTCAAGTGTACAGACATTATTTTCAGTAGGAACTCCCTCTGCGATGGGGACACATTCCTGTTCTATGAATTCCTCTTTAATAGGAACACATTCCAGTTGAGGGACCTCTTCATCTTTAACACATGTCAGCTCTGTAACCTGCTTTAGACGTTCCTCTAGTGTGCAAACTGCTTCTATCCTTGGCCCCTCCTGTGCTTCAGATTCAGGGACAGCATGGCTCTCTTTGGGATCTGTGTGAAAGAAAAGAGCACAAAATTAGAACTCCTACTTACTAGTCAGTTTCCTTTACAAAGCCAGCCCCTTGTCAGAATTCTACTGAAAGATGTCATTGGATCCATCCACTGGAACAATTTAATCGGTCCAAGTGTTGCTTTTATTATGTACGGGTCGATCTGCGCACGCTGTCTTTACCGTTGTTATTCTCCGATTAAAAATAATGGATTGCTTTGAAAACTACACTACCCAGAAGCCCAGCGATGACGCCTGTATGCTATTTGGCCACTGGATACCAAGAAATCAGGTGGTCTTGTGGGCGTTTCAGTGGGTGTGGCGCTGTTAGTCTGTCTCTGCTGCGGCGGCAGTGTAAAGGATTATCCCCTAGAAAATATCCTGAGGGCATCAGATGATTGGAGGGCATTTGCCAAGCACTCCCACCTTTCACTTCCAGAGCTCGGCAACTCTACGAAATCAACCCACCCTGACCCAAACCCAACCTTAACCTTAAGCAACCCCAGCCTTAAAACCTAACCCTAACCCAATATCTAACCCTAAACCTAACCCTTAAGAATCACCTGATGCCCTCAGGACACTTTCTAGGAGATACTCCTTTGCACTGCGCTGCCTGTGTGAGAGTCAAGTGATTTGAAAAAGCAACTAGCTGTTTTGTGTGAGTTCTATTCTGTGGAATAATTTTGGAGGTGTATATGCAGAAAATTCAAAAGTACCTGTGAAAAAACCTATAGTGAACCCCCTTATTAAAAACACTTAATTGCATTTATGTATTAATTTGTTTCGCTATCGCAAATCCGTTACCCCTTTACCCCTCAACACAAGGAAATGACACGGTGGTTGAGGTTAAACCTTACTTTAGTTTTATAATGTAATATTTCAAATTTATCATTAACTCCTTAATAATACTAGCCCTGTCAACACAGTTTTTTATTTGTCAGATAAGCAACAAGTTTTTTTTTCCTTTTTTAAAAGCAGTTAATACTGTTATCTAACCAAAAGAACTTTATTATTATTATTATTATTATGATTATTATTATATAACGATAACAGTATTTTGATCATTTTAAAATCCACCGTTTCTCTTTGGTATAGCTGTTTTTTGTTTTTTTAAAGTGTAATTTTATAATGCATTAGAAATAAAATAAATCCCACTGCAGCTACTCCATCTCTAAAAACAAAAATAATATTAGCAGTACAATGCAAAAAAAATAAACAAAAAAATACTACTTCAGCTACTAAAACAGTAAATATATTATTTGTATTGATTTTTACAACTACATAAACCCTGATATTAGTATTTATATTTATATATATTATATTTGTAGTATTGTTGTTGTTGTTCGATAACAGCATTGCATTATTCTATTTTTTTATTTCACTAAAATTAAAAACACATTTGTACGTTTGTTTATTTTACGTACCGAGTCTCTACAGTTTTTGAAAGTTTATCGACTTTTATTTTAGCGCTGTTATGGTCTTAAAAGTCTACTTTCTGCACATCATCATTCCACTATACAGTAATTCAGCACGGCTCACCCAAGGATCAGTCTTGGGTCCTCTCATGTTCTCTCTTTGAACCCGCTCCCTGGGCTCCCTCATCGCATCCTATGGTTTCTCATACCATTTCTATGCTGATGATGCTCAGATCTTCCTCCCCCCCCCTCTGACCCCACCACCCCCTCCCGTATCTCTACCTGTCTGTCTGCTCTATCTCAAACTCAACCTCTTGAAATCTGACCTCCTTTTCTTGCCCTCCTCATCTTCCCCCTCTTCTGATCACTCTATCTCCATTCCTCTGGAATCCACCATGCTCTCTCCCTCCTCCTCAGCCAAGAACCTTGGAGTCACCCTGGACCCCTGCCTCTCTAATTCCCAGCACATCTTCACTCTGGCAGGCACCTGCCACTTCTTCCTGAGCAACATCAGAAGAATCTGACCCTTCCTCACCAACTACGCCACCCAGCTCCTGGTCCAGGCCCTGGTACTCTCCTGCCTAGACTACTGCAACTCCCTCCTGGCTGGCCTCCCTGCGTCCGCCACCCGTCCGCTCCAGCTCATCCAGAACTCCGCTGCTCGCCTGGTGTTCTCTCTGCCTCGCTTCTCCCACGCTGATGTAACTCCACTGCTGTATTACTGAATTGTGGCTCACTCCACTGGTTTCTGATCACCGCTCGCATCCAGTTCAAGACTCTTGTAACTTGCCTACCAGTGCCTTGACCAGACTGCACCCAACTACCTCCAGACCCTCATCTCTCCCTACACCTCTACTCGACCTCTCCGCTCCTCTTGCACTAGAAGACTGGCTCTACCTCCTCTACGCTCCCCTGCCTCCAGAGCCTACTCCTTCTCCACCCTCGCCCCACAGTGGTGCAATGACCTTCCTACAGATGTCAGGACTGCCCAGTCCCTGACCACTTTCCAGCACCTCCTCAAGACACACCTCTTCAGACAACACCTGTAAAACTCAACTCTTCACTTCTGGACAATATAGCACTCTGCCTTTAATGCACTTTAACTTGTAATTATCTGCTCCCTATTTTACTGTATCTAATCCTGCACTTAACCCAATCTGTAGTATCTTGTATTTCACCTGCACTCGTATCTAACACTGATGTAACTATCAACACTGTTATCTGCTCTTGAACTGCCCCAATATCAAATCTTACTGTGTTTTGTATTTGCTCTTATTAGGACTGAAGTCATTGTATTTTGTATCTCGCTTGCTATGGAGAATTTTGCACTGGTATAAATTAGGGCAATACTTAGTAACAACACTCATACACACTTTGAAGTGTCTTAAGACATTTTCTAACCAAGACCTCACCAATAAAATTGACAGTTATTTAAAGAGATTGAATAACCAAGCAATACCATCAAAAAATAAAACACGCTTACCTTGAAATAATCCCTGGTTCTCGTTCCTCTGAAAGTCTTGTTCATTCCAGTCGGGGTTCATGTTTCTGAGAGGTTGTTTAATGTCTGCATCTGCAGCGTTCATGCATTCTCGCACTGCTTTCAACTCGCTCTCTGATATTTCCAATCTCAGCTTCAGACTTTCATTCTCTTTCTCCTTTCCAGCCATTTCCATTCGGAATTCAGTGAATTTGCCGCCGACAACTTTTGTGATTTCGCACAAGACGGTGTCTACAGCCGCTTTCACTGCGTGCTCGATGGTAGAGGCGAGCTCGTCTTGAAAGAACGACACGGAGACACTGACGTCCATCCTCACTGATTTTAATTTGAGACTCGAGTAGCTGAATTAGTTTTGCAGCTGATAAAATGCTGTAAAGTGTGCAGTGTCTACAGTCGTGTCTCACAGAGTCCACACCATAAACAAAGAAACGTTTCCTGGAACGAAATGAAAGCGTCACTAGTAGTGGGCGTTTCTGGATGGAATCGTCGCGTATTATTGGTTGCAGAAAAACTCAAACATCTTGCGAGACTGATTGGCTGGCCTCCCTATGGGAAACTGGGTACTGAAATAGCCATGTTGGCTCCTCCTGCTTTGTGGGTTGCTATGTAATAATTTACTGAGGATCCCAAATGGCGCCAGTTTCGTCTACTTTTTGTACCGCGCGTGCTCAAGGAGCTTTGTATTCCAACGGCGTTTGCGCGTCGCTGTATTTTTTTTTTGAATATTAACGGATAGGACTGTTTGTTTGCTTTTTAAAATCTTAATTGGTTCAGTTAAAAGTGACGGTTTCGATGTGAAACAAAGGTTTTGAGATAGACTCGAGAAAGAGGACACAACAACTTACGCCGACTGCAGAGAGAGAGACAGAAAGGAGAGGAGAGAGAGGTAAACTTATCTTACCTTAACTAAATTCACATTGCTTTTATAGACACACTACAATACAGTACAGTGTGTGTCAATTTGGAAACTGAACTGCATAAAAATACAGTTTTAATCTGAATTACATTTATATCTACAGGCGAGGCGGCAAAGACGTAGAGCAGGTTAGGACCGCGCAACCGTGTGATTTAAAGTGTCTAGGACACCCTCCGAACCATTTTTAAGAAACATAATGTATGACTAAACAAGTATTCGCAAACGCGATATATAATTGTTGGCAGTGATACCGTTTTTTTTTATTTAATACAATTCAAATTTTAATGTGACGCGCAACTTCCTGTCTCTTTTTTTTTAAACAGCCTCAGGATACCGGTAGTGACATCACAGAGGGAGAAGGTGAGCAGAAGACAGATTGACATTCACACAGTCAGGCCAATTTTTAATAATAAAATGCCACGTATTTGTGTTGTAGCTGGTTGCTCCAATCAGGCAAACGAGCAAAAGAATATTAGTATTCACCGTTTTCCGAAAGACACAAAAATGCAGCGCATATGGGAGGCAAAAGTCCAAACAACCCGAGCGGAGTGGTGTGCGTCAAACTGGCAGTACACCTACATATGTAGTGTGCATTTCCCGCCAGACAGTTTTGAAGAAAGACCGATGATGATGGCAGAGATGGGCCTGGATGTCAAAAGAAGGCGTATTTTAAAACCAACCGCGGTTCCAACCATTCTGAAGCAAACACAAGCTGTTGGCATTGATGTGGATCCCCAAGCGAAACGACCAAAGGCGTTTGAGAAACGGGAGAAGTCTCGGGTAAGTTTTGCATTAAACACTACTGGTGTAGTATTATTTTCAGGTACGCGGATAAAGTGGTACTCAGCGCACTGCGCATGCCTGAACAACTCCCGTTTTGAAAACACGGAATTGCCCGTTCAAATCTGGTACGCTATGCTGTTTTCGTTATTTTTCATCTTTTTAAATTTAATTTATAATTTTTCCACCATTAGAAAATAATTTGAGATATATTGAGGAAATAATCGAGATTAGTGTCCATTATTGCTCATTTTTGTGAAATTTTATAGGAGTTAAGTACAGCCAAAAATGCCTTGTCAATGTCTTGCATCCCACTGCATAAAAAATGAATATTTTCCAAAAAGAGTTAAATAAGCATACACCACTTTGCCCTGCCAAACACTCATTAGAAAGTGAACAATGTACCTTTTTCACATTATCTAAACAGCCATCAGTACATAATAAAAATTGCACATGTAAAAAAGTCTGACATTACACAGGTCATATTTTGGTGCTTTATAATGTTGATGATGTTTTCTAACACTACACCGGTATGCTACTAGTAATTAATTTTTTTTTCTGAAAAAACTAAACTTAGTGCCAGCACATGGTCTTTATAAGCACAATGTGCAACATAATGATGTAATGTATACCTTCGGTAATATAAAAACAACTGTTTAGAGTTTCACATGTTGGTGAAAACAGCAGTAGTGTTACATCATAGGGGGCTGTCCTGGGATTCAAGGCATCTTTACACAGAAGCAAATTGCCTTGTCTGTGGCAGTACTGATGCGGTATCAGAAAGTGATACTTAATTTTCATTTTGAGTCCATACAATAATAGTGAAAGAACACATAACATACTTTTGCTTTAGTTTGTGTTTATGTGATTCGTTTCAGGTTGTGGACTCAATTTTGTCGACTGAAAGAGAGGATGATGGTACTTCAGAATGGTGTCAGGGTGAAGCCATGGAAGGTCCTGTGTTGGAACAACCAGCAAATGTTTCATCATCAACATGCCAGACAGAGCCAGTTCAGAAAAAAATAAATACAAAAGAAAGTGTGAAAGTTCAGACAGTCATGCCAGGAATGAGAGGGGGTAAGTATCGAACTGCTGGGCTATTTAAATGACTAAGGGTTGAAATTAGTTGTCAATGCTAGAGATTGCATTGCTTTTAACAGGTTTTTTTATTTTCCTAGTATCAATAATTCATGTATCAATATTGTTAACTTAAAGGACTGACATAACGATACAATTATGGGTAATTGTGGCAATGTGGCCACGCCCTTGTGCGTAGTTTGTTTATATGTTACGTGTTGTGTGTAAATGTTGGTGTATAGAGATGGCTGCACGGGATATAAATGGGTGTGTGCAGGATGGTTATTTAAGATGTAATTGTATTTAAAGCGAGGTTGCACGAATTAATTCACGTGCTGGGATTCAAGTGAATAATTAATTAGTAATTGAATCAGCACAACAGTATATATAGATGCACATTTCAGAAAAAAACTCGGGGTTGGGAAAGGGTGAGTGGAGAACGGGATTGCGGAGGAAAGTTAAAGAATAGATAAAATATCTGCTCACCGTGTTTGTCTGTCTAGTCCGTTTTGTTTATCTGTTTATTTTGGCTCAAATGTCGTGTTCTGTTTTGTGTTTAAAACCTTTTTATTTTGCAGTAAACCTTCTGAACGCTACCATTGCATCTCAGTTTCACTCACCACTACTGTCTGTCTGTGTTTCTTCCGGGTCTGACGTATCACCACTCAGCCAGCCTTGTGACAGTAATATGAAACATTTTTTAAGTATCAATCTACGTTAACCCTTTGCGATCCATTTATTCAGCGCGTCTCAGGCGCGTCAGGTCCAATTTATTTTAACACGCACAGTTTATTTTAGACACACTGTTTAAGTGTGTTTTTTTTCACAGTAAAACACGTTTAAAAGGCACTGTATATCAACAGGGCACTCAGTACTGCATCTCCAGCCCCACCCCACCCCTCGTTCGCTGTATTTTTCACATACCTCTTCATAGTCATGCATACCGATAAATCATCTCCTGATCACTCGTTTTATCACCAAACTCCTCAATAATGCGATCCAAGTCATTATTTTATTACTATAACATCTAAAAAAGCTCTGCAAATGTCTATGATATTCTTTAAGCACTGGATGCAGAAGCAGCTATCTTGTTTGTTTATGTCCATGTTATCTATGTGGTGTCAGGTCTGTCAGTATTCATGAGATACCCCCCCCCCCGGCTTCTCTTGGCTCCTATCGGTCTCACTCGGCCATTGAATGGTTTTTTCGGCTTTTTCCGGAGAAAAAATGACTAGAGACCTGTTTTTTGCGTCTTTTTGATGATTGGACCGGAAAGGGAAAATTGCAATGTCGGACCAGGTCTGCTGTCCCTCCAGTCCGTCCGCGTTGGTGTTGTCGGAGTCTCTCTCTTAGTTTGACCCTTCTGATTCAGAGGCATACGACTCTAATACGGGAGACAATCCCTCTCTCTGTGTCAGATCCGTCACTACATGATTCACATTCATAAGAGGGGCCTGAAACTGATAAAACGATGCTACTCTCACTTTCACTGTCACTGTCAGCCATACTGACAGATGGAAGTATCTGCGGGTATCACCTAATGTGATGTCACAGTCCCCTCGCCCCAAACCAGGAAATGGAGATCGTCCTTTGTGTATTTCCAGGTATTATTTGATTAATTGTAGCGTGATTAAACATAATTTGGTAAAATGAATGTGAATATATGTTCAAGTGAGACCTGTTCATATTATTTTTTTTATGTTTTTGGTAAAAGTCAAATTCCATGTCATGGGCTCTTTAATATGTTTGTTACGCGACCGCAAAACGCTCAAGGGTGCGAGTGTAGCGCTCTAGCGCCAGGGTACCTCGTATAACTCAAGCAGCATTCAATTCTGGAGCCGATAGATGTTTATTTTTGTATTTATTTTTTTATTCCTTAGCAACCATAAATTATGATTGTTTCCATTATGATTCCATAAATGATGAGCCACTGAACAAACCTCTAACCCCTGTATATGATGGAAGCTGTGCATTCGGTTTTTATTATCTTAAAGATGTTAATGAAAAAACATTCTTTTAAAGGTTTAGAGTAAACAAATAAAAGTACAAATAAACATTTCGAAATTGCAGTATTTATGTGGATCATAACAGTATATGGTAAAGACAGGCTGAACAGTTTGTATTGATAGTAGTCGTCGTAGACAAGGACAGTCAGAAGGCTCTGAAGGTTGACTTGCACTCTGGTGTCATGCTGATCATTTTTTTCATCTCGCACATCCAGAATACCACACGGACACACTGACCTGTTTTTAATATTGCTGTACAAAGCATCACCCCTAGTTGGCGGCATTTGTGGTGAGCTGATTGTAGCATGTGGTGCTACTGAGAGTTTTAAAAAAAGAAGAAAAAAAAAATCTTTTTTCTTTCTGGAATCACCGTTCTGCTGTATACATGCTTCTAATGCTTTCCAATGAGATTGCAACCATGCGGTTTATAAACTATTCCGCCCCTGTTGTGACAGTCAGCACTGATTGATTTATTAGCGTTTGTGTCCCAAAGCAATGTTAAAGGCGCAGTGCACTGCACACACAGCTCATCAGATTCACAGAACTAGCAGGATCTGTCATTGCACCAGCAGGTGCACAGCACCCCTGTATTTCAAGCCAGGAGGTGCTGCCACACCCCTCATAGGTATGCAATGTAGGGTTAGGTGGGGATATTCAACCCCCTTGATATGTTCATTAATAAAGTATCATGTTGTAGATATTTGTCTGATAATAAAGGTTTGCCAAATGTAACAAACTTACATAGAAGAATCACCATGTTTTAGGGGTGGTAGCCCCACATGGCAAGTTTCTTCAGTCTGTTGCAGGTCACAGAGGAATTCATATTACAAAGGTGCAGTAGATACCAAGAACATTTCAAATAAGGCTTGATACTATTGGATTAATACATGATATAGTTTTACAAAAGTGTGTGATTTCTGCAGAAATTCAAATAAAAGCACTTTATATGCAATCTGAAATGACAAACTAACAGTCTTATCTCCTTTTCTTCAGTGAGAACGGATCAGCCTCACTCAAAGGAAGTTTCCGAGATGGAAGCAGCTCACATCAGCCCAGAGCTTCCTATTCGATGGGTTGTTTCTGCAGACAGGACTGTTGAGATCAAGGAGGAAGTGACTGAGCTGGGGTGTGACCAGGCCAATGAGCGGAGCCTGCAGGAGGAAACGCCACCTTCTAGCATCACTGAGAGAGGTGAGTGAAACTGGAATGCAGATCTATAGAGGGGGTCTTTATTGAAAGAGGGGAAGAAAGCCTGTGGAATACACTGCATTAGGGGGCAGTTATTTATTTTTGGCTTCTTCACTGGACTTCAGCAGAAAGCTCTTTACAGTTCAATTTACATTTCCCATCAGTAATTTGTATGGAAACAGCATTTCTTTCTCTAAAATTGTGTAAACTGGAACTATTATATATGAGTAACTGGATTGTTGTTTGATAAGGCTGACATTGGGTTTAATGCTTGCAAGATCAGTTGTCTATATCTTGAAATATACTTCCCTGCTTAAAGATTACACAATTGAAATTTAAATTAATTTAGAAATGTCTCAGAAACATGATAGAAATTATGCTCAGACTAGTTATTTTATTTTAGACAACCTTTAAATGTGTAACGTTTTTCTACAGAGTTATGTTAAATATCTTTCCATAGCTCTACCATATTAAAAAAAAAAGTCAGAGCAGTCTTCCACTGAATTACCCACATAGCCTCAGGCTGATCAGCATATTTCTTCACAATGATCTAATTGGCAGTGTTTACAGTAGGGTTTGATACCGTTCCTGTTCTCCTACACTGCAAATATCATAATTCCGGTATGAAACGGTTAATGCTATGTCCTTATCCCTATGAACAAAGTGAAGGAAAGGGTCCCTTTCATATGCCAACTTTTAATTCAACGTCCTGTACGAAACAAGTCCTCAGCGCTACTGCGCTTTCTCAGCCCGCCTCACACTTGAACATTCATCCACTCCCACCTTACTGCCAATCCCCATCGTCGCTGCCATTTTGCCTTTGCTTTTTTCTACTGCAAACATGCTTCTGAACCAGGTGATGATACTTGCAGCCTTAGCAACGTGTCGGGGGAAGATCTACTTGTGAACTGATAGTTACGTTGATGATGGTTTTGAAGGAAACTGTTAACTACACAGTATACAAGTTTTAATGTCTATGGCAGGGCAAAAGCCCTGCTTGTGTAAATAGTGTGTGGGTGAATTTAAGATGGGAGGGGCAGAATTAACCCCATCCCTGCCAAACAATCACAGGTGTGGCCATCGGGGTTGCAGTGTAGAAAGGAAGAGACGGAAGTCCTCTTCCACTGAAAGACGAGAGCGATACTTTGTTAGTGATAATCTATTATAAAAAGAAATCGGATAGATTAATGAATGCACCTCGAGATTATTTTATTGTTCGTACTGATAAAACATGGAAGACGTTACTTGGTCCATGGTAACGTTCTAACTAGCTATTTGCGCCTCTGCATAAGAAAACTAGTAGGAGATTAAGAGTTTTGGGTAGTAAAATGCTACCAAATATACATTCATTTCAAGCCTTGATAATATATACAATCTATATGAAAATCACTGCACAACATTTTCAGGAAGTTGGGTACTGTTTAAGCGATGCATTTCAGAATGTTGGTGTGCTTGCCTTTTTTCTGTCCTATGATATTCTGACTGATTCTAAAGCAGCACAACACATTTTTGTCCCAGGTGGCTTTCCATAGAGATCGCTAGGATACCTTTTAAATTGTATCCATAATCTAGTTTACTTACTTTTTTACTCTATTGCATTGTGTAAAATGTTTTAAAAGAGCTCAAAGAGCTGCTGTGTGTGTGTGTGGTGTGTGTATATATGTGTATATATATATATATATATATATATATATATATATATATATATATATATGTGTGTGTCACACACAGATCTATTTTGTATTTTTTTTTTAAAAAAACTGTAGAAGATTAATTTTGGGGTAGCAAAATGCTACAAAGGTATTTTTTGTCATTTAATATATACACGAACATCTGATTTTTGTATCTGAATACACGAATATTAGGATGTTTGTCCCAGCACTATTAAATATATAGTGTTGAAATTTGTTTTATTCAGCAAAACCATTTTTTTATGTAGTAAATCAGTATTTTGAATAACCTGTTGGTTTACTTTGGCTGTCTGCACATTTAAAATATGTGTTTTATTGTATATTTTGGTTGATTGTTGTAAATATATTGATTTAATTAATTGTTTAAAGTGAGCTCTTTTTAATTGCCATTTTTACAGTCTTGTGCAAATTCTCTGTGCACTACCATTGCTGGTAGCGTATTTTTGACATTATTGTCTACTTTTTGTTTGTGTTTATTAATTAAATTCGGATATTTGTCAGTGTAACAATTAAATATATCTACCTCAGTCTTGTTTGTATTCACAAAACTTTTTTTTTTATATAGTAAATCAGTATTTTGAACTGCCTTACTCAGGGCATTTCTTTGTTTGTTTCACACTTTCCTTTAACGCACTATGTGGGAGTTTGTGTTGTAGCACTGCAGAGATGCCATTAGTAGTGATTGTGATTGTGCCGTTTGGTGCTACTTGCATGTATTTGTAATGAATGCATGCTCAGTACATTGAATGTTTTATGCTGAAACACCTGTCCAAATGTGTCAGTAACTTCACAACAGCAAGGTTTGTTTGGTCTCTTGGAGCCTCTTAATTGTAAAAAAAAATATATATATAGACAGAAATGTGCCTCTCTATGCTCAGCAGTTAGTCCTTCAGTTTGCCCCCCTACACTTTTTAACAAAGTTAGACACCTGGGATTGAGACATTAAAATGATTGGACTATTGCTTCTGACATTGATTAAAACACGGCATTGTTCTGCTTTTAAAATAAAACAGTCCCCTATAGGTAACAAAACTGACTCATTGTTACTGAATTAGAGTTTACTGGTCCAGAGCTTATCTATAATTGAAAAGTGAGTGTAATTTAGATTTTTGTTATTATACAGTTAAGTAAACTGTTAATGCAAAAGCTTTATTTTTTCAGTTGGTTATTAGTTATCAACATTGAAAATCGAGAAAACTCCTTAAATTAGGTCTTTGAAAATTGACGTCACCGCTCAAGCCATCCTGTGACATATGGAGTTGAAAGCCTGTAGCCTGGTGAGCAAGTCCAAGGGCGGACTTGAGGCTGGCAGGGCAGAGTGTAGCGTGCACGGGGGTAGGGGTCAGGGCTGGTAGGTGACGTCAGACCCGGAAGAAACACACAGTACTGCCAGGTGAAAATGTGTGTGTGCTTGCTTGAGTCGGTTTATTGTAAATAAAAGGTTTAAACAGAAAACAAAACACTGAAAATAAAGGACACAATGGCCAAACGAACAGACAGACAAACGGTGGACGAACACTAAACAAGTATCGTGCGAGAGGACTTGCACAAGTAGCATTTGTTATTGTTATTATTTTTCTTATTTTAATCTCCTCTCTACACCCGTTCTCCACTCACGAACACATAACCCTGATTTGAGTGAATTGTGCAACTGTTTATACAGCTGTGCTGGGATTCATTTACTAATTAATTATTCACTTGAATCCCAGCACGTGAACTAATTTGTTATTAATACATATTTTATCTGCACGTGAAGTGATTGTGCAATTCCTGTGCCTAAATACCTAAGTGCCTAAATACAACTACAATATATGACCCATTTATATCCCGTGCACCACTATATTCACATATAACTGACAACATAAAATACAAAATACACACAGGGGCGGGGCACACTGCCACAGCCCTGTATTTACGACATTGGATTGAGTTAAGCAGCGATTGTGTGATTTATGCAGCTGAGGTTTTATAAAATTGCATATATGTAAAATATTTGAGTAACATTTCAAAAACTATTTGTTAACTAGCCTCATGTGTGATTTTTATCAGGTTGATCCATCTGGTAAAATGACAAGTTGTAAGTGAAAGTTGTAAGTTTTTTTTCTGCAAAGTGAAGTTCAATTTGCTTCTGAAAGTGGTCCAAAATGGCTCGGAATGCATCCGTGAACATATACAACCCCAGAGCCTGGGCGGCCCCCAGACCCCCTGGCCACAAGATTGGTTTTCCGCAGGAGGTTCAGTCAAAATAATCATTGGCCGCTTTCACCCATGTGTTTGTATGTATTTTGTAATAGAATCAATCTGTTATAGTGCTGACTGAACGCTAAATGAGAGTGATGGATAGGGCAGCAGTGGGGAGTAGTGGTTAGGGCTCTGGACTCCTGACCGGAGGGTCGTGGGTTCAATCCCCAGTGGAGGACACTGCTGCTGTACCCTTGAGCAAGGTACTTTACCTAGATTGCTCCAGTAAAAACACAGCTGTATAAATGGGTAATTGCATGTAAAAATAATGTGATATCTTGTAACAATTGTAAGTCGCCTTGGATAAGGGCATCTGCCAAGAAATGTAATAATAATAATAATAATCAGATGAACGGGTGCAGACTGTGGGTGGCCAAAAAATAAAACCCCATAGGAATTCCACTCTTTCTAGGCACCCCCTTTAACTGAAAGCACACAACACAGTTTCAGAGACGGCCTGGATCTCGACATTTACCAAATGCTTGCACCTGCTTTTAAAGCAGAGTTATTCAGGTCTCGGATTCCATGTTTATAGTGGGAGCTTTGACACAACTAGAAAGAGCTAGTCCAAAGTCCATTGAGTAACACAGTTAGAAATAACTTGGACCAAATCTGTCTTTCGGCACAATCCCCAAAGAAAATGTTTGTATTTGTTCTATTCTGTGGCTGTTAAAAATAAAATAAATAAATACAAATAATTATTCAGCAGGCAGTCCAACATCAATGTGGTCTAGCTCTTGTTTTGTCCAACACAGTTATCTAGTATTGTAATCACCATTGTTGCAATGTCAATGTTTTGCGCAAGTAGCTGCTTGAGTAAATTGCAGTGATAAAACCACCGCAGTGAGCAAACTGCATTCCCATCTTTGCCAGCTGTGTGCTTATCCTTTTCTGTTTCCTTGTCACATCAAAGATGTTGCAGATCTGCAGATGGAGATCGGAATTGAAGTAATCCACATTGAGTTGTTTCGATCTGTAAGACAGATCGGGAATTGCCTGGCAGCAATCATAACTGCTATTGGTACTGTCTTGTGACTCCATGCCTCAGTCTCTAATGGAATGGCATTGTGAATTGCCTCATCATCAGGAGCCCATGTTTTTGATAGTCCTGAAATTTGTTTTGTTTATTTATGTCTCTCTGTAGCGGCCAACATTGTTCAGCAGCACAGCCACTTCTATCTGAAGACTGATATCCCATGCTCTTTTCATTCAGGCTGTATTCTTTCTTTAAATCTTAAGGCCACTTCAGCAGTGTTTTTGTTGAGGTTCACTTCAGCTCTATTTACAGCTTTATTAGGCTTTGCTTCTATACTTATTTTCTTTTTACTTTGATTTAAGGAGTGCATGGTAACCGCCGATACATCTTGCATTAGATGCCATGTTGTAATGTGCATACCAGATCAGAATGCAAAAAAACAAAATTGAATACAAATTATTTTTGGTCAATAGGAGTCATTTAGGACAAATTTGTACGAGATGTGTAATGAATCGTATGTGACATTTAAAAAAACTTTTTTTTTCTTCTTTTTTTTCCAGGTACTGATATGAAATTGGTACATCTTGGTAGAGGACAAGCATCAAAAATGGCATCTTCTCACATTAAAGAGGAGACCCCAGAATTCAAACCTGTCCCCATTAAAGAGGAGAGTCCTGTACTAGAACCTGTCCACATTAAGAAAGAAGTCACAGTGCTGGAACCTGTCCATGTTAAAGAGGAGGCCCCTGAACTGGAACATGTCCATGTTAAAGAGGAGGCCCCTGAACTGGAACATGTCCATGTTAAAGAGGAGGCCCCTGAACTGGAACATGTCCATGTTAAAGAGGAGGCCCCTGTGCTGGAACATGTCCATGTTAAAGAGGAGGCCCCTGGACTGGAACATGTCCATGTTAAAGAGGAGGCCCCTGAACTGGAACATGTCCATGTTAAAGAGGAGGCCCCTGGACTGGAACATGTCCATGTTAAAGAGGAGGCCCCTGAACTGGAACATGTCCATGTTAAAGAGGAGGCCCCTGAACTGGAACATGTCCATGTTAAAGAGGAGGCCCCTGAACTGGAACATGTCCATGTTAAAGAGGAGGCCCCTGGACTGGAACATGTCCATGTTAAAGAGGAGAGTCCTGTGCTGGAATCAGTCCACATTAAAGAGGAGGCCCCTGGACTGGAACATGTCCATGTTAAAGAGGAGGCCCCTGAACTGGAACATGTCCATGTTAAAGAGGAGGCCCCTAGACTGGAACATGTCCATGTTAAAGAGGAAAGTCCTGTGCTGGAATCAGTCCACATTAAAGAGGAAAGTCCTGTGCTGGAATCGGCAGAATGTGAACACCACCTTTCAGGTAAAAAAATTAATTAAAAAAATAAATAATTGTATGCATGCAGAGATGAATGGCGGGGTGTGTTGTTGTATGGCTTCGGCTCCACCACTTCATCATCGTCATCATCGTCATTTTCACAAAATTAAAACTTACTTTGAGTTGTCATCAAAATCCCCCTATCCCTCATGAAACTCTTCTTTACTCCCGGTGTCCCAGGAAAAAAGTTGATCAAGCTCTAGAATTTAAAGGGGAGGTTCCATTGTTTCTAATGTAAACGAGCCTAGGCTAGGAAATATGTAGATCGAGCCAGGAAATAAGTAGATCGGATATATTAATGAACAATAAATAATTTAAAATTAATGTTGTAAGTATAATTTATATCAATTAGTAGATCTGATTTATTCGGCAGTATTACCCTAGATAAGGGAATGTGAATATCGCTGTAATATATATTAGCAGCAAATAAATAATTTAAAATGAATTGTATGATTGTAAGTATAATTTATATCGATTAGTAGATCGGATTTATTCGGCAGTATGCTGCTAGATAAGATGATATGAATATCGCTTTAGATCCGATATATTAGCCTAACAAAAATGCATAATTTAAAATGACTTTTGTACGTATAATTTACAATAACATGTAGATCGGATATATTCGACAGTATTACGCTAGATAAGGGAATGTGAATATCGCTGTAATATAAGCAGCAAATAAATAATTTAAAATGAATTGTATGATTGTGTATTTCTGTTTGTGTAACAAACGTTAACTAGCAAAATGTGTTACATATTGACGTTATTTTGCATTTCTGGAGGTGTTTTTGTTTTGGGAAGCACTACAGTATGGACAGCAGGTATGCGAGCGATTGTCCAAAAGTTAAAGCATGAGTTTCAATCATGGAAAAAATTAAGCTCCATGCTGCGATTACTAACTAGGCCACGGTGCACATCAATCACATGATGTACTTGAAAAACGTTGCTTATACAGTATTATTATTTTATATTTGTTCTTTCATTTATTTTTTACATACAGTACTTTGTATAATTAGGACAGAAAAGGAACAGGAGACTAGTTCAATGTCATTATCACTATGATAACCAAAGTGATTTATCACGATTTAAAATCATGTAGATATACACATACTGTATGATCTCTCTTCCTCACAAATCTTATCTCTTAGTAATACTATATACTACTGCAAGGAATACAATTGTCACGTTTACGAAGAATGAATGCATTTATGTTAATGTATTGTGTGCAAACAACATGAGATTTGTTTTTTTTTATTCCCAACCTGAGAACACGACACAATTCCTTTCTAAAAAAACTTTAGTCTGGCTATTTGTGGTTAATTTTCTTCACCCTATCCCAATTTAAAAACCACAACCCTTAAAACCTTTTTTTTTTTTATTTAAACTGGCAGTGGTATGTCTAAGTTTAGCCACGTCTAAACTGTAGTAAAGTTACAGCTATACTAATATTAAAATGTAAAAATACGACCTTGTCATACTAATATTATAGATGCAGCATGTCATTAGATTATATTACTGAAACATTTTAAGATTGACAACATTTTGACGTGTAAAATCATTTTATATATAAATAAACTCCGCGATCACACGTAAACTACATCTGATTGACAACGATGTTATAGAAACATAAAAAGACAGATTTAAAACATTTTACCGTATAAAGAGCCGTCGATCACACATTTTAAAGTTCATACGAAAAGACAGTGGCACGAACACGCACCAACATACACAGGTTAGCAAATAAAACGGCCAGATAAAAATAAAAAGCCATGCAGTGAACCGCCCCTTTTAATCAAACTATAGCCCCGCCTTACTTTTGTCTATTTTTGCTTTACTGTGCTTGCGCTATCAACTTTTTTCCTGGTCAACTTATTTCCTACGACACTGGTATCTTGTATGCGGACATATGCGGGCATGCTGGGTCGAACATGGAACTGTCATGTTCGGAAATCCGTTCAAGATTCAGACAAGTGTTCGTTAATTTGCAAAACCTTATCAAAGCATTATATGCAACACTTTTATTAGTTTTTAAAATGTCACAGAAGTAAGAATAGGTTGTGACAGCCTTGCTTTACCCCACTGAATTAACTACAAAACAAACAATGAAAAGTAAAATTTAAATTAAAAATAAAAAGCCATACCACCCAAGGGGAGCAATGAAAATCCTTCATATACTGTGGACACTTGTTCATATGTTTTGTTAAAGGTAGTTTAAAAAGTTAGTTTTCTTGTCCTCATTGACACCCATTATGTAAAAGGAGGCTGACATTAACAAGTGATATTAAGCTGATTTGACCCTATTCTGTAAAATATGCAGTCATCAGAGTTCACTCTAGGAGTTGTTCGTGGTTATGAGGGGGAAGCTCTATAGAAGAGTGAAATGACTAAGAATGCTTTACAATAACCTTTGCCTTTCTTTCTTTCTTCTTTAGCTTCTACTGTAGATGAAGGAGAACACGACTCCAATCCATCACCCCCCTGCAGAAACTCTTCCAGTTGCAAACCACAGCAGAGGAAACACAGGGAGACGACACCCCAAAATGTGAACAAATTGGGAACTTGTTTAGTTAAAATTCCTTCTTTACAAGACAGACGACCGCTTTCTCTGGAGAGTATAGAAACTGCATGTTCTGTGTGTGTGAACAATTCTGAAATCCAGGGCAACTTGAAGATCTTGCCTTGTTCCACTGAAGGTGGGACGAGTTCCCGTCAGTTAGGCTCTCCTGAAACTCACAAGGGAAATCACACAGGAGGGACTCCATTTCCCTGTGCTAAATGTGGGAAGAGTTTCAGTGATTTATCACACCTTAAAATGCACCAGTGTGTTCACACAGGAGAGAAACCTTATCCATGTACTGAGTGTGGGAAGAGATTCAGTCATTTCTCATCCCTTAAAACCCACCACCGCTTTCACACAGGAGAGAAACTGAACCACTGTAGTGATTGTGGGATGGCTTTTAGTAGATTACAATGCTTTATAAGACATCAGCGAATTCACACAGGAGAGAAACCATACCACTGTAATGTTTGTGGGAGGCGCTTCAATGATTTAGGAAATCTTAGACAACACATAAAAACTCACACTGCAGATAAACCACACCACTGTAATGCATGTGGGAAGAGCTTCACTCAATTAGAACATCTTAAAACACACCAGCGACGTCACAGAGGAGAGAAACCTTATCATTGTAATGAATGTGGGAAGAGCTTCACTCAATCATCAAATTTTAAAATACACCAACGAATTCATACAGGAGAAAAACCATATCACTGTAGTGATTGTGAGAAGAGGTTCAATCACTCATCTCACCTTAAAAAACACCTTACAATTCAC
This sequence comes from Huso huso, assembly GCA_036884735.1. NCBI lineage: Eukaryota > Metazoa > Chordata > Actinopteri > Acipenseriformes > Acipenseridae > Huso > Huso huso. The sequence goes on along the minus strand of CM072714.1, from coordinate 4,892,221 downwards.
ACTAGAGTGAAGCCCTATCCCTGCACTGAATGTGGGGAGAAGTTCAGTCAGTTAATGAGTCTTGAAGAACACAAGAGAATTCACAGAATTGAAGCCGTTTGAGGACGCCTAACCCTTAGCGGTCCATTTATTCAGCGCGTCGGGTCCAGTTTATTTTAGACGTGCTGTTTTAAAAGTATTTTTTCACAATAAAACAGGTTTAAAAGGCACTGCATATCAACAGGACACTTGGTACTGCATCTCTAGCCCCGCCCCACACCTTGTTCGCTGTATTTTTCACATACCTCTTCATAGTCATGCATACTGATAAATCATCTCCTGATGACTCGTTTTATCACCAAACTCCTCAATAATACGATCCAAGTTATTATTTTATTACTATCTCAAAAAGCTCCGTGATATTCTTTGAGCGCTGGATGCAGAAGCAGCTATCTTATTTGTTTATGTCCGTGTTATCTCTGTGGTGCCGGGGTATTGCTCAGATCTGCCCCTTATTTTATTTATTTTTATTTTTTTTCCGGCTCCTATCAGTCTCACTCGGCCATTGAATGGTTTTCTCAGCTTTTTCCAGAGAAAAAACGGTTATAGACCTGTGTTTTACATCTTTTTGATGATGTCGGACAGGGTCAGACATAGGACCACAAAGGGTTAAACACCAGGAGTAAATCTGAGTAAAATACATAAATATTTACTGAAAATTAAAGAATAAACTAGATTGATAAATAGTGTTACTCTTAATCACGCCAGATCAAAAACTTACACTCACGGATGGAAAATATGAACTACTACATCTTGTTTGGAACATTCGTCATCTTGTTAACCATTTTCATTTTGTTACGTCACGTTAGTAATCTGTGAAAAAGATTGGAATTGCGTCTGCAAGATTCCACTTTTGACTCATGCTTTGCTGATTCTCTCAGTTTGAACATTAGGATTATTATATGTAACTCTCCAACTCTTTCAAGTCAGTGCTAAGCTTTGGTCAGTTATGTCGTAGCTCAAACATAGTTTTATTGTTGACAGGATCTATATAACGCCCCCCCCAATAAACAGTTTCATAATGGAAATAAAAAAGCTGATTTTTATCAGTAAACTGAGAATGAATGACTAAGGTGCATACCTTGAAAATGTCCCCTTTTGAAATTGTAGTTCAAATAATGTTTTTTGTTTTAAGCGTTTTATTTTAGACACAAAGGGACACCATCTTAAATTGTAGTGTACAACTCGCTGGACAAATCATCCCCATATTCTGCTTTACAAAATAATTTCAAAGAATTACTCCAGAAACTGAAATATTCCCTTCATATGTTATGTCATGAATCTGAAAACACTTCTTGAAAAACCGTGCACATGATATACCCTCCTTTTTAAATGCAGGAAAGGCTGTGTTGCACTGTAGTTGTTCTGAGGATGTGTTGCCTATTCCCTTCATGCATTCTCTCTTTTTTTTTAAATTTAGTCGTCGCCAATTATTTTACCCCGGTTTTTCACCCCAATTTAGTATGCCCAATTATCTGTATTCTCGGCTCACCGCTCGCAACCCCCCCGCCGACTCGGGAAATGGAGGCTGGAACACGCGTCCTCCGGAACGTGCTCCTGCCAAGCCGTCATTTTTCACACTGCAGATCCACAGCAATGCCACCAGACGTATAGTGCCGGAGGACAACACAGATCTGGCGGCTCCACTGCAGAACCACAGGCGCCCTATCGGCCACAGGGGTCGCTGATGCGTGGTGAGCCGTGGATTCTCCTGCCGACCTAAGCCCTCCCTACCCAGGCAGCGCTCAGCCAACTGTGCGCCGCCCCCTAGGAACTCCCGATCACGGTCAGCTGTGACATAGCCTGGATTCGAACCTGCGATTTCCAGGCTATAGGGCACATCCTGCACTCCTCACGGAGCGCCTTCACTGGATGCGCCACTTGGGAGCCCCCTTCATGCATTCTCATTAAACTCTTGTTTTTTTAATTGTTTTTATTAGATTGTAAGTGAACCATGGAATTATATAAATTGTATATGTATGTTTCAAAATACTGAATATGTCTTATAATGTTTTCCGTTTTTGAAAGGGTGATTGTGTAAGGCATTTATATATTACAGAAGTCTAAAATTTGATGCATACAAATTGTATTTGAATGTTTTCTCAAAGTATTGCTTACTATTTACAGGGTTCAGTTTTTCTGTTACAAATTTCAAGGACCATTTTGACAATTTTGAAGGACCTAATTTAAGGAGTTTGACCATTCTCAGTGTCGATAACTAATAAGCAACTGTAAAAATAAAACTTTTGCGTTGTTATTTAACTTTATAACATAATAGCTAAAATGTAAATTATACTCACTTTTCACATACAGATAGGCTCTGGACCAGTACACTTGCTTATTCAATAACACTGAGTCCGTTTTTGTACCTATAGGCGAGTATTTCATTCTTAAAGCATCACAACAATTCTGAGCAAGTCACTTAACCTCCTTGTGCTCCATCTTTCGGGTGAGATGTAGTTGTAAGTGACTCTGCAGCTGATGCATAGTTCACACACCCTAGCCTCTGTAAGTCGCCTTGGATAAAGGCGTCTGCTAAATAAACAAATAATAATAATAGGTAAGGTACCTTGCTCAAGGGTACAGCAGCAGTGTCCCCCACCTGGGATTGAACCCACGACCCTCCGGTCAAGAGTCCAGAGCCCTAACCACTACTCCACACTGCTGCCCCAGTTAACAATTAAGATGCTCTAAGAAACCAAGCAAACCTTGCTGTTGTGAAGTTACAGTTCTAGTAATTGCAAACCGACAATCAGACAGATGTTTCAGCATAAAATGTTCAATATGTCCTTACCGAACACTAATTACAAAATGCATGCAAATGGCACAACCAGAACCTATGGCATCTCTGTACAGTGCTACACCTAGAATTCCCACATGCTGTTTATTAAAGAAAGGTGTTAAACCACAAAGAAAAGTACTGTTCTTCTGAAGGCAAGTATTCTGTATGCAAAATACTTGCCATGCCAGAAGCATTGGTTTACTATATAAAACAATACTTCATTCTGAAGCAAGTTCAAATGCAAATATTCTGTGTCAGCCGAGTGCCTCCAACACCCGAGAAGTCCATATGCTGGATGTATGCAGACACCCTGAAGGGCCTTACTGCATTTACAATCCAGGTCAAACAGTGGGTTTGGAAAAAAAAGAAATAATTTCTAGGGCAAAAAATGTTTAGTGTTTTTTTTTTTTTGTCTAAAATATCCTTACACCAATAAAGGGACCTACAAAGTAGTTCTATTTATAACTTTGAACTACACACCAAGTAAAACTGAGTACATTTTGTTTATTTGAAACATGCAAAAGTAAGTAAATAGTTATCTTTTAAATGTATTGAATTACATTGGTACATTGGTATTGAAACAATCTACCAGGAGGCGGTGTTGAGACGGCACTGAAACCTTTTTTGTTCTCTCATCTGTTTCAGCAGAACAGAGGGAGAAAAAAAATGTATTCAATGCCGTCTCAGATTTCATAACTTTTCAAGGTCTGTATAAGAGAGGGTTGGATAATGTGCAGAAGTTCCTTTTTGTGTTTCCTGTAGCGTTTATAAACCGCTAAAAATACATTACTTAAAGTCGGGGTTAGTGTGTATATTGACAAATTCCCCAGTTTTGTTTTCATTTAGACAGCCGTTTATTCCAGCTCAGAGACTAATGTAGCTTGAAATTGTATATTCTTCTCCTTGGGCATTACTTACATTTCCATAGAAATCCCTTAGTAGTTTCAATATTCCCGACAGGTCTTCTTAACCCTCAAAAATCTACTCCGTCCCCCTCTCTCATCCCAATCCTCATCCCTTCCAACCCTCACTGCTAGTGAGCTCTTTCACTATTTAACCATCAAAATCAGTACTATTTGCCTATCCCTCCTGACTGCCCCCCAGGCTAGCCTCTACCCCAGCTTCCCATCCCACCTCCACTTGCTTGTAATGCCCTTTTTACTGCTTTCTCCCCCACATCCTTACCTGAACTCTCGATGGCCCACCCTACCTCTTCCCCCCCCCCCCTTGCCTCCCTCATACCTCACTCCTCCCTCTTATCCTCCCTTACTTAGTTTCCCTCATTAACTCCTCTCTCTCCACTGGTATAAGCACATAAGAGAGTTTCCAAACGAGAGGAGGCCATTCAGCCCATCTTGCTTGTTTGGTTGTTAGTAGCTTATTGATCCCAGAATCTCATGAAGCAGCTTCTTGAAGGATCCCAGGATGTCAGCTTCAACAACATTACTGGGGAGTTGGTTCCAGACCCTCACAATTCTCTGTGTAAAAAAGTGCCTCCTATTTTCTGTTCTGAATGCCCCTTTATCTACTCTCCATTTGTGACCCCTGGTCCTTGTTTCTTTTTTTCCCTGGATCGACATTGTCTATACCTTTTAGGATTTTGAATGCTTATATCAGATCACTGCGTAGTCTTCTTTGTTCAAGACTGAATAGATTCAATTCTTTTAGCCTGTCTGCATACGACATGCTACGTCTTAGTTGGTGCTTATCTTGGCGAGAGCCGAGTTCAAATCAGCATAAAGTTTTAACATCTACTCTCGTGTAATGGAAATCATGCCTTTTCTTTCCTGCCATCTTCAAATCAGCTATCATCATCGCGCTGTTAAAAAAACCCTCTCTCAACCCTGCCTGCCGTGTTGATTACCGCCCAATCTCTCTACTCCCCTATTTCTCCAAGCTCCTTGAGTGCCTAGTCCACTCACACCTATCACACTACATTTCCACCAATTCCCTCTACTCTTGATTTCAATCTGGTTTCTGTCCCTCCCATTCCACTGAGACTGTCCTACTTCCTGTCCAGAATCATCTGGCTAACTCCTCCCATGCTGACCTCTCCTCGATTCACATTCTCCTTGATCTTTCCTATGCTTTTGACACAGTCGATCACCCCATCCTCCTTTCCACTCTTTCTAACCTTGGCATCCTCTGGCACTCCCCTTGGCTGGCTCCAGTCATAACTATCTTCACGCACCTCTGCTGTTTCTTTCAACAGTCTCACCTCCCCCCCCCTCCCCTCTTACTGTCAGTGTCCCCCAGGGCCTCAGACCCTTGCTATTCTCCCTGTGCACCTCATCCTTTGAAGCTCTTCTTTCCTTATTTAACTTCCCCCATTATTTATTTGCTGATGGCACACAGATTTTTTTCATTTCCGTCCTTTACCCTCGACCTTGCTTCTCGTATATCAGTTTGGTTGCTATCCAGGATGGCACGCCGATTCCTCCTCATCAACCCGTCAAAAACTGAAATCCTTTTCTTTCTTTCCCCCACCATCTCGTTCCCTCCATTGTCCCTCATTCCCTCCCCCTCTGCTCGTAACCTCGGCGTAAAAAAGGCCAACAAAATGCTCGGATATATTGTGAAAAGTTGAATTCAAATCAAAGGAAGTAATGTTAAAACTATTATTATTTCGGGACCAACTTGTGGATTACAACGAAGCAATACACACCGCTGTACTGCTTGTTATCATTATTATTTACTGTGTTTTGTGTCATCAGACCATTGGATTGTACTCTGTTGGTTGGTTACCAATACTGTCATGTTCCCAGCTGTGCCAGATATTGTTGAGCATAGAAATTGGTTTGGGTTGTTTTTAAATAAATATTTTGATTGTACCCATGATTAGCTTAAAAACATTGAATAGTCTTTTTTTATTTTGTTTTTCTAAAACAATGTCTGACAACCGAGGTGTGAACTGGGGACAGCAAGAAAGGAGAGCTCGCACAGCATTGTGGGGCGAAATTCAAATTCAGAGTGCACTAAGCGGAAACACATGAAGTACATACATATGCCAGCCTCCCCTCACACCTGACATTATCTGTGAAAGCTGTCTCTCAAACACTTTAGAAAAGAGAGATTTGTGCAACCCCCTCTCTGCACTTTTTTATTATTATAGTTGATCTGTTACACAATTGCATTTTACATGTTATGTTCTGAGTTTTAAATAAATATTGTTTTAAGTATTTGCGGTCCCTGTCATTTCGTTTTTCAAAAAAGGAACGAAATGTTTTGAATAATTACAAACAATTTAAGTAGTGTACTTGTATAACACATTATTATTATTATTATTATTATTATTATTATTTATTCATTTGCAGTTGTAGTATTTGAAACTAAGCTAATTTAAAGAAGAAAAAAAAACTAAAATTTAACTGCAATTTTATACAGTAAATGTTTTTTTCTCCGGTACTCTTGTGGCTGCTTAGCCTATTATAACTAAAAAATAAAGGACTTATGCATCATACAATTATGTATATATACACGGTCAGATCATATTGGTGAAGACACAGAATAGAGTTATTTTGAAAACAAGAGTCGTTATTATTACAGTAATAAACAGCAAATTTACTCAACTTACTCAAGGTGAAATCCTTCACATAACAAATGATTCAGGACCCACTATGCTGTGTCAAACGTTGTCTAAACGAATAACTGCACACTAGCAATATATCTATCTATCTATCTATCTATCTATATATATATATATATATATATATATTATTTATTTATATATATTATTTATTTAAGGCAACGCCTTTATCCAGAGACTTACAGAGACTAGGGTGTGTGAACTATGCATCAGCTGCAGAGTCACTTACAACTACGTCTCACCTGAAAGATGGAGCACAAGGAGGTTAAGTGACTTGCTCAGGGTCACACAATGAGTCAGTGGCTGAGGTGGGATTTGAACCAGGGACATCCTGGTTACAAGCCCTTTTCTTTAACCACTGGACCACACACACACACACACACACACACACACATATATATATATATATATATATATATATATATATATATATATATATATATATATATATATATATATATATATATATATATATATATATAATATTGCTGGTCTTAGGGACACTGTTGTTGCTACGGTAAACAGGCTGTAGGTGTGTAGTATTATTACGTGTTTATTTTTCTGACGCTTTTTGCTAGAACATTTACCATTTAGGTTTACATTTGTTAAATACGGTGCATTATAGAGTTGCAGTATGTTTTCTCGGTCGTTTCAAAACTGATCTGGACTGCATTTGGCACACTAGGTGTCACAGAGTGTATATATATATATATATATATATATATATATATATATATATATATATATATATATATATACTGTATATAATATAATGTGTGTGTGTGTGTGTGTGTGTGTGTGTTCAGGCTTTTTTCTTCAGTGGTAATGTGGCTGCTTAGCCTATCACAACAATCAAAAATTGCACTTACACATCATACAATTATGTATATAGGCTATACAAGGCAGAACAAGGTGGTAATACTGATGAACAGAATAGCTGTTTTGAAACGCTGTCGGGAAATGTATTGCTGCCTCATACAGAAACTTTGAAAACAAAGTTTACACCACAACGCGTTTCTTTTCAATCAGTTGTTGTCGTTGCTGCTCTCCTCTGTGCTCTCTGTCGCCTTCGTTTGTTGATAATGTTGACCCAGATTTTTATATTTTGACCCATTTTTCTCGTAGACTGTAAGCAGGTGTTGATGCTGGCTTCGTTTTATTAACATTTAACACAACAGAAACCGATAGCATGGCTTCCATCATATACAGGGGTTACAGTTCTGTTCAATGGCTCTCAGCACCCCACTATAAAAATTGCAGCTATAGCACAACCGCAGTACCGCACCAAAGTGCCCTCCTCCCTATAGATAGAAATGTAATTCAAATTAAAACTTTATTAGTATGTACTTCAGTTTCCAAATTCCGTTTTGATGTTGATATACAGTGGGCTGTACTGTAGAAAGAAAAAATCAATGTTGAATTACATTATGATAAGTTCGTTCGCTCTCTCTCTCTCTCTCTCTCTCTCTCTCTCTCTCTCTGCAGGCGGCGTAAGTAGTTTCTAGAGTCGATCTCACATCTAAACCGTCACTTTAACTAAAGCAATTGAGATTTTAAAAAACCAAACAAACAAACCATCCTAACTGTAATATTCAAACAAAATACAATGACCCGCCGCAGCACTTATGGAACACAAACAAAACTCATTGAGAAATGCGCAGCACAAATGCACAGACGAAACTGCCGCCATTTGGGATCCACACCAAGATATTGCACAGTAAAACACACCGCAGTAAGAGCCGACATGGCTACTCTAGCATGGAGTTTTCCATTGGGATCCAGTCCTTGCTTCGATAGGGAGGCCAGCCAATCAATCTCGCAAGATGGTTTAGAGTTTTTCTGCAGCCAATAATACGCGACGATTCCAACCAGAAACGCCCACTACTAGTGACGCTTTCATTTCATTAATTGTTTGTGCTGGGGAGAGAGTGTGGAGCTGCTGCTGATTTTACAGCATTTTATCATCAACAAAGCTAATTCTGCAACACGAGTCTCAAACTAAAACCAGTGAAGATGGACGTCAGTGTCTCCGTGTCGTTCTTTCAAGACGAGCTCGCCTCTACCATCGAGCACGCAGTGAAAGCGGCTGTAGACACCGTCTTGTGCGAAATCACAAAAGTTGTCGGCGGCAAATTCACTGAATTCCAAATGGAAATGGCTGGAAAGGAGAAAGAGAATGAAAGTCTGAAGCTGAGATTGGAAATATCAGAGAGCGAGTTGAAAGCAGTGCGAGAATGCATGAACGCTGCAGATGCAGACATTAAACAACCTCTCAGAAACATGAACCCCGACTGCAATGAACAAGACTTTCAGAGGAATGAGAACCAGGGATTATTTCAAGGTAAGCTTGATTTTATTGATGGTATTGCTTGGTCATTCCAACTCTGTATATAACCTTTTAGTCAATTTTACTGGTGAGAATTTTTCTTAAACATTTAGAGTGTTAACGAGTGTTGTTAATAACTCAACTGTCCTAATATTACTCCAGTCCAATTCGTCCTCCAGACCAGTGGTTCTCAAACTTTTTATAAGGTGCAAAACGTTATAACGTTTTGTTTTGTTTCTGGACTTTGCGATGCCTGCACGATGCCTGCATTAATAGTCGTATCTTACAACGTAAGCTTGTTTATTTTATTTATGGTATTGCTTTCATCTCTTTAAATGACTTTTTAGTAAATTGTATTGGTGCGGTCTTGTTTAGAATGTATCTTAAGACGCTTTTAAAGTGTCCGTTATTATGAGAATGTTCCTAATTTATACCAGTCTAACTAATTATCCAGGCTATAAGGAAGTACTTGCCTGTGTTTGCAAATCCCACCTAGTATAATTCAGATTTAAATGCGTTCCCTTTAAATTCGACGACCACCAGCCAATACTTGTGGGATATGCCTGCCATAGGTCAGTATTCTCTGAGCATTTTTTGTCAAGCTGCTGATAGGCTCTTCCGTGGAGTGACGTCCTCGGTCCCGCCTGCCGCGGCGCTCACTTCCTCTTTCGCTTCTCACCTACAGTAAGGTTTTGTGTCACTAACCCGAGTGTATTTTTTGAAAGAGCTGTTCTGAGTCGACTGCAGTTCCCTTGCATTCGTGCTGAGAGCTGGCATGCCGCTGTCCTGGAATCAGCAGCTCTGATTTTGAAGGCCTATTTCTTCTTCATGGCCTGCTGTCTTGTCTATGACTGGCTGTGCAGTATTAGGGTGCGGGTGTGTTGTCTTTCTACCTACACCTTCAGGGAGAACACCATTCCTCCGCTGGGGCTCAGCTTGCTGCTGTTGAGCGACTCTGCCAGCTGTGGTTCACGCAGCTTGGTCGAAATAAATAAATCATTTACGTGCTGTTGTTGGGCGTCCACCTGTGTGTTGACCATCTTGCACAACCCTGTTTTCCCTGTGTCTGCGCTTGAGTTTTTGCTGCGCTGCAAAAACAAAACAGCCAGTCAGCTGTATGTTCCTCCAACTGCCCCGCCCACCTTGGTGAATCGGGCCTTAAAAATAAAAAGGTGTGTTCTCCATACTCCTTTTTTTCTTTACTAATTGAGCTTTCGCCCACTGTGGCTTCTGCCTGTGTGTCTCCCCTGGTACGTGCCGCGTGCTGACCAGCTGACTACACGCGGTTCGGGTAGGCACCGCTGCATTAGTTTCCCCCCGGTGCTTCGTTAACTCGGTGCACGCTCAGCCCTTGGTACTTCAGTGCCTCGGTGCACACAGTCGCATTCTCCAGTCTGTCCGGCCAGCCGGCTGGTTTACAACAGTGGACCGAAAGGACACGTACTTCCACATCCCTATTCGTCCAGCGCACAGGAAGCGTCTCCGCTTCGCCTTTCAGGGGAGCGTCTTCCAGAGTTTCAGAGTGCATGGATGCCATCCTAGCTCCCTTGCAGCCGCAAGGGATCAGGGTGGTGAACTCCCTGGACGACTGGTTGATCTGTTCCCAGTCCGCAGGAAGGAGCAGTGGCCCACACAGCGATTGTGTCGAAGCAGCTGTCTCACCCTCAACGATGCCAAGAGCCAATTCATACTGGTGCAAAGTACGGTCTAGTTGGGTCTCCGGCTGGATTCCCTTACGATGTGATCCTATAATATCCTATTCATAATATCAAACTGTGGGCACACAGGACTGTAACACAGCTACTCACTGGACTCTTCCAGCCGGTTTGTCACCTCTCCCTTTTGAATGAGCTATCCCTGGTATAGGTACCTTTGCCCACACTAGACAAACCTGCCTTCACTCATGCCGATAGCAACCAGACGATCTTCATTACTCAAGCAGGGCATGGTCGTATCTTTTGCTGTTCTTGTGTTAGTTAAAATCATGTCTTTGAATGGCTTGTTATACAGATTCTCAATTTGGCAATTAACTCAACTGAAATAATGAGGACCTGTTGTTTTTATGAAATCACATGACTTGAGCTCAGTATTTTGTTATCCCAAGGAACAATACTACTCAATCAACAAACCTATCTGCTCCCTATTTAAAATGTAACTAACATTATGTATGTGCCCAATGAGCTATTGATGTAAAACTTACTGTTGCATTTTCATTGTGCATCAGTGTAGATACAAACGATCAACATTGTTTTACTATTTTGTTAGAGTTCCTGAGTCTGCACTCTTTGCATTAACATGTCTAATACAATGTGGTGAAACTTACTCACCATTCCCACCCCCACACAAGCAACCAAAGCAACCAGACAACACAAGCAACCGCACACTGCCATCATCAGGTAAGACATAGAACATGCAACTCTTTCCAGATGACTGGTGCTGTAGCGATGGATATACATGTACACTTCAACACAGACACACCCGCTTCAGGCTGCAGAACCACATCAACTTTACAAAAATACTAATGTAACTAAAATTGTTCCTCTGGAATGACCTCTCAGTAGAATTCTGACAAGGGGCTGGCTTTGTAGAGGAAACTGGCTAGTGATTAAGAGTTCCAATTTTGTACAATTTTCTTTCACACAGATCCCAAAGAGAGCTGTGCTATACCTAAATCTGAAGCACAGGAGGGGCCAAGGATAGAAGCAGCGTACACACTAGAGTCCTTTGACCAGGAGTGGTGTGCAAGTCTAAAGCAGGTTACAGAGCTGACATGTGTTAAAGATGAAGAGGTCCCTCGACTGGAATGTGTTCCTATTAAAGAGGAATTCTTAGAACAGGAATGTGTCCCCATCGCAGAGGAAGTTCCTACTGAAAATAATGTCTGTACACTTGAGGAGAACAACAAGCTGGGATCCAGCCTGTGTGATGATTGTCCACCTGAATGTGAACTGGGATTTAGAGGTAATTATACAAAACAAGCAACATTGAGCTGACTATTAATCTTGCAAAAATGAGTTACTAAGCTGTAGAAGTGTGCTGAAGATTGACATGTTTGGTCATTCAAGCTAAATTTATCCCAACCACTATGTCAATGCCCTGCAAGCTGCAACATAACTATCCTTGCTACTGTGGCATCTGCTAGATGTGCACCCACTATCATGCCTGTTTTGAATGCTGTTAGATCTTTGCATGTCCCTGTTTCTGGTAGGCTGTTAGCAGTTGTGCTGCTCCCACAGCTTTATAGTGGTGCTGGGTGTGAGGTAGGTGTGCTCAGTCTTGTCTGCTAGATATTATGTTCAGAGATGAGCACCTTACAGATTAGTGATGCAGAAGGCTGTTTTTTTTTTTTAGTTCTGCTTGGATTTAATGTGGTTGTTTAATGTAGGAGATTAGGTACTAGTGAGAAAGCACAGTCTTTCTCACTCTGGGATCACATGTCTCATCACTGGATGATGCCAAATCCAGTCGGGTTGCTAAGTGTCAGCAGAAGAAACATTTCAATGCAGCACTTGCATGTAAACCTGATCTCATACTTTTATTCTAGTGATAATAAAATGAGGTTGGTGTGAACAGGAGTGATATTAAGCGGGTTTGACTGTGTGGTTGAGAGTAAGCCCTAGATGAGAGTGAATGTGTAAGAATGCTGTACAATAACCTTTGTCTCTTCTCGTTGTTTCTCTAGCTGCTAAAGGAAATCACACAGGATGGACTCCATTTCCCTGTGCTGATTGTGGGAAGAGTTTCAGTCGTTTATCAGGCCTTAAAAGACACCAGCGCAGTCACACAGGAGAGAAACCTCATCACTGCACAGAGTGTGGGAAAAGATTCCGTCGTTTATTCGACCTTAAAGTCCACCAGCGCATTCACACAGGAGAGAAACCTCATCGCTGCACAGAGTGTGGGAAAAGATTCCGTCGTTTATTCGACCTTAAAGTCCACCAGCGCATTCACACAGGAGAGAAACCTCATCGCTGCACAGAGTGTGGGAAGAGATTCCGTTGTTTATCAGACCTTAAAATCCACCAGCGCATTCACACAGGAGAGAAACCTTATCACTGTGCTGAGTGTGGCAAGAGTTTCACGTATTTGAGGTCCTTCAAAGTCCACCACTCTGATCACCAAAAAGAGAAATCTTATCAATGTAGTGAATGTCTGAAGAGTTTCAGTCACTTATCAAGCCTTAAAAGACACCATAAAATTCACACAAGAGTGAAGCCCTATCCCTTTGCTGTCCCGTATTCCTAAGCCTGGATGAATAAATATGAGACAGCCGAGCACGGGCTGGCTCTCAAGGTCGGATGTTGTAAAAGGAATAATTCTGATTAAGAGTGAAGCTGTTCTTTGTTCCAGTGAGTTATACAGTCAGTCAGTAAAAAGAAGCGTGCTATCAACACCTAGCAAGCAAAGTCACAGAATGGGGAAGAGCAGGCGTAACATCTTAACTGCAACGCTGCCTCCAACATGATGCAAGAAAAGTCACGAAAGAGGAGAGCAACGGACAACAGCCTAACATATTGGCTCATCGCTATATAACTTAAATACAAAAAAGGACATTGGTTGGTTGCTTTTGTACATATGACCATAATTATTTTATTTATTATCCAATTTGTTCATTCCCCCCATTCCCTACATGAAATTTCATTGTACACTGTCAGATTTGAGCTGGCCATGCTAAAATAATTTTTACAAACAATAATGTTTTCTTCCAAGAAGCGTCTCTTTTTTTTGTGTTTTTTGTTATCTGTATTGAACTGGGCGAGTCTCAGAATATCTGTTTTATGGAAGCCTAGTCTGTGCACATTCATTTCATGTATGACATGTACCTATAACCTTTATAGTTAAAGAGTTATAGCCTCAAATCAACAGCAGTAAAAATAGAAAAAAAACAGATGAAAATAGCTCGGACCCTAAAGGAATTGTTTTTCTATGCAGAATATGGGGATGATTTGTCCAATGAGTTGTACTCTACAATTTAAGATGGTGTCTCTGTGTGTGGCCCCATAGATGTGATCTAAAATAAAACACTTAAAACAATATTCATCATTTGAATTAAAATTCCAAGAGGGGGCATGTTCAAGGTATGCACCTTTTAGCATTTATTCTCAGGTTACTGATAATAATCAGTTTTTCAATTTCTATTGTGTTCCAGAGCCTTTGTTAATAACAAAACCATGTTTGAGGTGTGCAGTTCAGAATTGTCGAGAGCTTAGCATTGATTTTGAAAGAGCTGGAGACTTGTTTACTAGTGCAGTTTTTCACATAATAATCCAAATTTTCAAACAGAGACTCCGCAATGCAGGAGACAAAAGTTGAATCTATTTCATATATTACTAATGTGACATAACAAAACCAGAATGGTCCAAACAAGATGTAGTATCATATTCCTTCGAATTTCAGACACTTTAACCATTTTCTGCTTCTCAAAAATAGAATGTGTCTTAAATTTGAGTACAGTAGTGATGTATGGATTAAAATCACCAACTAAATATGTGACTACCCTAGTACAGCAACGTGACATACTGCCAAGAAACGACAAACCAAAACGTTACTGCCCAAACTCGAATCATCCATGACATACAACCAGACATTTTCAAAGAAGTGTCATTAGCTTCCTGAGGAATTCATAGAGAAGCTTTTATAATTTCAGGATTTCTAACAAACAGTACCAGCTTGGACAGATTGGAAATGCTGATCATACCCCCGTATTTATCGACATGCCAAGCAATACCACAGTTCACAAACTGGGATTAAAACAGGTGTGAGTAATCATGACTGGAAATGAGAAACAGCACATCACTGTAATGCTCTGTGTGACAGCAGACAGCCTCAAACTGCCTCTATATGCGTGATTGGTTGTTTCTTTGTAAATACATATTTATTTTAGGTTTTATTTTTCCCTCAAATTGAGAGTAGGAAATTTGGGCTGCATTTTAAATTCGAGGGTGTCTTAATTCGAAGGAGTACGGCAGTTTATATTTTCCATCTATGAGTTTTTCATCTGAAGTGTAGGAAGAATTAAAAGTAAATACATTTACAATACACAAGAGTAAATAGCTGACATGTGTAATGGTTTTAATTAATTAGCACTCTTAATTATTAATTACTTCCAACCAAGCTCAAGATCAGAAAATGAAACGCAGTTGAACAATAACACAACAGTTATATAGTCTATGTTGTGAAGTAATATAAGTAAGAAAGTTAATTAATGTTAACATATAGTCTAAGTGTTATTTTATCAAAAGTATAGAAAATGGCTATTATTCCCCACAAACTTTGCTTTTGTGACCAGGAAGTGATATTTTGAAAGTTCACATAAAAGAAAAAAAAATATGAATCCAAATTAACATGTATCAATACATTAAGTTTAACAATGGATGATATTATATACTGTAAATCACTTTCACGAATCAAATGTAGTCTCCCATCAATCCTTGATCAAAGTCCAGTATATCCTGGTGGAAGCGTACGCCTTGCTCCTCCCGAGCACGCTCCCATGTTCTCCCTTGAATTTGTCAAGATGAGCATCAAGGATGTGGAATATTTAGTATTCATTTGATTCTAAAACAAAGCTGTTCCAATGTTACTAGTGAAATCAGGATGACACCGGCTTTGACCTTGCCTCAGACAGCTTAGCAAGAATCTTGAATAATCTAGAGCTCTGACAAATTGTTTCATAAGCCCAATTTGATGTGCAGTGGTGGCATCAGCACCTTCCGGGGTCCACCAGTGGCTCCCACTTGATGTTGTTCCTCCCACAGAAAATTGGAAGGGTAAAAGTAGCAAACCCAAATTCTTGGGTAAATTCTGTACCATCCTAATATTTATACTGAATTATCTGGAATGTTCATAAATCAAAATTCTGTTGGTCACAAAAGCAAATTTGTTTAGATTTTCTATACTTTTGAGGCATAGCAATTAGGAAATACCCAGGAACCAAAAAAAAAAAAAAAATTGTTACACGGTGTAATCAATTTAACAATGGATGATATAGGATAATATAGCTTGTGACATGTCAATTATAAGTAAAAGCAAGCATTCATCAATATTTATATTCATTTTTCTAAAACAGAAATGTTCTTAAATCAGTAAGCAGGTAGCATGAATATAACATGTAAATAGGATGACTGTTTGAATATATAGGAGGCAGGACAATTATAAAAATACAAACCCAGTAAATTCTAATTAACAGGATACTGTATTACGAAATCATAATCAATCTTTAGCAATCTGTTTGATTATATTATATCCCTTAATTAGAATCCACAGCACCTAAATTTAACACCCATTATATTTGTTCTTAGTCATTCTATATTTATTCTATCATCAATTTCAGTTGTTAAATTAAATTGACTCCACCGGCTATTACACTTGCCCCTAGTCTATTCAGTACAGCGACTTATGGCCACACCTTGTTTTACTTTATAACTCTCTCTCTCTCTCTGCTTACACATGTATTACATTCCCACATAGAGATTCTGTCAAATTTCTTTTGGTTGAACGTGGAATACCCAATTTGTAATCATAACCATAACTTGCAGTTGATCCAGGTTATGATTAAGTCTTCCGTGGTTCCACTTGCAGTAGTTTGTCTGTATTCCTGGTCAGACTAATCCAGTCACACTCAGTGACTGGTGGGGATCTCTTGCTGTAATTTTGACATGAGCCGGCAGTCAAGTTCTCTTTACGTCCTTTTTTGTATTTAAGTTTCTTACAATTTCAACCAAATTCTGGGGTGTTCCTTCTGAATATGGCGATGAGCTATGTTACGCCTACTCTTCCCATTCTGTGACCTTGCTTGGTAGATGTTGATAGCACGCTTCTTTTTTTCTGACTGACTGTATAACTCACTGGAACAAAGAACAGCTTCACTCTTAATCAGAATTATTCCTTTTACAACATCTGACCTTGAGAGCCAGCCCGTGCTCGGCTGTCTCATATTTATTCATCCAGGCTTAGGAATACGGGACAGCAAAGGGATAGGGCTTCACTCGTATGTGAATTTTATGGTGTCTTTTAAGGCTTGATAAGTGACTGAAACTCTTCAGACATTCATTACATTGATAATATTTATCTTGGTGGGAATCTCTTGCTGTAAATTTGACCCGTGCCAGCAGACCAAATCAGTTCATTAATCTATTGGTTCAATGTTTGTTGACCTTTCCTCTCTTCGATGGCGATCCAGTTGGTACAGTTCTCTTTACGTTCTTTTTTGTATTTAAGTTATATGGCGATGAGCTAATATGTTAGGCTGTTGTCCGTTGCTCTCCTCTTTTGTGACTTTTCTTGCTTAATGTTGGAGGCAGCGTTGCAGTTAAGATGTTACACCTGCTCTTCCCATTCTGTGACTGCTTGCTAGATGTTATTATTATTTTTATTATTATTATTTCTTTCTTAGCAGACGCCCTTATCCAGGGCGACGTACAATTGTTACAAGATATCACATTATTTTTACATACAATTCTCCATTTTTACAGTTGGGTTTTTACTGGAGCAATCTAGGTAAAGTACCTTGCTCAAGGGTAGAGCAGCAGTGTCCCTCATCTAGCATTGAACCCACAACCCTCCGGTCAAGAGTCCAGAGCCCTAACCACTACTCCACACACTTCTTTTTTCTGACAACTCACTGGATCAAAGAACATCTTCACTGTTCCGTGAGAACACTTGTTCTGCCAACATCCGACCTTGAGAACCAGGTGTATCCATGCTCAGCTGTGTCTTATTTATTCAGAGGCCTGTTCAAGGTTTAGGAATTCTGGTGAGCCTGTCTCCCCTTTCCAGGCTACAGTGTTACAAACTTCTTAACTTTCTTTATTGTGCTAGATCATTACAGCAAAGTGTAACCTTTTACATATGGTCCTACAGAAGTGACTAGGAATAAAACTCAGATTACCTGTAATATGCTTTCTTTGTAGTATAATGCACTCTACACTGAGTGAACTATATAGAATAGCCAATTATTTTTAGGCTCAGCTCACCGCTACCACCCCCGGGCTGACTCGGGAGCGGTGGAGACGAACACACGCTGTCCTCCGAAGCGTGTGCCATCAGCCGACCACTTCTTTTCACTCTGCAGACCCACCATGCAGCCACCATGAGCTACAGCGTTGGAGGACAATGCAGCTCTGGGCAGCGTACAGGCAAGCCCGCAGGCGCCCGGCCAGTCTACAGGGGTCGCTGGTGCATGGTGAGCTGAGGACACCCTGGACGACCTAAGCCCCCCTCTAGCCACCCTAGGGTGGGACCTGCAGAACTTGCCAGCAAAGTAGCAAGTTGGAGATTGGAGCAATGTAAACATTGACTGGGGTTAGGTAGAACCCTTGTGAAGCAGGTAGCTGAGGTATGATAATAAATGTGGATGGAAAGACTCAGAGGATGACTTCTGTATTCATCTGTATGACCTTTAATTTAAAATGTGTTTATTTATTTATTTATTTTAACCAAGTAGGGTTTGTACTTGTTCAGATAGCTATAGCTCTTTAGTGTTGCCGTTCAGTCTGCAGCTATCAGCAAAGTATGGTGTAAACATCATCCTGTTGTTCTGGACAGCAGATCACTGCTCCACTGCAGATGCAGAGCACCACTTCCGCTATTTCCAGTATCTCAGAAATCCAACCTTAGGCTCAGTGAGGAGCTAAGAACAAGACAATAAGAACTGTCATGGACGAGTATGCCTATATATCCCACTCAACAATCAATTGATTGGATTGTGTGCCATGGCTGATCCATGCTGACAATTAAGTGGTAGATGGTGTTACTCTGTATTGAGAGAAACAAAATAATCTTGTAAACTAGTAATCGAGGTGGTGTGGTCCAGTGGTTCAAGAAAAGGGCTTATAACCAGGAGGTCCCCGGTTCAAATCCCACCTCAGCCACTGACTCATTGTGTGACCCTGAGCAAGTCACTTAACCTCCTTGTACTCTGTCTTTCGGGTGAGATGTAATTGTAAGTGACTCTGCAGCTGATGCATAGTTCACACACCCTAGTCTCTGTAAGTTGCCTTGGATAAAGGCGTCAGCTAAATAAACAAATAATAATAATCTTGCAACTGTTTTTTTTTTCTTAGCTTCTGGGATCAGATGAGATCAGTCTTACTCCACGTGGTGTAGCCATAGACTGGATCTATTACTCGTGGAGTACTCTCTGTGCCGAGTATATCTGGAATGCTATTGTTGAGTCCAGCAAGAAGGCTGTCTGGATTGTGATGTTTATTGATTATCTACCCTTGTTTTAACTGGTAAATGGTTTCCAATGGACCCTTCAGAGGTTTGCTTATCCTCTGCAGCACTGTATACTACATGAATAGTCCCCTCAGGACTCTTTAACGTTCAGGAGAGGGTGAAACCCCTCCCACAGAGCCAGCATTGGTATAGACACAGCGGTGTACTCAAGCACAGCCTCCTCCGGACAGGAGTCTGTGACAGCATCCAGACTAGCTGCTGCGCACAGCTGATTGCCTGATTACCGGCTACTGTGCCTGTGAAAAAATAAAATAAAAAAAAACTTCATACCTTAACACAGTGGACACTGCCTCAGATCAGCGTAGGCAGGAAATCTCTCTTTTTTTTCCTCCAGCTGTACAGGGAAATTTACTGAACCACTCCCTGTGGGAGTGGTTCAGTAAACAGTAAACTCATGTTGCCATTCTGTTCTTGTGTTTAAAGAGGATGACCGTCTTGTGTGGTCATGCTGAAGCCCTGGAGCCCTTGTCTGGAACTTTGTTTATTTTTATCACACAAACATGAATCACTGCTACAAAGAGCAGGACAACACACTAACCCCCGGAGTGGAGGGGCTGTTAAATAAAATAAGCATAACTCACTGAAACTAGAAAGGCAACAAAAAACAAATATATTTATATTATTAATTTCTTAGCAGACGCCCTTATCACTTTAGTTTTACATACAATTACATTATTTTTTTTACATATTATTTTTACATACAATTCCCCATTTATACAGTTGGGTTTTTACTGGAGCAATCTAGGTAAAGTACCTCACTCAAGGGTACAGCAGCAGTGTCACCCACGACATGGGCTTTGGCATCAGAAAATATTATATCAATGATCTCTGGGTTATAGATCAGCAATATGGAGACCAGGAGTTCCCAATATGTGGAGTGCATCAGACAAGGTTATAACCCTATTTATGAAGAAACTTTATTCTTTCATTTTCAGCAAATATCTCGGTATTTCAGTCAGATTTACCCCTGGTGTTAATGTGTTTTCAAGTGTCATAAATTATATGAATTCTCTTGTGTCCTTCAAGACCCTGTAACTGAATGAACTTCTTCCCACATCCAGATCAGGGGTAGGGCTTCACTCTTGTGTGAATTTCATGGTGTCTTTTAAAGCTTGATAAGTGACTGAAACTTTTCTGACATTCACTACATTGATAATATTGATCTTTTTGGTGAGACCGCTGGTGGATTTTAAAGGAACTTAAATATGTGAAACTCTTGCCATATTTAGAGCAGTGATAAGGTTTATCTCCTGTGTGAATGCGCTGGTGTGATTGAAGACTTCCTAATCGTGTGAAACTCCTTCCACACTCAGCACAGTGATAAGGTTTCTCTCCTGTGTGACTGCGCTGGTGTGATCGAAGACCTCCTAACTGTGTGAATCTTTTCCCACACTCAGTGCAGTGATAAGGTTTCTCTCCTGTGTGAATGCGCTGGTGCGATTGAAGACTTTCTAATCGTGTGAAACTCCTTCCACACTCAGTGCAGTGATGGAAGTTCTCTCCTGTGTGACTGCGCTGGTGGATTTTAAGCTGTGATAAATAACTGAATCTCTTCGCACACTCCATGCAGTGATGAGGTTTCTTTCCTGTGTGACTGTGTTGGTGTTTTTTAAGGCCTGATAAACAACTGAATCTCTTACTACATTCAGCACAGTGATAAGGTTGATCTTCTGTGTGAATGCGCTGGTGTGACTCAAGACTTTCTAATTGTTTGAAACTCTTCCCACACTCAGTGCACTGATGAGGTTTCTCTCCTGTGTGAAAGCGCTGGTGTTTTTTAAGGTCTGATAAACGACTGAATCTCTTCCCACAATCAGCACAGGGAAATGGAGTCCATCCTGTGAGATTTCCTTTAGCAGCTAGAGAAACAACGAGAAAAAGAAAAAGGTTATTGTACAGCATTCTTACAGCATTCAAAATCCTAAAAGGTATAGACAATGTCGACCCAGGGGACTTTTTTGACCTGAAAAAATAAACAAAGACCAGGGGTCACAAATGGAGAGTAGATAAAGGGGCATTCAGAACAGAAAATAGGAGGCACTTTTTTACACAGAGAATTGTGAGGGTCTGGAACCAACTCCCCAGTAATGTTGTTGAAGCTGACACCGTGGGATCCTTCAAGAAGCTGCTTGATGAGATTCTGGGATCAATAAGCTACTAACAACCAAACGAGCAAGATGGGCTGAATGGCCTCCTCTCGTTTGTAAACTTTCTTATGTTCTAAATTATGTTTCCTGACAGTCTGCTGACCGTGAGTCTTGTCTTGTAGACAAGCGCCGCAAACAAAACTCTATTAAACAGAGTTTTATAATTTATGCTTTGGAAACGTTGGTAACTGTATCCATAAATGCAACACAACACCGCAGCATTTTATATGTTACACACGAGAACGAGATTTCTGAGTTTAGTTTATGTTGAGCCGAGTAGAATATATGTTATTAAAATTGAACATAAACGGTCCCATGGATTAGTGATAGAAGCCAATGCCTGGCTTCAGCACAGGAAGCTGTGTCCTCGCAGCCTTGGATCAACAGCTGTGGCCAAATGTTTGGCATCACCCTGTGGAAATGAACTAAATTGAATATTGAATTCATAAACCTCCTTCTGCTGCAAATAGAGCATGCCTCTTGTTTCACTTGACAATGTTTATAACCTCTTTCTGCTGCAAGCAGTACACAGAGCATGCCTCTCTGCTTCACTGAGTGAGAATGTTTACATGCATGCCTATCTGCTAACCTCTTTCTGCTGCAAGCAGTACACAGAGCATGCCTCTCTGCTTCACTGAGTGAGAATGTTTATAACCTCCTTCTGCTGCAAGCAGTACACAGAGCATGCCTCTCTGCTTCACTAAGTGACAATGTTTATAACCTCCTTCTGCTGCAAGCAGTACACAGAGCATGCCCATCTGCTTCACTGAGTGACAATGTTTATAACCTCCTTCTGCTGCAGGCAGTACACAGAGCATCCTCTCTGCTTCACCGAGTGACAATGTTTATAACCTCCTTCTGCTGCAGGCAGTACACAGAGCATACCTATCTGCTTCACTGAGTGACTGTTTATAACCTCCTTCTGCTGCAAGCAGTACACAGAGCATGCCACTGCTTCACCGAGTGACAATGTTTATAACCTCCTTCTGCTGTAAGTAGTACACAGAGCATGCCTATCTGCTTCACTGAGTGACTGTTTATAACCTCCTTCTGCTGCAGGCAGTACACAGAGCATGCCTTTCTGCTTCACTGAGTGACAATGTTTATAACCTCCTTCTGCTGCAGGCAGTACACAGAGCATGCCTATCTGCTTCACTGAGTGGCATACAGGTGTCAAGGTGGAAGAAGCTTGTGTCCCAACAGCTAGAATTATCTTTGGGGAATATGCAAATTACTGATGGGAAATGTAAACAAACTGAACTGTAAAGAGCTTTCTGCTGAAGTCCAGTGAAGAAGCCAAAAATAAATAAATGCCCCCTAACACAGTGTATTCCACAGACTCTCTTCCCCTCTTTCAATAAAGCCCCTCTCTATAGATCTGCATCCCAGTTTCACTCACCTCTCTCAGTGATGCTAGAAGGTGGGGTTTCCTCCTGCAGGATCCGCTCATTGGCCTGGTCACACCCCAGCTCAGTCACTTCCTCCTTGATCTCAACAGTCCTGTCTGCAGAAACAACCCATCGAATAGGAAGCTCTGGGCTGACGTGAGCTGCTTCCATCTCAGAAACTTCCTTTGAGTGAGGCTGATCCTCTCTCACTGAAGAGAAGGAGACAAGACTTACAGTGAAATCTGGTAATTGGTCAGTGCATATAAAGTGCACTCATTTTAATCTAAACGAACTCTAACCCACTCATCCAAAATGACTGACTGTTCCGCTTTAGAAGACAATAAGAATCATTCTAATGTTATTAAACTTTACATATCAAACTATGTTCTATATGTTCCTGATATTCATTTCCATCTTAATTTAAATTCCCCTGCACTTTGGTTTATGCAGCAGACTGAGGTAACTCACAAAAAGCACATGGGGCCATTCTACAATAGAAATGTCGGACTGCTTAACAACACGTAATAAATAGTAGCACTATTTTGTGTTCTAAGGTTTTTGTCGCATTTCGTGCATAACTGCAGTAAAGTATTAACATGTATGTTACTGTGGAAAATAAAGTTATTATGGAATAAACCACACATCAGCAGTGGTGATTCTAGAGCACAGCACGCATCCCCCATCTTCTCTTTTACTCTTCACACTCATCTGACTTTTTTATGAAGTAGGATTATTATTATTTAGCAGACGCCTTTATCCAAGGTGACTTACAGAGACTAGGGTGTGTGAACTATGCATCAGCTGCAGAGTCACTTACAACAACGTGTCACCCGAAAGACGGAGCACAAGGAGGTTAAGTGACTTGCTCAGGGTCACACAATAAGTCAGTGGCTGAGGTGGGATTTGGACCCTCCTGGTTGCAAGCACTTTTCTTTAACCACTGGACCACACAGCCTCCTAGGATGTCTAGTGTTGCTTACTGTATCAAATGTTTAATGCCAACCCGACCCTCCATGGATACGCCCCAATCGCATACCCCACACCACGCTAGCGTCACAACACTGTAAAGTGAATATCAAACTAAAACCGGGCTTCGTTTTGCTGTTGTTCAGTGTTTTGAGTTTCGTTTCGAAATGGATACGCAGACAGTGCGCTGTACTTTACTGTACTAGTATGACTTACATTTCAAAGTAAATTATTTGTTCATCCTTACCTCTATTATTTCTCTCTGCTTACGTGGAGTGGCTGCTGTTTCTTTCTTTATTCCATTTCAAGTCTTCCGTTTCGGATCAGAGCCGTCTCAAATAGTATCTACAATGAAAAATGCTCAGTTACTTAAAAAAAAAAAATACAGTGCGGTCCACAAATAAACAAAACAATTAAAGCCCCAACCAAACACTACAAACCCCATGCGCCTAGCGTAAGCTTTGGAACCACAAAACCAATTGAGCAAGCGCAGCGCAAACACAGAGCAGTGAAACTGGCGCCATTTTGTACAAACAACAGTTCATTACATAGTAAAACATAGAGCAATAGGAGCCAATATGGCGAACTCTCGTATCCAGTTTCATACTCCCTCCCCCTCCTTCTCATCGCAATCCCACCTTGCTTCAACTGGGAGGCGAGCCAGTGACGCTTCAGTTACAGTACAGGAAACAGAACTTTGTCATTCGTTTACGCTGGTGAACATTGTAGCTGTCACTGGTGAATTTACAGTGTTACGTCTCCTGCTGTTTAGTCTATTTAGGTTGCGTTGAAATTTTATCCACAGTCAGCGTGTGAGCCGTAGCTGCAGAGAAGTTAACTTGTCAGCATAATTATTTACTGAGAAAACAAACCCGCTTCTAGCGGAGCTCTGCAGCAGGATTGTGAAAGACGGAAGTAATTGAGTTTGTTGTGTATGCGCTTTTTTTTTATCGCACCAGAAGAATTGCTGCAATATATTTGAATGCGACTTTTCCAGTCTAACTAAAAATCAGTAAAGATGGACGTCAGTATCTCCGTCTCGTTCTTTCAAAACGAGCTCGCCTCTGTCATCGAGCACGCAGTGAAAGCGGCTGCTGACACAGTCTTGTGGGAAATCACAAAAGTTGTCGGCAGCAAATTCACTGAATTCCAAATGGAAATGGATGGAAAGGAGAAAGAGAATGAAAGTCTGAAGCTGAGATTGGAAATATCAGAGAGCGAGCTGAAAGCGGTGCGGGAATGCATGAACGCTGCAGATGCAGACATTAAACAAGCTCTCAGAAACATGAACCCCGACTGCAATGAACAAGACTTTCAGAGGAATGAGAACCAGGGATTATTCACCAGAGTTAAAGGTCAATTGAAGCTATTGGTTAGCATCTGTATTTTAAATTGTAGACCACAACTAAAATCAGATATAGCGCCTTAATATTGCATCGTACAAGGGGAAAGCAGCAGCAGGGCTGGTAGGTGACGTCATCACACACAAGGACATAAGCCCCATAATACGCTCCTTGCAAAGGAGCCGGCTCTTTTCTACAGCGGTATCGGCGCTATGCTTTAGTGCGAGAGGACCCGGGTTTGTGCCTGCCCTCCGCCTGTGTGTGGATTGTCTTGCCCTGTGTGATGCGCCTGCCTGCGGGAACTGAGGCTCACTACAATATTTTGTGTTTTGTTTTAGATCTACACATTTTGAGAGGTTAATCCTCACTTAGGGGTTGGAAGGTATAACGTCCACGGGATGATAACCCTAAAAATAGCATGCATCTATCTATCTATCTATCTATCGACTTGTTTTGCCTGACGGAGTGATTGCTGTCAAAGATCTTCTATAACACAAGATAGTAAACTCTGCCTTTTCTTCTGTCCCTGTCGAACCAGTGAATCATGGGAATCAAATGTGCCGGTAGCGACTTGTCCCCTATCTGTATAATGTGAAATCTCTCCTATTCCAAACTTTCTCTTTTTAAAACGATTGCATTTTTAAACACGATTCACATAGATTTATTTAGACACCCCTCCTTAACACACATACGTGTTATTATTTCTATGATCGATGTTTTCACCTGGCCTGACGAGAGCTCTTTATCGCCGAAGTGCTGTCAGAAACTGCCACTGCCATGCATATTCATGAGCAGTCATGCATATTCATGAGCAGTCATGAATATGACTGGTTTGGTAGCAGGTAGATTAGGCCTATTATTATTATTATTATTATTATTATTATTATTATTATTATTATTATTATTGCAATCACTACTACAAATAGTACTAATACCTCGGAGGTGTTCCGCATTTAATTGTGTCAACACAGTAAAAAAAAATAATTAAATCAAATATCCGTAAATCAAATACAAAGTTTAAGAGGATATAACTACTACTGTTAGAGTATTCAAAACTGTTCAGTCATGAACTGCAACTGAGAACTGCGCTTAGAATATAAATACAAGCTGATCATTTAAAAGTGAGACGTACATTTCCATCTTTTTAAATGAAGCAGTTGCTTTAATTCATAAGACATAAATACAGTGCCTTGCGAAAGTATTCGGCCCCCTTGAACTTTGCGACCTTTTGCCACATTTCAGGCTTCAAACATAAAGATATGAAACTGTAATTTTTTGTGAAGAATCAACAACAAGTGGGACACAATCATGAAGTGGAACGAAATTTATTGGATATTTCAAACTTTTTTAACAAATAAAAAACTGAAAAATTGGGCATGCAAAATTATTCAGCCCCTTAAGTTAATACTAATAGCGCCACCTTTTGCTGCGATTACAGCTGTAAGTCGCTTGGGGTATGTCTCTATCAGTTTTGCACATCGAGAGACTGAAATTTTTGCCCATTCCTCCTTGCAAAACAGCTCGAGCTCAGTGAGGTTGGATGGAGAGCATTTGTGAACAGCAGTTTTCAGTTCTTTCCACAGATTCTCGATTGATTCAGGTCTGGACTTTGACTTGGCCATTCTAACACCTGGATATGTTTATTTGTGAACCATTCCATTGTAGATTTTGCTTTATGTTTTGGATCATTGTCTTGTTGGAAGACAAATCTCCGTCCCAGTCTCAGGTCTTTTGCAGACTCCATCAGGTTTTCTTCCAGAATGGTCCTGTATTTGGCTCCATCCATCTTCCCATCAATTTTAACCATCTTCCCTGTCCCTGCTGAAGAAAAAAGCAGGCCCAAACCATGATGCTGCCACCACCATGTTTGACAGTGGGGATGGTGTGTTCAGGGTGATTGTGTTGCTTTTACGCCAAACATAACGTTTTGCATTGTTGCCAAAAAGTTCGATTTTGGTTTCATCTGACCAGAGCACCTTCTTCCACATGTTTGGTGTGTCTCCCAGGTGGCTTGTGGCAAACTGTAAAAGACACACTTTTTATGGATATCTTTAAGAAATGGCTTTCTTCTTGCCACTCTTCCATAAAGGCCAGATTTGTGCAGTATACGACTGATTGTTGTCCTATGGACAGAGTCTCCCACCTCAGCTGTAGATCTCTGCAGTTCATCCAGAGTGATCATGGGCCTCTTGGCTGCATCTCTGATCAGTCTTCTCCTTGTATGAGCTGAAAGTTTAGAGGACGGCCAGGTCTTGGTAGATTTGCAGTGGTCTGATACTCCTTCCATTTCAATATTAAAACACTTGGGATGTTTAAAGCTTGGGAAATCTTTTGTATGCTTTAAACTTCTCCACAACAGTATCTCGGACCTGCCTGGTGTGTTCCTTGTTCTTCATGATGCTCTCTGCGCTTTAAACGGACCTCTGAGACTATCACAGTGCAGGTGCATTTATACGGAGACTTGATTACACACAGGTGGATTCTATTTATCATCATTAGTCATTTAGGTCAACATTGGATCATTCAGAGATCCTCACTGAACTTCTGGAGAGTTTGCTGCACTGAAAGTAAAGGGCTGAATAATTTTGCACGCCCAATTTTTCAGTTTTTATTTGTTAAAAAAAGTTTGAAATATCCAATAAATTTCGTTCCACTTCATGATTGTGTCCCACTTGTTGTTGATTCTTCACAAAAAATTACAGTTTCATATCTTTATGTTTGAAGCCTGAAATGTGGCAAAAGGTCGCAAAGTTCAAGGGGGCCGAATACTTTCGCAAGGCACTGTATACACAGCATTTAATAATAGACACTATTTTCAAAGTAGACATTGTATTTTTAATAATAGACACTGAATGCGTAAACAATACATAAGGAAAGGAAATGAACAGACTTCCACCTAATATCTGTGATTTCTTATTTCATAAAAGTCCTATTTGGGTTGAGCAACCACCTCCTCAGAATGAGGTCACCCTGGTGTGTTTATCAGTAGAATTATGAAAAGCCTGTGCAGGAAGGGAAGAGTTAAAAACTTGTGCATGTTTGTTTCACACAGATTCTGGAGAGAGACGTGCTTTCAGTGAAGCAGAGGAGGGTCCAGTGATGGAAGCTGTTTACACACAAGAGGAAATCTGTGATCAGGAGTGGTGTGGAAGAATAATGGAGATTACAGACCTGACAATTGTAGAAAGTAAAGAGATCCCTGAACTTGAACCTGTCCACATTAAAGAGGAGGCTGTAGAGCTGGAGTGTGATCACATCACAGAGGAAGTTAGTAAAGAAAATAAAGTCAGTATACTGGAGAATATAGTTAAGATGGAATCTAGCCATTGTGATGACAATCCACCTGAATTGGTCTGCATGAAACCCAATCAGCCTGTCTCTGAAGACACTGGTTCTAGTGTTGGAGAAGAGGGCACTGTGCTGGGGTCCATTCAGAGGAAACATCACCCCCCTCAGGAAAGAGCTGCAGATGGAAAGGAGGAAGGAGCGATGCCGTCCACGAGCAGCACAGCATGTGAGTAAAGCGGAGTACAGCAATGCAGTCACATGAGTATTAACAAACAGAGGTGGACTGTGCACACTGGAGAGTGTTTGCTAGAAAAGTGAATAAATGCTTTAGGCTGTTTGTTTGGGGGAGGGTTCAGTTCCTTGGGGAAATCACAGTTTTCTTATGATGCAAATTGGTCAATTTTATGTTACCTAATTGTAAACCTGTATTTACATTAGTAAATGTATCTTTAAGCTGGTATTTGTATAACATACCTATTATTATTATTATTATTATTATTATTATTATTATTATTATTATTATTATTATTATTATTATTAGCACTTTTATCCAAAGCAACTTACAGAAATTAAACAAAATATAATATTTAAGTCTTAAATTGAAAAAATAAAATTAAAATAAAAATACAGATGGAAAGACATAGAAGACATATCAAAGCAAATGAAGAATTGTAAATGTTTAAAATACACAACTAACTAATTAATTAATAAAAAAACCTGACATAAGAACACAGAAACACCCCAGAACAGCCTCAAAATAGCCAGTGTCCTTTCCCGATATTCTTGCACGATTGCCGCACACGCTGCTGCTCACTCCAACGGGGAAGATGAATCCATAGCAATCCTTAATCGGAGGCAGTAGAAACAGGTGTTTCCAAGATTAAACTTTTAGCATAGATGTGATGGGCAGGGTAGCATTCAATGATAAGGGAGCAGTGAAAATGGCAGTTAAGATAATTGATTTTAAAACCTCATCAACAACACCTTTAACAAGGAAAAGTTTCACTAAACAATAAGCGGAGCAGTGAAAATCCATTTTCAATCACATTCTCACTGCTTCCCCAATCATCTGCTGTTGAATGTTGTTAATGTTTTAGGTAGTTTTAAAATGAATTCTGCTTGTCCTCATTGACACCCATTATATAAAAACAGGCTGACATTAACAGGAGTGATATTAAGCGGGTTTGACTGTATTCTCTAAATATGCAGTCATCAGAGTTCACTCTAGGAGTTGGTCATGGTTATGAGGGAAAGCTCTATAGAAGAGTGAATGTGTAAGAATGCTTTACAATAACCTTTGTCTCTTTTTCTTTAGCTTCTAAAGCAGATGAAGGAGAACACGACTCCACTCCATCGCCCCACTGTACAAACTCCTCCAGCGGCAAACTTCAATGCAAGAAACGCAGAGAGACGACACCTCAAGAAGAAAATGTGAACAGATCGAGAGCTCAGATTCCTTCTGTACAAGACAGACAACCACTGACTCTGGAGAGTGCAGAGACTGCACATTTCCATCAGTTAGGCTCTCCTAAAACTCTGAATGGAAGTCGCACAGGACGGACTCCATTTCCCTGTGCTGATTGTGGGAGAAGATTCAATTGTTTGTCACAGCTGATAATCCACCAGTGCATTCACATAGGAGAGAAACCGCATCACTGCGCTCAGTGTGGGAAGAGATTCAGTCGTTTGTCACACCTTAAAAGACACCAGCGCAGTCACACTGGAGAGAAACCTCATCACTGTAATGATTGTGGGAAGCGTTTCACTGAATTCGGATGTCTTAAAAGACACGAACGAATTCACACAGGCGAGAAACCATATCGCTGTAATGCTTGTGGGAAGAGCTTCACTGAATCAGGAAATCTTAGAAAACACCAACGAATTCACTTGAGAGAAACCATGCTGTAATTGTATGTATGGTACAGCTGTATAGTATTTTGTTTGACTATTTTTGTAAATAAGTTTAGAATTGTTTTATGTTCTGCCTTTTATATTAATATAATAAAGGTGAAGGGTGAGAAATTAGGTATTTTTTGAGTGTGTGAGTTAAGTGTACCATACCACGTGAATGCTGAAGTTCTGTATGAGTCACTGAAAGTTTGCCATTTCCTGTCTGCATTACCACAGTAACTAATGCCTGTACTGCTTTATTTCATCAAAAAATACTTTTGCACATCCCTCCAAGTTACACAGGAAGGCAACCATACAATATATTGAATTCACATTGCATAGCTTAGAATTCTAATGTTGTTTATATGCTTGTAATGGTATTTGTTGTCTACATGCTAAGAAATAAATAATAATAATAATAATAATAATAATACATGCAGCATGTGTCGGTGATACTCGATGTAGGTTTCTGAAGTATTGCTCATATCAAGTAGTATCAGAACTATCTAGCTTCTGAATAAACATTTTTTTTTTTGTCAAGTAGTCTTTTTCCTTGTTAACACTAGAATCGCCACGGCAGTCATTTTGACAGTTTGCGGTTTTCAAATTTAAATTACTCTGCGTGTCTGAAAGTTATGCAGTTGTCTGTTTATGACTTTAACTAAATACATGCATTAAATACCCTGACAGCGTTTGAAAGGCAGGATCGCAAAAATAAGGAAGTTATAATCCTGCCCACCTAGAACTTCAAAAACAGTCATTGTGACTGCCTTTTACAATACATGTTTTTATTTTGAATGTAACCTATAATATTCTATTTTATTTTCATATACAAGCCTGTTATTATCTCAACTGGACCTGGCAGACATCAATTCCTTCGTTTTGTACAAGGAATGTACTGGGGAAAATATCAGTAGGAGAGATTTCATCTTGAAGCTAGCCACAGAGCTTCGGCAGAAACATTTCGATCAGAAGTAGCAGGCTGTAGCAGCTCAGCCTGGATTCAGTGCTGCACCGACTAACACGCAAGAGAAAAACATGAGTTACTTTAGTTTTAAATTTCAAAAAATAGTTTTTACAGTTTTGTGTGTACAAATACCTGTGTACACCTGTTTACACACCACTAGTTTCTTTTGAAATGTGTTTATATATATATATATATATATATATATATATATATACAGCTCTGGAAAAAATTAAGAGACCACTGCAAAATTATCAGTTTCTCTGGTTTTACTATTTATAGTTATGTGTTTGGGTAAAATGAACATTTTTGTTTTATTCTATAAACTACTGACAACATTTCTCCCAAATTCCAAATAAAAATATTGTCATTTAGAGCATTTATTTGCAGAAAATGACAACTGGTCAAAATAACAAAAAAATGCAGTGTTGTCAGACCTCGAATAATGCAAAGAAAATAAGTTCATATTCATTTTTAAACAACACAATACTAATGTTTTAACTTAGGAAGAGTTCAGAAATCAATATTTGGTGGAATAACCCTGATTTTCAAGCACAGCTTTCATGCGTCTTGGCATGCTCTCCACCAGTCTTTCACATTGATGTTGGGTGACTTTATGCCACTCCTGGCGCAAAAATTCAAGCAGCTCGGCTTTGTTTGATGGCTTGTGACCATCCATCTTCCTCTTGATCACATTCCAGAGGTTTTCAATGGGGTTCAGGTCTGGAAACTGGGCTGGCCATGACAGGGTCTTGATCTGGTGGTCCTCCATCCACACCTTGATTGACCTGGCTGTGTGGCATGGAGCATTGTCCTGCTGGAAAAACCAATCCTCAGAGTTGGGGAACATTGTCAGAGCAGAAGGAAGCAAGTTTTCTTCCAGGACAACCTTGTACTTGGCTTGATTCATGCAAAGCTGCCCGATTCCAGCCTTGCTGAAGCACCCCAGATCATCACCGATCCTCCACCACATTTCACAGTGGGTCCAGACACTGTGGCTTGTAGGCCTCTCCAGGTCTCCGTCTAACCATTAGACAACCAGGTGTTGGGCAAAGCTGAAAATTGGACTCATCTGGGGGTGCTTCAGCAAGGCTGAATCGGGCAGATTTGTCTTTGTGAAGGACGCATGAATCAAGCCAAGTACAAGGTTGTCTGGAAGAAAACTTGCTTCCTTCTGCTCTGACAATGTTCCCCAACTCTGAGGATTGGTTTTTCCAGCAGGACAATGCTCCATGCCACACAGCCAGGTCAATCCAGGTGTGGATGGAGGACCACCAGATCAAGAACCCTGTCAGAAAACCAGCCCAGTCTCCAGACCTGAACCCCATTGAAAACCTCTGGAATGTGATCAAGAGGAAGATGGATGGTCACAAGCCATCAAACAAAGCCGAGCTGCTTGAATTTTTGTGCCAGGAGTGGCATAAAGTCACCCAACATCAATGTGAAAGACTGGTGGAGAGCATGCCAAGACGCATGAAAGCTGTGCTTGAAAATCAGGGTTATTCCACCAAATATTGATTTCTGAACTCTTCCTAAGTTAAAACATTAGTATTGTGTTGTTTAAAAATGAATATGAACTTATTTTCTTTACATTATTCGAGGTCTGACAACAGATGCTTATTTTTGTTATTTTGACCAGTTGTCATTTTCTGCAAATAAATGCTCTAAATGACAATATTTTTATTTGGAATTTGGGAGAAATGTTGTCAGTAGTTTATAGAATAAAACAAAAATGTTCATTTTACCCAAACACATAACTATAAATAGTAAAACCAGAGAAACTGATAATTTTGCAGAGGTCTCTTAATTTTTTCCAGAGCTGTATATATATATATATATATATATATATATATATATATATATATATATAGATAGATAGATAGTTTTTCATTTTTTGAAGTAGTGCTTTATATATGGGACGTTAGAAAATAAACCCTTTTTTTATTTATTTTCTTTAAAATAATTTAGTCGTTGCCAATTAGTTTTTATTGTTTTCTCCCCAATTTGAAATGCCCAATTATTTTTTAGGCTCAGCTCACTGCTACCAGAATTGATGCTGACTCGGGAGGGTGAAGAGGGTGCTGTCCTCCGGCGTATTGATTTGATGTAGATTTTTCTTTACACTCTGCAGACTCACCTTGCAGCCGCCTCAGAGCTAAAGCGTCAGAGGACAACGCAGCTCTGGGCCGCTTACAGGCAAGCCCGCAGGTGCCCGGCCAGACTACAGGGGTCGCTGGTGCGCGGTGAGCCGAGGACACCCTGGCCGACCTAACCCTCCCTTCCCCCGGTCGCCGCCCCCCCGTCGAACCGGCGACGTCCAGGCTATAGAGCGCATCCTGCACTCTAGCGAGTGCTTTCACTGGATGCGCCACTCGGGAGCCCCAGAAAATAAACCCTTTATGTTTAATTGTTCATGTAAATACAGTGTTTCGGCTGTGCAAATGTTTGATATGACGTGCTTGAATAAAACTTTAGAGTTGTATCCGATAGTTTGTCTTTTATTTTAATATTGATGCCGATTAAAATGTAACCATCATAATGACACCCAGCACCGGTTTTAGATACGAGTATAACCGCAGCAGTTCTAGTATTAAACAGCACTAGCAAGCATTTAGTGGAACCCAAGACATAAAAGATACTGTTAAACTGAGCCATTCTAATATAACAATATCTCACGTGTTTGAAGTAAAAATATACATTCACACCCGAGTAAGAACCTCTGATCCTGCTGAAATAAGAAACTGTATTTTAACTTGGAATGTGTGTGTCTGTGGTGGACCAATTAAACCCCAGACATACAGCATAATTAATGAAGTCTGTGTTGGACTGCAGCCAGCTAACTGGCGAGAGGTCATGGGGCGGGTGTTTAGTCATCGGGAGGACCATAGAGGCTACTGTTAGAACTTCCAAGATTGCTGTAAGTCGTCTGAATAATGGTGGAAACACGGCTGGTGTGAATGCTTTGTTCCACCTGGAGAGACTTCAGTGGAGAGTTAGAGAGCAGGAAACCTGGTCATTGCAGAAGTTTTTTTCTTTTCGGTGGAGGACAACAGAGTTGTGCTTGGGATTATGAGGCCAAAGAGACAAGGTGTGTTTGCTGTAGCAATGGGACATGGACGCTGTTCAGGACTTTTTATAAAGATGGACTTTTGACCTTGTGTTTCCCAGTGATTTTTGTTTCATGCCCTGCAGACTTGGTTTGTGTCCTGCAGGCAACGAAACAAAAAAAGGAGAGGTGAAGGGAAACGTGAGGGTGAGACCCTGACTGTAATATTTAAATGCATGTTATTGTGTTTTATTGTTATTGTTCTGCTGGTGGTTTGTTGTGTATGGTGCAATGCTGTTGAGCAAGTGTATTTGATATATGATGGTGTATTGCTGTATTTAGATTAGGGCACTTCCCTTAATGAAGTTACCGTAGCTTGACGTGTGGGACAAGGGTTTTGTTGTAGCCATATGTTCGGTAATCTTATAAGAGAAAATGGTAATGCTAATTTTCAGTTTTTACTGGTAACAGTTAGGGACTTCTGAATAATAATGATAATAATAATAATAATAATAATGAGTAAACAGTAGAATAGTTTAACAATCGTGTTTGTAAATAAAGATTCAGGTTAAACAAATACATATAAAGAAGAAGCAGCATGTATGAATTGAATTAAAGTGTTTTTTGAATAATTAATCCTGTTACTATTTACACTGTGACCCTGTAAAGGAGTAAGCAGTTAATGATAATGAATGGATGGATGGATGGATGATCATTTGTTTAATTGTAAAAGACACTGGATTTCACCATCTCATTGAATGTCTGGAGTCTCATTTCAAGCTGCCCAGCAGAAGGTATATATCTAATACTGCACTGCCAGAACTGTACAATGCTGTTTTAATAAACATCCAAATGCTCATTGAAAGGGATGATATATTTTCTGTAAGCTTTGACAGATGTTTTGAGCTCCAGTGTTTCGCTGATGTCAATGCTGAACTTAACAGGCCGATGGATTGACAAGAATTACAATTTACAGAAGGCAGTACTCAGTGCCCTGGAGTTTAGCGACTCCCACCCGGCCACTTATACTGGAATACTGGAAAATTCAGCGGACCAAAATTCCAAATGTGATTGTCAGAGATAATGGAAGAAACATGGAAAAGGCAATGGTAGACTCTGGTTTGCCAAGTTTACCTTGTGTAGCACATAGAGTTCAGCTTGTTATGAAGGAAGTTATCACAACGTTTCGACAAACTGGCTTTTGGACATAAAATTGTTGGACATTTCAAATACTCTTCACTGGCCTATTCCCGACTACAGGGAGTAAATGGTGAACTGGGAATGCGTTTTAAAGAGGTTACACCAGGATGGAAATACTAGGTGGAACAGTACTTTCTATATGCTACAAAGCCTTTTGGAGCAGAAACGTGCTCTAGGAGGTATGCTGTTGACAATGAAATTCCTGCAACCATCACCATGTGTCAAAGGGGGTTGATTGAAAAGGCACTTCTAGTGTGATAAAGAAAGAAAACACAGGACAGTCTCGCCTTACTTTGCAAGGAATAACTTCCAGTCTTTCAGGGCTCTGCCATTTCCATTGGAACAGTGAATGACAATTAAAACTTAAAGAATCCTGCAGGGCTCAAATTGACTCTTTGTTTCAGAAAAACTTAAAAATCACTTTTTTTTTCTTCTCAGAATCATATTGCCAATTTAAACATCTATGTGTGTACAGCTGACGCGCTCCAAATTGACTCTTTGTTTCAGAACTCAATGCAGGTAATAAACGAACCAAAAAAAAAAGTATAAATCATTAGTTAACAGTTTTTAGCCAACTTAAAACAGTACTTTAAAATCAGCTGTGGCTCTCTCTCTCTCTCTCTCGCGTTAACGAAGCAAGCGTTTCAATTCCCTGTAACGTAATGGGAGCGTCACTTGTAGTAGGCGTGCCGAAACAAGCCAAAAACAGCTTTCGAGACTGATTGGCTAGTCTCCCTGTCGAAACAAAGGCGGGATTGCGACGGGAGGTTCGGAAGCTGGTTCACGTCTTTCGCCATCTTGGCTCCGCACTGCGATCTTTTCCAATGCGACGTGCTTGTTGCAGATCCGAAATGGCGCCGGTTTCGCCTCCCTGCTTTGTACTGCGCGTGTTCAATGAACTTTGTATTCAGAGCTGCTACGAGTGCGCGGGGCATTGTATTTTGTTTAATTTTTTAACGGATTGGACTTTTTTTTTTTATCTGAATGGTTTTAGTTAAAGTGACGGTTTAGATGCAAAACGGAAATCTTGAGATCGACGAAAGAAAGAAACAACAACGACTTGAGAGAGAGAGAGAGAGAGAGAGAGAGAGAGAGAGGTAAACACAACTGAACTGCTGGTAATTTAATTCACGTTGATTTTTCATTCATGCTACAGTATACACTTCAAAACGGAATCCAAATACAACTGACGTCGTGTAATCAAATTGAATCTAAAATAATTGAATCTGTTCAGTCTTGAACAAAGAAGAGTACGCGGCGATCTGATTCAAGCGTTTAAAATCCTAAAAGGTATAGACAATGTCGACCCAGGGGACTTTTGACTTGAAAAAAGAAACAAGGACCTGGGGTCACAAATGGAGATTAGATAAAGGGGCATTCAAAGCAGAAGATAGGAGGCACCTTTTTAAGGGTGGAATAGCCCCATATGCATGTATTTTGCAAGTTTCTTCAGTCTGTGGCAGCTCACAGAGGAATTCATATTACAAAGGTGCAGCAGATACCAAGAACATTTTAAATAAGGCTTGATGTGTGATTTTAAATACTATTGGATTAATACATGATATAGTTTACTAAATTCAAATAAAAGCACTTTATATGCAATCTGAAATGACAAACTAAAAGTCTTGTCTCCTTTTCTTCAGTGAGAACGGATCAGCCTCACTCAAAGGAAGTTTCTGAGATGGAAGCAGCTCACATCAGCCCAGAGCTTCCTATTCGATGGTTTGTTTCTGCAGACAGGACTGTTGAGATCAAGGAGGAAGTGACTGAGCTGGGGTGTGACCAGGCCAATGAGCGGATCCTGCAGGAGGAAACGCCACCTTCTAGCATCACTGAGAGAGGTGAGTGAAACTGGAATGCTGGGAATAGGGGAATACAGTACATTAAGGGGTCATTTATTTCTGTTTTGGTTTCTTAATTTTATAGAGGATCTACATTCCTCTAGTTAAACCTTCTGTGCATTTTACTTTATTAGAACGCAGTTGCCATTCCAGTTTGTTTACATTCCCACTCAGGCTAACCTAGGGTTTAATGTTTAGGCCTACATGACCAAATATACTATCTTGCTTATTTTTTTCATTTTAAATGAAGTCTTATCTTAGCAAGATAAAATAAAATATGTTCAGATTATTTTAGTTCTATATGGTTAATATTTCTAGAGTTATGTAAAATGCATTTTATTTATATAACACTAAATAATAGTTTGAAATAATTTTGTACCAGAACAAACTTTCAAAGTTAGATATCAATGCTAGGACAGCGTACGTCAGCTCAATACAGCATCTGATATTATGCATGTAGTTTGAACTGTACCGTCAGCTGTATTTGATACTGCATTTATGTAGGAAGATGGTCAGCTGTCGATGACCAAAACAAGTCGATGTCTTCAAATACCTGTCCAAGAAAATCTTTTACTCTCTCTTTTGCTCAGGCATTCAGCCTTGTTTTGACGTGAGGGGGAGGACTGTACACCAGGACCTTTGTCGTGGCATTTTCTGGCAAAATGCTCCCTTGACCATCATTGTGATCTGACATTTTCCCTGTCCTTCTCTGTTAACGGTGATATTATGTAATATTACGCGCCTATGCGTGGTGATATGTTTTATGCTTAATTCCCTGGGGTGTATCCACAGCATAATTTTGTAGAAGTGCAGATGTACACGACTAGAATTGAGGAAAGAAAACCCAGGTCCCATTTCAAACGGAAGACGTACTGTAAAGGGACTCTCAGGAATAACAACTCTGCAGCCTTTACTTGGATACGATTTCTGTCTTTCCTTTCGTAGTTTCTTTAACCGATTCCTCATTTTTCTTTATATACTGGTGAACTGATTTAGTTTTACACCCCATGTTAACTTCACAAAACACATGTTCAGGTTTTCAAAACAACATTGAGCCCGTCTGTGTGTGTTTCAATCAAGCACAGACATACTGTACCAACTGCACAGTGCAAAAATGATGAATGGACCGTTCCAATGCCTTTCCATACTGCCAAACTTCTACAAGCAATGTTTAATACAAAATAATAATAATAATAATAATAATAATAATAATAATAATAATAATAATAATAATAATAACTAGCGTTGCCAGCAACTTTACGGCTTCCAGTACCAGAATAGTGCAGAATGCCAGTAACAGTACCAGACACTGGTACTGGCATAAAATCAGAATTTTAATAAAGTAATAATTATCTACCTGTTATGTGTTCATTTTTATCGTGGGTGAAACCAGGCTTACTCTAACAAAAACAGAACCGCCGTTCTCCACGACAGATTAAGTTTGCATTTTAAAGACCCTGAATAAACTTAATATCCTGTTAGGTCATAGTGTGTTATCTTATCAAATTGTAATGTTTTTAACAGTTATTTAATTGTACTTTTTACATTTTTTAAAATGTATTTATTTCTTAGCAGACGACCTTACCCAGGGCAACTTACAGTTGTATACAAAAAATACATATCAAGAATTACAGTACATAGCCTAACTTTTGGGCTATAGAATAAACTTCATACCTTTAAATTGTATCCACGTTGTTCTGTAGTACTGTAGGTGTTTGTACTCCACTGTCTAATATGATTTGCATTGTGGGGCTCGTGCGCATCTACATCGGGTGGTACAAACCTCAGTCATCTATCAGGAAGCTCTATTATCAGTGGTTTCCTGCTTTATGAAAGATACTAATAATGTTTCAAAAAAATAAAAAAAACAATACCGGTAATTATGTACGTGTTCACTCGGTCGGTCATATAAACTGCAGCGTAAGCTATCAGAAAAATGCTACTGCATAAGAAAACTAGCAAATTAAGAGTTTTGGGTAGCAAAATTCTATCAAATATACGTTGACTTTGAGCCTTGGTTGAATCAATTGTATTGAAATGTGCCATTCTCCTAATGGCACCGTTTGAATGAATGTACATTTTTAAACAAGGTATAAATGTATCAATATATTCATGTTATTAATAATCAGTCAGATAGCTAGCCTAATATAAATGTAACTAAAGAATCCATGTTTTTAAAAATGGTTACAAATGTAATGGCCTAATAATAATCGCTTGTTTTATGTATTAGAAGTCTATGTCTGTGTGTATAATGTATCTAAAGTGTGGTCCTAATTTGGGAATTTTGTTATAATAGCAGATCATTTCTTATACAAAAGAGTTGCACCACAAATAAAAAAATAAATAGCAAACCAAAAATTTCCTTTAAGATATACAGAGAGGACTACAATCTAAATGGAGGGATCTACTTTCCATTGCATATCAATATTTCATTTTTTTACACAAAACACAAAAAAATATGTTTTTCTTGACGGTAAGAGCTGACAATTCAGAAAAAGACAGGAAATTGTCAGGTAAGACCAACACAGCGCTCTTACTTCACCCATGTTCTGACCAGGCTTTCCAGCACACACTGCTTAACTGGTACAGTAGGTGGGTTCACTTCAGACAGCATGTGTAGTCACCAGTGGATTGCTGAGGATTCAAAAGTTCTCTGAAACAGCCTTATATCCTTTAGAAGTTTACAAGAGTCACTGTCATAAATGAACAAGAAAGATGTATAAAGTTCATGGATTGATTGGTTGGAAAATGCTTATGTAACATATTGTGTCTCCTTTCAATGATCTCATT
Organism: Huso huso; assembly: GCA_036884735.1. Taxonomy (NCBI): domain Eukaryota; kingdom Metazoa; phylum Chordata; class Actinopteri; order Acipenseriformes; family Acipenseridae; genus Huso; species Huso huso. The sequence continues at coordinate 4,852,386 of CM072714.1, read as the reverse complement.
ACTAGAATCCCTAAAGGGACATGGTGTAAATTAAAAAGGGAGGCTGCTGTCTCTGCAGCACGACTTACTATCTCATCAGCACGATAACACAAAATGCACACAAGATAGTAAGTCATGCACGAGATAGTAGTGACATCATTAGAGTTAAAAACGTGTACAATTGTCTTTCACACAGATCCCAAAGAGAGCGATGCTGTTCCTAAATGTGAAGCACAGGAGGAACCAACGATAGAAGCAGTTTACACACTAGAGGAGTCCTTTGACCAGGAGTGGTGTGCAAGTCTAAAGCAGGTTACAGAGCTGACATGTGTTAAAGATGAAGAGGTCCCTCAACTGGAATGGCTTCCTGTTAAAGAGGAATTCATAGAACAGGAATGTGTCCCCATCGCAGAGGAAGTTCCTACTGAAAATAATGTCTGTACACTTGAGGAGAACAACAAGCTGGGATCCAGCCTGTGTGATGATTGTCCACCTGAATGTGAACTGGGATTTAGAGGTAATTATACAAAACAAGAAACATTGAGCTGCCTGTTAACCTTGCAGAAATGAGTTACTAAACTGTAGAAGTGCGCTGAAGATTCACATTTTTGGTAATTCCAGCTCAATTTATCCTAACCACTATGCCAATGGCTTGCAAGTTGCAACATAACTGTCCTTGCTGCTGTGACCCTGCTAGATGTGCACCCACTATCATGCCTGTTTTGAATGCTGTTAGATCTTTCCCTTTCCCAGTTTCTGGTAGGCTGTTTGCAATTGTGCTGCTCCCACAGCTTTATAGTGGTGCTGGGATCACATGACTCATCACTGGGTGATGCCAAATCTAGTCAGGTTGCTAAGTGTCACCAGAAGAAACATTTCAATACAGCACTTGCATATAAACCTGATCTTATACTTTTATTCCTCAAAGCGATATTAAGTGGGGTGGAAATCAGTGATTGGTAAATGTGAGTGATATTAACCGGGCTGTGTTAATAATCAGGCATTTGTCTTTATTGACACCCATTATATTCTGCCTGGCAAATTTCAATGTGATGATAACAAAAGGAGGCTGGTATTAACAGGAGTGATATTAAGCGGGTTTGACTGTATTCTCATCAGAGTTCACTCTGGGAGTTGGTCATGGTTATGAGTGGAAGCCCTGCAGAAGAGTGAATGTGTAAGAATGCTTTGCAATAACCATGGTTTCTTTTCTTTCTCTAGCTGCTAAAGGAAATCCCACAGGAGGGACTCCATTTCCCTGTGCTGATTGTGGAAAGAGATTCAGTTGTTTATCACAGCTGGAAATTCACCAGCGTGTTCACACAGGAGAGAAACCTTATCACTGTAATGACTGTGGGAAGAGATTCACACAGTTAGGAAGTCTTCAATCACACCAGCGCATTCACACAGGAGAGAAACCTTATCACTGCACTGAGTGTGGTAAGAGTTTCACACAGTTAGTAAATCTTCAATCACACCAGCGCATTCACACAGGAGAGAAACCTTATCACTGTACTGAGTGTGGGAGGAGTTTCACGCTGTTGCAAAATCTTAAAATCCACCAGCGAGTTCACACAGGAGAGAAACCTTATCACTGCAATGAGTGTGGGGGGAGTTTCACCCTGTTGCAAAATCTTAAAAGACACCAGCGCAGTCACACAGGAGAGAAACCTTATCACTGCACAGAGTGTGGGAAGATATTCAGTCGTTTATCAAGCCTCACAAGACACCAGCACAGTCACACAGGAGAGAAACCGCATCGCTGTTCTGATTGTGGGAAGAACTACGGTCGTTTATCAAGCCTTAAAAGGCACCAGCATAGTCACACAGCAGAGAAACCTTATCACTGCCCTGAAAATGGGAAGAAGTTCAGTCATTTCCTGGGTTTTGAAGGACACAAAATAATTCACAGAATTATTTACTGAAAACAAAATAATAAAACTTGCTTGATTCAATAGTGTTACTCCTAATCACTTCAGATCAAAAATGTTTACTCACGGATGGAAAATATGAACCACTATATCTTGTTTGGACCATTCATCATCTTGTTAACCATTCTGATTTTGTTATGTCACATTACTAATCTGTGAAAGTGTAATTTTGTCTCACGCATTGCTGAGTCTCTCAGTTTGAACATTAGGATTATTATATGTAACTCCCCATTAGTGACCAAGTCTCCAGCAATTCAAGTCAATTATTAGTTGTTTATTTAGCAGATGTCTTTATCCAAGGCGACTTACAAAGACTAGGGTGTGTGAACTATGCATCAGCTGCAGAGTCACTTACAATTACATCTCACCCGAAAGACGGAGCACAAGGAGGTGAAGTGGGGTCACACAATGAGTCAGTGGCTGAGGTGGGATTTGAACTGGGGACCTCCTGGTTATAAGCCCTTTTCTTGAACCACTGGACCACACAGCCTTCTATCAATGCTAAGCTTTGGTCATTTCTGAACTTCACATCTCAAATATAGTTTTGTTGTCGACAGGCTCTGACTGCAATATAACAACCCCTGTGACAGGGGAGGTTTGTGCTGGCTATCGGGCGCATGTGTGATCCTGCGGAGGGGGATCGCCTGCCAATCATGCTGATGACACAAAGAGGAAGCTCTGACCGGAGAATTGTCATAGACGCCTACGGACGGAGAATAAAAAGAAATTGCCGGTTCCGGATACAGCAGCTGGCGGCAGAAGAGAACCAGAAATCAGCAGGGAATCAGAAATCAGCAGGGAATCAGAAAAGCAGATATGGCTGAAGATGCCATCTATACTATAAGTTATCACATACCCATACTGCTGATGTACATTCCCTGGGACGTTATTTATTTTAGCTCATGGGGGATCTGGGCAACCCCACTAAAGTATTGAGGGAATAGGAGAACATCACATAATCCTGTACCTCGCAGGTTAACGGAGTTGGCGAAACCCTGCTTATAGCAGCACTTTTCTTTGTAGTTTTGTTTGTGTTTTATTTTCCTTTTTTTCTTTCATCGTTTGGTTTTGACCATTATGTTTGCTTTCTAGCATTTGCAAACCATATTGTAATGTATGCATATGGTTTATTTTCTGAACTGTGCAGCGTGTTCAGTGGTGAATGTCTGTATCTTTTAGCTTGCTAACCTGTTGGGTTGGGTTAGTTATTTTTACATGATTACACTTGACTGCCAAAGAACAGGAACAGTGTGCCCCGGACTGGATGGGTTGGCAATTCATTCCAGGGGAAGTCGGAAGTCGGCCATTCAGAAAGGGAGCGGAGTCACAATACCAGAAGTCATCGCCTTAATGCGGTAGGCGATGTGGCAATCGCAGATTGGAGGAAAAACGATTGCACTCTCTACCGAAGGGGCCGTGACTGAGGGTATATCAGGGGATGTGGCAGAGCAATCTTCCTTTTGTTATGGTTGTGAAAAGACCTGTAAAGTATGTGCTAGTGAAAAATAACTGTGAGTGTTTTCTATAACCTCTGTCTATTAATTGTCACATTTGTAATTTATAACTAAAATTCGGGAGCTGTCACTATCAGCCAGCACCATCCCCGGGCTACACTGCACTACTGTTTCACTAATTGCTGTGTAATTCACCACTTGCATTAGGAGCACTCGCTGTTGGATAGTGTGATCGTGTGTGGTATTATTATTTCAGGACTGAACCCTGTGGTTTTAACTGTGCCATACACATCGTTGTGTAGGGCCAGTTATTTTATTATTTTTCCTTCAAGCAACCATTCAAGTAAAAGAGCTGTTTTTCACTGTGAACTGTCTTGTGTCTGTTATTCCTGAGCACTGCAAACCACTGTGCCACATACTATTATTTACAAAAACAAAGATAAAACACTGATCTGATTAAACTGTTAACACTGAACATTAGTAAACTTACTGAGTAAATTCTACACATTTTAAAAGAAGCAACATCAATCTTTTCAGTTTTTTTGTTTCTGTTTTTAGCCCTGTAGTCACCACCGCCCTGCTATTTAAATATGTAAATTTGCCATGTGCGCTCAACGCTCAGTCAGCAGCTGGCTGAGTTTTATAGAGTTAAACTCGTCCAGCAGAAAGGAATCGTACACCAGTACGGCTGTGGTTTTATTTGAAAGGAGATTCAACATTGTTGATTCGATTGCTAAGTCGCAAAGTACTACAAACTGGTAAAAAAAATGCGTTGTCCGCCATTACAGGAGTTTTCTTACCCCAGTTTGAAAACCACTGCTCCAGAACAATGAAGAGATTAGGATGGGGGAGGATTTGATTCATTGCCTTGCTGTCTGAACTCATATAAGTTACAAATAGAAACAATCCCAATGGTGTATATACAGTTATGGGTAATGGGGATTCTCCAGGTGTAAATGTTTGCCAGTCCATGTTGGAGTGTATGTTTTACTGTCTGAAGTTATGGGGGGACGGGGGATACTGTCAAAGTCACAGGCTAGTCACGTGTGTGGCCAGCGTTGGAAGCAATACAAGCAGTACACCTGCGCCGCATGCTTTGCACCAGGTTTCGGATGCTGTCTTGTGGAATCCTGCCCCATTCCTCTTGTAGAGCCTGGATAAGCATCTGCCTGTTCAGTGTTTCCGAGACCTAGAGCCACACATTGCCCAGTTCGTGGCACTGTCATTGACAGAGTGTGTCTGGTTATACCGTCTCGCCAGGTTTGAAATCGCTGGCTGTGAGCCCCCAAGATGGCGAGCCACAGCACGCTGCCCTAGTCCAGCCTCCAACATGCCGATCGCACGAAGGCGCTGCTCTCTTGACAGACGCGGCATATTAGTTTTTTTTTTCTGTGATTTTCTTTATTGTTTTTATTCAAGCTTGCAATTCAACAGCTGAAATCGCTCCATATCCAGCGTCCAATCAACTGTCTCACTAATTAGGTGATTAAGTGCATCTGCTTCAGTCACAGTCACTCAAGCGTGTCATGGTCAAGGATGAATGATGGAGTGATTAAAAAGAAACCAAAAACATTTTGTCAATGTCCATCATTTATAAACCTTGTTTTTTTTTTTCGAAATTAAATGTTATAATAGTGATAATTTTCTTTTGATGCTCGGTATATATATATAGGTGTTCCTTTAATGTTGAAGGCCCTATATGAAACCTTATTAATGCTACTTCCTCCTTCCTAGTCCACTCATACCACCCTTCCCTTATTTTAACCTTGCTTTAAGTCTTATATAATTTCCTACCTTTTTTTCTTTATCCCATTCATTAATAATCTGTTTCTCAATAATTCATTAATAATTTCTGTTTCTCAATAATTCTATAATATTCATTTAAACCACACTGCACATCCATATCCACTTCCTCTTTCTTCACTCCTATTTTAGCTAACTTGTCCTCCCTCTCATTCCCTTCCATTCCTATATTATTATTATTTGTTTATTTAGCAGACGTCTTTATCCAAGGCGATTTACAGAGATTATATGAGCTGGAATCCATACCAAAACTACATATAAATCTAAACAGCAGCTTTATTTTCAGAATGCTGCTGTTCAGGTTTAAACCTCTTAGCCGATATCCCAGCATGCCGTTCTTCTTAAAGTATGGCCTCTACACGTCACATAACCGCCACCCCCTCTCCAGTATCTCATAAAGGAATACGCTTGTTTTTTAACCCCGAAAATAATCGTTTTAGACAGTGGATCGCGCCGGTCGCCGGGTTATTTTGAAAAACCATGGTATAGTAAGTTATTGATATTGTGTCTATCAGGGGCAAGCCCCCAAACCCCTACCTGAAATGACTGCAGTTTACAAACCGGATCCACTAGCGGTTTAGAATGGGAATATTAATAAACTGGGTTTGCTAAACTGCGGGCTACCAAGGGAATGTATTATTACTTTATAAGTACATTATTATGTACTTATTTCTAATCAACATTATTACCGTGCCTCAACATTAAAAAAAAAAAAGTCGCAAGAAATAATCCTTGGTGGTTTCGAATCCATTCAAACACGTTTAATTAACAGCTATGAACTGAGCCGTGTGGTGTCGCTGTAGTGTGTAATGTGACAGTTAAAGATTTTGAAAAGCACAGAGGCTATATCAGCGGGACTTTTTAATGTATGCACACAATGAGGGGTGAAATACATTTTATTTTATGCCAGATAAGTAAATAAATAATTTAGTATGATGTTATCTGACTCATAGCTGGCTACGGCCTTGGCGTTCAATTAAGTTGTCAGTCAAGTTTTGTTTACTTCTCTCTGCAGTCGGCGTAAGTTGTGGTTCTTTATTTCTTTAGTCAATCTCAAGACTTCACATATAAACCGCCACTTTGACTAAAACCATTTAGGTAAAGAAAAATAGTCAAATCTATTAATATATTAAACAACACACACGAGCAGCAGTTTTTCGATTACAAAGCTCATTGATCACGCTCAGTGCAAAGCAGCGAGACGAAACCACAAGAAGACATTGCATGGTAAAACACAACGCAGTGGTAGCCAACGTGGGAACTCCACTGTACGGAGTTATAAACTCCTCTCTTCAACCCGCTCAGTCTCGCAAGGTGTGTGTAGAGTGTTTCTGCAGCCAATCATACGCGACGATTCCAACCAGGCCCGCCTGCTACAAGTGACGTTATCGTTTCGTTCCAGGAAATTGAAACGTTGCTTTGTTTATGCTGGGGATGCAGAGAGGCGGCTGCGTTCGTAGCTGATTTACAGCATTTGATCACCTGCAGTTTAAAGTATTGGGTTGGGTTAAAGTGTTTCCTAATGATTATGTGTTTTTTTGTTAGTTTATTACCTGCGTTGAGTTCTGAAACAAAGAGTCCCTTTTTCTGTTTTATTTAAGAACTCAGACAGACTGGAGCGCGAAAGTTACTCCTTGGAAAAGTAAAACGAGTCTGCTGTTTGTTTTCCTTCATTATCGCACCGAAAGTGCTGATTTTATATGAACGGGAATTCTTAAACAAATAATACATTAAAATCAAACAGGATTCCGCTACTCGAGTCTCAAGCTAACAGTCAGTGAAGATGGACGTCAGTGTCTCCGTGTCGTTCCTTCAAGACGAGCTCGCCTCTACCATCGAGCACGCAGTGAAAGCGGCTGTAGACACCGTCTTGTGCGAAATCACAAAAGTTGTCGGCGGCAAATTCACTGAATTCCAAATGGAAATGGCTGGAAAGGAGAAAGAGAATGAAAGTCTGAAGCTGAGATTGGAAATATCAGAGAGCGAGTTGAAAGCAGTGCGGGAATGCATGAACGCTGCAGATGCAGACATTAAACAACCTCTCAGAAACATGAACCCCGACTGCAATGAACAAGACTTTCAGAGGAATGAGAACCAGGGATTATTACAAGGTAAGATTTTATATATATATATATTGCAGTTTTCCACCAGTTATCCTGTTTTAATATGCTGTACCACACCTCACTGCTTCAATATGCAGCATTAAGTTTGCAATGCATTGTTCTATGGTAACGTTTATAAGAGCTGTACTAACTGTTGTTGTGATTGGGGTTCAGTAAATATTCATTCAGCAGGAGTGAGCAGCACTGCAGATGAAACGTGATTGTATTTGTTTTGCATGGATGTTTGTTTTAAATCCACGATAACAATATAATTTGATTGGCATACAATAAGTGTAACATTTATTAACACAAATAATTAATATGGTTTCAGTATTGATATATAGACTATATTACAACTTAAAAATACATTTAAAAAAAACACCTCCTTCTAAATTGTTCCAGCAGATGACCCAATAACATCTCTCAGTAGAATTCTGACAAGGGGCTGCTTTGTAGAGGAACCTGGATAGTAAGTAAGAGTTATAATTTTGTAGAATTTTCTTTCATACAGATCCCAAAGAGAGCCATGCTGTACCTAAATCTGAAGCACAGGAGGGGCCAAGGATAGAATCAGTTTACACACTAGAGGAGTCCTTTGACCAGGAGTGGTGTGCAAGTCTAAAGCAGGTTACAGAGCTGACATGTGTTAAAGATGAAGAGGTCCCTCGACTGGAATGTGTTCCTATTAAAGAGGAATTCATAGAACAGGAATGTGTCCCCATCGCAGAGGAAGTTCCTACTGAAAATAATGTCTGTACACTTGAGGAGAACAACAAGCTGGGATCCAGCCTGTGTGATGATTGTCCACCTGAATGTGAACTGGGATTTAGAGGTAATTCTACAAAACAAGCAACATTGAGCTACCTGATAACCTTGCAGAAATGAGTTACTAAACTCTGAAGGTGTGCTTGAGATTTATGTGTCTGTCCATTCCTCCTCTCATAATTATTATTATTGTTATTATTATTTATTTCTTAGCAGACGCCCTTATCCAGGGCGACTTACAATTATTACAAGATATCACATTATTTTTACAAGATATCACATTGTTTTTACACATTTTTTACATACAATTCCCCATTTATACAGTTGGGTTTTTACTGGAGCAATCTAGGTAAAGTACCTTGCTCAAGGGTACAGCAGCAGTGTCCCCCACCTGGGATTGAACCCACGACCCTCCGGTCAAGAGTCCAGAGCCCTAACCACTACTCCACACTGCTGCCCTTGCCAGTGACTAGCAACATAACTGTCCTTGCTGCTGTGACCCTGCTAGACGTGCACCCCCATGCCTTTCAAATGCTGTTAGATATTTTCCTTTCCCAGTTTCTGGTAGGCTGTTTGCAGTTGTGCTGCTCCCACAGCTTTATAGTGGTGCTGGGATCACATGACTCATCAATGGGTGATGACAAATCCAGTCAGGTTGCTAAGTGTCACCAGAAGAAACATTTCAATACAGCACTTGCATGTAAACCAGATTTTATACTATCGTTCCTCAAAGTGATATAAAGTGGGGTGGAAATCAGTGACTGGTAAATGTGAGTGATATTAACTGGAGTGTGTTAATAATCAATGTGATATTCTCAAGCACTTGTCCTTATTGACACCCACTATATTCACCATGGCAAATTTCAATGTTATGATAATAAAAGGAGGCTGGTATTAACAGGAGTGATGTTAAGCGGGTTTGACTGTATTCTGATCAGAGTTCACTCTAGGAGTTGGTCATGGTTATGAGGGGATGCCCTGCAGAAGAGTGAATGTGTAAGAATGCTGTACAATAACCTCTCTCTTTTTTCTTTAGCTGCTAAAGGAAATATCACAGGAGGGACTCCTTTATCACATCTTAAATTCCACCTGTGTGTTCACACAGTACAGAAACCCTACCACTGTAATGAATGTGATACGCGATTCAGTCGTTTAGGAGACCTTAAAAGACACCAGCGTATTCACACAGGAGAGAAACCTTATCACTGCACAGAGTGTGGGAGGAGATTCAGTCGTTTATCACACCTTAAAAGACACCAGCGGGTTCACACAGGAGAGAAACCTCATCACTGCACAGAGTGTGGGAAGAGATTCAGTCGTTTATCACACCTTAAAAGACACCAGCACACTGACGCAGGCGAGACCCCTCATCACTGCACTGAGTGTGGGAGGAGTTTCACATATTTATGTTCTAAGAAAATCCACCAGCGGACTCACAAAAAAGGGAAATCTGTAGTGAATGTTTGAAGAGTTTCCATCACTCAAACCTTAAAAGACCATAAAATTCACACAAGAGCGAAGCATTAACCCTGCACTGTGGGGAGAAGTTTGGTCAGTTACTGGGTCTGGAAGGACAAAATAACTCACAGAATTTCACAGCCACTCGAGGACACCCTGGGTCAGTTTAGAGGGTTTGGTCCGCACTCAGTATGGTTTAGTGTGAAGAACAAAGTCCACTTGGGGAAATGAACCAGTGGACTCGCTACGGCTGGCAAGAACCGAGTTTGAATTGCTTGCTAAACCTCAATGTGAACAACTACTGAAATCCTTTTGCAAATAGGAAACAAACTATACAAGGTAACCTCACTCCGAAGTAATTATTTCGCACATAGTTTAGTTAATATTCTAAGGAAACAAGTAGAGCAAAAAACAAAATGTCTTGGGGTGAACTACATTAGGTTTACCAGGCATGCTGGGAAAACTGCTGAGAAACAGTCAAGAAAATATTTTGTTTATTTTTCCACACAACAACACCTACACAGGCACGCTGTGATTGTCCCAGTTTTCAGCCTTATTTTTTTTGTCCCGGTTAGAAACAGTACAATTGTTAAATTGTCCCGCTTTTGCTGTTGCATCAATTTTTTTTTAGCGGCATTGAAAAATAAAATCGTCTTCTTGATTATTAGTCAATAAACAGTCTTATTGATTATTTGTTTAATCATTCTGATTATGTGTATATCACATGTTTACATGGCTGATTATTCTTTTGATCTGGCGTTTTGTACATTTGACATGTTTTGACTAGATGACAATGTAAACAAAAACTGCTGTTATGATCTGCAATATATACACCCGATGGTTAACTGTTATTGTGTTATTATATTGTAACAGCTTCAGAGTTACTGTGGTGCCAGTGAATTGAAAAAAAAAAAAGTTTTTCACCCAGGAGATCTGGTGACTCTAAACTACATGGACAGTGCGAGTAAATGAAGCTCTAATAGAAATTCAGTCAGACACAAAAATCAAAGCAGAACTGGACACAAGTCACGGAAATTTGTCAAATTACTTTGTCTAATGCCTACAGTAGGAGAACCGTGCAGTATTGACTAACTGAAACTGCACTATTCTCCTACTCTAGGCATTCAAGGCATGTATTAATTACATTATCTAAGTGATCCCCAGTGCTTTCTCCCACAGCAGTATGTAAGAATCTAAAACACGCTATCAAAAACCAGAGCAATACATTAATCGCTGCCATCTTTCAAGATGTCTTGCAGGATATTGTAAACATCTGGTTCACACAGACTTGTTCAAACAAACTCGGTCCTGAAAAAAAAACCGGGAAAGGACCGGAAAACACTGACTTTAGCTTGCATCCAAACGAACTCGGTCCCATTGCTCACAGATAAGTGTGCACAGCAAGCAGATTGATGCATTGTTTCAAATGAAACTAACCAGACCGAGTCCTGTGAATGCAGCTTAAAATACAAAAATACAAAAGAAGAAACTTGCTTGATAAATAGTGTTACTCCTAATCATGCCAGATCAAAAACTTACACTCAAGGATGGAACATATGAACTACTGCATCTTGTTTGGAACATTCATCATTGCATTGGCCATTCTGATTTTTTACGAGTTACGTCACGTTAGTAATCTGTAAAATAGATTGGAATTGCGTCTGCAAGATTCCACTTTCGTCTCCTGCATTGCTGAGTCTCCTAGTTTGAACATTAGGATTATTATCTGTAACTCCTCACTAGTGACCAAGTCTCCAGCTCTTTCAAATCAATGCTAAGCTTTGGTCAATTCTTAACGTCACACCTCAGATATAGTTTTGTTGACAGGCTGTGACAATTGAAATATTTTATTTTTTTATCAGTAACCTGAGAATGAACGCCAAAGGTGCACACCTTGAAAATCTCCCCTTTTTGAATTTTTATTTGGGTAATTCATTTTGTTTTAAGTGTTTTATTTTAGATCACATCTAGGGGGACACACAAAGGGACACCATCTTAAATTGTAGAGTACAACTCACTGGACAAACCATCCCCGTATTCTGCTTTACAAAAAATATTTTAAAGTATTTACTCTTAACTGAAATATTCCCTTTTATATGTTTCCTTGTATGTCATGAATCCAAAATAAACTGAGAAAAAAACTTCTTGAAAAGCCTTGCGCACAATGTGCCCTCCTTTTTAAAGGCTGAGTTGCACTGCAGTTGTTCTGAGGATGTGTTGCCTGTTCCCTTCATGCTTTCTCATTAAAATGCTGCAAGAGAAACTCTAAATAACCAGATTAATAAATATAACAAGGATACTGTATGGAAGCCTATCACATGAAGTCTGGTCATGGGGAGAGAGCTTCTGGAGGAGGATTTGTTTCATTGCCTTGCTGTCTGAACTGATATAAGTTACAAATAGAAACAATCCCAATGGTGTATATACAGTTATGGGTAATGGGGATTCTCCAGGTGTAGATGTTTGCCAGTCCATGTTGGAGTCTGGCAGGTTCCATATGCATGCTTCTGTTTGTCTCGTTGCTCTACAGTAATACATGAATGATAAGTTAGGCTACAGCGGTTTATTTGTTCTTTTTAAACTCCTTTCCATTTCACGTCTGCTGCGTTCTGCTGTACCACACTTGATTTAGTCTGTTTGCTCATGTGTGTTTTGTATTGGTGTTGTTGTCTGGACATGTTTGTGTATTGCTGTTGATTGAGTTGGATAAGAGACTCCTTTCTGTTTGAAGGAACACTGGATGGGTTCTGTGTAACCTTCCTCAGATGAGGTGGAATCATCCCCAACACAAAACAAAGATAAATGACAGTCAATAATTTATCAAATAAATGATATCAATATTATGATTAAGTGTCGATGTGCTAAATGGGTTGTACCAGGACAAATCACCCTGAAGAATATTAGATTTAACACCACCAGCTCCGATTTAGGGTTGTTGATGGCAAAAAAATAAAAATATGCGGAAAATATGCAAAAATAATTTGATAATATATTTTAAAAAGAGTTCCCAAATGTTGTTGGCCAGCTGCCAGGCTCCTTGCAAACCGCAGCCCAATTAACTCGACACAACCTCAACTCAACTGCCAGTGTCAGTCGCGCACTGTCTGAAATAAACCTTGAAGCATCCCGCTTACTTCAAATGCAAAAGGGGATGAAATGCATTTTAATTTGCAGCAAATCAAAGTGTAAAAGGGCCTAAATAAATACTCATTACTGTGGTATGATTTTAGCCGAGGCACGCGCCTCGGGTGCCTGCCTACGGCCTTGCAAACAGGTTATTATCAATAGCTCATGGATATAGAAGGCTTCGGCTGGACACGCCCATGGCAGCAACAGTATGCAACCCGGGCGGCCATATTGCCTAGGTAAGGAACCTCATTCTCTATAAAGTAACACATAGGAGCGGAGTTAGAGAAGAGGCGTTTAGTTGTGGTTTAAACTTTGACTTGTTCCAGTAATACAGTAACTAACATTACGTGAAAATATTGATTTACATACATAAAAACGACTGTGTATTTGATTGACTTTTTTAAATAAAACCATAGATTAAAAGGGTAACAACTACTAATAATTTTTTCCCAAAAGAGGAGGTCTTTATGACAAATACTAATGAATTTATTTGGAATGACTGACAATTTTTACAATCCCAAACCCGAGATGACAGGCTTTTTGATTTTATCATTTACTAAATAAAATGTTTACATTCCTTTAAATTTCTGAATCTCTATCCTCATGATTGACTTTTTTATAGTGAAGTATAACTACCATAGATATAAAAAGGTTCTATATCTATTGATAACTTAAACTAATACAATGTCATTTGCATCCCAAAATATCAAAAATGTTGTTAAAATATTTGCATTTTATGATACAAATACTAATTTATTTATTTGGAATGGCTGATTACAATTTGATAGACAATCAAAACAAACCCGAGATGACATTGCTTCCATATCTATTTTATCATTTACAAACAAACCGAAAAGTGTTTCCTATTCCCTTTAAAAGTCTGAATCTCCTCTTTCCAATGACGTATCGCAAGCAGAGCTGTCTCTCACTGTGCCTGAGTAAAAAGATTTAAAGGGCCTGGTCACCAGCAGGACATTGAACATTTATTTAAATTAAACATGCAGTACGTCCAACAAAGTGTTTTTATTTAAATGTAATATTTAAACAGCACTTGTATTACAATGACACGTATTCTGCATCTCTGTTGAAAATATCACAAAAATGTTGTTAAAAAAATAAAATAATTTGCATTTTTATTGTTATATAAAAAACACACTCTGAGAATTGTGACAGATAAACCATAATCAATGTTTTGAATCAATCTTCATAACAATAAATTCTGCTAGAAAAACTAATTATATTCAAGCAAAATAAACACTTAATTCATGAAAAACCAGTATACAGTATATTTAAATAATAAATAGATATATATATTTGATATATAAATGACCTGGAGGATTTCTTTTTGTAAAATTGGGATTTTTCATTTAACAGTAATGTTGTTGAAAAAAAGAGATTCTGGGATCAATCTTCACAAGCAAGATTGTTGGCCTCCTCATTTTGCTTTCTTTCTGGGATCTACTACTAGCAACCAAATGAGCAAGATGGGCCGATTGGCCTCCTTTCGTTTGTAAACTTTCTTATGTTCTTATGTTCTTGTTGAAAAACAAAGCTGGAATGCAGTTGTAACATGTAGAGTTGCAGGATGTAGCGGCGAGGAGTCTTCTTCAGGATGTAGATACGTACGATGCTTGAATGTGTTCCCATTGCAAGCGAAGGCTCAATGGTGCCCGAGCTACCTCTCTCTCCTCTGTCCTAATTCTCCTCGACCTCTCTGCTGCCTTTGAACCCCTATTCAAAATAATGACCTGGGGATCTCTGGCACTGCTCTGGCCTTTCTTTAAATAATAACAAGGTAAGTGGAGCAAGGTACTCATCCACCAGTCCCCCAAAGTCTTGGGTCCTCTCCTGTTATTTATCCCTGGGCCCTCATCCTATGGTTTCTAATTTATATTTAAATACCATTTCTATTGATGATGCTCGTTCTCCTTCTTGTGACTCCACCATCTCCTCCAGATCTCTACCTGTCTGTCTGCTATTCCTGGGAGCTGTCAGTTCAAACTCAACCTCTCTCAAATATATATATCCTTATATATATTTAAGGATCCTCATCTCTCTCTCTGTTCCTCTGGAATCTACCAGCATGTCCCTCTTCCTCCGCTAAAACCTCTGAGTCACCCTGGATGCCTGTCTTATTCCCAGCAATCTCCAAAGAACGATTCTTTTGAGCAACATCCAAAAAAAGAAACAAGGACCCAGGGGTCCACAAATGGTACTCTCCCGATTAGACTACTGCAACTCCCTCCTGGGGCCTCCATCGTCCGCCAAAACAGCTCAAAACTCTGAGCCCGCCTGGTGTTCTCTCTTTTACACAGAGAATTGTGACTCCACTGGGAACCAACACCCATCCAGTTCAAACTGTTGTTGAAGATGCCTTGACCAGACTGCACCCAGCTACCTCAGGATACTCCGCCTGCAAGAAGACTGGCTCTACCTTGCTCCCCTGCCTCAAAGCCGCTCCTTCTCCATTCTGGTGGTGGAATGACCTTCCTACAGATGTCAGGACTGCCCAGTCCCTGACCAACCTTAAATGACCTCTTCAAACAGCACCTGTAGAACTCCTCTGTTTGTATCCTGGGACACTATCACCCTTCATTTAAATGTGCTTTTTTGCTTTTATCTGCCCCTATTTTACTGCATTTAATCCTGTACTTCAGAATACTGTAATCTGCCAAGTGTTTAATGTATTTTGTATTTAATCATATCCTGATGTAAAACTATTTAATCATGGATTATCTGTTGTATTATTGAATTGTGGTTTGTCACACTTGTAGAGTTGAACAAAAGTTATTGTATTTCTTGCTCTTATTGTATTACTTGTATTTAACACTTGAAAAAGATACGACTGTAAGTCGCCCTGGATAAGGGCGTCTGCTAAGAAATAAATAATAATAATAATAATAATAATGGTTACTTCATGGCAAGATGAGTCCGAATCCAAGAGTCCAAACAGAACAAGTTAATACATGTTTCTCTTTAAATATAGCGCCCAAGGAAGAGTTTACATTGGTGATCCAATCACTTCCGGGTAAGACAGGAAGCTAATCCCTGACCGAAATCAGTCCTTTCATTTGCTTTCAAAGTTTAAATGACACTTCCTTTTACACAAGCAATGTGTGTCATTAACACGGGGAGCGACCCTCTTCCATGGAGAGAGAGAGAGAGAGAGAGAGAGAGAGAGAGAGACCAGGATTCAAAGCATTTATAGAACAAAACTAGTTATATTGCTCATAGAATGATAAAAATGTCAGTTTCATTCTCTTAACTAAATTACTGTTACAAGCATGTTAAACACGTTATACAATAATTAAAGTAAAATAATGTAAGAATTATTTTCACTTTAAACTTCATTGAAACACAATAAACATTTCAACTGTATTTGGGTAACATACTTAAACAACTCTTAAACTTGTGTACGCAAGACTTGTTAAAATGCTTCTAAAACCAATTAAAATCTGATATTACTTGTTTGTCACATTTGTCTGGTAGTTTTAGTAAATCTAAAACCCTGAGATTTGTTAAACAAGTTCACATGCCCTTGTAAAGGTTTGTTTTTCATTAAATTTTTAAAATAAGGACAAACGTTCCATGTTTCATGGTAACAATTCAAGTCATGGCACCTCGTAACCACCAGATGTCGTACTTCTTAACCCTTTATAGGAAGAAAATGGTATATTGGCTTTCAGACAGACATTCTTAATTAACAGATATGAATCAGCTATCAAGAAACAGCAAGTAATCAAAACTAAAACCAGTTTAGATCTGTACGACCCCATTACTAATATCTAGTCCTTTGAATTATACCTAGAATGTTATGGGAGAAGGTTGGGGGAAGGCAAACTTAATTAACATCACAGTATCTTAAGCCTCATAGTTTCAGATTTCAAATGTCATTTTTACAAAGTACATTCAATTACAACTATGAATTTCTCCCACACCGTATGGGTTGAATATACAGACTTCTCAGGGGTTGGAGGCACTCGGCTTCACCTCGTATCACACAACGCCCCAAAGCGTCTGTATATTCAATGTACACAGATACCCTCTCAGCATTATTGCATACTAGAAATGTACTTTATAATGTAACGGCTTCAGAACAGTTTACTATTGATAGATCTGTATCATCTGTAGACATTAACCACAGTTTTTATATTAAGATGCTGTTTAAAAAAAAAAAACTGGAATTTTGGAGTGCAGGTGTACACACACTCACATTCTGCCTAAACTTTCACAACTTGCAATTGTGTCTTTAAAGAGAACAGGAAGACATCCAAGACTTCCCACAGCGCGTTCAGCGATAAGGTTTCTCTCCTGTGTGAATTCACGGATGTATTTCAATGTGTTTGACTGACTGAAACTCTTCCCACAGTCAGCAGAGACATTTGGTTTCTCTCCTGTGTGGATTCGCTGGTGTATCTGCAAGCTGTCTACGAGGCTGAAACTCTATTCACAATCAGAACAGTGAAAAGGCTTCTCTCCAGTGTGGATTCGCTGGTGTCTTTTCAAATTGCTTGACAGGCTGAAACTCTTCTCACAGTCAGCACAGACATGTGGTTTCTCTTCTGTGTGAATCCTCTGGTGTCTTTTCAAAGAGCCACACTCCCTGAAACTCTTCCCACAGTCAGCACAGATGTGGTTTCTCTCCAGTATGGATTCGCTGGTGAAGCTTCAGGTTTTGTAAATATCTGAAACTCTTCCCACAGTCAGCACAGACATGCAGTTTCTCTCCAGTGTGGATTCGCTGGTGAAGTTTCAGGTTTTGTAAATCTCTGAAACTCTTCCCACAGTCAGCACATTCATAAGGTTTCTCTCCAGTGTGAATTCGTTGGTGTTTTTTCAAATAGCTTGACTGACAGAAACTCTTCCCACAGTCAGCACAGATATACTGTTTCTCTCCAGTGTGGATTTGCTGGTGCAATTTAAAGTTGCCTGACTGTCTGAAACTCTTCCCACAGTCAGCACAGTGATATGGCTTCTCTCCTGTGTGAATTAACTGGTGGTTTTTAAGATGTGCTAACCGGTTGAAACTTTTCCCACATTTACTACACAGATGCGGTTTATCTCCTGTGTGGATTTGCTGGTGTATTTTTAAACTGAATGGCTGACTGAAACTCTTCCCACAGTCAGCACAGACATTTGGTTTCTCTCCAGTGTGGATTTGCTTGTGAAGTTTCAGGTTTTGTAAACGTCTGAAACTCTTTCCACAGTCAGCACAGACATATCCTTTCTCACCAGCGTGGAGTCGCTGGTGAAGTTTCAGGTTTTGTAACTGTCTGAAACTCTTTTCACATTCTGTACAGGACAGAGAGCCCTGCAAGCTGCTTGTTTTAAAATGGTTACCCTCCTCTTTAACATGGACAGGATCTAGTTCAGGAAGCTCCTCTTTAACATTGGACAGGCTCCATCTCTGAATCCTGCCTTTCCAAGGATAACCCAGCTGTACCTTCAGAACTGAGAGGTGGTGTTTCACGGTGCTGTGGTGTCTGAAATCTGCCCCGCATTCATGACAGTTATATGGAGTCTTTCCAGTGCCTGTTTGCTGCTGTCCGTTCAGGATTCCTGACTCCCTGAAAGTCTTCACACATCCAGCACAGCGATGCAGAGTCTTTCCAGAGATGATGTTTGCCCCACATCCATTTCCTGCTTAAGGGTTTCAGAATAACCCTTTAAAACCTCTCTAGTACAGGAGTCTCCTCATCCATGGAGGACAGGACTCTCCTTTTTAAGACAGTTTAGGACTCTCCCTTTAATAGGATTCTAGTGCAGGACCTGCAATGGACTGATTCTAGTACAGGCTTAAGGGTTTAGAATTGAGAATAACCCTTTGAATACGGACTGATTCTAGTACAGGACTCTCCTCTTTAATATGGACTGATTCTAGTACAGGACTCTCCTCTTTAATATGGACTAATTCTAGTGCAGGACTCTCCTCTTTAATATGGACAGGCTCCATTGTTGAATCTTCTCTTTCACAAGGATAACCCAATATTGTCTTCTGAACAAATTTCCTAAAAAAAAAAAAAAAAATTACAACCTGTTACAATCCCTTTGTTAAATTCAAAGAACGTGCCTTACCAACTCCAGACTCCATTCATTACCATGTTCACAAATGTGCTGTACTGAGTGAGATGAAGGAGAGATGGATGAAAATCAAGGAAACAAAGACAGTTCTAAACAGAGAAATATTCAAATATGTTCATATATGCTTATAAAATTACAGCATTTCTTTCACACAAGACAAAGGTTATTGAAGAAAAGTTTGACAGATTTGATAATTTAGTTTCCTTTTAGTACAACGTAAGATTTGCATGTATACTTTGTAGTGCTTGTAAGCACCCACAGAACTAACCATGTGGGTGGGTCTCAACTAAGTGTCTGTTAGCATAAAAACTTCGGGAGGGGCGCTGCGTACACTCAGGAGGAGAGAGTCCGCTCTGCAGGAACCACAGCTACACAACCCTGAAATTGCAAACGGTGCTTGTGAAGGCAATGCCCAGCAATGCCCGGCCGTATGAAGCAGCAGGAGTCGTTGTATGAATACCGACTCATCAGTAGGTTAATTAGGGGATAGTGATCCCATGTGATGTATAGCGAGGGTTACACAGTGTAGCCGGTTCCTGGAGCGGGACACCTCGTTTTAAGGCTAGTGCTCGCCCTCTGGGGCACCTTTTATTTGTAGTTTTTGTACTGTGTTTTATTTTGCCTTTTGTACAGTCTTCTGTGTCCTCTGTGCATTGGTAGCGTCACATGACCAGCCAAGCAGCAGGCTGTCGGTGTCAGTGTTCACCAGCAGAGGGTGACAAAGGAACCAAAAGAAAACAAGTTGCTGTTGCAATCGCAAAGACTGTGAGGCGGGCGCTAAAGGAGCATCCTCACCTGTTGTTCCTGTGTGGACCACACGGGGTGCGGCCTTTTTCGTACCAAGAGATATACTACTTGGAAGACTTACCTGTTCAACTGGAAAACGATTGCAAACTACATTTCCCGACAGCCCTTGTGGATTATAAAGAAAGTGAACAAGTGACAATTACCTGCAGAGACTTTCTGTTCCGAGACCAGATTTACTGTTACCAGCAGTGACTGGATGGAACTTTGACTGGACTCTGTTTGCTAAAGCAATACGTTTTTCCTTGCAACGAGGACAGCTTGTGGGCAGCAGTGTGGAGTAGTGGTTAGGGCTCTGGACTCTTGACCGGAGGGTTGTGGGTTCAATCCCCAGTGGAGGACACTGCTGTTGTACTGTTTGAGCAAGGTACTTTACCTAGATTGCTCCAGTAAAAAAAAAAACCCAACTGTATAAATGGGTAATTGTATGTAAAAATAATGTGATATCTGTATAATGTGAAATAATGTATAATGTGATATCTTGTAACAGTTGTAAGTCGCCCTGGATAAGGGTGTCTGCTAAGAAATAAATAATAATAATAATAACACTATGTAAGCAATAGAGAGGGTTGAAGAAGTGAGATTAGTGGGCAGGTTTTCTTCTGTTTTGTTTATTTTCATAAATGTTCTGTTGAGTCTTTTGAACTTTGTTTAAGGAAATAATAAAACTGCCTATTCTTCAACCTCACAAACTGCCTCGGTGTCACCTCTCATGCTGCCAGTTGGCTACCACATTAAAATACAGAACATACATAGGAGGCTGTGTGGTCCAGTGGTTAAAGAAACGGGTTTGTAACCAGGAGGTCCCCGGTGTTGAGAACACTCTTAAGAGACACCAGCAAGCATACTTTGCAATAATCAACACTAGAAAAGACAAAGGCGTGTACTAACTTCTCGGCATCAGATAAAGACAGGATAGAACGCAATCGGGCAATATTACGTAAATGAAAAAAATGCCACCCTGGTGACATTCTGCACATGGGACGCAAAGGCCAGACTAGGGTCAAAAATAATATCAAGACTTCTCATTTCAGAACTAGACCTAATCTTAAGCCCATCAATAACCACACTAAAGTTGTCGAGTTTTCTCAATTAATGCTGAGAGCTAAGTATCATTACCTCAGTCTTATCACCATTCAACTGTAAAAAGGTGTGTTGCATCCATAGTTGAATTTCTGTTAAGCAATCTGCAAGTCCAGAGACAGTGAAATCAGTGCCAGGTTTAGTCTGCAGGTAAATTTGAGTATCATCAGCATAAGAATGAAAAGTGACACCATGATGACAAATTATCTGGTCAAGTGGTAGCATATAAATGCTAAAAAAGAGGCCCCAATATACAGCCCTGAGGGACACCAAAGAAGTATTGGACTCGAAACCTCCCATTGGCACGAATTGCTTTCTTTCAGACATATGGGATCTGACCCAACGAACAGCAGTGCCAGAAATCCCAACACAACTTTCCAAACGGTCAAATGCAGCAGTAAAGTGTAAAAGAACCAGAATGGATAATGGATAATATTATGCTAAGGATTATAATACAGTGACACCCCTTAATGCTACGAACAAATTTTAAAAAACGGAAGCAGTCCTACCTGCAGGAACGAGCAAGGAGGTGCCGTTTGGGAGAAGCAGGACGGTCCAGCAGAGCAATGCATTTTGCTTCAGTTACATCTGGCATAGCTATGTACATGTTGCAGTGCCTCTGAGCAAGGGAGCTGACAAACTTGTAAATACAGCGATTAACTGTGGTTTTATGCACACCAAACACATTGCTAACTACCCTGTACTCAGCTGAGTAACCCTAACCCTGTACTCAGCTGAGTAACCCTAACCCTGTACTCAGCTGAGGATGCCAGCCTAGACAGTATCACAGAGCAATCGCCACTCTTTTTCCCACTGGCACAGGAGGCAGTATGTAATTCCTTTTTGGTTGCAGATCTTCCTTTATCAGTTCCGCTATGATGCTGAATTTTGCCATGGTGACGCGAAATGACTCTATCCACTGCAGATCTGTGAAAGAATGATGAAGCACAACCTCTTCCAACCAGCAAGATGGACAAGTATGTGTCCTAACAATCCTTTCGTTAGCCAGTGGCATTAGATAACAAAAGAGTTGCTGGTAGAGGATGTTTGGAGGTTCAAGCTTCCAAAACAAAGGGAAAACATCCACTGTTCCTAATCCAGACAGCCTTTGGAGCATACGTGGAAGATGTGTGGCACAGAGGTTTAGAATCCTATGTCTCCACCGGTTTTCAGCCATGGTGATCTGCAATACCTGTGTTGGTCAGTTTCATTTTATACCTCCCAGTTAATTTTTAATACATGAGTCGTAAGATAAATGATGTTAAACGGATTCAGTACTAACGACATGACACCCCACAAATTACATTTAAAAAACAATTTAAGAACATAAAAACATAAGAAAGTTTACAAACGAGAGGAGGCCATTCAGCCCATCTTGCTCGTTAGTAGCTTATTGATCCCAGAATCTCATCAAGCAGCTTCTTGAAGGATCCCAGGGTGTCAGCTTCAACATTACTGGGGAGTTGGTTCCAGACCCTCACAATTCTCTGGTAAAATGTTTTGGCAAGAGTAGTAAAACACATTATTAACCAAGTATGCACAGGGTATTTAGCTTTATTACAGCAGCTTAGATTCACTTGTGTACCCGTTCTCTGCGCATGGAAACCACATTTTTACAAAATGTCACAAGTAATTTTCAAAAACAGCGTACTTTACACATAGCTAATTTACATATCAACCCCCACCTTTCTTATTCGTTTGCATGACGTCGCGTGAAAAGCCAGGTTTACTCGAGTAAAATAAACTGAGCGAATGGAAACCAAGAAAAGCATTTTACACGAGACATATTTCTCGAGCTATAAACAACACGCATGGAAAATCCACCATTGTGGTCCATAGTAAACATAAACGTGTTAGTACTGTATGGACACATTAAAAGGACATTAACACATGTGCTTTTTACAGGTTATGTACGCAAATACATTTGTAAAGATAAAAGCAAAATCGCAAATACAGAAAATAGATATTCAGTCATAAGAAACTCATCATGCAAAACTTCTTTATGGTATATTTTGCCAAAAATGTAACCAAGTAAAATCTGTACGAGAGACAGGTACAACATTAATATATTTGTAATATAAGTTAACTGCTCTTTGTTGAACCCGCTCTTACATGTAATTATTTACTGCATTCTCTATCTTTTGCTCTTATTTGAATTTGATCTTTGCTACTGATTTTATTGTACTTTACAACTGTTCTTATCTGTATTGTGATATTCTGTAATGTGATACTTTACAATGTGATATTTTGTAATGTGATACTTTATACTGTGATATTTTGTAACAATTGTAAGTTGCTCTGGATAAGGGTGTCTGCTAAGAAAGAAAGAGAAAGAAAGAATAATAATAATAATAATAATAATAATAATAATAATAATAATAATAATAATAATATAGAAGAATACAGAATCACCTATCAAAAATAAGAAATAAAAAGTAAATGAATCAATAGTTCAACACGTTATAAAAAACTGAACATACCATGAATGAGCTACAATGTGTAGTTTTAGAAGAAATTAGATCATTTTAAATACAGAAGAATAAAGGACAATAAATGAATAAATAGACTCAATGCCGCGATGCCTGGAGGTTTAAATAGAAAGGAATAGCAGATTGTTACATCATTAACTATGTAGGAAATGACATCACAGCAGTGTGGAGTAGTGGTTAGTGCTCTGGACTCTTGACCGGAGGGTCGTGGGTTCAATCCCAGGTGGGGGACACTGCTGCTGTACCCTTGAGCAAGGTACTTTACCTAGATTGCTGCGGTAAAAACCCAACTGTATAAATGGGTAATTGTATGTAAAAATAATGTGATATCTTGTAACAATTGTAAGTCGCCCTGGATAAGGGCGTCTGCTAAGAAATAAATAATAATAATAATAATAATAATAATGACACATTCATAGATTTAAATAGAAATAAGTGAATGTAGTCACCACGGCATCAAAAGCCTATAAGCACCTCCACTGTTTGTTTTCAACACACTTTCCCTTGAAAAAGGTGGCTCTTTTGTGCAAAAACTCATATATATATATATGGTTTAGTTTATATTTTCTTTGCTGGTCTGTCTATAACTTATATTTAACACAACTTAACATTTTTAATAGCAAAAAGTCACAATGGTGAAAGACCTACAAGCATCAGATGCATGTAACCCTACTAATTATTTGGGACTGCAAACCCTTTATTTTGAACAGTGCAATACACATTGCTGTGCATTGCCTGTAATTATTGTTTGGTCACCAGACCTGGATTACAAATTAAATCTATTTTCTGATTGGATTATCACTGTCTGCCTCTTCCTTGCGCACCACATCACTCCTACACCTGTACCCAACTAACCACATTGCCACAAGATGTCATCACGCAGCTTCACCGAGCGCTTTTAAGCGGTACTGTAGCTGGGATACCTATTCAGTAAAAACAGGACTTCAATTCAACTCAAATAAATCACAGTAATACACAGCGCTCCCCCTCCTTTCCAGGGTCCGAGCTTCACTACAGTACAGAGCTGAGAAATAACATTAAGACTGACAGAGCAACTTCTTCAACAAATCCACACTTCAAATAAAAACTAGTGGGAAATGCTTTCACAGAGCAGGACTGAGGCGTACACTGACAGTGCGAGTCATAAACACACAGGCAGCGTTTCTCTTTATATATTTCAAATAAACGACTTCGGTTTTGACAGCGCGTACATTAGACCATAATGTGCAAAGTGGGGGGTGCGTCTAGGACTAGAGGAACTTCTGTTAAAATGTAAACTTTTTTTTCTTTTTAAAGGATAGAAAATATTAAATAAATACACAAAGGAAAGGTAATTAATCCAAGCTGTTAACTTTCAAATGCGCCACTGACAATCACTACAGGACTTACATGCTTACCTTCCAGTATATGGAAGTGTAGTGTAGGATATATTGAAAAATAAGAACTGTCTTCAAAAGGCAGAGACTTGTGAATACGACCAAACAGCAATCAGCTTTTCAGAGATCTTCAGAGCATGGATCACGTCAGCTTGCAAGATCAATGGTATCTAATGGGGTCTTGCTCTGGGCTAATATAGGATGTTCTCTCCATTGAATACATCAGAAGTCCCAAGTACATCGAATCAGCACTCGGCCTTGACATTTCTTACCTTTAAGTTAATGATACATTCTAGAAGGACCTGGTCAACTCCTTTTTCAAAACTGATTGGATATAACTTTTTGCCAAAAAACATTGGAACATGATTTCATCGCTCTCTTTTTCCAACTCCTCCTTTTTCTAAAAAGTCAGGTGGACCGTAGTTCACAGAATCCTTGCTATAATATAATGCAAGTATATGTGTATATGTGAGAGATGTTTTTAACATGTAACACCAGCTCTAAAAAATATATGTCCCTCTTAGCCGTATATTATTACCTTTTCAGTGTGTTGTCAATGGGCCAGTTTTACTTCATATACAAATGTGTGTTAACAAAGTATGGGACAAAGACTGTCTTTGAATAAGCATACAGTGGTCAGTTCAGTTATTTTCATTTAAATTTTAAACTATAATGAACATGTTAAGTATAATAGCCTTATTCAACTGTGTCGTTCTCGTATGCCTGACCTCTCTGTTTCTAAAAGTTGCTGCTCAAGCAGGATTCAGAAACCCTTTTACTTGCCAAGACTATTGTTTTGATTAATATGAAACACCATTGAAAGCACTTCTCCAAATTCACCGCATGAAGTCAGTTTTCTCCGAAAGAAAGTCGCTACTTATTTGATAAGAACTGTGACTGGACACAACTCCCCTAATTCATGGAATTCTATTAGGTTTTCTTATTATAGAAAGACCTTGGATTCAAAACTGCGGACGACAAGTAAATCTCACTTTGACTGCCAAAAAGAACCTTCCATATCTAGCACCGCTCTGCTTGCAAGCAGATAAGGGCAAGGCTATTTTTCTGTAGGTTTTTTTGTGTACTAAAATTATTGAATACAGTTTACACTTTATTTGTCTAATATTCCAACCTAACAGTTCCTGTTTTTTATTGCAGTAAAACTTTTATGTAAACGAAACATTTATATTCTTTAATTTAATGGATATTGTAATGTCTAAAAGATTTTTTGTTTAGTTGGAGAAACTGAACTAATTCTTCAATTGATTAAATTAAATGCTCGCTCCTGCTTTTACAGTCTGATTGTATTACAGTTGAGCCTTAAACAAGCAAACAGTTGTTAGTTTAAATGTTATGTTTCTTATTAGATCCAAGTACTTAAAACATATTATTTCTCTTCAGAGTTTTGTCTCTCTATTATTAGATCAAAACATTTTATTTAAAACCTCTATGCTTAGTAACAACACAATCAAATAAAATCAAATAGGTCTTTTTAGTTTCAAATATCGTTCTGTCTAAAAAGGGTTATCCTTTTGTTTTTGCTAATTTGCAATACCTAGCCTCCATGTTTAGTTCCCCAAGATGCCTTTCTTTCAGGGTTACAGACTTCCACGAGTGTATGTGCACTAATAACAAAGGCACATAGACAAGCTTTTTTTTTCTAATATTAACACTTGTTCAGTTTTCTTAGTTCAAATCATTGTAACCTGTTCAGAATTTGCTGCAATATTATGTATGCTGGTTTTATATTCTTTAAAACACAGTACAATTATTACAATATTCTGACAGTGTCAGTTATTATTATTATTATTATTATTATTATTATTATTATTATTATATTTATTTATTAACAGACACCCTTATCCAGGGCGACTTACAATTATTACAAGATATCACATTATTTTTTACATAAAATTACCCATTTATACAGTTGGGTTTTTACTGGGGCAATCTAGGTAAAGTACCTTGCTCAAGGGTACAACAGCAGTGTCCCCCACCTGGGATTGAACCTACAACCCTCCAGTCAAGAGTCCAGAGCTCCACACTACTGCCCTGTTAGTACTGAACTTCTGTAATATGTTCTTTCAACAATAATAATGTTATTTGTATAACACTAAATTATGTTATAACATGTATTTCTAATTCAGTTACTTCAGTATAACAGTTGCTCCTAGAAATGGTAATATTATTTTACTGAATTAAGTCTGACCTCTTTCTCTGTTCATACAAAATCCAGGTTTTAAGACATCCTAGCCTTTTGCCAATTATTTGGAGACATGAAGTAATGAAAGTAAAGTAACAAAAGAAGCTACTTTTTCTCATAAAACTGGAATATGTTAACAAGGCCTTATGATAAGAGCCTGCCAAGTTTGACTCCTTCCAGCAGGTGCTTTCATAGACTGCACACAACAACTATTATTATTATTATTATTATTAGTTCATTTAACAGACGCCTTTATCCAAGGCGACTTACAGAGACTAGGGTGTGTGAACTATGCATCAGCTGCAGAGTCACTTACAACTACGTCTCACCCGAAAGACGGAGCACAAGGAGGTTAAGTGACTTCCTCAGGGTCACACAATGAGTCAGTGGCTCATTGTGAGAAAACTATCCATTGTTTTCTACAGAGTATGCAGATCTTTTTGAAAGGAACATATACAGTATTATTATAATTATTGACAAAGAGTATATCATATTACTTCAATCAATACAGGCCAGTTTAAATCATCCAATTCATGTCTAATGACTCAGCACGTTCCCAGCAGGATTGGAACTCTGCACCAGGCTCAACTCGGACTGGTTCTGCAAACACCACGACAGGCCTGTGTATCCAGCGTTTTACATCACAGGTGTGGGCAACCAGGGACTTTACGTGATACCTGCAAAAATTTCAATCTTGCTAGCTGGGCTCCCATCTCTACATTTTCATTCCCATCGTCAGTGGGCAAACACATTTTAACTGAATCTGGGTCCATCAAAGAACCGCACACCCTTGCAACCGAGGCCTTCCATGCAAAAGGATCTAATGACTTCTAGCACAAAAGGGACGTGCCGGAACCATCTGTGACAGCAGTTACCGAACATGTTACCAATCACAAGGACTATGATTTCCCAGTGTTATGTCTGTATGGCCAGTCTTCGAGGAGAATTTGTCATGTGCTTAGTGATGTCATTGCTGATGTCATTGATGTTGTCCCTGAGACTGGAGAGGTGGGGACAGCAACGACTGTACCCGAGGCTGGAGAGGCGGGGGTCAACTTTGAACAGTAGTGCTGAGGGCAGTGATTCTTCATGTTGTGTGGCTTTGTCCACTCTCTCTAGAAAGATCATGTAAGAATCATGCAGATTTTTAGGCAGTCTGATGCGTTGTGTGCATTGTGTATCATTACACTGAAACCATTGCTCATCTTTTCGCACCCAGGCAACATAGTGACCATGGCTGATGGTTTTCCCTTTGTGGAACACAACTGCCAGAGTTTAAAATGTTTTCCTATCAATTACAACTCTGTCATGCTTGAAATTGGCAAGCGTTGTATTAGTTGAAATATCATATCATTTTAATAAACTATTAACATACATGTCAACCCCTAAGTGTTCATACCAGGGAGACCCCTGCTGAAAAACCTGGCGATTAATGAAAAACCTTAACCTAGACCACTATATTTTGTGTATGTTTTGTGTATGTTTTTTTGTTCTTTTGTGGGGGCGGGGGCGGGGGGGGTGCTGGTGACGGATCAAGATTTTTGTACGTGGCTGACAGCTACGCCACTCACTTAAGGGCTATGCACACCGGGAGCGAAGCAAACGACACGAATACAGCACGAGTACATAAAAAAACACAACTGTAGCTAGTCATGAAAAGACTAAAAGTGATACGGAGCAGTATGTTTATTTTCTAACGCAGCACAAGTGACATTCCAGATAGGTCATTTTCGGTAGGAATAAACGTATAAAATGCATCCATGTCTTTACAAAATCATTTTCATTTCGGAATATTCTTTTAAAAACTGTAAACAGGAGCATGTTATCATTCATGTCTTGTTGTCAACGATCATTGTGTTATTGTTAAACTTTGCTAAATGTGGACCTCAGTACATACCTCTGAATGTGATCTGTACTGTAACAGTGTCGTTGCTTGCAATTGCTGTAGTAGCTGCATGCTAGAGGTTGCGTCCCCACCAGTTTAATTTAATCTTAATTGTATAATAAGCAACACTATACACAGGGTCACTTTCATTTTTCACGTTTCATTATTTAAAAGCACAGAGAAGTTCACAGTTTTAATACCGATAGCAGCATAGATGTGTTTGTGGAATTGAACAGAATCATTGAACGCCACGACCGTACCATAACAACAAAAGAGAAGGGGGAAATGAAAATAGTATGTCCTAAATTAAAAACATATTACTAGTTTTCCCAAGTGTTGAAAGCACACAAACAAAAACAAACAAATATTATCACTGATTACCAGTTTTAATCCAGACAGAAACACGGATGTGACTCGTGTGTGCTGAACTATATGTTCCATGTCTCCCTATTCAGTGCTATGGAACGGTCGCAAGTCCCTCTGCCTAGCAATGACGTCATACAGTTATATTTGGGGTTCAATTTCTGTAAAACTAGGACCCCTCCGAAAAATGTTAATACCCCGTCGCACATCTACACCCCCGGGACAAAGTGTGTGCGAGCGTGGTTCTTTAATTTGTTATACTTTCTGAGATACAGGTGTATAAAAACCCGTCTTACTCACTTCTTAAAAATAAAAAAAAATCTATTTTTTTACGCCACTCTATCTCAAAAAGTATTCAACCAAGTGCCACCCCGTTCACAGGCTTTGTTCAGCCTGCCAATCCGACCACACAAACACTTTCACGCATATCGGTGGAGTTTTATCCCCTTTTTGAGCTGGTTGTAAAATCGACTTTAAACAGGAACTTCTTTCATACCTTAACTATGTCTGCGCGTTACATATTTAAGATATATATATATATATCAAGTTGTTTTCAGTACAACTAATAAGATGTAAGTCTATGTACCTGTTAACAAATGGAATAAAAATAATTTGTATTTAAAAACAACTTACTCGTTAATTCAGCTATGCGGCCCTCCTCTCGGTCCTTCAGGTAAAAATATTGTGAGGGACCGAAGCGAAGGTAAACCCGCCCCCTTTTGCCCCTGCCATTGGCTGCTGGGTCAATCTGTCCTGAGGAAGCCTCTGATGATTGGACTCGCTGGGGCGCTCCTAACCAATCTAGCCTCAGCTCTGTGGAAGTTTACCGTATTTACAAGAAAACAGGGGCATCTATACTCGGGTACAGTTCAGCATATTATCAGGCTTCCAAACCAGAATAGCTGGAAACCTATTATTATTATTATTATTATTATTATTATTATTATTATTATTATTATTATTGGCAGCAGCGTGGAGTAGTGTTTAGGGATCTGGACTGTTGACCGGAGGGTCGTGGGTTCAATCCCAGGTGGGGGACACTGCTGCTGTACCCTTGAGCAAGATACTTTACCTAGATTGCTCCAGTAAAAACCCAGCTGTATAAATGGGTAATTGTATGTAAAAATAATGTGTAAAAATAATGTAATTGTATGTAAAAATAATGTGATATCTTGTAACAATTGTAAGGGCGTCTGCTAAGAAATAAATAATAATAATATTATTAGGGGTCCAAGCAACAAAGTTGCTGGAGCCCTATTGTAATTGTTAGGATTACAAACCTGCTAGGAAACTGGACACTGGACAACTGACATAAAAGCTAAATGTAAATCGTATATACATTACTCTGTTATAATCATTATCAGTAAGTCACAATTACAAATCTCTGAATCTCATGTTAAAATGTGACATTTTCCAAACAATTTGCATGAGAGAAATCACTTACTTCAAAACATGCCACGTGCTTCTCCCGCTGCCTTCTCAAGCCAGTGGCATCACAGGATGGATTGCCAGCCATGGCGGATTACAGTTTGATAGAGCGCGGAATTTAAACAGCTCGTTTGACATATAACGATCAAAAACAATCAAAACAAACCCAAGATTACAGTGCTTCCTGTGACAGAAAGACAACGATGCTTGCTGGCAAATCTCCCACTCGACCTGTGAGGGTGCTAAGTAACAGGAACAGAGTACTCTGGACTACGTGGCCTAACATTTTGTTCCTGGGGTTAAAAGGAAGTAGGTCATTTTGGGAAGAGAAATTATGTGGCAGCCGTGGATTGGAGGAGTGGCTGCAATCATTTACCAAGGGGTCATGAGTGACGGTATAAATAGGGGTCAAAGCAATGCTATCTGTTCCTTCGTTTTGGTTAGAGAGCAACCTGGAAGGTGTTTTGTGTGGAGAAAATCGTGAGTGTTTTGTTTTGTTTATTGTCGTGTCAAAATAATACTGTTTGTGATTATTTAGACGGCTAAACACGATCCAGGAGCTGTTGCAAAAGGCCAGCACAAACCTGGACCACACTGTATTTTCATCACAAGCACTAGAACACGCAATGTGGACAGGTGTTTGTGTTTGTGTTACATGCAGGTGAATTAAAACTGGACTGTTATTATTTTGGGGCCAACCCGGAGATCATTTACTGTTGTTCACCATCAGGCATTTGGATTACAAAATACAACCATTAAACACACATTGCACCTCGATTATAATTATCTGTTTATTGATCACCTGCACACTGTTAACCACTTTGCCAGACGTGGTGTCAGAACACGGGATCATGGATCGCAACGCACTGGCAGAGCTGCTGGAGGCGCTGGATAGCAGATGGGAGGCAGAGGAGAGAAGGAGAGAGGAGCGATACATTGAGCTCCTTGAGAAGGTAGGGGTGGCACTAACGCCACACCTTACAGCAGCACCCACAATGACGGCTCCGAAAGCTCAGGCGCTGAAGATGACGGCGGAGGACGACACAGAGGCGTACCTGGTCGCATCTGAGCGGCTAGCCACCACCACGTCATGGCCGCAGGAGTTCTGGGTGAGCCAGCTGGGACACTGCCTGATCGGAGAGGCTCAGGCAGCATACCAGGCACTGAGCGACGCGGACGCGGACAATTACGACCTGGTGAAGCTGGCCATTCTCCGTTATCTCAACATCACCGCAGACACTCACCAGGTACAGTTCGGGGAGTACCGAAGATCCCCAGATACACCCCCCAGGGTGGTTGTGAAAAGGTTATGTGACCACACTGGCTGACCCCTGCCAAGATGACCAGTCTGCAAATGGGGGAGGCAGTGGTAGTGGAGCAGCTTTGCCATGTGGTTGGTACCGAAACCCAAGCCTGGATA
The DNA here is from genome assembly GCA_036884735.1 of Huso huso. Taxonomy (NCBI): domain Eukaryota; kingdom Metazoa; phylum Chordata; class Actinopteri; order Acipenseriformes; family Acipenseridae; genus Huso; species Huso huso. Next base: position 4,820,633 of record CM072714.1, on the reverse strand, counting down.
CGGCGCCACAACCCCGACACCCTGGAAAAAGCCGCGAAACTGGCCCAAGGACTTTGAAGACTCCCTGGTTTCCGATCGGACAGGGATACTCACTGCTCCCATCCACCAGTGCAGCCGAGCAACTCCTCCTCTCTCACCTCTACCAACATCAGCCCCGGGATCCTGACCTCCGAGACCGCCTACCCCAATGGGCCCCCTTGCCTCCCCTTCATGGAGACCAAGGTTGATCCTCAGCTGGGGTAGAGGTGCTGCCCCTGCCCCATTGCCATACCAGCAATGGGACAGATATTTAACCAATGTGCCCTCTGTCCCCCCAGCTTGTTTTAGGTGCAACCAACTGGGACACCTGGCCAGGTCATGCCCCTCTGTAATGGAGTGTGACACAGCCGCATGTAATTGGGCACCTGAAATAGGTAAGCGAGGGGAAAATGGTCAGGAGGGGCCTTGTATTGTTAATGTGGTTTTAGGGAATGTGGATACCCACGCATTAGTGGACACAGGGTGTGAGCAGACCTTAATTAGGACAGCTCTCCTAGGCGGTGTGTCATGGAAGCCACAAGGTCAGGTGGCTATCTCCTGTATCCATGACATACAGGAGATGACATAACCCACCATAAAAGCATATTTATCGGTAGGACCGATAAAACGTCACCTCGTAGTGGGGGTGGCGGAAAGGCGACCACACCCAGTTATTCTGGGCCGAGACTGGCCAAACTGTAAAGAATTACTGAAATTAATGGCAGTCTCAACTGCATGGGTAATCGTGGCAGAAAAGAAAGGGAAATAATTGGTGATGTTTTTCCCTTTCAAAACAAAATGTTTTCCCTCTTTTTCATGCTAGAAAAATGAATAAAGAGAGACAGATAAGAAAATGGGAGGGAGCATTAATGAGAGAAGGCTGGAGTTTGGTGGGAGGACACTCGAATGATAACAAACGTCAGTCAAAGGGGGTCCGAACGCAGTGTGACCGAGAGGGCGAGGTTACTGCTAGCTGATTGTTTTAAATTCTGCTAGATGTCACAGAGCGCTAGCATTCAGCATACATTTGGTTAAAAACGGTGTCATATCACATCATTGACATTTTAACCGTGTAACATAATGAAATTGGAAATACCGAACCCAGTAAGAGCTTAAAAAAAAGGAAAATAACGGCAATCCAGCATTTAGATAAAATAAATAATAACAATAAATGAGGACCTGGTATGTTAGGCAGCACTGAGCGAGCGTTTTTCAGAACATACTGTATATATATACACTACCGGTCAAAAGTTTTAGAACACCCCCATTTTTCCAGTTTTTATTGAAATTTAAGCAGTTCAAGTCCAGTGAATAACCTGAAATGGTACAAAGGTAAGCGGTAAACTGCCAGAGGTTAAAAAAAAAGTTTAGGTTACCAAAAACTGAAAAATAATGTACATTTCAGAGTTATACAAAAAAGGCCTTTTCAGGGAACAAGTAATGGGTTAACAACTTACAGCTATTCTGCAGCAATGGAAGTAAATTAAGCCTTGAAAGTTGATGCTAACAATTCCTACAGGTGTCCCAACTTTTGTTGATTACTTACAAACCCTCTGTCAGTATAAAAGCAGTGTTGGAACAGACTGTGTTACTACACCCTCTTAAGCATTATTTGGACAGTATTGTACTGCAGGAAGTAGTATATTGCTCTCATAATGGCGAGAAAAAGGCAATTAACAAAGGAAGACAGACAGACCATTATAACCCTTAAAAGTGTAGGTCTTTCCTTTAGAGAAATTGCAAAGAAAGCCAAGGTGTCAGTGAGTACAGTTTCCTACACCATCAAAAGGCACTTGGAAACTGGAGGAAACTCTGACAGGAAGAGGTCTGATAGACCCAAAGCCACAACAGAATCAGAAGACAAGTTTCTGAGAGTCAACAGCTTGCGTGATAGGCGGCTCACAGGACAACAGCTTCAAGCACAGCTTAACACTGGTCGAAGTAAGCAAGTCTCAGTTTCAACTGTAAAGAGAAGACTTCGAGCTGCAGGTTTGACAGGTCGAGTGGCAGTAAGAAAGCCATTGCTAAGATGGCAAAATAAGAAAAAGAGGCTTGCCTGGGTCATGAAGCACCGCCAGTGGACTACTGAAGACTGGAAGAAGGTCTTATGGACCGATGAATCAAAATTTGAAATCTTCGGTTCATCACCAGGGTTTTTGTACGCTGTCGAGTAGGCGAAAGGATGATTCATAAGAACATAAGAACATAAGAAAGTTTACAAACGAGAGGAGGCCATTCAGCCCATCTTGCTCGTTTGGTTGTTAGTAGCTTATTGATCCCAGAATCTCATCAAGCAGCTTCTTGAAGGATCCCAGGGTGTCAGCTTCAACAACATTACTGGGGAGTTGGTTCCAGACCCTCACAATTCTCTGTGTAAAAAAGTGCCTCCTATTTTCTGTTCTGAATGCCCCTTTATCTAATCTCCATTTATGACCCCTGGTCCTTTTTTTTCTTTTTTCAAGTCAAAGAAGTCCCCGGGTTGACATTGTCTATACCTTTTAGGATTTTGAATGTTTGAATCAGATGTGCGTAGTCTTCTTTTTGTTCAAGACTGAATAGATTCAATTCTTTTAGCCTGTCTGCATACGACATGCCTTTTAAACCCGGGATAATTCCAACTGTCAAACATGGAGGAGGAAGTGTGATGGTCTGGGGCTCTTTTGCTGGATCCAGAGTCGGTGACTTGCACAGAGTGAGTGGCACCCTGAACCAGAACTGCTACCACAGCATTTTGCAGCGCCATGCAATACCCTCTGGTATACGCCTAGTTGGTCAGGGGTTCATCCTACAGCAAGATAATGACCCAAAACATACCTCCAGGCTATGTCAGAACTACCTTAGAAGAAAAGAACAAGACGGTAGGCTCCAAATCATGGAATGTCCAGCACAGTCTCCAGACTTAAACCCCATCGAGCTGGTTTGGGATGAACTGGACAGAAGGGTGAAAGCAAAGCAACCTACAAGTTCAACACATTTGTGGGAACTTCTGCAACAGTGTTGGGAAGAACTTTCCGAACAATATTTGATTTCCATTGTAGAAAGAATGCCACGAGTGTGTTCGGCTGTTATATCTGCAAAAGGTGGCTACTTTGATGAGTCTAAAAATTTAGATTAAATTTTGTTAAACAAAACGATTCCATGATTTATTTTTATCTCCAATTGTTTATTTGTTCTATGCTTTAATTTCAGAGTACATTGAGACATTAAACTGCGTAAATTTCAATAAAAACTGGAAAAATTGAGGTGTTCTAAAACTTTTGACCGGTAGTGTATATATATATATATATATATATATATATATATATATATATATATATATATATATATATATATATATATAGGTACGAACCAGATACAAACATCAGGGATCCGGTTTTATGTTTTTAGTAAAACTGATTATTAAAACATTAATTTCTGTCAAAAAATACATTTGATAACTATATGACACATTCACACTTAGAAGAAAAAACGGTCTGCAAAATATTTATTACAGTAATACCGGTTTTGTTTATTTATTTATTTTATTTTATTTTATTTATTTTCCCTGGAGAATAATTCAATCTCACTTTTACATGAAGTGATGAAAACGCTTTGGTCAAAGTTATTATTATTATTATTATTATTATTATTATTATTATTATTATTATTATTATGGTGATATATACAAACATGATATTTATTTATGTATTTAAAACAAGCACACAGATAATAGTTTTATTAATTATATTGAAAATGGGCAAGTTACCAGCTGATCTGTCAGTAAAATGGCTAAGGAAATGTTGGTTAATTTATAGAATAGCCGGTTAATTTATAAAGTTACACATGGATAATAATACATTTTATCACTGTCATGTATAATACAAACACACGAGTCTATATTATTATCATGTTTATTTAGCAGACGCCTTTATCCAAGGCGATTTACAGAGACTAGGGTGTGTGAACTATGCATCAGCTGCAGAGTCACTTACAACTACGTCTCACCCGAAAGACGGAGCACAAGGAGGTTAAGTGACTTGCTTAGGATCACACAATGAGTCAGTGGCTGAGGTGGGATTTGAACCGGGGATTTCCTGGTTACAAGCCCCTTTCTTTAACCACTGGACCACACAGCCTTTGGATAATCTCTAATAATCTCTCATCCATTGAAATGAATTAAAAACCTCTCTCCCTGCTATTGTATTTTAATCAGAAAAAAACACAAATTGTGTGTCCCTTCCTTCCAGCGATTTAAATCGGGCAGTGTGTGATGCCCGCTCGCAAAGATTTTTTTAGGTCTACGCTTTTTTTAGTGACATTCTGTGCTATTCTCACGTCTCCCAGTAGATGGCGCCAGACCTCCACACAAATGCTGGTTGCAGGAAAACGACACAGCGCCGGTGTAAGACGCCCCAAACACTCCATAGTATAAAACACAATAGTGTTTTGAATAGAAGTTGATAATGGGTGTAATGAGCGTACGTTCAACACACTCTGCTGGACTTTGAATTCACGTTCAAAATACTCCCTTTCAAGACCAAAACACTATAGCTACGCGCGACATAAACACTCCCCTCGAACACCATCATATCAATAAACAGTTTAATACTAATACGTACATATGGCATGTTTTCTAGTAACTGCTTAAATAAATAAAAACAGCTATATTTAATACATTTAGCCTCAGTTTTATTTCGTCAATGTGTTTTGCTGTTAGTAGCCTATATATATTTTCTTCTAAACATGCGTAAAACGTGTGTGTGTAATAATACTGCTAATCTAATTTTGTCTAAACGAGACTAAATGTAATTCTGTATTTGACTAAAAGTGTTAAAGCAAATACTATTTAGCTATCTAAACTATACATAAAAGACTGCAATTCTACCTCAGGTTTATTGTTGATATTGTGTGCAACATCACAATCTAACCACGTGCAGAGTTTCAACACGACAGAGCTGTTGGAAAAAGAGAGCCCAACTTTCAAGAAATATTCAGTTATTTATCAGTGGAGGAAAGTCTAATTTTCAGAAATAATGTCAGCGTTTTTTTTCATTACAGATGGCCAACTAATGTACAAACACAAAGTACAACGAAAGAATGACAAAGGTGAGCCGCAAAATAGACACGTTGTATCAGTATTTATAGTTACACTTTAGTTTGTTAATAACATGTGGTATTTGTTCTAATATTAATTAAATATTTCTATCTGACTTCTCTCTGATTATTCACAGTATCGTATGCACACCAGCAATATCCCAAACGTGACACGGGACCAGTGAGACGCACAGGCTGGTGAGAATGAAAGTCCACGGTACCAGCAAAGGGTGCAAACCAGCGGTGAAGTGGAGCCGGAGCCAGGCACGGATCAAGTACAGGAGAACCGCAGAGTTACCAACACCAAACCTACCAACTGAGCGCTCTACCCAACACCCCTCTTTCAACCGGAAGCATACAATCACTCACCCATGCGTGCACTGCAACCAGATCGGAGGCTGTGTGGTCCAGTGGTTAAAGAAAAGGGCTTGTAACCAGCAGGTCCCCGGTGCAAATCTACCTCAACCATCTGACTCATTGTGTGTCCCTGAGCAAGTCACTTCACCTCCTTGTGCTCTGTCTTTCGGGTGAGACGTAGTTGTAAGTGACTCTGCAGCTGATGCATAGTTCACACACCCTAGTCTCTGTAAGTCGCCTTGGATAAAGGCGTCTGCTCAATAAATAAATAAACAAAAAATAGGTGCTCCTATATAAGCAGCGTGCTGGTCATGAAGAAGGGAAAATTACTGTTGAAAAACAAGCTGGGGTTCATTTGTAAACAGAAAGGTACCAGATCTTATTATTAAGGAAATAGCGTGTTTGTTTCCAGATCTAATGCACTGCCCTTGATTTACAGCAGCTCCCGTATATATGCTTCAGGTTCCCCTCTGCTTGTGGATCGGGGGTCTCATGTCTTATTGTTGGTGTCGGTAGCTGCATGCCCACCTTTGCCTCGCCGTGTTTGAACATGCAGGTTTGAACAATACCAGCGGCGGTGCGACTAAACTGATGAACAGGAGCGACGACACTGTTGCTGTTCAGAGCGCTGGTTTTCTGGCCTTTCGCTGTTTGGGTTGTTAAAAAAAGCAATTTTCTTACTCTTAGATGTTCTCCATGATATTAAATGTTTGTCATTCATTTCATAGAAAAGGAAAGCGGTTTTTTTTTATTGTACATGTTATGTATATAGAAAAGTCTATGTATATGTGTATAAGGTATCTAAAAAAGACGGGAGATTGTCATGTAAGGCCGTCGCTGCACACACCGCTTAACTGGTACAGCAGGTGGGTTCACTAAAACATGTAATCTTATTCCGATACCCTATACTGTATTAAATAACGTTCTCCTTAATCGTCGTGGCATCTCTCACGTCATTACTTGCAAACCCTCGATTGGTGATGATCTCATTGTTCCTGTACACAATCTTAATGTCTGTACCTGAACCGCTTCTAAACTCTTTAATTGACTTTAACTCGCTGCCTCTATAACTTGGCTTCCATAATCTATTACACCTTACTGTACCTTTTACATATCATTAAAATACTCTTTTGATCAGCTCCTCGTTTGGTACCTGCTATTGCTCTCAACAAATGTAATCTTCCTTTACAGTTATCTGTTATAATGTTGATATGAGTATGCCACATAATATTTTCTAATCTAAATAAACCCTCACATCTTTAATCATGTGTTGTCCATATGTTTCTGCAATCTCTCTATCCCCAGCATAAACAAAGCAGAGTTTTTATTATTATTATTATTATTATTATTATTATTATTATTATTATTATTATTATTATTATTATTATTTATTTTGCTGAAATAAAGTAAAGATACAACGATTAATACTGAGAAGTACAAAATTATTCAAATTACAATGGGTGCCAGGGGTGGACTCTAAACAATTACAAAATATATTAAACCATTTACATAAATCAAAAGTTTTCAAAGCTTTATTAAAATATGTTTTTAATTACTTTAATGTTCCCCTCAATTTCTTTCACAAAAATCTGAAAATAAAGATGTTTCTGATTAGTAAATTTGCATTCGTGGATATGATATTTAGCAGTTAAAGTAATCAGATTTATTATATAAAACTCGTTACTTTCATTAATATTATAATTGGAGAATCCGAACAGTACATTTACAATGTGTAATTTAAAGCTGTATTTTTTAATTGTATTGATGATAAAAATCACCTCTCCAAAACATTCTGGAGTCCAAAACGTGTGCTAAATTTGTTTCAGTGGAGTCATTACAGAATTAATAACGAAGATCAATGTCATGCATGAATTTTCTCAAATAGTTCTTAACAGGATAACATTTATGTGTAATTGTACATGAAATATCTTCAGTTTTATTGGTTAGCAAGTACTTTGTTGGACAGAGTCCAAACACAGCAAACTCTTCTATTTCCTTGAATGAAATTAAATCGTCACTACTAGTAGGCGTGTCTGGTTAGAACCGTCGCGTATTATTGGTTGCAGAAGCACTGTGAACCCAGTTTTCGACATTGATTGGCTGGACTCCCCTGTTGAAGCAAGGACGGGATAGATTAGAAGAGGCGGTTATGAAACTGGTTACTGCAGTTCGCCATGTTGGCTCCGACTGAGCTATGTTTACTATGCAAGCTTATACTGTGATGGATCCGAAATGGCGCCAGTTTCGACTTGTTCTGTTCAGTAACGCGCTCTCTCTTGGTTCTGTTTTTCCACAGGCTGCTGCTCCGCGTGTGTGCGTCATTTTATTTGGATGAGACTGTGTAACTGCTTGCTATTTTAACGGGTTGTACTGTTTGTTTGTTATTTAACTGAATTGTTTTAGATAAAGAGGCGCTTTAGATATGAAACGCAAGACTTGAAAGTAAAGAAAAACAGCAACTTACGCCGACTGCAGAGAGAGGTAAACAAAACTGAATTCACTTTGATTTTACACATCCATTTCAAAACAGAAACTGAATAACACACAAAAAAATAAGTTTTATTTGTAATTATAATAATCCGCAGGACAACATCTACGGTATTATCATAGGTATGCAGTGTAGAATTAGGAGGAGCCGCATGTAAATTATAAACCGGGACGAGGGAATGAAACCAAAAAAAACAAACAAAAAAACATAACATAGATTTTCAGTATAAGAGAATAATTATTTAATTGTATTTGTCGGGATTCTACATTTACATGAAATAATAATAATAATACAATTTTTTTTAAAAAAATCGCAATCTGACTGGGTTTCTTTCGATCACCCTTGGTGAGATGAGGTGGCTGCAGAGTGTGGTGAGTTGTACAGTAATGAGTGTAATAGTCTCCTTTTCTTCAGTGAGAACGGATCAGCCTCACTCAAAGGAAGTTTCTGAGATGGAAGCAGCTCGCATCAGCCCAGAGCTTCCTATTCGATGGGTTGTTTCTGCAGACAGGACTGTTGAGATCAAGGAGGAAGTGACTGAGCTGGGGTGTGACCAGGCCAATGAGCGGATCCTGCAGGAGGAAACGCCACCTTCTAGCATCACTGAGAGAGGTGAGTGAAACTGGAATGCAGATCTATAGAGGGGGGGCTTTATTGAAAGAGGGGAAGAAAGCCTGTGAAATACAATGTAAAGGAGTCATTCATTTTAGTTTGGCTTCTTCACTGTACTGCACCAGAAAGCTGTTGACAGTCCAGTTTGTTTACATTCCCCATCAATAATTTACGCCCTGTTTGGAACCTGCTTGTGGCAACACTATGTCGCTATATGACAATACTATTGATTACTTAATATACATGGAAACAGTATTTCTTTCTCTAAAATAGTCTAAACTGGAACTATTGTGACACATTAAACTGGATTGTTTTTAAGATCAGACTAACATAGGTTTCAATGTCTGCAGGACTGAATGTAAATATCCTGAAACATGCTTTTTTGCTTAAAATATGTACAGACAGGTTTTTCATTATGTTAAATGTCTATTTAAATAGGTCTTCAGGGTAGAACTGACTGAACTATGAGACACAAAGTTACATCACACATTTAGCTAAATATTTTAAAATAATGTTGCACCAGTAGATCTCAATGCTAAGACAGCATACATCAACTCAATGTTGCACAGCAACTGATGTTATGCATGTAGTTTGGACTGTACCTGCCTAGTAGTGAAAATGTCAACGCAGTCTTCCACTGAATTACCCATATAAACAGTCACAGGCAGATCTGCATATTATCAATTATTTTAACCACCATTTAAGGAGTGTCACTATTTTGTGCAATTAACTGCTTTAAGAAAATTGCAGTGATAAAACCAGCCCAGTGATCAAACTGCATTCCCAGCTTTGCCAGCTCAAAGATGGAGACCGGAGTTAAAGTAATCCACATTGGGGCGTATCGATCTGTAAAGGCTGGTTCATACTTCAGACTTCAGCATCGTTTCTGGTCGGAGTCGAGGGTCTCTGACTCTGTGCGACAGGTCGGAATCATGTCATCCACACTCTTGCGACGTGCGTCTTTATTGTAAAGTTATACAGTCTTTTCTCATGCGTCTGCCACCTGAAATCGCATAGGGGTTGGATAACGTTGAAACATTTTAACATTTGCTGCATGGTTGGAGTGAAGCTGCCCAGCTGTGCCTGACATATCACATTCATCTGTGAAAGAAGTATGAACAAACAAAAATGAATAACATGTGTTTTATGGTCAAGAAGAGCATTCCGACTCATTTTTAAGAAGTGTGGAATGCATTGTATGTGAAATACAAAACCACCTTGATTCTGTTTTTCAGGTACTGATATGAAATTGGTATATCTTGATAGGGGACAAGCATCAGAAATGGCATCTTCTCACATTAAAGAGGAGACCCCACAACTGGAACCTGTCCCCATTAAAGAGGAGACCCCAGAACTAGAACCCTTCCACATTAAAGAGGAGAGTCCTGTGCTAGAACCAGTCTACATGAAGAAAGAAGTCTCAGTGCTGGAACCCGTCCACATTAAAGAGGAGAGTCCTGTGCTAGAACCAGTCTACATGAAGAAAGAAGTCTCAGTGCTGGAACCCGTCCACATTAAAGAGGAGAGTCCTGTGCTAGAACCAGTCTACATGAAGAAAGAAGTCTCAGTGCTGGAACCCGTCCACATTAAAGAGGAGAGTCCTGTGCTAGAACCTGTCCCCATTAAGAAAGAAGTCTCAGTGCTGGAACCCGTCCACATTAAAGAGGAGAGTCCTGTGCTGGAAGCAGCAGAATGTGAACACCTTTCAGGTAAAAAAATCAGATTGAAAGCATGCAGAGATGAATGGCAAAGACTTTGCTTCTGACCAATATCAGTGTTTATGGACCAATGTAACAGAATACGCTCGTAGGAGTGATTTGTGACTGGGATGGGTTGAAAAAATCAACAACTCTAGTGTGAGAGATACGTGGGTGGTAATCTGTTACTTCTCACAATTCTTGCATTCAAGATGTATCTAGAGTTTTACATTGCCTGAATCCTCAATGTGGGCATCCTCACTTCAACACAGTAAGATAACCTTTGTGTATGTATCAGTGAAACATACATGCAATTTATTATAGAAACTGAACATTGAAGCGTTTGAGTGGTGGTTATTTTGAATAACTGAAATGAACCGATTTTGCCAAATAATGATAAGCCTCCCCCCCTCCCCTCGATCTAAACAAAAAATTAAAATGGAAAAATTTGAAAAAAAATATGTTGTGTATTTCAGGTAAAAACATAAACAGGGTTCGACATTAACCATGTGAAGCACCCGGCTGGGCCGTTTACCTTTAACTGGTATAATATATATAGTATTGTGCACATGGCTTCCATTTCATGCATCTAGGAAAATGGGACACTGTGCCAAAAGGGTGACAAACCAATTTTTTAAAACATAACTACACCCCCCCCCGAGGAAATCTCAGATCCATTTTCTACAATGCATTAGTAGAAACATAACTGTACAACATTTTTACATTTACAATAACTTTTTCGGTTCTTCGCTGAATAAAACCTTAATGCCATAAACATGAACTTGCAAGGCCATTTTGCTGGTTTGTTTAGAACCAGGTTCGTAGTCATTGAGCCTGTTACTAAGCAAATGACGCATGGACTTTCCAAGCTTATTACAATATTCCCCACACACACACCCATACATTACACAGGCAGGGCTTCCACACAGCCAAAGGGAGGGTTCAGTTCCTTGGGGAAATCACAGTTTTCTTACAAAGCAAACCGGTTTGTTTAATGTTACCTATTTGTAAACCTGTATTTAATAATGGAAAAGTTATTTTTCAATTATATTTGAACTTTTAGGAGGTCTTTTTTAAACAAACACACTAGTATTGTTACTGAAGGGATTTCTTTTACAATTCAACATTGAACTTATTATACTCAACATTACATACAGTAGTCATTCAAGGGCACTATACAAGCTTGAGGATGGACAGAGCTTTATGCCCTGTGATTTCACTGTACAACCACTAGAGGTCTTGGCCTGACTACAAGGGAATCAGGAAAAACTACATTACCCAGAATGCCACAGGGTTTGGCTTGATGGCCCTGTTAATTGATTTATTGTTGGCAGGTGGACTTAAATCAGGTAATTACAAGCCCTTTTAAAAAAGGACAGGTTCAACCCGTCTGGGAGAAGGGTATGAAAGAAGGACACGTGTGTGGAGCTGGAGAGAAAAACAAAAGATAACAAACACGTTGTTGAAGAAATTAAGTTTAATATTTGTTTTTGTTACGGGTAAACGTAATAAAAGTTAACACTCCTTGCCGGAGTTAGGCTTTTGTTTTGTTTATTTGTTTTGTTATAGTGAATTTAAATAAATAAATAAAGAACACCAAGAGTGTTGTTGAACTGCAGCTCAAGTCTCCTATCTGTGGTTTACTACAAGACCTACTACACCTCGGAGTCACGTCATTACAATATAACACACACAATGTAATTCCCTACTTCTACATTTGATTATTACATTATATGTCTGTCTACAATACATATTGAAATGTGTATTCTGGGTCGTTGACAGTTTCCTTCAAAACCATTATTTTAGTACAGTGTCAGTTCACTGAAATATCTTCCTCAGAAACTTTGCTAAGGCTGCAAGTATCATCACCTGGTTCAGAAGCATGTTTACAGTAGAAAAATGCAAAGGCACAACGGTGGTGATGATGGGGATTGACAGTAAGGTGGGAGTGGATGGAATGCTCCAGTGTGAGGCTGGCTGAGAAAGCTGAGTAGCGCTGAGACTTTTTTGTACAGGACTGAATAAAAAGGTGGTCACGTGAAAGTGACCTTTTCCATCGCTTTTTTCATAGGAACACAGACATAGCATTAACTGCTGTATAATCTAATTACGATATTTGTGGTGTAGCATAACAGGAACGTATCAATACTGTAATATACCTAAACTGGTATACCGAGTCACCCCTACACCTCGGTCAAAACACATTTTAAACACCCCCCCCCATTCACACCCATTATATAAAAGGAGGCTGCCATTAACAGGACTGATAGTAACCGGATTTGACTGTATTCTCTAAATATGCAGTCATCAGTGTCTTCACTAGGAGTTGGTCATGGTTATGAGGGAAGCTCTATAGAAGAGTAAATGTGTAAGAATGCTTTACAATAACCTTTGTCTCTCTTTATTTAGCTTCTAAAGTAGATGAAGGAGAACACGACTCCACTCCATCACCCCGCTGCAAAAACTCTTCCAGTGTCAAACCACAGAGCAGGAAACACAGAGAGACGACGCCACGAGAACATTTAAAAACATTGAGATTACTGAAGAGTACAGAGACTGCACATTCTGTGTGTGTGAACAATTCTGAAACCCGGGGCAACTTGAAGACCTTGTCTTGTTCTACTGAAGATGGGAAGAGTTCCTGGCAATTAGGCTCTCCTAAAACTCACAAGGGAAATCACACAGAAGGGACTCAGTTTCACTGTGCCGATTGTGGGAAGAGATTCAGTTGTTTATCAAGCCTTAAAAGACACCAACGCAGTCACACAGGAGAGAAACCCCACCACTGTAATGAATGTGAGAAGAGGTTCTCTAGATTAGAACATCTTACACATCACCAAAGAATTCACACAGGAGAGAAACCATACCACTGTAATGATTGTGGGAAGAGATTCACTGAATTAGGACAGCTTAAAATACACAAACGAGTTCACACAGGAGAGAAACCACACCACTGTAATGAATGTGAGAAGAGGTACTCTCAATTAGGACATCTTAAAAGACACAAACAAATTCACACAGGAGAGAAACCACGCCATTGTAATGAATATGAGAAGAGGTACTCTCGATTAGGACATCTTAAAAGACACAAACAGGTTCATACAGGAGAGAAACCGCATCACTGTAACGAATGTGAGAAGAGGTTCTCTCAATTAGGAAGCCTTAAAAGACACAAACGAGTTCACACAGCAGTAAAACCCTGAATACTGAATGTTGAGACGGGTTTAATCTGGTGGAACACCTTAAAAACCAGGAAATTCTCACAGACAAAAAACTGAGGAGATTATGCATTTAGAGTTAACAAGCCTTTCATACATAAAGGCAGGGTTTACACTTGGAAACACACATCAGAGTTTCAATCTAAACAGACACTTTTAACACATTCCAAAGAGGCGCACACTATTTCACACCCCCGCTGGTAAAAGAGAGACATGCCAAGATGTTTATCTCGTGGGAGATGATTTTATCCCCCCCCGATATCCCACTGACTGAAACTGCAAACATTAATTCAGCAATAAACATCTATTGATGGGGACTCATGGGTCCGTGCCGTTCTTAATTGCCTTTGTTTCAATCTAGGAGCAGGTCAAAGAACTCCCTCTATTTCTTTAAAAAATGTAATGTTTATATGATTGACTAAACCATGTGTCTTCCACAGAAGAGGGTGAATCTTGCTCTTATATGGGTCACTGAATGTTCGCCATTTCCTGTCTGCATTACCACAGTAACTAATGCCTGCACTTGGAAACTGCCAGGAGACTGTTCGTCAACTGCTAAAAACTTCTTATTAAATCCAAGATTACAAGACTGTTGCAGCGTTACAAAGGCAGGACTGTGACTTGGCTTCTTCACGTCTAAACCCCTGGAGCAAGGTGTAAACGCTGGGCTTCTCTTTGCATCCCTCCAGGCTGGACCGCGGAGCAACGACCATCGCAGGATTGGTATTCTTCTTACTCCTTCACAAGACTGCTTTAGTTCTTGAAAAGAGACTTTTGCACATCCCTCCAAGTCATAAAGGAAGGTAACTATATGATTTATCGAATTTGCAGTGCATAGCTTAGAATTGTATTGTTGTTTAAATGTTTGTAATGGTATTTGTTGTCTGTATATAGTATGTGTAGGTGATGCTTGATGTAGGTGTTTCTGAAGTATTGCTCATATCTAGTAGTTATTTTTAAAGTATTTAGCTTCTTAATAAACTTTTTATTTCTCAAGCAGTCTGTTCTTTCCTTTGTTTGTTAAAGAGCACTATCAAGCATTTAGTGGAACCCAATGCGTGAAATATATTAATTTGAGACTTTCTAAGCAATAAGGCACGACAGGGCGTGTGATATAATCTAACAGCCAAGTGGCTTCAACCGTACAGGGTTTGCTGATATTGGAGTATATCACACACTCTGAAGTTCCGCCTTACTGCGCTTATAAAATGGGTTAGCTAACTAAATTACAAAAAAAAAAATTACGAAGTTTTTTAATTAACAAAAAAGTCGCTTTTATGAACTATCCTTCCGCCTTTAACTAATTTATAGATGTTGAATTTAACATTGCCATTGAAAGTGCAGTTTTTCTTTGTTTGATTCATTATACTTTTTGCAATTCTTGGTTTGTTCATTACATTTTAAAAGTAAAATAGTAGTGGTCATTTTCATCATGACACAGCACAAACGGGTCTGCCTTTAAATCGCGCAGACCCTTCATCACAAGACCTGCAACAGTATCAGGTGACAGTGCAGCTTTTTATTTTAAATCCTGCTTTATTATCCAGGGAAGTGGGGTATCCATACCAGATTTGTGCTATCGGTTCACAGTGGCGAGACGTTATTTGCATCTGGAATACCCGGTTACTTGTCAAACTGACTTTGCAGTTTACGGCTGGACAACGTGGAGAACTACTGGGCCATTGAAAAAACAATGTAGTGCACTGCAGAAGAGATGACACCATCGTATCTGGACACATTTATGTGGAGAGAAAGGTACGGCAGGAATTGTCGAGATGCATTTATAAATATTCTGCATCACATCACACAGCTGCGCAGGAGGTGGGACCGGTGGAAACTAAAACAAAAAATGAAAAAAACAAGACCATATTTGATTTTTTTTCAATTCCAGGAAGCGTTCTAAAAATGGAATTGATAATTGTTACTTACACAGACCCCCGGAATCTTTCCTCAGCGCATTTACACTCAGAAACTCTACTGGAATCCGTCCTCTTGTCCTCTCAGTTCGGAATAGAACTCACATTTTGTGTGGATAAGAGGACGGATTCCGGAACGTGTTCGCTAGCGTTTACACTACTAAAATATTCCGGAATACGTCGTCTTGTCCGCTCATTCCGGAATATTCGTGCTAGTGTAAACACACCTATTGACTAGGAGTGACTTATTTTTGGAACTGAAAAAAAATGGTAAAGTATTTAGTGAGTTGTTTAGTGGTTTATGTTTTACTAACTCAAAATTTACACACGCACAGTCGGGCTTCACCATCTAGAGTGAGTTAGTTGGTATTCATCAGTTTAATCAATCTCTGTGGGTAATTTGAATTCCTTACTTCACTTACGTCTTGTGGATCCTGACTTCATCCATTTAATTTTTTACGACTTTTGTTTTTTTTTTAAATGCTTCCGACCTTAACTCAGCTGTGAAGCTAAACCACAGAAGCAGTACCATGATTGACAGCGCTGTCTCCAATGGGGACTCCACAAGATGATGTAGCAGCGAATAAAATTGTACCTATTTTAAATATTTACAGCCAAGATATTAGTCAGTGTATATGTGAGGGAGGAGACCCTCACATTGTCTTCTTAACTTGTTTTTTGTATTGTGTTGCTGATCCTTGTGTCTAGTAAGAGAAAGGGGGGGAAACAACTTCACTTACCTGTTGTATGGGGACTGGAGGCCTGTGGTTAATCAAGAGTACTGTTTAGATAGTTTAAAACATTGTTGAAATGTCTTAAAAATTTGCCCATTAAGGTACGTAAGACTGTCTACTGACATCTCTATAGAAATAACACCATGTGCAGCCTGATGTACTTACCAGAGTCAGAGACACTTCCTTTTATATTCCAAGAGGTAGAATTTAGCATCAAGTTTTTTAATGCAGTCATGATCATTCGTATATACTATTAAATCATGTGACAAAGAACGAGGCTATAGTATCTGTACATGGTTAGGTTGTGGACTATAGTAGTGAACTGGTGGTACTGGGTTAACTTTAGCAGACAGTTGAACTTTGCCAATGATTCAAATAAAGTACCTGATTCAAGTCTGGTAATTGAAATAGTTTGCACTCAATGTTTTTCTCTTGTTTAGAAAATAGGTATTACACAACAAACTAAAAATATCTCAGACCTAAGGCTGGTTTCATAGGCTTGTCAAAGAGGTGCTTGTATGTATTATTACTATTATTATTTATTTCTTAGCAGACGCCCTTATCCAGGGCGACTTTCAATTGTTACAAGATATCACATTATTTTTACATACAATTACCCATTTATACAGTTGGGTTTTTACTGGAGTAATCTAGGTAAAGTACCTTGCTCAAGGGTACAGCAGCAGTGTCCCCCACCTGGGATTGAACCCACGACCCTCCAGTCAAGAGTCCGGAGCCCTAACCACTACTCCACACTGCTGCCCACACTGCTATAAGGGGCAATAAACTGTTTTTTTGGAAGCTAAAGGCAGTGGTGGTGGTGGAATAGCCGGTGCATTTGCAGAGGGCTCAGTGAAGTCAAACACTTTGTAGTTATTTTTATAATCAAGTACAATTTCCCTAATTTCTTAAATTGAACTAGTCTTGCATTTTTCCGTGTTTACCTGGACAGTGACAGCCAGCGCCAGGGTGAATGCTTCTCTTCTGCCTCCACTAGTTAAAGGAGTTATCTTTTGTGAGATTGCAGTTTCAAGTTTATTAATTAACAGGATCGGTGTTTAACACTGTGTGGAGCTGGTTCAATCTTAGGTCACATGAAAATAACTATTGGTTCATTATTACGCTATTACAACGCGTATTCATTTTTGTTTGCAGTATCAAATCAATAAGGTAATTCTAAATAAAGCCCCGAAAATACAAAAAGTGCTGTACTTACAAACCCTTGTTTCAAAGACAGTGAAACTGGAAACAAGATATTGTCTGGTTACTGTTTTTATTATTTATTTCTTAGCAGACGTCCTTATCCAGGGCGACTTACAATTGTTACAAGATATCACATTATTTTTACATACAATTACATTATTTTTTTACACGTTATTTTTACATACAATTACCCATTTATACAGTTGGGTTTTTACTGGAGCAATCTAGGTAAAGTACCTTGCTCAAGGGTACAGCAGCAGTGTCCCCCACCTGGGATTGAACCCAAGACTCTCCAGTCAGGAGTCCAGAGCCCTAACCACTACTCCACACTGCTGCACTGTTTTTGCTTCTAAAATATATTTTTTTACATCAGGTTAATGTCCAATGAGGTGATGGCAGCATACAATATCAAAGGCAAATGTGGGAAGAAACCGTTGGGGGAAATTGGCCTTCACAAGATTGTTGTGGGTAATTATGGCATATTTAATATCACATTCATTAAACATTTACTGGCACCCAATTATAAACACAGATTGCACTAGATTATGTTTGGTGTCTACATATGTCTTGTATAAGTTCTGCATTTTCTTTACATTTGTCCAATCATGAAGGAAAGACACATGTCAGTTTGGATGACATCTTGTTACCTCAAATTACTTAACTTCTGTTTTTATTGTCTATTCTTGCAGAGAGTGTGTTGATCACACAGAAAACTGAGGCTGAAATATATCAGGCAATTGACAACATTTTAAAAACATGCTCCTGATAGAAGAGGTGGAGGGGGCAGAAAATTTTTTTTAACTGGCTGTATTTTGAGTCGGCACATGTTATTTATTTTCTTAGCTTTAGCAATTACCAGTTCAACTTGCTTGTTTTATATTTGTTATGTGTTTGGTGGGGGGGCGTGTACAATTCTGTGTTGGGAGTGTGTGTTAAAAGTTGGGGAATTTTTCAAATGTGAATATATATTGAATGCTTTATTATTATTATTATTATTATTTGTTTATTTAGCAGACGCCTTTATCCAAGGCGACTTACAGAGACTAGGGTGTGTGAACTATGCATCAGCTGCAGAGTCACTTACAACTACGTCTCACCCGAAAGACGGAGCACAAGGAGGTTAAGTGACTTGCTCAGGGTCACACAATGAGTCAGTGGTTGAGGTAGGATTTGAACCTGGGACCACCTGGTTACAAGCCCTTTTCTTTAACCACTGGACCACACAGCTTTAAATTAATAAAATGTATTATACATTTGTGTTTGTTTTTATTTATGACTACCTAAGCTTAGCAACTACTGAGGGACATCTTTTGAAGTTGTAATGTTGACTAGCTTTGTGTACACTTAAATCAAGTCTTCAATCACGCTCTTTAGAAATGTAATCATGAGTGGCTCACTTGCTAAAACCATGTATGGTTGATGAAGCACACAGGGTGAGTCGTACAGTCATGGAATCACAGGTTCGAATCCAGGCTGTGCAATGCTGGACGACATTGCTTGGAGTCCAAAGGGAGCATCACATTGGCACAGATGCTCCCTGGGAAGGTGGGTTGGGGTTGGGTCAATAATTCTATCCTCATCGCTAATCAGCGGTCTCTGCTGGTCACACACCAAATAGAGTGTTGCATGGAGGGATGGGGTTAATGGCTGTCTTCCAGAGTTGATAAGCCTGTCTGTCTACTCCTTCGGTGTAACGCAGTGTTGCCTCGGTTAGTGGGATCTGAGGACGCCCACTAAATAATCCTTCAGGTCATCTGTGTGTGTGGAGATTCGCTGTAGATCTAGGATAGAAATAACTAAAAAGGGTAGAACATTTTAAAAAATGCATTCATGTTTTTTAAAACTAGGTAGTAAGGTAACTTTGTGTGAATCTGGTGTGTGTACTACTTTGTAGGCCATCACTGCATAGTTATATTGCATTGGGTTTTATTTAGGTTGAGAACCATGTGTTGTATCAATGTCAAAATATGACGCTGGATTTTAGTTAGGTAAAAGTTGAATGGAAGTTTGAATTGTGATGTTGTTACAATGTCAGATTCTAACATCGCTATAACTCTCATAACCCACCATTACCCAGCCCATAAGCAGATGTCTGATTTTGATGTTATAATAATGTTAAAATTGTGACGTTGTTACAGTGTCAGATTCTACTGTTACAATAACGATGTAATTTAACGTCAAAAAAAAAAAACGTTCAGAATCAACCATTGCCCAATTGTCTTGTTTATATAAAGCGATGAAATTGTTGAGTTGATTGTATGGAAATGTGCCAGTCTCCTCCTAATGACGCCGTTTGAATCAATGTGCATTTTAAACAAGGTATAAATATAAATATATGAGTACATATTCATGTTGTTACTAATAATTATTATAATCAATTATAATCAATTATATCAATCAGATTATAATCAATCAGATAGCTAGCCTGATATAAACGTAACTAAAGTATTCATGTTTTTTTTAATGTTTAAAATGTAATAGCCTAATAATAATAGCATGTTTTATGTATTAGAAGTCTATGTATATGTGTCTGAGGTTCTAAAATGTGGTGCTATTGGGAATGTTTGTTATAAGAGTAGATAATTTTACTTACACAAAAACTAACAGTTGCGCCACAAATAAAATAGAAAACCAAAAACTTCCTTTAAGATATAGAGAGAGTATAGACTACAATCTAAATGGAGGATCTACCTTCCATTGCATATAAATATCATGTTTTAAAAATCAGACTTCCAGTGAAAAAAGAATGGATATTAAACACAAAAAAAACAAAGATTTCTTGACAGTTAGAGTTGACAGTTCCGACAAAGACGGGACTTTGTCATGTAAGGCCGTCGCTGCACACACCGCTTAACTGGTACAGCAGGTGGGTTCACTAAAAGATGTAATCTCATTCCAAAACCCTATACTGTATTAAATAACGTTCTCCTTAATCGTCGTGGCATCTCTCCCGTCATTACTTGCAAACCCTCGATTGGTGATGATCTCTTTGTTCCTGTACACAATCTTAATCCCTGTGCCTGAACCGCTTCTAAACTCTTTAATTGACTCTAACTCGCTGCCTATATAACTTGGCTTCCATAATCTAGTGCACCTTACTGTACCTTTTACTGATCAGAAACAAAGCATATTTTTCTACGTTCTGGAATTAAATGTAATCGTCACTAGCAGTAGGCGTGTCTGGTTAGAACCGTCGCGTATTATTGGCTGCGGAAGCCCCCTGAACCCTGATTGGCTGGCCTCCCTGTCAAAAAGGGCGGGAGTATGATAAGAAGCGGAGGTTATGAAACTGGATACCGGAGAGCGCCACGTTGGCTCCTACAGCGCTATGTTTCACTATGTAAGCTCACGCTGTGCTGGATCCCAAATGGCTTCAGTTTGTTCTGTTCAGTAACGCGCTCTCTCTCTTGGTTCTGTTTTTCCACAGGCTGCTGCTCCGCGTGTGTGCGGCATTGTATTTGGATGAGATTGGTGTAACTGCTTGCTATCTTAACGGGTTGTACTGTTTGTTTGTTTGTTTGTTATTTAACTGAATTGTTTTAGATAAAGAGGCGCTTTAGATATGAAACGCAAGACTTGAAAGTAAAGAAAGAAACCGCAACTTACGCCGACTGCAAGAGAGAGAGAGGTAAACAAAACTGAATTCACTTTGATTTTACAGTACTGTACACATCCATTTCAAAACAGAAACTCAATAACACACAAAAAATAAGTATGATTTGTATTGTCACAGGCATGCAGTGTAGAATTAGGAGACAGCATGGACGTTAGAAACCGGGAATCTGGAATCGGAATTCAGGATCGATTTTATATATATATATATATATATATATATATAAAGAATAGCTAAAATTAGACAATGCGACATATAGAAAGAATAAAAGAAAGTAAATGGATAAATAGACTGAACACGATTATGCCAGCGGGACAACAGAAAAAATAGCTAATTAACTTAAATAAATATATAACATTTAAATAAATAAACAAAATTCATTCAAAAGTTGTGCATGCTGATGCACTGGGGAGGCCAAATCTAGACTGATCCTCAGAGCCAGCATTGCATGATATAATAAAAATATAAGTTTATATAAAATAATGTTAATTAGAATTAATACAGATTCAAAGATAGAAGTAAAAATGATGTCATAATATATAGAACACCATTACATCATGTAAGAATAAATCATGGATTTGAATGCAAACAATAACAAGTAGGAGGAAACGCCACCTTCTAGCATCACTGAGAGAGGTGAGTGACACTGGGATGCAGATCTATAGAGGGGGTCTTTATTGAAAGAGGGGAAGCAAGCCTGTGGAATACACTGCGTTAGGGAGTCATTCATTTTAGTTTGCCATCTTCACTATACTACACCGTCAAAAACCTATAAATACCTCCAATGTTTTGATTCAAACACAGGCTCCCTTGAGAAAGATATGTACAAATATATAAATGTTATATGGCTCTTTGAGCTATATATATATATATATATATATATATATATATATATATATATATATATATATATATATGTGTGTGTGTGTGTGTGTGTATATATATATATATATATATATATATATATATATATATATATATATATATATACAGAATAATTATTTTCCTGTATTTGTCGGGATTGTATATTTACATGAAATAAAATAAGTTGTTATTTACCGGCTTGATTTCGGGTTTGTTTCTTTCCCCTTGGAGAGAGTGTAATAGCAGCTCATATCAAAATGTTAACACTGTGAAAAAGGCATTGTTCACAATGTTGCATATCGCATTGTTTTACTCTGTTACAACACGTTTACCTGAACATGCATGCTAGCAGCGTGGTTAAAATGCTCTGATTCATCCATGACAACGTATGCGATTAACTTAGCGATTCTTATCACAACCTCTAAATTTAACAAGTACAAGAGATTTATTCTGACACTGCCTTTGTGCCAACACGTACAGGTCAGTATATACTTTACCTCATTGTTATTATTATTGATTTCTTAGCAGATGCCCTAATCTGGGGCGATTTACAGTTGTTACAAAATATTACATTGCAAAATATCACATTACAGATAAGAGCAGTTATAAAATACAATAAAATCAGTAGAAGCAATTTCAAACAAGACAATTAGAGTAAATTATGTTTGAGCGATTTTGACTGCACAGTTACATCTATAGTAAAATATTTGCTTATAAGAGTAAATTCCATTAACAGTAAGTACAACGAATGGATAACGAGTTCAATTAACAGCAATTACAACATGTGAATACGGTTACCTTTAAGAGTAAAATCAAGTACAAGATACAGAAAATAGTTATAATTAAGAGCAGTAGTAGAATACAGCAAAGTGTGGCACAGTTAAGTGCAAATACAAGGTAATACAAGGTGATGCAAGTGCTGGTACAGCTGGGTGCTCTATAGTCCAGTATAGTCGAGGGTTGTGAGGTTCACAGATGCTGTCTGAACAGGTGTGTCTTGAGGAGGCGCCGGAAGGTGGTCAGGGATTCGTGTAACAAACGTTTCTGTAGTAGATTAGCCCCAAGTGCATACTTCTTGTTAATTTGTGGGTCTGTTGCATTAACTACAGGGAAAGTCATATGTATGTAGAGACATCAAGGGTGTTGCTTGATATGTGAAGTTTAATAAATGGGATTCATACATAATTTCCAAGATGCGTGAGTTTTGTGACCAATTGAAATAAAAGCACTTTATATGCAGTCTGAAATGACAAACTAAAAGTCTCCTTTTCTTCAGTGAGAACGGATCAGCCTCACTCAAAGGAAGTTTCTGAGATGGAAGCAGCTCACATCAGCCCAGAGCTTCCTGTTCGATGGGTTGTTTCTGCAGACGGGACTGTTGAGATCAAGGAGGAAGTGACTGAGCTGGGGTGTGACCAGGCCAATGAGCGGATCCTGCAGGAGGAAACGCCACCTTCTAGCATCACTGAGAGAGGTGAGTGACACTGGAATGCAGATCTGTAGAGGGGGGGCTTTATTGAAACAGGGGAAGAAAGCCTGTGGAATACACTATATAAGGGAGTCATTCATTTTAGTTTGCCATCTTCACTATACTACACCAGAAAGCTGTTGACAGTCCAGTTTGTTTACATTCCCCATCAATAATTACCCCCACCCCCTTTTTTTGGTACCTGCTTGTGGCAACACCATGACACTGTATGATAATACTATTGATGACCTAATTTACATGGAAACAGTGTTTATTTCTCTAAAATAATGTAAACCGAAGCTATTGTGACACATGAAACTGGACTATTTTTATGATCAGACTAACATCGGTTTTACTGTTTACAGGACCTAATGTACATGTAAATATCCTGAAACGTGCTCAAGACAGGTTTTTTATTATATATTTTTATTAAATGTCTATTATTTAAATAGGTCTTCAGAGTACAACAAACAGCATTGAGACACAGTTACATAACACATTTATCTAAATATTTAAAAAATAATGTTGCACCAGGTAGATAGCAATGCTAAGACAGCATACATCAGCTCAATATTGTTCAGCAACTGATATCATGCATGTAGTTTGAACTGTACTTTTCTAGTTGTTGTGAAAATGTCAAAGCAGAGCAACAAGCTAACTGCATTCCCAGCTTTGCCAGCTCAAAGATGGAGACCGGTATTGAAGTAATCCACATTGGGGCGTATCGATCTGTAAAGGCTGGTTCATGTGCAACTGGTATTACGTCATCCGCACTCTTGCGACATGCGTCTTTTTTAGAAAGTCGTACAGCCTTTTGCGACCTGAAATGGCATTTGGTCAACATTTGGTGCATGGTCAGAGTGAAGCTGCACAGCTTTTATAGCTGTCTGAGCCTGACATATCACTGACCTGCGACAGAAGTATGTACCAACCTTAAGACAGATGCAGAATTGCCTGGCAGTAATCTTGACATAAAACTGCTATTTTTACTCCTTGATTTGGTGATGTAGCAGCTGGGGATGAAGTTTCACACTGGAACTCAACAGGTGACTCCTCTACAGGTACTGTCATGTGACTCCATGCCTCGGTCTCTAATGGGATTGCATTGTGAATTGCCTCATCATCGGGAGCCTATGTATTTGGATATTCAGAATCTTGCTCATAATATGTCTCTCTGTAGCTGCCAACGCTGTGCAGTTCTATCTGAAGACTGATTATAATTCCATGCTCTAAAGAAACAAAACCATGCACAACATAAACTAGTCAGAAAAATAATAGCAATCAGTTCGGTCTCGCCGGCTTTGCGTGGCTGTCCGTAGGCGATCCAGTTGGCAAAAAAAGTGAAACGAAATAGGTTCCATGCAGCAGCAAAAAATCTGCAAGATGAAACAGCTTGCAGTAGAATTGTAAAAAAAACAAAGGCTTGTTCCAGATAAACAGCAAGGTGAATCTCACTGTCAGCAAAGTTGCTTAGTAGAAGAAAATGTTTTATTATTATTATTAGTTTATTTAGCAGACGCCTTTATCCAAGGCGACTTACAGAGACTAGGGTGTGTGAACTATGCATCAGCTGCAGACTCACTTACAACTACGTCACCTGAAAGACGGAGCACAAGGAGGTTAAGTGACTTGCTCAGGGTCACACAATGAGTCAGTGGGAGGTGGGATTTGAACCGGGGACCTCCTGGTTACAAGCCCTTTTCTTTAACCACTGGCCTCCTATGTTTTAAAACTAAAAAAATCTAAGCAAACACATTGAACATTTTAACTTAATGCAGTTCTACATGAAAACAAAACCTTAAAAGGGAACCAGCAAACATACTTTTATTTTTTTTTTATTTTTTTATTCTTGGACACAAATTCTGAATGCCTGGCCAGGATGACAGTGGTGCTCTTCAACGGACCACTCAATTAATATTTATTTTGTGTGACAGGTGTCACAAGCTATCAAAGTTAACAGAATGTCAATCAAGCTGTGTAAGGAAACAGAGTCTGGCAGGATCGTAATGGCCTTCTGTCTATACCAAGTTTGGTGCAGTTTGGTTGCTATGGTTATGTAGCCTTGAAGGGATACCTAGCCAATGGGAGCTACCCAGAAACCACTAGAGAAGTCGAACACAATGGAGGCTCCAGAGGGTTTAACATCTTGGTAAGCTGGGCTGGAATAAAATGTCAACTGTATGAACCGTAAAAAAAATACCATGGTAACATTAATGTCACGGTATACGATGAGGCACATTATTATATGCAAGCATACTACCAATGGAGAAATAAAACTGTAACTTACTAAAATTACTGTAACTTAACACGCAATCACACTTGCTTTCACAGTATGCTTTTACATTTGGACAAAAAGCAGGAAAAATGTATAGCAATTTTTTTTAAACGACAATACGAATTGTTAAACTTTAAAACAACACCCTAAAGTTGTACAATATATTTTGTACTGCCACAGTATGTATTGCAATATACAGTGCTGCAGTTTGTTAGAAAAATTGTAACGTACAATAAATAAATACATGGTTATGAGAGGAAGCTCTGTAGAAGAGTGAATGTGTAAGAATGCTTTACAATAACCTTTGTCTCTCTTTCTTTCTTTCTTTAGCTTGTAATGTAGATGAAGGAGAAAACTCTTCTATTGGCAAACCACAGTGCAAGAAACACAGAGAGACGACACCCCAAGAAGAACATTTTAAAACACTGAGAGTTCAAATTCCCTCTGTACAAGACAGACAACCACTTACTCTGGAGAGTGCAGAGACTGCACATTCTGTGTGTGTGAACAATTCTGAAACCCAGGGCAACTTGAAGACCTTGCCTTGTTCTACTGAAGATGGGAATAGTTCCTGGCAATTAGGATCTCCTAAAACTCACAAGGAAAATTACACAGGATGGACTCCATTTCCCTGTGCTGATTGTGGGAAGAGATTCAGTTGTTTATCAAACCTTAAAAGACACCAGCTCAGTCACACAGGAGAGAAACCTCATCACTGTACTGAATGCGAGAAGAGGTTTTCTCGATTAGAACATCTTACACATCACCAACGAATTCACACAGGAGAGAAACCATACCACTGCAATGATTGTGGGAAGAGCTTCACTGAATTAGGAAATCTTAAAAAACACCAACGAATTCATACAGGAGAGAAACCATATCACTGTAATGAATGTGAGATGCGTTTCAATTATTTAGCACATCTTAAAAAACACCAACAAACTCACACAGGAGAGAAACCACACCACTGTAATGAATGTGGGAGGAGTTTCAATCAAACAGAGAGCCTTAAAAGACACCGGCGCAGTCACACAGGTGAGAAACCACACCATTGTATTGAATGTGACAAGAGGTTCTCTCGGTTAGAACATCTTAAAAATCACCAGCGAATTCACAGGAGAGAAACCACACCACTGTAATGATTGTGGGAAGCGCTTTACTGAATTAGCAAGGAAAACACCAATGAATTTACACAGTGAAACCCTGAATGCTGAATGTTGAGAAAGGCTTAGTCTGGTGGAACACCTTAAAAACCAGGAAATTCTCACAAGACAAAAAACTTGCCACTGAGGAGATTAATGTGATTTTAAAAGGTATTTATAACGCATTATGAGTTAACAATCCTTTAACAAACAAGCCTGCCTTATATATAAAAAATCCTGCGTTTTAGACTTTGAAATAGACAAAATAATAACACTCCAATCATACATCAGAGTTTCAAATTTTAACACATTCCAAAGAAGCACTCACTATTTCTCACCCCCGCTAGTAAGAGACTGAAACTGCAACTATTAATTAATCAATAAACATCTATTGATGGGGACACATGGCTCTGTGCCAGGACTTAATTGCCTTTGTTTCAACAAATATTCCCTCTGTCTGTTAAAAAAAAAAAGTATATAGTGTTTATATGATTGGTTAAGCCACGTCTCTTCCACAGAAGAGGGTGAATCTTGAAGTTACATACAGGTCACTGAAAGTTCGCCATTTCCTGTCTGCATTACCACAATAACTAATGCCTGTACTTTAAAACTGCCAGGAAACTCTGTTTGTTGACTGCTAAACACTTTATTGAAACCAGAAGGGAAAGACTGTTGCAGCGCTACAAAGGCAGGACTGTGACTTGGCTTCTTCACGGTTAAACCCCTGGAGCAAAGTGTGAACGCTGGGCTTCTCTTTGCATCCCTCCAGGCTGGACCGCGGAGCAACGACCATCGCAGGATTGGTATTCTTCTTTCTTATTCATAGGACTACTTTAGTTCTTCAAAAGAGACTTATACATCCATCCAAGTCATAAAGGAAGGTAACTAATGATTTATTGAATTTGCAGTGCATAGCTTAGAATTATAATGTTGTTTAAATGCTTCTAGTGATATTTGTTGTCTATATACAGTATGTGTAGGTGATAATTGATGTAGGTAGTTCTGAAGTATTGCTCATATCTAGTTGTTTTTTTTCAAAGTATTTAGCTTCTTAATAAACTTTTTATTTCTCGAGTAGTCTATTCTTTTCCTTTGTTTGTTAAACAGCACTATCAAGCATTTAGTGGAACCCACGGTGTGAAATATATATATTGTTAATTTGAGCCATTCTAAGTAAGCAATAAGGCACAACAGAGTGTGTGATCTTATCTAAGTGGCTTCAACCACCCAGGGTTTGGTGATATTACAGTATATCACACACCCTGAAGTGTGATATTGTGCCTTATTGCGCTTCTAAAATGGGTTAACTAACTAATTTGAAAAAAAAAAAATGTAAAAGTTTTTTAATTAACAAAAAAGTAATTTGTATCAAATATCCTTTTTAATTAACTTTATAAAAATTTAATTTGTATCAAATATCCTTATTTGATTAAACAACTTTATAGATGTTGAATTTAACATTGCCACTGAAGGTGTTTAGTGTTCTTTTGTTTGAACCTATTATTTTGGCCACCGTGCCTGTTTGTTTTTTCTTTATTTGATTACCACCCAAACCTTCTTATACTTGGCATAGTTATTATGCCTTTAGCCTTACCCTACAATTAATAAGATCATTCAAGAAAACATGTTAAACACAAGCATTTAGTGAACATTAGCCTTCGCAATCACCACATCTCCATCCACATGCTTTGGACTGATCTAAAAAAAAGCTGTAGCCAAGCATTGTGTATCCAATCTGGCTGAGCTGAAAGAAATATACAAGACAGAATGGGCCCAGGTTTCACCTACAAGGTGTAACATACTGGTTACGAATTATCATAAACGTCTGAAAGCTGTAATAAAAGCAAAAGGAGGACACACACAATACTAAAGCAGGGGTGCCATTACTTTTTGTAATGAACGAATACATTAAATAAGTTTGTCTTTTTTATAAAGATGATTTGTTAAATTACTAGAAATTGACTATGTTGCTTTTGTTTTATCTTGTCCTTAATCTGTTACCTTGGACTGTGGTGTAATAAGCATAGGGTGCCAGTACGTTTCTGTGACACTGTGATTGAGTATATTGTGTCTTGAGGAAGTACAAATGATAAAAGTAACTTGAAAATCTAATAGAGGTGCCAGTTTGAAAGTTGCGCTCCATCTAACCCAGACTGCATTTCCATTAACCCCTTAAGCCCCCAAAATAGCATTGTACATGCAAAACAAAACACAATACCTACTGGGAGGCTGCCAGTGTCATGGGGAAGGTGCACGGCATAAGGATGGCTATTTACAGAACGCACATGTGTGCAATCTGCTCCTGGCTGGCCTCCCTGCGTCCGCCACCCGTCCGCTCCAGCTCATCCAGAACTCTGCTGCCCGCCTGGTGTTCTCTCTGCCTCGCTTCGCCCACGCTACTCCACTACTCCGCTCGCTCCACTGGCTCCCGA
Source organism: Huso huso (assembly GCA_036884735.1). Classification (NCBI taxonomy): domain Eukaryota; kingdom Metazoa; phylum Chordata; class Actinopteri; order Acipenseriformes; family Acipenseridae; genus Huso; species Huso huso. The sequence continues at coordinate 4,791,523 of CM072714.1, read as the reverse complement.
TCACCGCTCGCATCCAGTTCAAGACTCTTGTACTAGCCTACAGATGCCTTGACCAGACTGCACCCAGCTACCTCCAGACCCTCATCTCTCCCTACACCCCCACTCGACCTCTCCGCTCCGCCTGCACTAGAAGACTAGCTCTACCTCCGCTACGCTCCCCTGTCTCCAGAGCCCGCTCCTTCTCCACCCTTGCTCCGCAGTGGTGGAATGACCTTCCTACAGATGTCAGGACTGCCCAGTCCCTGACCACATTCCGCGCCTCCTTAAGACTCACCTCTTCAAACAGCACCTGTAGAACTCCTCTGTTTGTATCCTGGGACACTATCACCCTTCATGTAAATGTGCTTTATTCTGCTCTTATCTGCCCCCTATTTTACTGCATTTAATCCTGTACTTCAGAATACTGTAATCTGCCAAGTGTTTAACCTGTAGTACTTTGTATTTAATCACATCCTGATGTAACTATCACTATTTAATCATATCCTGATGTAACTATCACTATTATCTGCTGTATTATTGAATTGTGGTTTGTCACACTTGAACAAAAGTTATTGTATTTCTTGCTCTTATTGTATTACTTGTATTGTAACACTTGAAATGTATTTGCTTACGATTGTAAGTCGCCCTGGATAAGGGCGTCTGCTAAGAAATAAATAATAATAATAATAATAATAATAACATAGTCTTAAGACACTGGAGAAATGGTGAACACAGAACATACTGGTATGACAGCACTGTGTATCTAGTGATGGTGAGGCCATCCCTCCCATTAAATATCTGTTTGTATTCTGTTGCTCATCCAGTATGACACTGGAGAACTGTTGGTTGATTCATGTTGTTGGTGCTGCCCTCTCAAACTGACATGACACAGCACATTCCACTGGCCCATGTAAAGAAAGTTTCATAACAGTGGACCTTGTCCACCTCCATTTTGCTGGTGGTGATATCATTGGGCAGCAGTGTGGAGTAGTGGTTAGGGCTCTGGACTCTTGACCGGAGGGTCGTGGGTTCAATCCCAGGTGGGGGACACTGCTGCTGTACCCTTGAGCAAGGTACTTTACCTAGATTGCTCCAGTAAAAAAACAACTGTATAAATGGGTAATTGTATGTAAAAATAATGTGATATCTTGTAACAATTGTAAGTCGCCCTGGATAAGGGCGTCTGCTAAGAAATAAATAATAATAATTGTGTCCTGTTTTTTCCCCCCGTCTCCATGTTACTATGAATGCGAGTGCTGGCCCAACACCCACTTTACCCATGCAAAACTGTGTTATGCAATGATATCTCATAGAGTCACCTGCATCTCACGATCGCCCATGTATTTCCACTACCCCTCACGTTGCCCTGCATGCAGCCTCATTACAAAAAGGATATTGCTGCTCTAAAAAGAGTGCAAAGAAGAGCAACCAGAATTATCCCGGGTTTAAAAGGCATGTCGTATGCAGACAGGCTAAAAAAATTGAATCTATTAAGTCTTGAACAAGACGACTACGCGGTGATCTGATTCAAGCATTCAAAATTCTAAAAGATATAGACAATGTCGACCCAGGGGACTTTTTTTACCTGAAAAAAGAAACAAGGACCAGGGGTCACAAATGGAGATTAGATAAAGGGGCATTCAGAACAGGAAATAGGAGGCACTTTTTTACACAGAGAATTCTGAGGGTCTGGAAACAACTCCCCAGTAATGTTGTTGAAGCTGACACCCTGGGATCCTTCAAGAAGCTGCTTGATGAGATTCTGGGATCAATAAGCCACTAACAACCAAACAAGCAAGATGGGCCGAACAGCCTCCTCTCATTTGTAAACTTTCTTAAGTTCTTATGTTCCTCACCCAACAAACTGACAGCACATCAAACAAATGGATGCCACATACACTGCCCATGGCAGTGGGATTCTTACAGGTACAGTGTGTTGTTGGTGCCACCCCTACCATTATGCATCCCCCCTGACACACTGGCATGGCAGCAGACCTCAAACACCTGAAGAATGTCTCTTGTATTATCTTACCTGATGATGGCTGTCTGTGGTTGCTTGTTTATATATATATATATATATATATATATGTGTGTGTGTGTGTGAACAATGTTAATCCCTGACGCTGAAGAGGGGACAGCAACGACTGTACCTGAGACTGGAGAGGTGGGGGCAAATTTGAACAGTAGTGCTGTAGCCTAACTTATCATTCATGTATTATTGTAGAGCAACAAGACATACAGAAGCACGCATATGGAACCTGCCAGGCTCCAACATGGACTGGCAAACATCTACACCTGGAGAATCCCCATTACCCATAACTGTATATACACCATTGGGTTTGTTTATATTTGTAACTTATATCAGTTCAGACAGCAAGGCAATGAATCAAATCCCCCTCCATCCTAACCTATCTTCAGAAGCTCTCTCATGGTCGGACTTCATGCATCACAGGCTTCCACAGTGTTAGCATCAGCCACGGCGCCCCCAAACAATATTACTTTTCCTTTGAGGGCAAGCAATCTACATTTATTTAAATCTAAAAAGATATTTCAACACCACCACCACACTGAATTCAGCTCCTTGTTATATTTATTAATCAGGTTTTTTCTTTTGCAGCATTTTAATACAAATGCATGAAGGGAACAGGCAACACATCCTCAGAACAACTGCAGTGCAACACAGCCTTTCCTACATTACATTTGTTATGTTTATTTTTGATTAATTTCATACAAGAAAAACACAACATATGAAGGGGATATTTCAGTTTCGGGAGGAATCCTTTACAGGAAACACTGTAAATCTGATGTATTTGACTTAATTATATTAGAACATTTATTCTGTCTTATGTTTTAATATATATATGCATTTACAAATATCAAGAAACGAGTGGATAAAGCACACTATTTCATTAACTAAATGTATCGCATGCATTTTTTTCTTATTACTGATAATCGAATGAGTAACTATTATTTATAAATATTTATTTTGAGAAAATAAATCGAGAGTAGTGTCCATTATTGCTTACAAAGACCCTGAGAATAAACGTGTATGATGTCATTGTATTCACTCAGGTGAAAATATGTCTTCTAATCTGCCCAAACAATAATATTTTTCAACAAAGCTTTCAGGAAGTATTGTAAGGTCCCTCGGGTCATAGAATAACGTGTTTTTATACATAATAGAAATCACATGAAAACAAAAACAAAAAAAAAATACATTGTGTCAAAAAAAAAGCAAAAAGATTATATGGTTTCAGAAGTACTTTAAAATGTTCCCCAGTGTGTTCTGAAAAAAAAGACACCCATTTGCAAGATGCTACTGTAAAAAAATGATTTTTTGTGAATTTTGATAGGAAGAGTGTCAACTACAGCCAAAAAAACACCTGGTCCTGGGGGAGCATCTCACTGAAAAATGCTTGGTCCTGAAAGGGTTAATAAGATTTATTTTTTGTGAGTCTGCTGGTGGATTTTCAAGGAACTTAAATATGTGAAACACTTCCCACATTCCGCACAGTGATAAGGCTTCTCTCCTGTGTGAATGCGCTGGTGTGATTGAAGACTTCCTAATCGTGTGAAATTCTTCCCACACTGAATGCAGTGATAAGGTTTCTCTCCTCTGTGACTGCGCTGGTGTGATTGAAGACTTCCTAATCGCGTGAAACTCTTCCCACATTCAACACAGTGATGAGGTTTATCTCCTGTGTGACTGCGCTGGTGTGATTGAAGACTTCCTAACTGTGTGAAACTCTTCCCACACTCAGTGCAGTGAAAAGGTTTCTCTCCTGTGTGACTTTGCTGGTGTCTTTTAAGATTCTGTAACACTGTGAAACTCCTACCACACTCAGTGCAGTAATAAGGTTTCTCTCCTGTGTGACTGTGCTGGTGTCTTTTAAGATTTTGTAACAGCGTGAAACTCCTCCCACACACAGTGCAGTGATAAGATTTCTCTCCTGTGTGACTGGTCTGGTGCCTTTTAAGATTTTGTAACAGAGTGAAACTCCTCCCACACTCTGTGCAGTGATAAGGTTTCTCTCCTGTGTGAACACGCTGGTGGATTTTTAGATGTGATAAACAACTGAAATTCTTCCCACAATCCGCACAGGTAAATGGAGTCCCTCCTGTGTGATTTCCTTTAGCAGCTAGAGAAAAAAAACAGAGGAGAGAGGTTATTGTAAAGCATTCTTACACATTCACTCTTCTGCAGGGCTTCCCCTCATAACCATGACCAACTCCTAGAGTGAACTCTGATGAGAATACAGTCGAACCCGCTTAATATCACTCCTGTTAATACCAGCCTCCTTTTATTATCATCACATTGAAATTTGCCATGCAGAATATAATGGGTGTCAATAAGGACAAATGCTTGAGGATATTACTTTGATTATCAACACACTCTGGTTAATATCACTCACATGTACCAGTCACTGATTTCCACCCCACTTAATATCACTTTGACGAATAAAAGTATAAGATCAGGTTTACATGCAAGTGCTGTATTGAAATGTTTCTTCTGGTGACACTTAGCAACCCGACTGGATTTGGCATCACCCATTGATGAGTCATGTGATCCCAGCACCACTATAAAGCTGTGGGAGCAGCACAACTGCAAACACTCTACAAGAAACAGGGACATGCAAAGATCTAACAGCATTTGAAAGAGGCATGACAGTGGATGTCACAGCAGCAAGGATAGTTATGTTGCAAGCCATTGACACAGTGGCTAGGCAGCCTTGATAGCTTAAACAGTAAGTAGCGGGGTTCCGAAATATATCGCCTCACGTGTTGTTAAGTTAGCTATTACATTTTATAAGTAACTTGAACTCTGCAACTGTTTAAGCACTGAAAACAATTAAAAAAGTCTAATTAAGCAAATTATCAGTTCAATAAAAGGGTCTAGTTAAGTAATTGAAAGCTCAGTTGGAATGAAAACCAGCAGACACAGGGGGTTGAAAACCACTTCTCTAAATCAATGCAGGAAGGGTGATTTAAAAAAAAAACATAAGTTCTCTGGCTTTTCTTTTCCATACCACATGATGGATCGTTATTGCTGTGTTACCTGTTAGACAATGTGGGCAATAATCTTGACACTATCGATGGACTAGAGCGGCCACTTTGAAAAGAGCTTTGAAACAGACTTTAAAGGTCTAAGTGTAAAAAGTTGTCAGGATGTTAACAATGACAAATTACAGGTTCATTATTTAATCAGTTGTAGCAAAACGTGGGGACGTTTAACGTTATTTTTTCGGAAACCTGCTACTTACTCTTTAAATTGAGCTGGAATGACCAAAAATATGAATCTTCAGCACACTTCTAGTTTAGTAACCAGTTTCTGCAAGATTAATAATCAGCTCAATGTTCTTGTTTTGTACGATTACCTCTAAATCCCAGTTCACATTCAGGTGGACAATCATCATACAGACTGGATCCCAGCTTGTTGTTCTCCTCAAGTGTACAGACATTATTTTCAGTAGGAACTGCCTCTGCGATGGGGACACATTCCTGTTCTATGAATTCCTCTTTAATAGGAACACATTCCAGTCGAGGGACCTCTTCATCTTTAGCAAACGCCAGCTCTGTAACCTGCTTTAGTCTTGCACACCTCTCCTGGTCAACAGGCTCTTCCTGTTTGTAAACTGCTTCTATCCTTTGCCGCTTCTGTGCTTCAGATTTAGGCATAGCATGGCTCTCTTTGGGATCTGTGTGAAAGAATTGTACTCAATTATAACTCTTACTTACTAGCCAGGTTCCTCTACAAAGCCAGCCCCTTGTCAGAATCTACTGAGAGATGTCATTGGGTCATTCTGGTGGAACAATTTATGAGGAGATGTTTTTTATTTTATTTATTTATTTTTAAATGGATATTGTGTGCCCATTTATATTACCCTGTTTTTAATTCCCCAATAAAAAATATTTACCCTCACTGGAGCAAACCCCACAACAGCTGTGGAATAGTGAGTGTCTTCTAATAACACAACCAAGTGAATACACTCTTTACACCCAGGAGCTTGACAGTGGGAGTGGACAGCGAGCTACCAGGAAGACAAAGGCCAGCCCTGCAGGTGTCTGCTTGAGCTCACTGGGCACCTGGCCAATAGATACAAATCATGAATGATGGCCTCTAGAGACTTCTACTTTTCCAGACACTACAGGATGGGGAGCTGGGAATGAGGCTGGGTCCAACATTGCTTCTAAAGTATTTGTGTTAGAGGGGTGATCAATGCTTCAAATTAAGGCTGAAATAAAAAAAAAATAAAAAAAATAAAAAAAACACCTCACCCTACCCACATTTCCATGTTTTATATTTGTTATCAAATGCATTACAACGCATATCAACCTTATTTGCCTTGATCAGGGGTTGTATCAAAGTAAACCCCTCAATTATTCGTAAGTGTTAGACTGGAATTTTAAAAGCATTTTCTGTTCAACTGACCCTTATACTTTTCATTCCAAACAATATTGTAAAAAAATACCGTCCTACCAATTTTAAAGTCTGTGGGAAGACTGTTTCCCAGAATGCCTCACAACAGGTAAAGAGCCGATAGTTTAAGTAATCAGCTAACCTGAGACAGCTGTGTGTAATTTACTGGGAGAAGGTTGGTATAAAAGTCCTGAGTAAACAAGCCTGTGTGGCTGTGTGAGGGTGAGGACCTGACAAAGAGACTGTATTACTGAATCAGTGAACTTGAACCTGTGTTTCTGTAACTGTACTATTGTGAATGTTTGGATTTTGTCAGTAAGAAGATTAGCCAGCTGACAGAAAGGGAAGCAGTTTAGTTTGCACTAGTGATGGGAAAAGTGAAGCCTTGTGAATCGCTGAGCCCTTTGAACCATTGGTTCACCGAAAGGCTCACTGATCCGAATCACATGAAGCGCTTCATGCTCTTTACTGCCATCTAATGGTAGATCTGCATAACCCGTTGCCTTTAAAGTCAAGGCATTGTTAAAATGTAACCGAACTATCAATAATAAAGTGCCATTACGTACAACTACACTATCAGTTTACAGAGAAGGCAATGATCCTTTATACATTTTGGATACACGTTAAGCAATTAGTAATGTTCTCAGTTATACTGAGAATGTATAGTTTAAATAATCACTATATACATTTTCTATTTGTAGGTATATTTTAGTATATTTTAGTGCAATAATATCATCATAATAAATTGAGAAATGCAGAATTCATGTATTTCCTATGTTGTATTTATGTATATATTAGCGATAGGAATGACGGGTTCAACCGTACATAAACCAAAATCAGGCAAACAGTGTCACAAATTAATTTGGTTCATTTTAGCCTTTGACGTTTAATGAAACATAATGATTTCCCAGACGCTGTCCAATTTCTACCACAGTGCAGTGCACGGGTTCAGGCAGTCGAAAAGAACCGTTTTTGCTTTTTTCTATATAAAATGATAGATTGAGTGTCGAGAGCAGCCGTCTTTAGAAGAGAGCAGCAAGGGGGAGCGAGGCCGCTGTGAGAGAAATGACAATTTGCAGAGGTGGAGCTGCTCTTTACAGAGTCACTTCAGCAGTGATTTTTTTTTTTCACTTCCTTTTTAACACCATTGCGTACTCACACATATATGCTCCAGTTCAAATTCAATAAACTCAGCCTAATTGGCTTATTAAAGAATGAAATGTATCTTGAAAGTTTAGCATAATAATGCGTGTTACTAAATGTGTTATTTTCACAGATAAAGGGTTGTTTACTGATACGTTTAAAAAAAATATTTCACAGAGAACACATCGCACCATAAACCTTTTAACCACCTATACCTGTCACAATAAAATCCCAGTCTGTCTAAATAAAAAACTTCAATGTATTGTGGGGCAGCAGTGTGGAGTAGTGGTTAGGGCTCTGGACTCTTGACCGGAGGGTCGTGGGTTCAATCCCAGGTGGGGGACACTGCTGCTGTACCCTTGAGCAAGGTACTTTACCTAGATTGCTCCAGTAAAAACCCAACTGTATAAATGGGGAATTGTATGTAAAAATAATTGATATCTGTATAAAAATAATGTGATATCTTGTAACAAACCAAAAATCAGGCAAACCCTGGATAAGGGCGTCTGCTAAGAAAGAAATAATAATAATAATGATAATGATAATAAAATGTGCAAGGTTACAGTAATACTAAGAGGCCAATTGTATTTTGAATAACCCTACTGATGTAAAAAGGCTGGTATGCAGCTGCTGTTTCAGAAGCACATGCAAAATACCACAGCAGCGCAAATGAACGCATTTTCTTTTACCAGTGTAATAACTGATCTGTTCACCCACTATGAAAAAATCCACAGACCACTTCATTAAAAAGCATTTTAAACAATAATGTTCGTCCTCAACCTCCTTTCATCTAGCAATGTTGATTGTGCCTATTCCTAAAATCATGCTGCTGTGGTCTGGTCTGCCACATTTTCATTTTCATGAATTTATTCTTACAAAAAGCTGTGCGATTGCAGTGCAGGCACAATTTGTGGTATAAACTGGGTTTCATGTTTGCCTATGACAGCACATTACGAGTGCAAGAAAAAAAAAACTGGTGAATCAAAATAATGTGATATCTTTAATCTGATAAAAGAAAGAAATAATAATAATAAATAATGATAATAAAATGTAAAGGAAACAGTAATTAAGAAAAGGTTGTATTTTGAAAACCCTTATATTTTCCTGTTTGTATTTAGATTAGATTTTCTTTTACCAGTGTAATAACTGATGTTCACCCACATGAAAAAAAAGACCATTTCATTAAAAAGCATTTAAAACAATAAGGCCATTCAACCCATCTTTCATCTAGCAATGTTGATTGGTTATTCCTAAAATCATTGGTCTGGTCTGCCACATTTTCATTTTCGTTTATCAAGAAGGATCCCGATTGTCAGTTCAACAATTTGTGGTTAAACATTTTCATGTTTGGTTATGACAGCACCCTACAGTGCAAGAAAAAACTAACGGTGAATCAAAAGCAGTGTTTGCCTACTGTCACGTCTGTTCTGAATGCCCTTTATTTAATCTCCATTGTAGATCTGTCCTTAGAATTTCTTTTCGAAACAGGTTATACACAAAAGCTAATATTGGGTTTTTGTCTGTGTTGTACTTAGATTTAATGACTCATAATTAAGGATTCGATTTTGTCACAGAGGTGACGGAAATCGTGGATTTTACAAATCAGTGAAATGCACGAGTCATAGAGGATTAATCTCGTGACTTGTGGTTCACTGAAGTTCGCCTGGCGAGGTTAATTCATTTGCATCGTGTGAAGCCTAAATCAAAACACCGGACCATTTGAATTGACTTAAGCATTACCGGAGTCACTATCTTCTGAAATGTTGGTTCACTAAATGGTAAGGCACCTTGAACCCTTTGTAGTGCTTCATAATACACTGGTAGTCGTTAAAAAATGTTAAATTCAAAATCCTAAAAGTTATTGATAATGTCGACCCAGAGGACTTTTTTGACCTGAAAAAAGAAATAAGGACCAGGGGTCACAAATGGAGATAAGATAAAGAGGCATTCAGAACAGCAAATAGGAGGCACTTTTTTTACACAGAGAATTGTGAGGGTCTGAAACCAACTCCACAGTAATGTTGTTGAAGCTGACACCCTGGGATCCTTCAAGAAGCTGCTTGATGAGATTCTGGGATCAATAAGCTACTAACAACCAAACGAGAAAGATGGGCTGAATGGCCTCCTCTCGTTTGTAAACTTTATGTTCTTATGTTCTTAAATAAAGATGACACACACGCCTGCTGTACATGAATCATAATGTGGCCCAATAATATTTGCGCTAACGTGCAACACGCTACCACTCGAGCATTTGCACATCAAACAGTTGATACAAAAAAAAATAAAAAAATAAAAAATATCTTACCTTGAAATAATCCCTGGCTCTCATTCCTCTGGAGAGGGTGTTGAAGATCTGCATCTGCAGCGTTCATGCATTCTCGCATTGCTTTCAACTCGCTCTCTGATATTTCCAATCTCAGCTTCAGACTTTCATTCTCTTTCTCCTTCCCAGCCATTTCCATTTGGAATTCAGTGAATTTGCCGCCGACAACTTTTGTGATTTCGCACAAGACGGTGTCTACAGCCGCTTTCACTGCGTGCTCGATGGTAGAGGCGAGCTCGTCTTGAAAGAACGACACGGAGACACTGACGTCCATCTTCACTGACTGTTAGCTTGAGACTCGCGTAGCCGAATCCTCTTTGCTTTTAATTTACTGGATAATTTCCATTCACATAAAATCACCACTTTTTTCTGATGTGTTAAAGAAACAACAGACTCCGTCTACTTTTCTGAATCCTGTCGCCCTGTTTCTCAGTTCCAACTTCTGTGTAGCTGCGGTTCTTAAATGACACAGAAAACAGACTATTTGTGTCAGAACTCAGTGCAGGTAAATAAACTAACAAACAACCTTATAACCCAACCTAAACACTTCAAAGAGCAGGTGATATAAAACTATGTACTATCAATAGTGGCTACACCCATTTCTCTCTATATCTCTCTCCCCTGCATAAACAAAGCAAGTTTCAATTTCCTGTAACGAAATGGAAACGTCACTAGAAGTAGGCGTGCCTGGTTGGATTCCTCGCGTATTATTGGCTGCAGTAACACTCTCTCACCCATCTTGCGAGACTGATTGGCTGGCCTCCCTGCCGACCCACGGCCGGGATGGCGAGGAGAAGCGGTAATGAAACCGGATGGCGGAGTATCCACGTTGTGTTTTTCCTATGCAATGTCCGGTTTTGGATCCGAAATGGCGCCAGTTTCGTTTCTCTTTGTACTGCGCGTCTTCAATAAGCTTTGAATGCTATATGCGTATTTCAACTGGTTTTGTTTGCTTTTTAAAAACAAAAATCTTTATTGCTTTAGTTCAGGTGGCGGTTTAGATGTGAAAAGTTAGCCTTGAGATCGACTAAAGGAAGAAACATCAACTACTTACGCCGACTGCAAGAGAGGTAAACAAAACTTAACTTAGCGTAATTTACGAGGGTGGCAATAAACATTTAACGCAGGAAAAAAACAACAGACATCCTACTTCAGAAAAAACCAGCTGAGTTTGACGAGGCTTCAGGCACAGCTAGAAAGAGTCAAAGATAACACAGGAGGAATGTGGGTATTATTCCATAATAACTTGGGTATAACTTCTACATGTTAACAATTTACCGCAGTCATTGCACGAAAGGTGGCAAATAGGGCTGCAATTTATTACCTGCATTGTTAACCAGTCTGGTATGTATGGTTACCTAATAAAACTGACATATCTATTGTAGAATGGTCCCGTGGTGTAGGGATGGAATAACCCAATATGCATGCCTTTTGTGAGTTATCTCAGCCTGGTGCGCAAACCAAAGTACAGGGTAATTTAAATTAAAATTAAAAAAGTCTTGTCTCCTTTTCTTCAGTGAGAACGGATCAGCCTCACTCAAAGGAAGTTTCTGAGATGGAAGCAGCTCACATCAGCCCAGAGCTTCCTATTCGATGGGTTGTTTCTGCAGACAGGACTGTTGAGATCAAGGAGGAAGTGACTGAGCTGGGGTGTGACCAGGCCAATGAGCGGATCCTGCAGGAGGAAACCCCACCTTCTAGCATCACTGAGAGAGGTGAGTGAAACTGGAATGCAGATCTATAGAGGGGGGCTTTATTGAAAGAGGGGAAGAACGCCTGTGGAATGTATTACATTTGGGGTGAGGGAGTCATGTCTTCTGTTTGTTACATTATTCTGTAGTTAAACATTCTGTGCACTGTACTTCATCAGAAAGCTTTTGACATTCCCCGCTAAAGAGACCCTAAATCCTTTTGCAAATGCCAGTACTGGCACAACATGGTCAATTTCACCTGTTAGCAAAATGTAGATGCACTTTTATTTTGGTACCATATTCAGAATTTTAATTACAATGAAATACAGGGTGATTAGAAAGTAAGTTTACAACATCAACGCACCACGTCTCACCTGAAAGACGGAGCACAAGGAGGTTAACTGACTTGCTCAGGGTCACTCATTGTATATTGAGGAGGCTGTGTGGTCCAGTGGTTAAAGAAAAGGGCTTGTAACCAGGAGGTCCCCGGTTCAAATCCCACCTCAGCCACTGATTCATTGTGTGACCCTGAGCAAGTCACTTAACCTCCTTGTGCTCCGTCTTTCGGGTGAGACGTAGTTGTAAGTGACTCTGCAGCTGATGCATAGCTCACACACCCTAGTCTCTGTAAGTCGTCTTGGATAAAGGCGTCTACTAAATAAACTAATAATAATAACATCTCACAAAAGGTAGGCATAGGAACTGTGTTCCCTGAGTGCTGCCGTAACTGTCCACCAGTGGAGAAAAATGAACGAAGCATGGTGTGTAACAGGAGGGGCCAACCGTAGTCTTCAAGAGCTGCAGTATACTCTTTCCACCTGAATTTAAGCCCAGATTTAATCAAAACTGACCTACCCACAAATTCTGACAAAAAAAAGAAAACACCATTGAGTACAGGTTTAATTTGCGACTTGCGGATGGGTTGAATTTTTTATTTAATCTGGGCCTTAGTAACACATATGTACTTAAACACAACTTTGGAAAGGACAATGGTGCATTCTGGAACCATAACACTGCAGAGATGGAAATAAGACTCCCATTACATAGCAGTTTGATCCAGTACGGGTTTTATGAGCTGCATGGCTCTTGTAAAAACCGTACTGACGTAGATGATAAGCTAATATATTTGTAATATTTGAACTCCACATGTCTATCTATGCAAATGTACTAAAAACAAAGAAACAGGACTGAAATATTCAGCACCTGGTATTTAATTATATACAGAAGCCTACAGCTCATAAAACCTGGAATGGATCAAACTGCTATGCAATGGGAGTCTTATTTTCATCCTTGCAGTGACAACATATGAGTGCTTCAAATATCAATCTGAGTGCCCAATATGGAAAGACAACATCCTACAGAAGCCAGTAACTCATAACCTTTATCGACATTCATAGTCACACAAAAACAAACCCCCCACCATTCTAAATGTCCTGTGTCAAGTTAAAACTACATTTTAAATGTCATGACTTTTCCACATTCTGGAACTCTGTTGCAAATTACTTGTTATGCAAGTAGTCCGTTTCAACATTGCTTCTGTTTTGAGGGTCCATTGTGTGCTGTGAGCAGCAAGGAAGAGGTAATTCTTGAGAGCCAAATACAGAAACACAAACCAACAAGAAAACTGAGACTTCATTCATAAGTGGTAGTAAGATCTTTAAAGAACACATCTATGGCACGCTCCTGGTTTCGGAACTCAGAACTCGGATCTTTGAATTCAGAAACTTCAATTTCAATTCTACTAACTGCTTACTTCCAGGCTGTACCTCTGATCTAAGGCAATTCTATTTCCATTCTCTCCATTCAAAATCAGCAATTGCAGAAATGAGGGAAAGAACTCTGGGATTCACAGCACATTGTCTCTTTGATGGCTTGCGTTCAACTTTGGTCCCTTTGTCTGGATTTATTTTGAAGATGCACCTATTAGACAGGAAAAAATAATACAGTCAAATATTTTGCATATTCTTTCCCACTTGTATAACGTATTAAACGTAGAACGAGCGCTAGGGTATATTTCAAATGAATGGCTTAAAATAGATTGTAATTATACACATGCTAAGAAATTTACAATTTAATTTTCAGATTCTAACAAGATAAAGGTTACTTATTGCAAATATATTTTAACATTCATCATGATTGTATTGTACATGGCACAATACATGTACAAAACATATGTGAGGCATTCACATTGTTAAAGACAGTAAAAACAAATCTAAAATCACAGAAATTCAGTACATGACTGTTCTCAACAAGACAAGGCAATAAAGATAAACAAATAAATAAAGACAGTGATTAAATCACAAGATATCTACTGTAGAAGTGTGAGTAATTTAACATTTATGTATTAAAATGAATCACAAAATTATTTCTATAAAAAAAGCATTAACTGCTACTTTAGATCATTTCCTGATTACTTTTAACAGGGATAAATATCTCGAGCATGATTACTGTCATAAAGGTTTCAGAGATGTTTGAATGCCCCAGTAATGTAAACAGGTCATAATGCTTATCGAACTACAACGTACTTATTTTTTACAAAATGGGTTGGGAAATATCTGTGTCCTGATAGGCTGAATGGGGGTTCTAACCATTGTGTTATTGGGCAGCAGTGTGGAGTAGTGGTTAGGGCTCTGGACTCTTGACCGGAGGGTCGTGGGTTCAATCCCAGGTGGGGGACACTGCTGCTGTACCCTTGAGCAAGGTACTTTACCTAGATTGCTCCAGTAAAAACTCAACTGTATAAATGGGTAATTGTATGTAAAAAGAATGTGATATCTTGTAACAATTGTAAGTCTCCCTGGATAAGGGCGTAATGTTAAAACTTTACAATGCATTAGTAAGACCTCACCTAGAATATTGTGTTCAGTTCTGGTCAGCTTGTTACAAAAAGGATATTGCTGCTCTAGAAAAAGTGCAAAGAAGAGCAACCAGAATTAACCCGGGTTTAAAAGGCATGTTGTATGCAGACAGACTAAAAGAATTGAATCTATTCAGTCTTGAACAAAGAAGACTACGCGGTGATCTGATTCAAGCTTTCAGAATCCTAAAAGGTATAGACAATGTCGACCCAGGGGACTTTTTTGACCTGAAAAAAGAAACAAGGACCAGGGGTCACAAATGGAAATTAGATAAAGGGGCATTCAGAACAGAAAATAGGAGGCACTTTTTTACACAGAGAATCGTGAGGGTCTGGAACCAACTCCCCAGTAATGTTGTTGAAGCTGACACCCTGGGATCCTTCAAGAAGGTGCTTGATGAGATTCTGGGATCAATAAGCTACTAACAACCAACCGAGCAAGATGGGCTGAATGGCCTCCTCTCGTTTGTAAACTTACTTATGTTCTTAATAATAATAATAATAATAATAATAATAATAATAATAATAATAATAATAAAGTATAAGCAACTGGTGAAAAAAAGTCTTAAAAAGTCTACCTTTGAAGGAATTCCAGTGTTGCTCCTAACTCTGCTGGGTATTGTATGTTCAAGCAGTAGTAGGATGCAAACATTATGATGAAAGCTTCCATTACGTTGTTGATGCTCAGCATGAAGTGTGACGCAGTCAGAAGGGAGTTTCCTGCAGCAACAAACAGAAACATAAGATGCTTTTAATACATTTATTCTCATTATTTTAATTAAGAAAAATACGTACACTTAATCATGCATGTAAAAACACTCAAACACTAACCTGCTAGAATTAAACAGGAAATGATTTACAGAAGGCTTAGGGCTGCTTCACTTTCTTGGCTTGTATCATTAGGACCAGGGGTCACAAATGGAGATTAGATAAAGGGGCATTCAGAACAGAAAATAGGAGGCACTTTTTTTACACAGAGAATTGTGAGGGTCTGGAACCAACTCCCCAGTAATGTTGTTGAAGCTGACACCCTGGGATCCTTCAAGAAGCTGCTTGATGAGATTCTGGGATCAATAAGCTACTAACAACCAAACGAGCAAGATGGGCTGAATGGCCTCCTCTCGTTTGTAAACTTTCTTATGTTCTTATTACACACACACACACATACACTATAACATGAAAACATGGAAAATTACTCTTAAGATATAGACTGTCTCCAATTATTAAAAATGTTATTATTAAAAATTCTGAATTCAGATCGTCTTCACAGGACATTTCTTGTTAGTCATATGTTTCTGGTATATTGCTAGAAAATACCAAATAAAAAAAATACTATATTCTGATACTTTATTAGCTAAAGGTTTTACAACATAACTGCGTAGCTGTCCCCCATTCCTCAACCAAAAGTTGAAAATAAATCGCCGTAAGATTTTTCTTTGAAGGTCTCGTGCAGATCCTTGTTGCTTCATCGTAAGATTTTTCTTTGAAGGTCTCGTGCAGATCCTTGTTGCTTCATCGTAAGATTTTTCTTTGAAGGTCTCGTGCAGATCCTTGTTGCTTCATTGTAAGATTTTTCTTTGAAGGTCTCTTGCAGATCCTTGTTGCTTCATCGTAAGATTTTTCTTTGAAGCTCTCTTGCAGATCCTTGTTGCTTCATCGTAAGATTTTTCTTTGAAGCTCTCGTGCAGATCCTTGTTGCTTCATTGTAAGATTTTTCTTTGAAGGTCTCGTGCAGATCCTTGTGGCTTCATCGTAAGATTTTTCTTTGAAGGTCTCGTGCAGATCCTTGTGGCTTCATTCGTGATTAGTCGTATCATTTATTTTTTGTTGCTTTGGGGATGGCCTTTGTTGTCTTTCTAGTTTGTACAGGAGGTCAGTAGGCAGTTTTTCCCATGATATCTCAAACCAAGATGAATGTGATTCTTTAAAGTCTGTGCCACTCTGTGCAAGCCCTGGGCTAAAGTCTGTTGAGTTCTGTGCTATAGAAGAGTAGGGACTGATGGCACTCCTGGCTTCACCTTTGAAATTACAGAAATAGAAGACAGAATGTTCCATCAATAAGTTGTTGTGCACTTTTTTTTACAGTACACTTTTTCTTCTGTTTCTTTTGATCATGGAAAATACACTATCTCAATTTTAACACAATGGAGAAAAAACCTTTGAAAATGTGGTTAATGATGATGATTATATATATCATTTTTTTTTATATAACAAATGTTTTTTGTTTTAATTATAAAGACTTCCAACTCCTTAAACATTTAACTGGACTTTCACTTACTTGCCATCAATTAAATTAAGAAATTAACAATAAGCAATTTATGTACAAATATCACATCCATGTTTTGTATATCAATTTGGTTAATACACATTGTATGCCCTTTGTTGAAGCAGTATAATGTAATTGTGGTATACAATTCTAAATAAAAAGTACACAGTTCTATAAGCACAAGATGAGATATAATGTAAATGCAGACTGTATAAACAACTCATGCTAATTAAGTACTTCTAGAAGACAGTTTAGGACTCCATTTTAATATACTCACATGTGACTGTAAAGCTGGTGATGAGTTTTCAAACTTCTGTTGGCTTGAAGACCACCAGGAAATCATCTTATTTTTGGAGTAGTGGTTAGGGCTCTGGACTCTTGACCAGAGGGTCGTGGGTTCAATCCCTGGTGGGGGGACACTGCTGCTGTACCCTTGAGCAAGGTACTTTACCTAGATTGCTCCAGTAAAAACCCAACTGTATAAATGGGTAATTGTATGTAAAAATAATGTGATATCTTGTAACAATTGTAAGTCGCCCTGGATAAGGGCGTCTGCTAAGAAATAAATAATGTTAAAAATTTGAAATCATCCAAGTTTTCTACACCCAGGTTTTTGAGTGTGTCCAAAACAGAACTGAGAACACTGGTGGTCAGGTTTAGCAACGCAGAACGAATATAAGAGAATGACACAGAATCCACAGTGCTTTCCTGTTCCATATCTCTTAATTCAAATACAAAATAGACATTACATTAATAAAAACATCATTTCAATAATGACCACCTGTGATCACAGGTCAAAAAAAGAAATCAAATAAAACAATGATCTACATAGCTTTTCAATTTATGTTACAATACTTAAAGGTAAACATGTTAGACACAATTTTGCACACACACAAAAAAGGTTTTGAAATGAGTTGTTAAAGCTCAGATGAGTTCTCTTCTATCAGTACTCTGCAACTTAATACAAAATACAGCTAAAAATAATAAATAATATTAAAGCAGGTGACGTTGAACTGCTAGGCTCGCTCAGTAGAGTCAAACTTCCACTGCATGAGATGGATGTGTTGTTTTTGATGGTGTGGAAGCTGGGTTTACAGAATACACAAGGCACATATACATGAAAACAGATTATTTATTTGGTCAAATCAACCAAAGAGAGCTCTCAGGGCTGCTTTTAAATGGAACAGGAAAAATGAAGGGAAATTTCAAAGTTAATGTATCTAATATACACCGAACCTAATGTCATTTCTGAGCTGACAGAGACCCACAACTTTTATACAAAGTAAAACAGTTAAACAATTTCAAGGCAACAAGCCTTGAGACTTAAAATGACCTTGAAAGCAGGGTTAGAAATGAACTGTTTGAGGAGGTGGCCACTTTGACCACCAGTCAAGAAAATCTGGGGGTCCATTACAGATTTTGGTGGCCCTATATTTTTCTAAGTGAACTTAAAAATAATCACAATAAATCTTGCAAATAACACAGTGTGTCAACAAAATTATTTAAGCAAATATATATATATTTATTTTGACAAAAGAATACCACACCTTAAATGACACTGTTTGCATCAGCAGTAGAGACAGTCACAGGAAAGACTGTTGCTAAGTATTATTTGAAAGACATGGCACTTTACTCAAATATAAAATGTTTATCACAGTACAATGGTTTAAGTTAAAAAAATGTATTGTACAATTTAACCTTTGAATAAAATGTATGTGAAAAGGGGGGTGTTGTATAATGGGGGAGGGGGGGGAATGTCACTGTTTTGGTTCTTATTTTTACATTCCCCATACAGAATATATAATCCCAACATAAAACAAAACATTGACCACTGTACATAACATTTCCTTTGTAAATTGGGCCAGTGTTGGAAAGTGTGTTGAGTGGCATACCTGTATCTGTGTCGCTTCCCAAATCTGAAACACTGACTCGAGCCGGCACAGATCACTATTTGGCTGCCAAACACTTTTTCAAGTAGCGGGTCAAGAGCAGCTGTGCTGATCCTCTGGTTTTTTTTTACCGTATACAGATTAATCCCACACATCGGATGGAACTGTTTTTTCACTTGCCATTTTTGCGCAAATTCTGTCAAGGTGGTAAAATGCAACATTGTTGGATTGTCAAATTATTAAAATACAGTATGATAAAAATTGAGCCACCTTCACAACCGTTCGAGCCACATTTCAGTTCTGTTTCATTTGAGTAGAACTTGAAACAGCAAATAATGACTGGGAGATTGACGTCTGACTGTAACTGGTGGGTTTACCTTCGTGGAACACACATTCCCTATTATTATTGGCTGTTTAATATGAGTAGCTTTTGAAACGGCCAATGATAGCAGTCAGGATACTGCCTTGGTAGAAATTCAGCTAATAGAGATTGTGATCAGTGGTGTTTTACAATATTGTAGACCAAGTATTTGTACAGTAGTTCAAATTTAAGGTTGTGGTTAATGTAACCCCATATGTTAGCATTAAAGTATGACTGGTATTTATTGAAAGTACTCATGAATAAATAAACAGGCAGTGTCCTTGTAAATTGTTCCATCAGAATGATCCAGTGACAAGAGTTGCAAGAGTTGCAATTTTGTTTCACACAGATCCCAAAGAGAGCCGTGCTGTCCCTGAATCTGAAGCACAGGAGGGGCCAAGGATAGAAACAGCTTACAAACAAGAGGAGTGCTTTGACCAGGAGTGGTGTGCAAGTCTAAAGCAGGTTACAGAGCTGACATGTGTTAAAGATGAAGAGGTCCCTCGACTGGAATGTGTTCCTATTAAAGAGGAATTCATAGAACAGGAATGTGCCCCCATCGCAGAGGCAGTTCCTACTGAAAATAATGTCTGTACACTTGAGGAGAACAACCAGCTGGGATCCAGCCTGTGTGATGATTGTCCACCTGAATGTGAACTGGGATTTAGAGGTAATTATACAAAACAAGAAACATTGAGCTGACTATTAACCTTGCAGAAATGGGTTACTACACTGTAGAAGAGTGCTGAAGATTGACATGTTTGGTCATTCTAGCTCAATTTAACCTAACAATTATGCCAATGGCTTGCAAGTTGCAACATAACTGTCCTTGCTACTGTGGCATCTGATAGATGTGCACCCACTATCATTCGTCTTTCCTATGCTGTTTGCAGTTGTGCTGCTCCCACAGCTTTATAGTGGTGCTGGATCACATGTCTCATCAATGGGTGATGCCAAATCCAGTCGGGTTGCTAAGTGTCACCAGAAGAAACATTTCAATACAGCACTTGCATGTAAACCTGATCTTATACTTTTATTCCTCAAAGTGATATTAAGTGGGGTGGAAATCAGTGACTGGTAAATATGAGTGATATTAACCGGACTGTGTTAATAATCAAAGTGATATTCTTAAGCATTTGTCCCAGCAAATTTCAATGTGATGATAATAAAAGGAGGCTGGTATTAACAGGAGTGATATTAAGTGGGTTTGACTGTATTCTCATCAGTGTTCACTCTAGGAGTTGGTCATGGTTATGAGGGGAAGCCCTGCAGAAGAGTGAATGTGTAAGAATGCTTTACAATAACCTTTGTCTCTTTTTTTTCTCTAGCTGCTAAAGGGAATCGCACAGGAGGGACTCTGTTTCCCTGTGCTGATTGTGAGAAGCATTTCAGTCATTTATCACATCTTAAAATCCACCAGCGCAGTCACACAGGAGAGAAACCGCATCACTGCACTGAGTGTGGGAGGAGTTTCACGCAGTTACAAAATCTTAAACAACACCAACGTATTCACACAGGAGAGAAACCTTATCACTGCACTGAGTGTCGGAAGAGATACAGTCGTTTATCAAACCTTAAAATCCACCAGCGTGTTCACAGAGGAGAGAAACCTTATCACTGCAATGAGTGTGGGAATAGTTTCACGCGATTAGAACGTCTTCAATCACACCAGCGCATTCACACAGGAGAGAAACCTTATCACTGCTCTGAGTGTGGGAAGAGTTTCACGCGATTAGGAAGTCTTCAATCACACCAGCGCATTCACACAGGAGAGAAACCTTATCACTGCACTGTATGTGGGAAGAGATTCACACAGTTAGGAAATCTTCAATCACACCAGCGCACTCACACTGGAGAGAAACCTTATCACTGTACTGAGTGTGGGAAGAGTTTCACAAATTATAGGTCCTTGAAAGTCCACCAACAGACTCATAAGAAAGGAATCTTATCAATGTAGTGAATGTCGGAAGCGTTTCAGTCACTTATAATACACCATCAAATTCACACAAGAGTGAAGCCCTATCCCTACACTGAAGAGAATTCACAGAATTTCAAACACTTGAGGACACCTAAACACTAGGAGTAAATCTGCCAAAAATAAAATAAAAAATATATATTGAAAACAAAAGAATAAACTTGCTTGATAAATAGTGTTACTCGTAATCACTTCAGATCAAAAACTTACACTCACGGATGGAACATATGAACTACTGCATCTTGTTTGGAGCATTCATCATCTTGGAGCATTCATCATCTTTGACCATTAGGATTTTGTTAGATCACATTAGTAATCTATGAAATAGATTGTAATTGCATCTGCAAGATTCCACTTCTTCTCTGTTAGTTTGAACATTAGGATTATTATATGTAACTCCCCACTAGTGACCAAGTCTCCAGAACTTTCAAGTCAATTCTGAATTTCATAACTCAAACAAACATGGTTTTGTTGTTGACAGGCTCTGACTGCAATATAATCCCTCCCAATATACAGTTTCACAATGGAAATCAGAAAAGTGATTTTTGTCAGTAACCTGTAATGCCAAAGGTGCATACCTTGAAAATGCCCCCTTTTGGAATTATAATTCAAATAATGAATTTTGTTTTAAGTGTTTTATTATAGATCACATCTAGGGGGACATACAAAGGGACACCATCTTAAAATGTAGTGTTCAACTCACTGAACAAACCATCCCCATATTCTGCTTTACAAAAAATCATTTAAAAAAATTACTCCAAAAACTGAAATATTACCTTCATATGTTGTGTTTGCCTCCTATGAAATAAATCCAAAATAAACAGAAAAAAAACTTCTTGAAAAGCCTTGCACACAATATACCCTCCTTTTTAAATGCAGGAAAGGCTGTGTTGCACTGCAGTTGTTCTCAGGATGTGTTGCCTGATCTTTTCATGCATTTGTATTAAAATGCTACAAGAGAAACTCTAAATAACAAGATTAATAAATATACCAAGGACCTGAATTTAGTGTGCTGGAGGTGTTGTTGAAATATTTTAGATTTAAATAAATGTTGATTGTGTAAGCTTAGAATTAAAAGTTTATTGGTTCTAATTGACATGAATTCAGCAGATGCCCAGTCTTGTGTGTAAAAGGAGGTAGATAGATGTGTTTGAATTATATGACACTTGGCTTGTAAGGTATAGACTGGAGAGATAGGCAATGCATTATTGGCTGATTGCCAGGAGATTGTAAAGTAGATAGTGAGGAGATATAGGGGAGCAGAGTGAAGCAATTCAAATGCGTTTCTTTTTTAAAGAGCTGAGATAGGAGAAAATGGGGGGTTTGTGGTTTTGGGTGTAACTGTTATGTGTATCTGCATGTAGACTTGAAATGTGGTTGCAAAGTTGGCATATATATTGTGTATGTTGCTGTTATTCTGGTCTCAGACATACCATCTTGCAGACGTCAATACATCTCTCATGCCAGAGAAGCACTCAGAAACTAAACTTATACTCTGAATAAGATCTACTCTGCAGCCACTGAAGAGACTTCTGTTCTCTGCTGTTTCCACAATAAAGACTTTGATAGTTTTGACAATCTTTGCCCAGACTATTTTTATTGTAAAGAAGACAAACCTTACAATTGCATGTTCTCAAAGGAACAATTATACTGTTTGGGGGCACAGTGGTTGATGACAGCACTGTGGAAGCCTGTCACACATGAAGTCTGGCCAATAAACCACTGAGTCACCTGAACCCCAACAAACTACCGAATGACCTGACGCCCCAATAAACCAGAGTCACCTGAACCCCAATAAACTACTGAATGACCTGACGCCCCAATAAACCACTGAATCACCTGAACCCCAATAAACCACTGAGTCACCTGAACCCCAATAAACCACTGAGTGACCTGAACCCCAATAAACCACTGAATCACCTGAACCCCAATAAACCACTGAGTCACCTGAACCCCAATAAACTACTGAATGACCTGACGCCCCAATAAACCACTGAGTCACCTGAACCCCAATAAACTACTGAATGACCTCCATACCCCAGTGAAACATGGAATCTCCCCCAATAAACCACTGAATCACCTGAACCCCAATAAACCACTGAGTCACCTGAACCCCAATAAACTACTGAATAACCTGACGCCCCAATAAACCACTGAATCACCTGAACCCCAATAAACCACTGAATCACCTGAACCCCAATAAACCACTGAATCACCTGAACCCCAATAAACCACTGAATCACCTGAACCCCAATAAACCACTGAATCACCTGAAACCCAATAAACCACTGAATCACCTGAACCCCAATAAACCACTGAATCACCTGAAACCCAATAAACCACTGAATCACCTGAAACCCAATAACCCAGTCACCTGAACCCCAATTATTATTATTATTATTATTATTATTATTATTATTATTAATTTCTTAGCAGACGCCCTTACCCAGGGCGACTTACAATTGTTACAAGATATCACATTATTTTTACATACAATTACCCATTTATACAGTTGTTTTTTTTCTGGAGCAATCTAGGTAAAGTACCTTGCTCAAGGGTACAGCAGCAGTGTCCCCCACCTGGGGATTGAACCCACAACCCTCTGGTCAAGAGTCCAGAGCCCTAACCACTACTCCACACAATAAACCACTCAATCACCTGAACCCCAGTAAATCACTCAATCAACTGATCCCCAATGAATCAATGAAGCACTGAAACATCCAGCCAATTGCATTGTGTGAAGCCTCAATGGAACACAGAACAATGTGAATGGGCTGAAGCCTTCGTTTTCTCTGAAGCCCTCATAATGATTTCATAAGGCATCATTTCAGACTGCTGATTACATGCATACATCTAGTGCCCCAATATTAGGGTCAGTTTTTCAAAAGCTATTTTTAAATGATGTTTTAATTTTAAATTCACAAAATACAAATGATTGTGCCAACAATGAAGTGGGCTGTGTGGATTTATTCATATAACAGGGTTTTGAAGTGCAGGGTTTTAATAGTTAATAGCCCTAAAAAAA
The DNA here is from genome assembly GCA_036884735.1 of Huso huso. Classification (NCBI taxonomy): domain Eukaryota; kingdom Metazoa; phylum Chordata; class Actinopteri; order Acipenseriformes; family Acipenseridae; genus Huso; species Huso huso. The sequence goes on along the minus strand of CM072714.1, from coordinate 4,767,596 downwards.
ACAATCAAGCAGACTGTGATTTATGACGTCAATAAAAAAATATTGCAGTAAATAAGCATAAATACACAGGTTTATTTCTCATATTTTATTACAAAAAAACTATGCAATACACTTTTAATGCAGAAAGTCTATACTATTTAAAATAATTAAACAGAACAAACAATTAAAATGTATTTTCTCGATTACCATGTCAAAAATGCCATCTTTTGCAGATTTGTTATGGTAAGCGTTTAAGAAATCCACTGGGACAGTTTTCAAAGTAAGTGTTGCTTTATTTTTGAAAATACACACTATTGTTTTTTGTGAAAAACGGAAATATATTATTTGAATAGAAGAAAATAAGAAAATAACACTTTCTTTACAATTGCAGCACCACCCTTACAAAAAATACAAATGCTATATTTCTGACGCATTAGTACTGCAGTACTGCCGTAACTGCATGTTTACTGCAGTGCAAATAAATACCTGCACTGCTCCTCACTGTCTCTGCATTGTACTGTCAGTGCAGCTGTATTAGTGCTGCCGTTTATTTTTGTAAGGGTATAATTGTATAAATAACATCGTGTGTAGTAGATCCGCGTAAGTGTAATGTTGTTGAAGCTGACACCCTGGGGTCCTTCAAGAAGCTGCTTGATGAGATTCTGGGATCAATAAGCTACTAACAACCAAACGAGCAAGATGGGCTGAATGGGGCCTCCTCTCGTTTGGAAACTTTCTTATGTTCTTAAGTCTCCAGCGCGGGATACAACAGCAGTGCGCATGTCAGCGTATTGCTGTTGCATGCGTCAGTACCTGTAAGTGCAGGTATTTCAGAAGCAAAATAAATCGGTTTCTACTAATTATTTAAACAAACATTGGTGTCTGATATGCAGCTCGTTTTGAGCGGTACCATTCCTGGCAAGGTTTTCTCAACACAGCTTGTACTATCAACCGAGAACAAAGAAAAAACAGAACGCGCTGCGTTGTTGACATGGGACGTGGCTACAATGCAGCGTCTATTTCAATGTGAAGATCATTTCTTAGGCAATGCTGCCATCTACCATCAAAAAACACAACTACACTGTTTTACAGAGTATATTATGTCACTGGGATTACTGTAGAACCAGAAAATACTGCGTGCTGCTTTGGAGACGCTTACAACTCTGTTCAGGTCGTTCTGCCGCGCATGGCAAATTGACATGAGAGCTCTCACGTGGAAACGACAGGTGCGGCAGCTGGATGGTTTATAATATATCTGTACTGCTTATCATTTATCCACGTGATTTCTTAGAAAACCAAGTTCCTAATTTAGTGTAGTCTGAGTAGATTTAGATCATGTTCCTCTGCCGTCCCCTCGCTTGTGTAACAGTATAAAGCTGCGAGTTTGTTTTCACATTTTCCTCGGCTCTGCACTGACAGCCTCCTAGTTCCAGATCCTGCTTTCAAAGTACAGGTTAGAAATCTGTTGGGTTTAACCGACCTGAACTTTGTAATGTTCATTTAAAACTCTATAATAATGACGTGTAATGTTTATAGCACTACAGACGGACTGTTCCTTTTAATGTGGAGTGTTGATAATTAGTATAGAGTAAAGTGGAGTTAGTTTATTTCTTAAGAAAGACTCAAATGGACTGCATAACAAGTTTCAGCGAATTAAAGCTCCAGGTTTGGTTAATAAAGCCCAGAACAGACTGCATTGTGTTCAGCTCCATTATGAGGCACTTATAATTACAGACTGGTCCTGCTTTATTGTTTACATTTTGTGTTGCCTTTCGAATGGATATCATATAAGTATATACGTTATTAAAGAGGGCTCTAGAGCAGTTTAATGAACATCAGTCTACACCAGATCAATCTGTACCAGATCAATCAATACCAAATCGATCTTTACATATTTTTGTGCATTTCTGTTTTTGTAAAGTTGATGTTTTTCGAGGAGTTTTTATTTTCATTATAAACTACAGCTCTTCTGTGAAGGTTTTCCATACATGACTGCTGCATTTCACCACATTGTATTAGACATGTTAATGCAACGAGTGTAGACTCATTAATTGTACAAAATAAACTTATCTGCAGGTTAAAGTCAGTGGTAAGTTAGTGCTGCTAATGGAGCCTCATGACTGCTGACTCATGTTTCTAATCTGTATGTCCTTCCAGAGAGCAAGACAAGAGCGGCTTTGTGCAGAAATGGCAGCAAACACTTCTCCTCTGGAAGCAGATCTTTCCTGTGCTGTGTGCTGTGAGATTTTCAAGGATCCCGTAACTCTTCATTGTAACCACAGCTTCTGTAAAGCATGTCTGGATCAGTGGTGGAAAGAGAAGGGAACTCGGGATTGTCCCGTGTGCAGGACGAGGAGTTCAATGGAGGAGCTTCCTGTGGATTCCAAGCTCAGGAATATTGTGGAGTCCTTCTTAAAGGAACGCAGTCAGAATCCTCCAGCACCTACTGGAATCTGCAGTCTGCATGATGAGAAACTGAAGCTGTTCTGTGTGGATGATGAAGAGGCTGTCTGTGTTGTGTGTCAAGCTTCAAAGAAACATGAGAATCACAAGTTCTGTCCTGTTGAGGAGGCTGTGCACGATTATAAGGTATGGAAACAATATTTATGTAAAAATGTAAACACAGTATTCTCTTTTCACTGCATATTATACAGAGTTATTATAATGAGGCAGTTTAAACAACAATTTCAAACAAGTCTGAGTGAAAAACAAAACCTATTACAATATCATTGTGTAAAACTAACACAGACCCTATCAAAGAAAAGCACAGAGAGAGAGAGAGAGTCCTGAGTGCAGAGTGGGGGTGTTGCTGTACAGGAATGGGGAGTGGAGCGTGTCTGTGTGCAATCATGAATTCACACCTGAACCTCCAGAGAATCTCCAGAGCGGGGGGTTTGTTGCTATGAGAGCCCCCAGTGGCAACCCCAGTGCTGAGGGGATTTCTCACACACTGCATTCATATTGTTACGAGCCAGGCATGTGTTAACAGTGATGTGCAAGCTCTGGGTTTCATTGCATTTCAGGGAGAACTCAAGACTGCGCTGAAGCCCTTGCAGGACAAGCTGGAATCACTTAATAAAGTTAAAGAAGAATGTGATAAAACAGCAGAGCACATCAAGGTAAGAGAACTAGATTAGTGATTGAAACAATACACAACATACATTTCCACTGGACACCCAAACTAACTCTAAAGTGATCCTTTTCTTGTATAGAAACAAGCCCAGCAAACAGAGAGGCAGATAAAGGAGGAGTTTGAGAAACTTCACCAGTTTCTACGAGATGAAGAAAAGGCCAGGATAGCTGCACTGAGGAGGGAAGAGGAACAAAATGGAAGAATCATGAAAGAGAAGATTGAAAAACTTACAAGAGAAATCTCATCCCTTTCAGACACAATCAGAGTGATAGAAGAGGAGATGGAAGCTGAAGACATCTTCTTCCTGCAGGTAGTGATTAACTGTGTGTGACATGTTCTTATTGTGAATGCACACTCACTACTACACTATGAATGGGACTTGACAAGCATTTATGTTAGCACACATTTGAACTTCATTTTTAACATTAACATTTTTCAAGCATGGTTTGTATTGTTGTTTGTTCTTAAGTTTACCCCACTGTGACAGAGAGCGAATGAATCCTAGTCAACAATCTCCCTCCCGACCTGTGAGGGCGCTGTGTAACAGGAACAGAGTGCTCCGGACTGGATGGTTTGACAGATCATTCCAGGGTGAGTTGGAAGTCATCGTCCAAAAAGAGGGTGAAGCCTCAATACTAGAAGTCAGTGCTGCGGTAGGCGAGGTGTCAGTCATGGATTGGAGGAGTCTGTGATTTTGCCTTATCATTCATAAGAACATAAAGTTTACAAACAACAACGGAAGCCCATCTTGCTTGGGATCCGTGACTGAGGGTATATCAGGGAATGTGGAAAACCATCTGTTCCTTTGTTATGGTTGTGACCCCTGGTCCTTGTTTCTTTTTTTCAAAAAGCCAAAAGTTTTAGGATTTTTGAATGCTTGAATCAATTTCTTTGTTCAAGATTGAATAGATTCAATTTTTTTAGCCTGTTGTATCTGTCTTTTTAACCTATTTAATTGTCAGCCTTATCATTCATAACAACATAAAGTTTACCCAAACTCGTTTTCTAGTAGACAGGACTGAAAAATGTAAAACACATCTGCTGTTAAAAACTTATTTAAACAACAAATAAAGCTTTGATTTTTCCAATTCACACCAGCGTGGATATGCCACACCCACAAATAGGTAAAACAGGCAGCAAATGCCCCACAAACCAGCATAGGGGTCTTATTGGTTTGGTCCTCTAGAGAATTTGTTCATGGATTTAGTTCAAAATGTGTTCAATCTTTTTTTGTTTCAAAAAAGACACACAAGGTGGAGCAGCACTTCCTGAATATGATTGCAGAGCCAGTGCAGGATCCACAGTGTGTTTTTAATGTTTTTTTAACTGTATTCCCTGCTGCTGCTGTGTGTATAGTAGCTAATGCTCTCAGTTACTGCTGCTATTTCCTGTCAGTTTCTCTTTGAAATCACACATGTGCAATTCCAGCACCTTATATAAGGTGACTCTTTACAGCTCTCTGTATAATCAGGATAATTTAGTACTTTATAAAAACATAACTTTGGTTGTGCTCATACTACTGGTATTGTTACTAGTTTTATTATCTTCCTGGAGGATGTGTTGCAGTATTACCAACTGGTTTGTAATGGTTTTGTGTGTGTGTATGACTAAGGCAAAGTCAATTCTCCCTGTGCCTCTCCCAGCGCTGTAGGATATTTCGGAGGGGTGAGTTTTATTTTCTTTACTGTGATTTTATATTTTGTGTTTCAGAGTTCAGCTGGACTGTGGCCGGGGGAAGGTCATTCTTTCATTTGAGAATTGATATTTATTTCTTCTAGTGCTCTTTTTTATGTATATTTATAAAACCAGACTGATTTCCAATAGGGATGTTATTTTCTGTTGAAAAAGCACATTTGATTTAATTCATGAAGATACAATATGAGGGAGGGAGGAGGGTATTTTTTCTTTGAGTGTATCACCCTACACAAATAATTGTATTTCTTTCTTTTAGTCCACCCTCCTATGTGAGCACATGCTGGGAGAGATTCAGTAGTTTTATCTAAAACTACAACGTTTCGGATTGCTGTTCTACTGTGTCTTGTTTGAGATTTCTAGTATTGCTATTGCCATCTGTCATATTAGTAGAACCTTCAACATTTGAGCGGTAGCCATCTTGTGGTGATTTCCAGTATTGCATCTATCATTTATTCTCTATTTATACATATACAGAGTTACATTCGTTGACTTTCGTATTTGTTCAATTCTTTGTTATGATTTCAATTTTGTTTTTTTGTTTTCGTAATAAACCTTTTAAACTCCATTCTGGTCTGCAAGCTTATTTAATTGAGCCTGTTGTAGAAACCTGGTAATTGTATATGTATTTGGTGTATAGGGTGTCCCTTTAGCTCTATAACATAAAATCTATATTGGAGGGTGGCATAGTCGAGATAGTTTGTAGGGATGCAATAGGACAAGGAGGGTCATAATTGCACTCCCGCTACATAAATATTATGTTATTTATACAATTCTATCTCTACAAAAATAAACGGCAGACTAATACAGCTGCACTGCAGTACAATGCAGGGACAATGAGGCGCAGTTATATACACTGCAGTATACCCAGTGGATTTCTTAAAGACTTAAAACAACACATCTGCAAAAGATGGCATTTCTGACATGATAATCGAGAAAATATATTTTTTTATTGTTTGTTCTATTTAATTATTTTAAATAATATAGACTTTCTGCATTAAGTGAATTGCATAGTTTTTTGTAATAAAATATGAGAAATAAACTATTAATGCTTTTTTCCTGCAATATTTTTTAATTGTCATAAATCACAGTCTGCTTGATTGTTTTGTTTTTTAAGGCTATAAACTATTAAAACCCTGCACTTCAAAACCCTTCTTCATAATCCTGATTATTTGTAATATGAATAAATCCACACAACCCACTGTTGGCACAATCATTTGTATTTTATGAATTTAAAATTAAAACATCATTTAAAAATAACTTTTGAAAAACTGACCCTAATATTGGGGCACTAGATGTATGCGTGTAATCAGCAGTCTGAAATGATGCCTTATGAAATCATTATGAGGGCTTCAGAGAAAACAAAGACTTCACAGCCCATTCAAATTGTTCTATGTTCCATTGAGGCTTCCCACAATTCAATTGGCTGGATGTTTCAGTGCTTCATTGATTCATTGGGGTTCAGGTGATTCAGTGGTTTATTGGGGGTTCACACAATTCAGATGCTTCAGTGTCTCGCTAAACTCCATTCTTTAAGGGGAGTTACAGATTCACACCTTGGTTGTGATATTAATGAATGGCAAAGGAATTTCAAAATACCAAACCCTATCAAATTTGAGGGACTTGACTTACTATTCTGGCTAAATTAATTGTTAAACTATTAAAAATAACTTCCATTGAAAAGTTAGATACAATACATTCTCAAGTGTTTCAGTATTATATACCAAGAACTGTTAAAGATGACAAAACTGGAAATCCCGATATTGCCACTTAGATTACTTAGATTAGACATATTTATGTCTGTTGAACCCTTTGAATTACAAATAATGAAAAACCTGAATGCAATTATTTGGTACAGTTTGTGTAGTTTTACAATGTGGGTAAATGTATATACAATTATCTAAAGTAATATAGAACTGTAATCTGTTTCAGTTGGTCCTGGCTGCAGATATTCATCAAATAAAGGTTGCTTTAATATTTTTCAGTGTTGCATTAAAAAGAAAGGTTTATATTTTTAAAGACAAGGCAATAGGAAGGTGTGGTTCTGATTGTAATAATGTGTGTGTATATATATATATATATATAGTGGCTCAGTTTCGTTTTGCCCTTTTGAATACAGACCCAGACACAATATTGAAGGTTTTAAAGCGCAGATGCGCTATTTTTAATAACAAAATAATATGAAAACTGAAAACAAACCCCGAGCACGAACTAAAACACAAACTGGAACCTTCTGTAATAAGCCGGACAGCTAAGCTGTTTACCGGCACAAACAAAACAAAACAAACACAGTTTACTCACAAAACAAACAGGTTTACACACCACCTTTGTTTTTAATTACGGCTGTACAGGCAGGCTTCTTCACACACAGCAGCCCTGAAGAGACTGGCTGCTTCCCTTAAATACCCTGCACCTGGCTCTAATTTACAATGATAGCCAGGTGCAGGGGATAATTATTATTATTTTTATTATTATTTATTTGTTAGCAGACGCCCTTATCCAAGGCGACCTTGATATCACATTATTTTTACATACAATTACCCATTTATACAGTTGGATTTTTACTGGAGCAATCTAGGTAAAGTACCTTGCTCAAGGGTACAGCAGCAGTGTCCCCCAGCAGGGATTGAACCCACGACCCTCCAGTCAAGAGTCCAGAGCCCTAACCACTACTCCACACTGCTGCCATAATTAATAATAAAACAATAATTAAACTAAACAAACATGCATGCGCACATGTTTTTGGCAGGGGGGATTTTAACCCCCTCCCTGCCTGGTTACAATATTATATAATATATATTGTCAGGAATGAATGAATCTTAAACCTGTCTTCCCTTGCAGAAGGTGCGATCACCTTTTTTGAGTGAAAGGCGTATGCAGCAGAGATCGATGTCTCTTTGATAGAAACAGTTTTATTTGAAGTCTTCCCACTGATAATGGGAATGGGAATGCAGAGATGGAAGCTCTGCTAACAAGATTTAAGTTTTTGCAGGTATCAGGCTATTAAAGACACACCTGTGGTGGCTTTGACAGACCCACTGAGAGCAGAAACTGACCCAGGACTGTGACAGCTACTGGAAGCAGGCTGATCTTTGGGATACAAATTGAACATTTGTGAAACTGCATGTGTGTTAAAATGTTGTAATAACTGTACTGTGTTTTAAAGAATGTAAAGCCAGAAGAAATACTAAACACATTGTTAAAACACACCGTTCGAACAAAAACTTATAATATGCTCTGTATTAACCTGTAGTGGTTCGGGGTTGTCTTCCTGCCTCGATCGCCTGTTCAGAAGCACAGCGACTCGCACCCAAGTTTGGGCTAGTCGTTCTCATGAAGCGGAAATCGCTCAGACGCTAAAGGCGTCGGACAGATCGCTTTTCACCTGCCTGGTCTCCTTTGTCGGTACATAAATTTATCTTTTAAAAAGTTTCCAAATTGATTATTATTTTTTTGTTTGTTTTAATTTCAGCAGCAGGGTTTGGTTGCCTGGATACTAAATGCAACAGAGTGGCACACATAACGAAACCAGGGAAATAATGAATAAAAAACAAAAGCATTTCCCAAATCCCGAGATTCTCTTCTCTATAAAACCCGGGATGGGGAATTAGCATACGGGAATGCAAATGTCTACGCACTGCTGACTTCTGGGAAAGATAACGTCTTTATTTTCTTCTGTCGTTCTCTACATTTTCTCGCTCTCTCTTTGGCTTTCTCCTTTTCTAGCTCTTTTTTTCCTGGGCTTTGGTTTAAGCGGTACAAACGCGCCCGGGCCGCCTCCTTCCTCTTGTGCTCTTCATACAGTTCTGGGTTCTGCTTTATTTTGTGTCTCCACTGCCTGGTTGTGTTGCTCCTCTTTTTCTTAGCAATCGTGCATTCTTGAATTCTCAGTTTCAACTGCAGTGGAGCCTGGAAATTAAAAAAAAAGTAATCGTTTCATTCGACTTAAATATACTTCACTGTTTTTGGAAACACACAATTTCTTTAGAATGCAGACTTTATATGAACATAAGAAGAACATAAGAAAGTTCACAAACGAGAGGAGGCCCCATTCAGCCCATCTTGCTTGTTTGGTTGGTTGTTAGTAGCTTATTGATCCCAGAATCTCATCAAGCAGCTTCTTGAAGGATCCGAGGGTGTCAGCTTCAACGACATTACTGAGGAGTTGGTTCCAGACCCTCACAATTCTCTGTGTAAAAAAAGTGCCTCCTATTTTCTGTTCTGAATGCCCCTTTATCTATTCTCCATTTGTGACCCCTGGTCCTTGTTTTTTTTCAGGTCAAAAAAGTCCCCTGGGTTGACATTGTCTATACCTTTTAGGATTTTGAATGTTTGAATCAGATCGCCGCGTAGTCTTCTTTGTTCAAGACTGAATAGATTCAATTCTTTTAGCCTGTCTGCATACAAGATGCCTTTTAAACCCGGGATAATTCTGGTTGCTATATATATATATATATATATATATATATATATATATATATATATATATATATATATATATATATATATATATATATATATATAATGATGTTCAATTCAATGTGGACGTTTCCTCATTATTCTGATACAGCAAATTGCCACACCCTATTATAATGAACAACCTGATAGACCGAACAGGGGGGAGTTTGTTATAATGAAGTTACTTAAAACCACAAATAAAAACATCTCACAGAAAAGAAACCTCACTCAAACAAGCAACCCTTTCAGAGCAGTAAACCCAGGGTTTAATCTGGTGCAGTATTAAAAAAGCAATGCTAAACAGTCTCTCCTCTGTGTGGTTTATACAGGGCTCTCCAAGCTGGCACGATCTGTCCTGCCGCTGGCTTCCTCTTCGGGCAGCTGAGGGAGACTCTGCAGGAAACGCGGCGACCCCACCGCCTGGTTCCTTTATAAAACTCCAGTCAGCTTCTGCCCAGCCTCCGTCCTCAGGCAATCACTTTGCTCTCTGCACTCTTCCTCCCCCAGCCCAAAGAAATAGCGAGTGGGTGCACCGAGCTCTGGAAAACGCCATCTCACCAGCGCCCCCTGCAGCTTTGTGTCCGGCGCATCCGCTAATTGAGGCCCTCAATGAGCCGTTTGGTTTGGGCTGGACTTCACTCCACATGAATTAACGCAGTGTTAAAATGCCGGTATGCACTTTGTAGTCTCAGAGAAGGGAGCAGAACACGAACAGAAACCAAGCTGTGATAAGACAGTGAAGAAAAAAAGAGTTTAAAAATGTCTGATCAGGTAGACATCAGTGCCAAATGCTTTAAGACTTGAACACATACTTAGAAGTACCATGAGCTGTCAATGTAACCGCTGTATTAAAAACATCATAAATTCTATAACGAAAGGACAAACAATCTGATCTTTTTGAGTTTTATTCAGGCACCTTGTATTAAAACATCTGCCCAATCGAAACATTTTAAATAAATGAAATTTCAACAGGTTTATATACAGACATATTATATAAAGCACAACTGCAAAAAAAAACGATAAATGATAAATAACAAACGTTTGAAAATAAATAAGTGTACATGCCGGTATATTATTTATATATGTACAACCGAAACAATATATTTAATTAAAAAAGTAAATAAATAAATTAATGGGTTTATATATGGACTTAAAAGTGCAAATATGCAACCGAAACTATGGAAATAAATAAACAACACTTGAACAGAAATGGGTTTTATATACAATCGCACGGCACAGCACGTTATTGTAACCCTGGTAACTTTGTGCTTTGTGAGATGATCCCTAAGTAATCAGAATTTTCATTGCAGTCGGTAATTTATTGACGGTCCCTTACAGAAAAAAAAACGGTTGAAGGCCTCCTAAAATTTATTTTCTTTCACTTTCCGTTCCTGAACGCGTGGTGAGTGGAAGAAGTTTAAAATCAAGTAGAAAATAATCAAAAACAAAGTAATTCTTAAAGATTATTAAAAAATAAAGTACTATGATGAAAACTGAGCCAAGTTTGGAGGTTTGGGGGGGGGGGGAGTGAGTCCCGGTAATAATATTTTCCGCGTGTTTTTTTTTTCTTCTCTATATAACACACGCTAGTAGATTGAAGTGTCAATACTAAAACCACTCAGAATTGTGTAAACGATATAAACCACACAGATATGTGTCATTATTTCTAATAATATTGGATACTATTAATACGGTATAGTATCTGTGCCGAGTTTACCAGCACACGTTAACAAATCATTTTTATTTCAAAGAAAACAAAGGATATTGCAAACGGTATTGTCTACTAATAGTTTATTTTTTGCTGCTGTATCTTATTTTGTCGTTTCTGCTTAATATAGAAAAAACGCAACGAGAAAATATTTTGTCTTTTTAAGGATGTATATACGTTGTGTGCATATATACGAACATGAAAGAGAAATACAAGTAATGCAAATACTGAAAGAAAAAAGTTAAACTTTTAACTAAGTTGCATAAAGGCAGTAGCATATTTCATGTTTTGTCCTGAATACTGATTAGGTGAACAGGATGAATGTGATCCATGATGTAGATTCATGATATATTAACTGGTTAAAGCGATCTGCACTGAATAATTGTCCTGTATGTCTTTTTGTTTTGTTTTTTTTTACCCCCGGAGGTAAAGTAAGAATTAATCAGATTCTAGAGGTTAAAACTTCAACTCAGCTTCACTCCTGCTTCATCAGGGAGGATCAAACTTGCTGAAACAAATACACGGCTTCCATATTCACCAGGTGGTAGGAACAATTGAACAAAGTGTACAAAAATGTTTTTTGTACACTATTTAACTTTTTATTTTGATACTATATCCCCCCAATGAGATCTCATCATTTAAATGCGCATTTGTTGAAATTTTATATTGTGTTGAAATATAAAAAAAATAAAGGATTTGGCCGACTGATCACACGAGTCTTGCTGTCTATTTAAACGGTATTGTAATCATTCTATTTCTCCTGGAAGCAGGGTACCGCTGAACTAGATAACCGCTCTCCTTTGAACCTAGGGATTAGATTAAGATTTGATAACCTGCTTGCCCTGCAAGATGAAGTAAAAAGGGGATCGTACATGGTTACGTTCTCAAAGAAGCCTAGGCGTCTGTACAATCCACACAGAAGCTGCGCTTCTCCACGTAGGCAGTGCACGTGCCACACACCGCCTTCGCGCACTGGGCACAGCGTTCAACAGTCTTGTTCCCGTTGCATTTGGCAACCTGGCATTGGCGTCGCTTGCGGCCTGCGCCGCGGTCGCTGCCCACAGCTGCCGGTACCTTCTTTCCACTCCTCTTCTGCTCAAAACGTTTGTGGCGAAGTTCGGAGGCTAGCGGCATTACGTATTTTCTCCTCGTTCTCTTCTTGCCCCTGCGTTCCTTGTAAAGAATGAAAGAGTTGATGGTTGCAAGATCCGATACATTTGTAAAAACACACAGGTCACCTGCGAGACCAGAGTATTTCCGTTAGAGATTAAAAGAAGACATTCATGGAAGGACTGCAGACTGATTTAAATCACAGTTCAACACACCACCAGCCCAGTCTTGACTGATACAAATAATTACTGTACTGTATAAGCAAAATCTAATTGTTTTCTATGTAGCGGTCAATTTGACCGGTCTGGTAGTTCTAGGTATGAAGGTATTATATCTCCCTTATTTTTGCAAGTCTCATACTTTCTTTGTCAGGATAATGAATACATATATTTAGGAAAAGGCTGTGTGGTCCAGTGGTTAAAGAAAAGGGCTTGTAACCAGGAGGTCCCCGGTTCAAATCCCACCTCAGCCACTGACTCATTGTGTGACCCTGAGCAAGTCACTTAACCTTTTTTGTGCTCCGCGGGTGAGACGTAATTGTAAGTGACTCTGCAGCTGATGCATAAACATTAAGTTCAAACTTTGACATTTTTAAAGGCATCTGCTAAATTTACAAAAAAAAATTGCCAGACAGGCGGAGTAAATTACACTTTTTTAAAAAAAAGACAGTTTTTTAACAACGCAAGTTCTCCTTTTTCAAATTGACCTCCTTGGTAGTTCTAGTGTTAACCCAAGTGCATTGCCTATCCTTTTCATTAAAAACCAGTTCAATATGCTGGCAGACCGGGGATGAGGCTCAATGTGGTTCCTATCTAACCTACGATTAGCTGTATACCTAAAAATAACACATCTAACTTTTTTTTTTTTTTTTTACACACTGCAAAAACGTCCTCGTCTAGAGGAAGCTTACTCTCTCCCTGGCATCAGTGGGTGCATAAACATTAATAAAAACAAACTCTACCGTCAATAACCGCCTGGACTTTGAGTAGGCGTCCATGTAGAACGTAGCAGACAATTACAGAGCTCGGTTTAAACCACACAGAAAACAAAATGCCCGCCTCAGCCCTCACATTGGTTCCATTACTGAAAAAAAAAACATTTCCTTTCCATTCTTTTTTCCCCCAAATCAACCCGATTTAGCCCCCAGTCTACGTGAGACTTTTCTGCAAGATATACTCAAGAAGCGTGCCTTTTTTCAGAGCAATTCTACAGCCCTTAATATCAAGGGGGGTGGGGAGGAATCCTCAACATCAATTCATCAATTCCCCTTCCTCCTTTCATCTGCTCCAGGAAATCCTTAATACTCTGAACACTGTACCCTCCCGGGGTTTGTGCGAGCCCAGCGAGGGAGGAATCGGTAAGACTGCCTTCATCAATGACATAATTGCTCCCTACTCTCTTTCTCGGGACAGTTTTTAACAACGTCACCTTCAATCACCCCTCAGAAACACTTCGAGTCGGAAGTTGCTTAACTGACATAACCACTGCCATCCCACTTAAAAGAGCGTAATGTTAAAGATCCTCTTCGACGTTTTTTAAAATCATAAAACACCAGTCTCCTGAAAGAAACGACATGTTTCAGCTGCTGAGATTTGCAGCCCAGCGGAAGACGTTTTAAACTTGACATTACTGCAAAAACGAGAAATGTTTGCAAATTTCGCGTTTATTAAAAATCTAAATTAACGTGCCGCGAAATATATTATTTATACATGTGCCGTACATCAAAAGAAAAAAAAAAACCGGGGGGACATTTGACAAGGTCATTTTTCTAGCAGGAACTGCAAAGGGGGGTAACTGGGGAAAAATACACGATCTAATACGATTCCTCTCTCAACAACCTCTCTCAATTTCACTGAGTACACCTCCCACAGAGAGAGAGAGCGCACCCTTCAAGAGGAACAAACTCATCAAACTACACAACACCTCCCACAGATAAAGAGCGCACCCTTCAAGAGGAATGAACTCCTCAGACTACACTACACCTCCCACAGAGAGCACACCCTTCAAGAGGAATGAACTCCTCAGACTACACTACACCTCCCACAGAGAGAGCACACCCTTCAAGAGGAATGAACTCACCAGACTACACTACACCTCCCACAGAGAGAGCGCACCCTTCAAGAGGAATGAACTACACCTCCCCAGAAGAGAGAGACTACACTACACCTCCCCAGACTACACCTCCCACAGAGAGAGACTACTCACACACCTCCCACAGAGAGATCCAGAACTCACTGCCCGCCCTTCAAGAGGAACACTCAGACTACACTTCAAGACACCCTTCAAGAGGAATGAACTCATCAGACTACACTACACCTCCCACAGAGAGAGCACCCCCTTCAAGAGGAATGGACTCAGACTACACTACACCTCCCACAGAGAGAGAGAGCACACCCTTCAAGAGGAATGAACTCATCAGACTACACCTCCCACAGAGAGAGAGCACACCTTCAAGAGAATGAAATGAACTACACCTCCCACAGACTATTTTTGCACCCTTCAAGAGGAATGACCTCATCAGACTACACTACACCTCCCACAGAGAGAGCACACCCTTCAAGAGGAATGAACTCCTCAGACTACACTACACCTCCCACAGAGAGCACACCCTTCAAGACGAATGAACTCCTCAGACTACACTACACCTCCCACAGAGAGAGCGCACCCTTCAAGAGGAATGAACTCACCAGACTACACTACACCTCCCACAGAGAGAGAGCACCCTTCAAGAGGAATGAACTCACCAGACTACACTACACCTCCCACAGAGAGAGAGCACACCCTTCAAGAGGAATGAACTCCTCAGACTACACTACACCTCCCACAGAGAGAGAGCACACCCTTCAAGAGGAATGAACTCCTCAGACTACACTACACCTCCCACAGAGAGAGCACACCCTTCAAGAGGAATGAACTCACCAGACTACACTACACCTCAAGAGCACCCTTCAAGAGGAATGAACTCCTCAGACTACACTACACCTCCCACAGCAGCACCCTTCAAGAGAATGAACTCCTCAGACTACACTACACCTCCCACAGAGAGAGCACAGACCCTACACCTCCCAAGAGGAATGAACTCACTCAGACTACACTACACCTCCCACAGAGAGAGCACACCCTTCAAGAGGAATGAACTCTCAGACTACACTACACCTCCCACAGAGAGAGCACATCCTTCAAGAGGAATGAACCTCCTCAAGAGGAATGAACTCAGACACTACACCTCCCACAGAGAGAGCACACCCTTCAAGAGGAATGAACTCATCAGACTACACCTCCCACAGAGAGAGCACACCCTTCAAGAGGAATGAACTCCTCAGACTACACTACACCTCCCAGAGAGAGAGCACACCCTTCAAGAGGAATGAACTCCTCAGACTACACTACACCTCCCACAGAGAGCACACCCTTCAAGAGGAATGAACTCCTCAGACTACACTACACCTCCCACAGAGAGAGCACACCCTTCAAGAGGAATGAACTCCTCAGACTACACTACACCTCCCACAGAGAGAGAGCGCACCCTTCAAGAGGAATGAACTCCTCAGACTACACTACACCTTCCACAGAAAGAGCACACCCTTCAAGAGGAATGAACTCATCAGACTACACTACACCTCCCACAGAGAGAGCACACCCTTCAAGAGGAATGAACTCACCAGACTACACAACACCTCCCACAGAGAGAGAGCACCCCCTTCAAGAGGAATGAACTCACCAGACTACACTACACCTCCCACAGAGAGAGAGAGCGCACCCTTCAAGAGGAATGAACTCACCAGACTACACTACACCTCCCACAGAGAGAGTACACCCTTCAAGAGGAATGGACTCATCAGACTTTAACACCATGCCGATGAGCTTGCTTTTCAAAACAAGCTTCCTCTCCCCTGACCCAGCCATCCTGACTGCTTTGCTGATTAAAAAAAAGTCAGCTCAGAGCAGAAACAGTAAATACCACAAATAAAAGCTAACTGAACTGCACACACACACCTCCACCTCCGCCCATCCACACCCAGCATTCACTGCGACAGACAGAAACAGTAGACAGACATTACACACATGAGTGTGCACAACTGTGGGTCATTTACATTAGATATGGGAGGTATAAACAAACTGGAATATAAGCAAAGTCTGCATTCTACAGAAATTGTTTGCACAGAAGGCTAAACTATGGAAGAATGCAGTGAACAGTTTTAATAGTAACTAGAAGCTCAATGTCTACCCTGCAACCCAGTTACTTAAAATTACTGATAACATGATTAAGAGGAAGCGAATGTGTGTGTTTCTGAAATAGGATTCCCAAACATTGTCTTTGTCAGTCCCAAACTGTTATAAATTATACACGAAATAAACTGAAAAAAAAGATGGATACATTTGTTAATCAGATTATCCTAATTCTGCAACTGTGGCACCTTTCAGTAGAATGGGATACTTGAGCTGAAACCTTCAGACAGAAAGGGTACAGTTTTAATCAAAAACACGGGCTTAACTTAGGCTTGGTGGTCCAGTGATTAAAGAAAGAAAGGGGCTTGATACACCAGGAGGTTCCCGGGTTCAAATCCCAGCTCAGCCAGTGACTCGCTGTGTGTGACCCTGAGCGAGTCACTGAACCTCCTTGTGCTCCGTCCTTCGGATGAGACGTCAAACAAACGAGGTCTTACTATAAATGACTCTGCAGCAGCAGCTGTGATGCACGGTTCACCCCCAAGTCTCTAACTCGCTTTGGATAAAGGCACCTGCTAAATGACTAAATAATAATGACTTCTCTTTTTAAAAATAAATAGGTTTTAATAATAAAGATAAGCTTGGACCAATCTTACACTGCTAGCAGGTATTTCATACTGACCCATTCATCTTGGGGTGTCGACTCTCTGTGTTTCTGCTTACACTGCAGTTTCCCATCAGAAGAGATTTTGCTCTGGGGTGCTGGAGTGGAGGTGCGTCTTCCTAGATCTGCTTTAGAAGCGCAGGAAACAGAAGCCAAGGTTACTGCACAGCATTGAATCACAGCCACTTTCCTGCAAGGCTTCACCTCACAGCCATCACTGTTAACAATTAGAACATTGAAAAGCAAGACAAATGATAAACTCTTAATCCTTCACAAAACAATTGCAATTCTTATATAAACTGTATTTTTGACATTCTACTCACATGCTGTGCTGCTCGTGGACGGCATCGCTCTTTCCTCCTTTCCATCTGCAGCTCTTTCCTGAGGGGGGTGATGTTTCCTCTGAATGGACCCCAGCACACTGCCCTCTTCTCCAACACTAGAACAAGTGTCTTCAGAGAAAGGCTGATTGGGTTTCATGCAGACCAATTCAGGTGGACAATAATCACAATGGCTAGATTCCATCTTAACTATATTCACAGGATTATTGACTTTATTTTCTTTACTAACTTCCTCTGTGATGTGATCACACTCCAGCTCTACGGCCTCCTCTTTAATGTGGACAGGTTCAAGTTCAGGGATCTCTTTACCTTCAGCACTTGTCAGCTCTGTAATCTCCATTATTCTTCCACACCACTCCTGATCACAGATTTCCTCTTGTGTGTAAACAGCTTCTATCACTGGCTGCTCCTCTGCTTCACTGAAAGCACGTCTCTCTCCAGAATCTGCGTGAAACAAAATTATACATGCTTTTAACTCTCACTGTACAAATAAATACAATCATGTAATTCTGTGGAGTTTATAACTGTATGAACTAACACATCATGGATATTCATGCCATAGAGAGTCGTGTTCAGATCCAGTTTCAAACGAGTCCCGTCAGTTACCTTGATATTACAGATCAGAATTTGGCCTGTGAATTGAAAAATGCTAAAATTAACAGCCATATGTTAAATGCAACACAACCCACACCCTGGCGTGTGTTATCCCTTACATGATACACACACACACACACACACGCACACACACACCAAGCATTAAAAGAAACGTATCCCTTATATTTGTATAAAATTCACTAGATGTGATTGATAAACGACAAACTCTGTTTTAGAGCAGGTGCAGTGACTTTTTATTGTGCTGATTAACAACTGACATCACAAAGATGCTGCAAAATGATCTGTCGATCTCGGGCAGGTGTTGTGACTCTTGGTCTCCCAGTTGGTGGCGCTGTTATTGACAGAGTGTGTCTGGTTATACCGTCTTGCCAGGTTTGAAAGCGCTGGCAGTGTGAGCACCCAAGATGGTGAGCCACAGCACGCTGCCCTAGTCCAGCCTCCAACATGCCGATCGCAAGTATGCGCTACTCTCGACAGACGTGGCATATTGTTTTTTTTCTGTGATTTTCTTAATTGCTTTTACTCAAGCTTGCAGTTCAACAGCTGAAATCGCTCCATATCCAGTGTCCAATCAACCGTCTCACTAATTAGGTGATTAAGCGCATCTGCTTCAGTCACAGTCACTCAAGCGTGTCGTGGTCAAGGATGAATGATCGAGGGATTAAAAAGAAACGAAAAAACATGTTGTCAATGTCCATCATTTATATACCTTTTTTTTCAAAAATAAGAACATAAGAAAGTTTCCAAACGAGAGGAGGCCATTCAGCCCATCTTGCTCGTTTGGTTGTTAGTAGCTTATTGATCCCAGAATCTCATCAAGCAGCTTCTTGAAGGATCCCAGGGTGTCAGCTTCAACAACATTACTGGGGAGTTGGTTCCAGACCCTCAGAATTCTCTGTGTAAAAAAGTGCCTCCTATTTTCTGTTCTGAATGCCCCTTTATCTAATCTCCATTTGTGACCCCTGGTCCTTGTTTCTTTTTTCAGGTTAAAAAAGTCCCCTGGGTCGACATTGTCTATACCTTTTAGGATTCTGCTTGAATCAGATCACCGTGTAGTCTTCTTTGTTCAAGACTGAACAGATTCAATTCTTTTAGCCTGTCTGCATACGACATGCCTTTTAAACCTGGGATAATTCTGGTCGCTCTTCTTTGCACTCTTTCTAGAGCAGCAATATCCTTTTTGTAACGAGGTGACCAGAACTGAACACAATATTCTAGGTGAGGTCTTACTAATGCATTGTAAAGTTTTAACATTACTTCCCTTGATTTAAATTCAACACTTCTCAGAATATATCCGAGCATCTTCTTGGCCTTTTTTATA
Source organism: Huso huso (assembly GCA_036884735.1). Taxonomy (NCBI): domain Eukaryota; kingdom Metazoa; phylum Chordata; class Actinopteri; order Acipenseriformes; family Acipenseridae; genus Huso; species Huso huso. The sequence goes on along the minus strand of CM072714.1, from coordinate 4,748,405 downwards.
TCTTTCCCACATTGTCAAGATGAAGACATTTCTGTGTCAACATAAACTCCTAGGTCTTTTTCATAGATTCCTTCTTCAATTTCAGTATCTCCCATATGATATTTATAATGCACATTGTTATTGCCTGTGTGCTTTAAATTCAATGTGTTATAATAGTGATAAGTTTCTTTTGTTGTTAATGTATATATATATATATATATCAAAGCAAAACCAATGTTTGTTTGTTTTTCCAAACCTCTTTGTAGATTTCCTCCTACAGAAGGAAACAAACACTAGGGACTGAAACCCTTCTAGCCGACTGCAGACATCCACATCTGAATTTCCTTCAGCCTCCCGCATTGTGAATACCTCTATTGTAACTTTTTTTTTTCTAAAATTCCAACCGTCCAAATGAAAAAGTTTCTAAAATGCAAACAGGCATGCTGAGCGCATTTGGCTAAGCCTCTGACGTAGTAGGACAAGGGACGCATCTCTCCCAGGAGGCAGAGCGCGTGGGGCATTTGGCATTCTACATTATTATTATTATTTGTCCAAGGCGACTGCTATCCAAGGCGACTTACAGAAACTAGGGTGTGTGACTAGGGTGCAGAGTCACTTACAATTACGTCTCACCTGAAAGACGGAGCACAAGGAGGTTAAGTGACTTGCTCAGGGTCACACAATGAGTCAGTGGCTGAGGTGGGATTTGAACCGGGAACCTCCTGGTTACAAGCCCTTTTCTTTAACCACTGGACCACACAGCCTCCTATGTGGCTACATTAGCAGGAAGCTGCTTGAGTGAGAAAACACGACTGGGGCATATTATTATTATTATTACTACTATTACTAAAAATGATAATCACATATTTATGTATTAATGTATCTGGAAACACAGACAAAGCAAGTATGTTTCACGTTCTTCAGCAAACCAGCAACCAAACTAAAGAACGTCAGCTTTCTTCTACGTGTTTAATTTCCGCTTACTTTTCATAATGGGCAGCAGTGTGGAGTAGTGGTTAGGGCTCTGGACTCTTGACCGGAGGGTTGTGGGTTCAATCCCCAGTGGGGGACACTGCTGTTGTACCCTTGAGCAAGGTACTTAACCTAGATTGCTCCAGTAAAAACCCAACTGTATAAATGGGTAATTGTATGTAAAATAATGTGATATCTGTATAATGTGAAATAATGTATAATGTGATATCTTGTAACAATTGTAAGTCGCCCTGGATAAGGGTGTCTGCTAAGAAATAAATAAATAATAATAATAATAATAATAATAATAATAATGATGTGGGCAACTCGATACAACTTTAACAAAACAACACACGTTTATTATTAAGGAGTTGGCTTTAGTTACAGCTTTGCTAGCACGCTTCTCTCTCAGTTATGTTTCGTCCTCTCTAAACACTTTACTTGTGGCGTTACGACTCTCTGTTCCGTCCACAGCTGCGCCCCAATACAGAACAAATCTCAAAACAATATCTATATTTGACACACTTATGTTCCTCCTTACCGCTCTGTCAAAAAAAAATAAAAAAATCTACAGCGCCACGTGAGCCAAAATGGACCTATTCTGTAATGGATTAAAAAAAAAACAAGTATCCTAATGTTAAAATTGGTATGTTAGTGTTGTATTGTTATTTCATTTGTAATACACACAGTACATGGCGCTGTAGATTTTGTGACTAGAATGGAGAGGGTCTGAGGACGATCGGGTATGCTGTACTCGAGAAAGCCTACCCATCATAAAACAACAAAATAACATGCAGTTTTTGTCAAATGTCCCAAACAAACGGCGACCTCACGGTGGCCCCAATTCTGCTGGGGGTCACTAAGCTATAGCGTTATCTGCGTGTAGATCAATCCGGCCCTGGGTAGCGGTGTATTTAATTGCATTTTTAAATGACTGGAAGGCATACATGAACCATAACATTATTAAACTCACCTTGAACTCTGGTGAATAATCCTTGGTTCTCATTCCTCTGAAAGTCTTGTTCATTGCAGTCGGGGTTCATGTTTCTGAGAGGTTGTTTAATGTCTGCATCTGCAGCGTTCATGCATTCTCGCACTGCTTTCAACTCGCTCTCTGATATTTCCAATCTCAGCTTCAGACTTTCATTCTCTTTCTCCTTTCCAGCCATTTCCATTTGGAATTCAGTGAATTTGCCGCCGACAACTTTTGTGATTTCGCACAAGACGGTGTCTACAGCCGCTTTCACTGCGTGCTCGATGGTAGAGGCGAGCTCGTCTTGAAAGAACGACACGGAGACACTGACGTCCATCTTCACTAACTGTTAGCTTGAGACTGATATCCTTTCTGTATTCACGCTTTTATTATTAATAATATTGGGAGCCTCTCTGTTATTCAGTCAGCACTTGACTTATTTAGCAAGTTTCTCTGCTGCTGCAGCTCAACAACCCCACGCAGACCCACACACACAATGTAAACAAACCCGCACACACTTCCGCTTCCTCCCTGCTCCCATGGAGACGAGCGCGTCGTGACGTCACGTTAGCGGATTGGCGCCTCCTGCTGGAAACACCCGGATGGAAGCTGACGGCAATGGATTCCTTGACCAGGGTGACCAGACGCCCCGGTAAAGCCGGGCTTGCCAGTTTTCAGACTTCATGTTTTTCTCCCGGTCAGAAACAGTAACATTATCTTCCCGGTTTTGTTATTTTGTACTCACATTGCTTATAAGTACACAACTGTAGCGATGTGCTGAGCAAGTTCACAGCAGAGTGATTTTATTATACAATCAATCGTGTGAATCACTTGTTTTCTGATTATGTGTTTAATAATTGATATTCTGTTTAACGTCCTGGACCATGGCTATGTATTTATTTATTTATTTATTTATTTATTTATTTAATTGTATCTTGCCAGTGTCACAAGCGTTTCCTAAAATATACCTTCAATCAAGGCCGGATTAACCCATGATTAACTTTGACACTTTTGTAGTGAACATATGGCTCCCTCGATTTCCGTGTTAAATGAACACTTTCGAAAGTGTTAAGAAATTAACCCTGCTAGAGAGTAAAGTTTTCAACACTGTAGGAGTTTAAATGTCATCTCATTCAGTGTAAGTTTAACTATATTATGGTGTAAAGAAAAAACTCTCTCAGTGAAGAATTTGGACACTAATTGTAAATGTCACACTGCTATTTAGTAATTTTAACTCACTCATAAATATTCAGCTTCATAGATTAAATACTATGCTACAGGAATACTTGTAAGACAAAGCAGTAATTAAATACACTTCATACAAATTCTAAAAAGGGATCCAGACACATGACTCTATTAAATCAAAGCATTTATTTCACAAAATACACCTTTACGGTTTATAATTTTTGGATGTCAGTTACTTTTAGACAACAGTGTTAATCCACAAGAATAACTGCTGGTAAAGGAAAAAAAAAAGTACACTTGAATATCATTTTACAAATCAAAATGTCCTCACTGCCATCCTGGGTTATTTTGTACTATTTCTGTAGCTCAACTTGTAATTCACACAAATGCATTTAACTCCAGAACATGACATTGTGTTACTGTTTCACTTTAACTCGGGAGATTTTGACATCACAGCCAAAAGTTTGTGTCCACGGTGAGTGGTTTGGTTGCCTTTGGATCTCATATTTTGGACGTTCTTTTGGCTGCGATTTCTAAATCTCCTCAATTCAATGGAAGCAGTGACAAACCTGCACCTTCTGTGGAAGGAGTGATATTTACATCTTCCTTTATATTTCCATATTTATAGAAATTCCCATTGCATAACCAGCCCTCAAAGTGCCACGATACTTATTTCAATTCCAAAACTATAGAACTTAAAATCAAAATACAAATACACCCCATTATTCACTGAAATGTTTTTTCCATTTAGCTTGAGTATTAAAGTTTGTAAATGGATTTTCAAAGCTGTCGAAGCTTTTCTCCATCTTAGATCTAATGGTGTCATGAGAAGATACTAAGCTCATTACATCATCTTTTATATCTGAATGCAATTCATGCACAAGTTCCTCCATATTTCCAATGACAGATGGAAGTATCTCTGACCAGCAAAGTGACTTAAATGATTTTTCTTTGGAATCACCAGGAACTTCAAAAAGCTGCTATGTGACGAAGGAATTCGCCCAGGAAATGTGTGCGTCTGTAATTGCAAAACTGCAGGGTTGTGGTGTAGCTACTAATGTTCTAACATCTGTCATTGGAAATATGAACCCTTAAATTGAGAAGAAAACAGGAGGCAATTTTTTTTACAGAGAGAATTGTGAGGGTCTGGAAGCCACTCCCCAGTAATGTTGTTGAAGCTGACACCCTGGGACCCTTCCTCTCGTCTGCGGTACTTCGTGTGGCAGGAGGTGTCAGCAGTAGCATTTGTTTTAATATATATACTGGTTAAGATGTGCGCGGTCATTTCTACACATGTTTCCCTGAGCTTTCTCACCCGCCCCCCCAGGATACATTATGTGCCTCCCCAGTTTCAGAAGCACTGCTGTAGGAAACAGGGCTACAATCATTTGCATACACAGCAGGCTTGGGAATTTTTTTAGTTTAATTTGTTTATTTTCACAGTTGCCTGCATTTGAAACCGACGAGAGAGACGCAGGGTCTGCTTTGGTATTGTGGTGTGATTGAGATGCTTTCATTGAGTAAACTGAATTGTTTTTGTTTTGTTTTTAAGTGTCCTGACTGACTGATTCTCTGTGAACTAGACTGTGTTTCTTTAGTTTATTTGACTCTACAAATCTCTTCCCACACTCACTACACTCAAAAAGTTTCTGTCCCGTGTGGGTTATGTGGTGTGTTCTGAGGCTGTGTCTTCAACTGAAACTCTTCTTACGTACTGGACACACGTACGGTTTCTCTCCTGTGTGAATTCACTGGTGATTTTGAAGGTTACCTTTCTGATTAAAACGCCTCCCAGTCAGGACACTCATACGGTTTCTATCCTGTGTGAGTTAGCTGGTGTTCTTGAAGGTTACCTTTCTGATTAAAACTCCTCCCACACTCAAAATACTCATACGGTTTCACTCCCGTGTGAATTCGCTGGTGTGCTTGAAGTCTATATTTACGATTAAAACCTTTCCCACAATCAGCACAGTGAAATGGTTTATCTGTACTGTGAGTTAGCTGGTGTCTTTCAAGATCACCTTTCCGATTAAAACTCCTCCCACAATCAGCACAGTGAAACAGTTTCTCTCCTTTGTGAATTCGCTGGTGTGCTTGAAGTCTATATTCACGATTAAAACATTTCCCACAATCAGCACAGTGAAACGCTTTATTTCTACTGTGAGTTAGCTGGTGTCTTTGAAGGTCACCTTTCTGATTAAAACTCCTCCCACAGTCAGGACACTTGTATGGTTTCTCTCCCGTGTGAATTCGCTGGTGTGTTCTCAGGTTACATTTCTGATTAAAACTCCTCCCACAGTCAGGACACTCATATGGTTTCTCTCCCGTGTGAATTCGCTGGTGTAGTTTTAATCCAGTTGCACCGCTGAATGTCTTCCCACACTCTGTACAGTGATAAGGTTTCTCTGCTGTTTGACTTTTCTGGTGTATTTTCAGCTTTCCCAGATCACTCAAATTGGTGCCACATTCAGTACAGTGATACAAGATCTGCTCTGAAGGAATCTGCTGGGGAGTTTGTAGGGAAATGAAGTTGCCCTGGGTTGCAGAACTGTCGGGATGTGGAGTCGCTGTATATCCCACAGGAAGTGGTCGGATATCTTGTGCAGGAAGATTCTGAACTGAGTGAGTTCTCAGTTTCTTCACATATTCATCTAGGGGTGTCGACTCTCTGTGTTTCTGCTTAAGCTGCAGTTTCCCATCAGAAGAGATATTGCTCTGGGGTGCTGGAGTGGAGGTGCGTCTTCCTAGATCTGCTTTAGAAGCGCAGGAAACAGAAGCCAAGGTTACTGCACAGCATTGAATCACAGCCACTTTCCTGCAAGGCTTCACCTCACAGCCATCACTGTTAACAAGCAGAACATTGAAAAGCAAGAAAAATGCTAAACTCTTAATCCTTCACAAAACAATTGCAATTCTTATATAAACTGTATTTTTGACATTCTACTCACATGCTATGCTGCTTGTGGACGGCATCGCTCCTTCCTCCTTTCCATCTGCAGCTCTTTCCTGAGGGGGGTGATATTTCCTCTGAATGGACCCCAGCACAGTGCCCTCTTCTCCAACACTAGAACCAGTGTCTTCAGAGACAGGCTGATTGGGTTTCATGCAGACCTGTTCAGGAGGATAATCTTCACAATGGCTAGATTCCATCTTAACTATATTCTCCTCCAGTGTATCGACTTTATTTTCTTTACTAACTTCCTCTGTGATGTGATCACACTGCAGCTCTACGGCCTCCTCTTTAATGTGGACAGGTTTAAGTTCAGGGATCTCTTTACCTTCTACAGTTGTCAGCTCTGTATTCTCCATTATTCTTCCACACCACTCCTGATCACAGAATTCCTCTTGTGTGTAAACAGCTTCCATCACTGGTCCCTCCTCTGCGTCACTGAAAGCAGGTCTCTCTCCAGAATCTGCTTGTAACAAAATTATACATGCTTTTAACTCTCACTGTACAAATAAATACAATCATGTAATTCTGTGGAGTTTATAACTGACATTGTCCATGGATATTATATGTTCAGATGAACAGTTTCTTCAAGGAAACACAATCATTACACAGTGGCTGTATTTAATTGTATTTTTTTAATGACCTGTTCATACAGAACCATAACATTATTAAATCACCTGAACCTGATGAATAATCCCTGGTTCTCATTCCTCTGAAAGTCTTGTTCATTGCAGTCGGGGTTCATGTTTCTGAGAGGTTGTTTAATGTCTGCATCTGCAGCGTTCATGCATTCTCACAGTGGCGTGTCTCTGATATTTAATCACCTTCAGACTTTCATTCTCTTTCTCCTTTCAGCCATTTCCAATGGAACCTGTACCTGCCGCCGACAACTTTGGTGATTTCGCACAAGATAATGTCTGTACCTGTTCACACAGTGTGCTCGATGGTAGCGTATAATCGTCTTGAAAGAACGACACGGAGACACTGACGTCCATCTTCACTGACTGTTAGCTTGAGACTGATATCCTTTCTGTATTCACGCTTTTATTATGAATAATATTGGGGCCTGTGTTATTCAGTCAGCACTTGACTTATTATTAAGTTTCTCTGCTGCTGCTGTTCAACAAGTGGCAGTGTCACACACATAATCAAACCTGCACACTTCTGTTCTCCCTGTCCCTGGTGTCAGCGTATAATCACCGGTACCTCCTGAAAACACCCGGATGGAAGCTGACGGCAATGGATTCCTTGACCAGGGTGACCAGACGCCCGGTAAAGCCCGGCTTGCCAGTTTTCAGACTTCATGTTTTTTGTCCCGGTCAGAAACAGTAAACATTATCTTCCGGTTTTGTTATTTTGTACTCACACTGCTTATAAGTACACAACAGTAGCAATGTGCTGAGCAAGTTCACAGCAGAGTGATTTTATTATACAATCAATCGTGTGAATCACTTGTTTTCTGATTATGTGTTTAATAATTGATATTCTGTTTAACGTCCTGGACCATGGCTATGTATTTATTTATTTATTTAATTGTATCTTGCCAGTGTCACAAGCGTTTCCTAAAATATACCTTCAATCAAGGCCGGATTAACCCATAATTAACTCTGACACCTTTGTAGTGAACATATGGCTCCCTCGATTTCCGTGTTAAATGAACTCTTTGGGAAGTGTTAAGAAATTATCCCTGCTAGAGAGTAAAGTTTTCAACACTGTAGGAGTTTAAATGTCATTTCATTCAGTGTAAGTTTAACTATATTATGGTGTAAAGAAAAAACTCTATCAGTGAAGAATTTGGACACTAAGTGTAAATGTCACACTGCTATTTAGTAATTTTAACTCACTCATAAATATTCAGCTTCATAGATTAAATACTATGCTACAGGAATACTTGTAAGACAAAGCAGTAATTAAATACACTTCATACAAATTCTAAAAAGGGATCCAGACACATGACTCTATTAAATCAAAGCATTTATTTCACAAAATACACACGGTTTACGGTTTATAATTTTTGGATGTCAGTTACTGGTAGACAACAGTATTCATCCACAAGAATAACTGCTGGTAAAGGAAAAAAGAACAGTACACTTGAATATCATTTTACAAATCAAAATGTCCTCACTGCCATCCTGGGTTATTTTGTACTATTTCTGTAGCCCAACTTGTAATTCACACAAATGCATTTAACTCCAGAACATGACATTGTGTTACTGTTTCACTTTAACTCGGGAGATTTTGACATCACAGCCAAAAGTTTGTGTCCACGGTGAGTGGTTTGGTTGCCTTTGGATCTCATATTTTGGACGTTCTTTGTGAACACACTTTTGGCTGTGATTTCTAAATCTCCTCAATTCAATGGAAGCAGTGACAAACCTGCACCTTCTGTGGAAGGAGTGATATTTACATCTTCCTTTATATTTCCATATTTATAGAAATTCCCATTGCATAACCAGCCCTCAAAGTGCCACGATACTTATTTCAATTCCAAAACTATAGAACTTAAAATCAAAATACAAATACACCCCATTATTCACTGAAATGTTTTTTCCATTTAGCTTGAGTATTAAAGTTTGTAAATGGATTTTCAAAGCTGTCGAAGCTTTTCTCCATCTTAGATCTAATGGTGTCATGAGAAGATACTAAGCTCATTACATCATCTTTTATATCTGAATGCAATTCATGCACAAGTTCCTCCATATTTCCAATGACAGATGGAAGTATCTCTGACCAGCAAGGCGACTTGATTAATTTTTCTTTAGAATCACCGGGAACTTCACAAAGCTGCTACGTGACGAAGGATCTCGCCCAGGAAATGTGTGAGTGTGTAATTGCAAAACTGCAGGGGTATGGTGTAGCTACTAATGTTCTAACATCTGCCACTGGAAATATGGACCCTTCAATTGAGAAGAAAGTAGGAGGCGCTTTTTTTACACAGAGAATTGTGAGGGTCTGGAAGCAACTCCCCAGTAATGTTGTTGAAGCTGACACCCTGGGACCCTTCCTCTCGTCTGCGGTACTTCGTGTGGCAGGAGGTGTCAGCAGTAGCATTTGTTTTAATATATATACTGGTTAAGATGTGCGCGGTCATTTCTACACATGTTTGCCTGACCTTTCTCACCCGCCCCCCCAGGATACATTCTGAGCCTCCCCAGTTTCAGAAGCACTGCTGTAGGAAACAGGGCTACAATCATTTGCATACACAGCAGGCTTGGGATTTTTTGAGTTGAATTTGTTTATTTTCAAAGTTGCCTGCATTTGAAACCGACGAGAGAGACGCAGGTCTGCTTTGGTATTGTGGTGTGATTGAGATGCTTTCATTGAGTAAACTGAATTGTTTTTGTTTTGTTTTTAAGTGTCCTGACTGACTGATTCTCTGTGAACTAGACTGTGTTTCTTTAGTTTATTTGACTCTACAAATCTCTTCCCACACTCACTACACTCAAAAAGTTTCTGTCCCGTGTGGGTTATGTGGTGTGTTCTGAGGCTGTGTCTTCAACTGAAACTCTTCTTACGTACTGGACACTCATACGGTTTCTCTCCTGTGTGAATTCACTGGTGATTTTGAAGGTTACCTTTCTGATTAAAATGCCTCCCACAGTCAGGACACTCATACGGTTTCTATCCTGTGTGAGTTAGCTGGTGTTCTTGAAGGTTACCTTTCTGATTAAAACTCCTCCCACACTCAAAATACTCATACGGTTTCACTCCCGTGTGAATTCGCTGGTGTGCTTGAAGTCTATATTTACGATTAAAACCTTTCCCACAATCAGCACAGTGAAACGGTTTATCTGTACTGTGAGTTAGCTGGTGTCTTTCAAGATCACCTTTCCGATTAAAACTCCTCCCACAATCAGCACAGTGAAACAGTTTCTCTCCTTTGTGAATTCGCTGGTGTGCTTGAAGTCTATATTCACGATTAAAACATTTCCCACAATCAGCACAGTGAAACGCTTTATTTCTACTGTGAGTTAGCTGGTGTCTTTGAAGGTCACCTTTCTGATTAAAACTCCTCCCACAGTCAGGACACTTGTATGGTTTCTCTCCCGTGTGAATTCGCTGGTGTGTTCTCAGGTTACATTTCTGATTAAAACTCCTCCCACAGTCAGGACACTCATATGGTTTTCTCTCCCGTGTGAATTCGCTGGTGTAGTTTTAATCCAGTTGCACCTCTGAATGTCTTCCCACACTCTGTACAGTGATAGGGTTTCTCTGCTGTGTGACTTTTCTGGTGTATTTTCAGCTTTCCCAGATCACTCAAATTGGTGCCACATTCAGTACAGTGATACAAGATCTGCTCTGAAGGAATCTGCTGGGGAGTTTGTAGGGAAATGAAGTTGCCCTGGGTTGCAGAACTGTCGGGATGTGGAGTGGCTGCTGTATATCCCACAGGAAGTGGTCGGATATCTTGTGCAGGAAGATTCTGAACTGAGTGAGTTCTCAGTTTCTTCACATATTCATCTTGGGGTGTCGACTCTCTGTGTTTCTGCTTATGCTGCAGTTTCCCATCAGAAGAGATTTTGCTCTGGGGTGCTGGGGTGGAGGTGCGTCTTCCTAGATCTGCTTTAGAAGCGCAGGAAACAGAAGCCAAGGTTACTGCACAGCATTGAATCACAGCCACTTTCCTGCAAGGCTTCACCTCACAGCCATCACTGTTAACAATTAGAACATTGAAAAGCAAGAAAAATGATAAACTCTTAATCCTTCACAAAACAATTGCAATTCTTATATAAACTGTTTTTTGACATTCTACTCACATGCTATGCTGCTTGTGGACTGCATCGCTCCTTCCTCCTTTCCATCTGCAGCTCTTTCCTGAGGGGGGGTGATGTTTCCTCTGAATGGACCCCAGCACAGTGCCCTCTTCTCCAACACTAGAACAACCAGTGTCTTCAGAGACAGGCTGATTGGGTTTCATGCAGATCTGTTCAGGAGGATAATCTTCACAATGGCTAGATTCCATCTTAACTATATTCTCCTCCAGTGTATCGACTTTATTTTCTTTACTAACTTCCTCTGTGATGTGATCACACTCTAGTTCTACGGCCTCCTCTTTAATGTGGACAGGTTCAAGTTCAGGGATCTCTTTACTTTCTACAATTGTCAGCTCTGTAATCTCCATTATTCTTCCACACCACTCCTGATCACAGATTTCCTCTTGTGTGTAAACAGCTTCCATCACTGGCCCCTCCTCTATTTCACTGAAATCAGGTCTCTCTTCAGAATCTGGGTGAAACAAAATTATACATGCTTTTAACTCTCACTGTACAAATAAATACAATCATGTAATTCTGTGGAGTTTATAACTGGAAATTCACATCATGGAGATTATATATGCAACATTCCAGTTTCTTCAAGGAAACACAATCATTACAGTGGCTGTATTTAATTGTATTTTTTTTTTAATGACTGGAAAGCATACAAGAACCATAACATTATTAAACTGTCAACTCTGATGAATAATCCCTGGTTCTCATTCCCTGTCTTCTTCACAGTCAGTGGCCATGTGTCTGAGAGGTTGTTTAATGTCTAATCTGCACGTTCTGCATTACCTGTTCACACAAGTGGCTGTGATATTTCCAATCTAATCAGACTTTCATTCCTTTTCTTTCCAGCCATTTCCATTTGGAATTCATAATCACCTGCCGACAACTTTTGTGATTTCGCACAAGGCGGTGTCTACATATAATTTCCTGCGTGCCGATGGTTCACACAGTCGTCTTGAAAGAACGACACGGATAATGACCTGTCCATCTTCACTGACTGTTGGCCGACTGATATCCTTTCTGTATTAATTTTTTTATACCTGTTAACACAGTGGCCGTCTTTGTTATATAATCACCTGTACCTGTTCACACAGTGGCTGTGTCAGCAGCTCAATTACTGTACCTGTTCACACAGTGGTAAAACAAACCCGCACACATATAATCCCTGCTCCCCCTGTTCACACAGTGGTGACGTCACGTTATAATGGCCTGTACCTGCTGAAAACACCGGATGGAAGCTGACGGCAATGGATTCCTTGACCAGGGTGACCAGGCGCCCGGTAAAGCCCGGCTTGGCAGTTTTCAGACTTCATGTTTTTGTCCCGGTCAGAAACAGTAACATTATCTTCCCGGTTTTGTTATTTTGTACTCACATTGCTTATAAGTACACAACAGTAGCAATGTGCTGAGCAAGTTCACAGCAGAGTGATTTTATTACACATCCAATCTTGTGAATCACTTGTTTTCTGATTATGTGTTTAATAATTGATATTCTGTTTAACGTCCTGGACCATGGCTATGTATTTATTTATTTATTTATTTATTTAATTGTATCTTGCCAGTGTCACAAGCGTTTCCTAAAATATACCTTCAATCAAGGCCGGATTAACCCATAATTAACTCTGACACTTTTGTAGTGAACATATGGCTCCCTCGATTTCCGTGTTAAATGAACTCTTTGGGAAGTGTTAAGAAATTATCCCTGCTAGAGAGTAAAGTTTTCAACACTGTAGGAGTTTAAATGTCATTTCATTCAGTGTAAGTTTAACTATATTATGGTGTAAAGAAAAAACTCTATCAGTGAAGAATTTGGACACTAAGTGTAAATGTCACACTGCTATTTAGTAATTTTAACTCACTCATAAATATTCAGCTTCATAGATTAAATACTATGCTACAGGAATACTTGTAAGACAAAGCAGTAATTAAATACACTTCATACAAATTCTAAAAAGGGATCCAGACACATGACTCTATTAAATCAAAGCATTTATTTCACAAAATACACCTTTACGGTTTATAATTTTTGGATGTCAGTTACTTTTAGACAACAGTGTTCATCCACAAGAATAACTGCTGGTAAAGGAAAAAAAAAGTACACTTGAATATCATTTTACAAATCAAAATGTCCTCACTGCCATCCTGGGTTATTTTGTACTATTTCTGTAGCCCAACTTGTAATTCACACAAATGCATTTAACTCCAGAACATGACATTTTGTTACTCTTTCACTTTAACTCGGGAGATTTTGACATCACAGCCAAAAGTTTGTGTCCACGGTGAGTGGTTTGGTTGCCTTTGGATCTCATATTTTGGACGTTCTTTGTGAACACACTTTTGGCTGTGATTTCTAAATCTCCTCAATTCAATGGAAGCAGTGACAAACCTGCACCTTCTGTGGAAGGAGTGATATTTACATCTTCCTTTATATCTCCATATTTATGAAATTCCCATTGCATAACCAGCCCTCAAAGTGCCACGATACTTATTTCAATTCCAAAACTATAGAACTTAAAATCAAAATACAAATACACCCCATTATTCACTGAAATGTTTTTTCCATTTAGCTTGAGTATTAAAGTTTGTAAATGGATTTTCAAAGCTGTCGAAGCTTTTCTCCATCTTAGATCTAATGGTGTCATGAGAAGATACTAAGCTCATTACATCATCTTTTATATCTGAATGCAATTCATGCACAAGTTCCTCCATATTTCCAATGACAGATGGAAGTATCTCTGACCAGCAAGGCGACTTGATTAATTTTTCTTTAGAATCACCGGGAACTTCACAAAGCTGCTACGTGACGAAGGATCTCGCCCAGGAAATATTTAAGGCCTGTAATTGCAAAACTGCAGGGGGTATCCAGGGCTACTAATGTTCTAACATCTGCCACTGGAAATATGGACCCTTCAATTGAGAAGAAAGTAGGAGGCGCTTTTTTTACACAGAGAATTGTGAGGGTCTGGAAGCAACTCCCCAGTAATGTTGTTGAAGCTGACACCCTGGGACCCTTCCTCTCGTCTGCGGTACTTCGTGTGGCAGGAGGTGTCAGCAGTAGCATTTGTTTTAATATATATACTGGTTAAGATGTGTGCGGTCATTTCTACACATGTTTGCCTGACCTTTCTCACCCGCCCCCCCAGGATACATTCTGAGCCTCCCCAGTTTCAGAAGCACTGCTGTAGGAAACAGGGCTACAATCATTTGCATACACAGCAGGCTTGGGATTTTTTGAGTTGAATTTGTTTATTTTCAAAGTTGCCTGCATTTGAAACCGACGAGAGAGACGCAGGTCTGCTTTGGTATTCTGGTGTGATTGAGATGCTTTCATTGAGTAAACTGAATTGTTTTTGTTTTGTTTTTAAGTGTCCTGACTGACTGATTCTCTGTGAACTAGACTGTGTTTCTTTAGTTTATTTGACTCTACAAAATCTTCCCACACTCACTACACTCAAAAAAGTTTCTGTCCCGTGTGGGTCCTGTGGTGTGTTCTGAGGCTGTGTTTCAACTGAAACTCTTCTTACGTACTGGACACACACGGTTACTCTCCTGTGTGAATTCACTGGTGATTTTGAAGGTTTTTTTTCTGATTAAGTGTCTCCCACAGTCAGGACACTCATACGGTTTCTATCCTGTGTGAGTTAGCTGGTGTTCTTGAAGGTTACCTTTCTGATTAAAACTCCTCCCACACTCAAAATAATCATACGGTTTCACTCCCGTGTGAATTCGCTGGTGTGTTTGAAGTCTATATTTCGATTAAAACCTTCCCACAATCAGCACAGTGAAATGGTTTATCTGTACTGTGAGTTAGCTGGTGTCTTCAAGATCACTTTCCGATTAAAACTCCTCCCAACAATCAGCACAGTGAAACAGTTTTCCTTGTGAATTAGCTGGTGTGCTTGAAGTCTATATTCACGATTAAAACATTTCCCACAATCAGCACAGTGAAACGCTTTTTTCTACTGTGAGTTAGCTGGTGTCTTTGAAGGTCACCTTTCTGATTAAAACTCCTCCCACAGTCTGGGACACTTGTATGGTTTCTCTCCTGTGTGAATCCGCTGGTGTGTTCTCAGGTTACATTTCTGATTAAAACTCCTCCCACAGTCAGGACACTCATATGGTTTCTCTCCCGTGTGAATTCGCTGGTGTAGTTTTAATCCAGTTGCACCTCTGAATGTCTTCCCACACTCTGTACAGTGATAGGGTTTCTCTGCTGTGTGACTTTTCTGGTGTATTTTCAGCTTTCCCAGATCACTCAAATTGGTGCCACATTCAGTACAGTGATACAAGATCTGCTCTGAAGGAATCTGCTGGGGAGTTTGTAGGGAAATGAAGTTGCCCTGGGTTGCAGAACTGTCGGGATGTGGAGTCGCTGTATATCCCACAGGAAGTGGTCGGATATCTTGTGCAGGAAGATTCTGAACCGAGTGAGTTCTCAGTTTCTTCACATATTCATCTTGGGGTGTCGACTCTCTGTGTTTCTGCTTATGCTGCAGTTTCCCATCAGTAGAGATTTTGCTCTGGGGTGCTGGAGTGGAGGTGCGTCTTCCTAGATCTGCTTTAGAAGCGCAGGAAACAGAAGCCAAGGTTACTGCACAGCATTGAATCACAGCCACTTTCCTGCAAGGCTTCACCTCACAGCCATCACTGTTAACAATTAGAACATTGAAAAGCAAGAAAAATGATAAACTCTTAATCCTTCACAAAACAATTGCAATTCTTATATAAACTGTATTTTTGACATTCTACTCACAAGCTGTGCTGCTCGTGGACGGCATCGCTCCTTCCTCCTTTACATCTGTAGCTCTTTCCTGAGGGGGGTGATGTTTCCTCTGAATGGACCCCAGCACAGTGCCCTCTTCTCCAACACTAGAACAACCAGTGTCTTCAGAGACAGGCTGATTGGGTTTCATGCAGATCTGTTCAGGAGGATAATCTTCACAGCGGCTAGATTCCATCTTAACTATATTCTCCTCCAGTGTATCGACTTTATTTTCTTTACTAACTTCCTCTGTGATGTGATCACACTCCAGCTCTACGGCCTCCTCTTTAATGTGGACAGGTTCAAGTTCAGGGATCTCTTTACTTTCTACAATTGTCAGCTCTGTAATCTCCATTATTCTTCCACACCACTCCTGATCACAGATTTCCTCTTGTGTGTAAACAGCTTCCATCACTGGCCCCTCCTCTATTTCACTGAAATCAGGTCTCTCTTCAGAATCTGGGTGAAACAAAATTATACATGCTTTTAACTCTCACTGTACAAATAAATACAATCATGTAATTCTGTGGAGTTTATAACTGTATGAAATAACACATCATGGATATTATATATGCAACATTGTGAACAGTGCCTTCTTCAAGGAAACACAATCATTACAGTAGTGCTGTATTTAATTGTATTTTTTTTTAATGACTGGAAAGCATACAAGAACCATAACATTATTAAACTCACCTGGAACTCTGATGAATAATCCCTGGTTCTCATTCCTCTGAAAGTCTTGTTCATTGCAGTCGGGGTTCATGTTTCTGAGAGGTTGTTTAATGTCTGCATCTGCAGCGTTCATGCATTCTCGCACCGCTTTCAACTCGCTCTCTGATATTTCCAATCTCAGCTTCAGACTTTCATTCTCTTTCTCCTTTCCAGCCATTTCCATTTGGAATTCAGTGAATTTGCTGCCGACAACTTTTGTGATTTCGCACAAGACGGTGTCTACAGCCGCTTTCACTGCGTGCTCGATGGTAGAGGCGAGCTCGTCTTGAAAGAACGACACGGAGACACTGACGTCCATCTTCACTGACTGTTAGCTTGAGACTGATATCCTTTCTGTATTCACCTTTTTTATTATTAATAATATTGGGAGCCTCTCTTTGTTATTCAGTCAGCACTTGACTTATTTAGCAAGTTTCTCTGCTGCTGCTGCAGCTCAACAACCCCACGCAGTCCCACACACACAATGTAAACAAACCCGCACACACTTCCGCTTCCTCCCTGCTCCCATGGAGACGAGCGCGTCGTGACGTCACGTTAGCGGACTGGCGCCTCCTGCTGGAAACACCCGGATGGAAGCTGACGGCAATGGATTCCTTGACCAGGGTGACCAGACGCCCCGGTAAAGCCGGGCTTGCCAGTTTTCAGACTTCATGTTTTTGTCCCGGTCAGAAACAGTAACATTATCTTCCCGGTTTTGTTATTTTGTACTCACATTGCTTATAAGTACACAACAGTAGCAATGTGCTGAGCAAGTTCACAGCAGAGTGATTTTATTATACAATCAATCGTGTGAATCACTTGTTTTCTGATTATGTGTTTAATAATTGATATTCTGTTTAACGTCCTGGACCATGGCTAAGTATTTATTTATTTATTTATTTATTTAATTGTATCTTGCCAGTGCCACAAGCTGTTCCTAAAATATAACTTCAATCAAGGCCGGATTATCCCATAATTAACTTTGACACTTTTGTAGTGAACATATGGCTCCCTCAATTTCCGTGTTAAATGAACACTTTGGAAAGTGTTAAGAAATTATCCCTGCTAGAGAGTAAAGTTTTCAACACTGTAGGAGTTTAAATGTCATCTCATTCAGTGTAAGTTTAACTATATTGTGGTGTAAGTCTAAATGTCACACTGCTATTTAGTAATTTTAACTCACTCATAAATATTCAACTTCATAGATTAAATACTATGCTACAGGAATACTTGTAAGACAAAGCAGTAATTAAATACACTTCATACAAATTCTAAAAAGGGATCCAGACACATGACTCTATTAAATCAAAGCATTTATTTCACAAAATACACTTTTTACCGGTTTATAATTTTTGGATGTCAGTTACTTTTAGACAACAGTGTTCATCCACAAGAATAACTGCTGGTAAAGGAAGAAAAAAAAGTACACTTGAATATCATTTTACAAATCAAAATGTCCTCACTGCCATCCTGGGTTACTTCGTAATATTTCTGTAGCCCAACTTGTAATTCACACAAATGCATTAACTCCAGAACATGACATTGTGTTACTGTTTCACTTTAACTCGGGAGATTTTGACATCACAGCTAAAAGTTTGTGTCCACGGTGAGTGGTTTGGTTGCCTTTCGAGCTCATATTTTAGACGTTCTTTGTGAACACACTTTTGGCTGCGATTTCTAAATCTCCTCATTTCAATGGAAGCTTTGACAAACCTGCACCTTCTGTGGAAGGAGTGATATTTACATCTTCCTTCATATTTTCATATTTATAGAAATTCCCATTGCATAACCAGACCTCAAAGTGCCACGATACTTATTTAAATTCCAAAACTATAGAACTTAAAATCAAAATACAATGTTGTGGTTGGCATGTACATTAAATAACTCACTGGAACCGCATGCAAATCAGGTTCTTCAAAGCCATAGGAAGTCTGAAGATCAAATGGAACGTTTTTCAAGTTCCTCTCGCATGAAATGAATGAAGATGTTCTACAAAACAATCTGTTTCAAATTCAGATGCCACTAAAAAATATTGTTCGGCTTCTCGAACAATTCCAGTTATTTTACTAAATACAGCGTCATTTCGTCTTCTATTTTTATACAAATCAGACGGCCGGTCCGATATTCAGTTCCTGAGTATCTAATCCTAGAAGTAATATTAATGTCACAATCCAAACCAACTTGCAGTTTTTCTGCTATAATTTCACAGTCAGGAAAATCATTTAAAGCTCGTGTTTTAAGAGGTCCACATTCAATAGTCTTTATTGATAAAGACTCCCAGTAGCATGCTGTAGCTATTTGGTGTTTTTGGGCCAGTGATTTGGTAATAGTTTTGAAATTCTTGACACTGTTTTTAATAAACTTGTGCTTTGCCTCAAATCTCACTGCCCAGAAATGCAATAATGGATCTATTTCTCTGATGCATCTGGGATAATGGATCATGAAATGGTGCTTTGGAATCGAATTGCATTGTGGGTATAGCTCTCTGAAAAGCTTATGATGTTCTGCAATTAGGTGCTTGAGATACACTGTCATACCCTCAGTAATCACTGGTGAAAAAACAACATTGACAATATTTAACAACATCAGAAGCAAGCTCAGATTTTTGTTTCCCTCATTTACAATGTCTCCAAATATTAGGGGAATATTTCTAATTAAGCAGAATGTCTGAATATTATTATTATTTATTTCTTAGCAGACGCCCTTATCCAGGGCGACTTACAATTGTTACAAGATATCACATTATTTTTACATACAATTACCCATTTATACAGTTGGGTTTTTACTGGAGCAATCTAGGTAAAGTACCTTGCTCAAGGGTACAGCAGCAGTGTTACTCACAGGGATTGAACCCACGACCCTCCGGTCAAGAGTCCAGAGCCCTAACCACTACTCCACACTGCTGCCCGCATCGCATTGAGCTCTATCCCATTGCCAGACTGCTCTAGATTGAACCTTGGACGATTCTTTCTCTCCAACAAATCATAATTCTAAGAGTGAATTCTATTAATGATGTCATGCTTGGAGATGACACTGTCAGAGAGAGAGCCAAAAAGCAACTTCATTTCATACTGGGGGACGCCTTCGAGGACATCGCGCATAATATCAAAAGCAAAGTGATCAGAAATGTGAAAGAAACTGTAAGTCATTCAGCAAACAATATCGCTTCATTCCAAAGGAGGAGGGTCATGTAGGGTCTGCTAACAGATCATTGCAATGCTGTTCATGCAAAACTCTGTCACGTAATATGATGTTAGAATCATCGTCGCTGAATACTGACTGAGACGCATTCTTATCAATCAAACAAGTCGAACTTTAATTCCAGTACTTTCAAAATGTTTTTAATCATCAACATGAGGTTGTGGTATAGCATTAAATCCATACTTTTTAATATCTTCTGTGTGGAACAGTGAAACAAGGTGAATATTCATTAGTGCTGAATTTACCTTTGGTGAAAGATTTCTAAGAATAAAATATAACCTTCCAATTTGATGTATTCCTTGCTTGGATCCTAATGGGTTTGCAGTTTCAAAGTCATCCTAGTAAAGTTGTATTTGAAATGCATTTCTATGCCGAGAGAAAAGTGGATGATTTCTATAGCAGCTGCCGTCACCAAAAATCTTTATAAACCGCGTTTTGTTCACAGGGTTGTACAATAGGATTACAAATGTCTGGACTCCTAAATATAAAGTTTAAAGATTCTAACAATGGAATATAAATACACTTGTCAGTTACAGGATCGTGATCATATGTGCCTGTATCCCGGTTTCTTCTCCTGTCAAATATTCCTCCTAGAGGGACCTCAACAGACTCCACTACACCTTGTTTTTCACTGAAATGTCTTTTCCATTTAGCTTCAGTATTAATGTTTGTAAATGGATTTTCAAAGCTATCGGTTTCTATCCTGTGTGAGTTAGCTGGTGTTGTTGAAGGTCACATTTCTGATTAAAACCTTTCCCACAATCAGCACAGTGAAACGGTTTATCTGTACTGTGAGTTAGCTGGTGTGATTGAAGGCTAGATTTCTGATGAAAACGCCTCCCACAGTCAGGACACTCATACGGTTTCTCTCCTGTGTGAATTCGCTGGTGTTTTTGAAGGTCACCTTTCTGATTAAAACTCCTCCCACAATCAGCACAGTGAAACGGTTTCTCTCCTCTGTGAATTCGCTGGTGTTTTTTAAGGTTACATTTCTGATTAAAACACCTCCCACAGTCAGAACACACAAATGGTTTCTCTCCTGTGTGAGCTAGCTGGTGTTTTTGAAGGTTAGATTTATGATTAAAACTCTTGCCACAGTCAGGACACTCGTACGGTTTCTCTCCTGTGTGAGTTAGCTGGTGTGATTGAAGGTTTCCTTTCTGATTAAAACTCCTCCCACAATCTGCACAGTGAAACGGTTTCTCTCCCGTGAATTGGGTGTTTTTAGGTCACATTGGTGCTTGAAGTAAAGTTTTTTTAAGATTAAAACCTTTCCCACAATCAGCACAGTGAAATGGTTTATCTGTACTGTGAGTTAGCTGGTGTCTTTGAAGTCCTTGTTTCTGACTAAAACTCCTCCCACAATCAGCACAATGAAATAGTTTATCTGTACTGTGAGTTAGCTGATGTGATTGAAGGGTTCCTTTCTGATTAAAACGCCTCCCACAGTCAGGACACTCATACGGTTTCTCTCCTGTGTGAGTTAGCTGGTGTTTCTGAAGGTCATATTTCTCATTAAAACCTTTCCCACAATCAGCACAGTGAAATGGTTTACCTGTACTGTGAGTTACCTGGTGTCTTCGAAGTCCTTGTTTATGACTAAAAGTCCTCCCACAATCAGCACAGTGAAACGGTTTCTCTCCTGTGTGAATTCGCTGGTGTGTTTGAAGGTTTCCTTTCTGATTATAAAGCCTCCCACAGTCAGGACACTCGTACGGTTTCTCCCCCGTGTGACTACGCTGGTGTATTTTCAGCTTTCCCCGGTCACTGAAATTGGTGCCACATTCAGTACAGTGATACAAGATCTGCTCTGAAGGAATCTGATGGGGAGTTTGTAGGGAAATGAAGTTGCCCTGGGTTGCAGAACTGTCGGGATGTGGAGTCGCTGTATATCCCACAGGAAGTGGTCGGTTATCTTGTGCAGAAAGATTCTGAACTGAGTGAGTTCTCAGTTTCTTCACATATTCATCTTGGGGTGTCGACTCTCTGTGTTTCTGCTTACGCTGCAGTTTCCCATCAAAAGAGATTTTGCTCTGGGGTGCTGGAGTGGAGGTGCGTCTTCCTAGATCTGCTTTAGAAGCGCAGGAAACAGAAGCCAAGGTTACTGCACAGCATTGAATCACAGCCACTTTCCTGCAAGGCTTCACCTCACAGCCATCACTGATAACAATTAGAATATTGAAAAGCAAGACAAATGATAAACTCTTAATCCTTCACAAAACAATTGCAATTCTTATATAAACTGTATTTTTGACATTCTACTCACATGCTGTGCTGCTCGTGGATGGCATCGCTCCTTCCTCCTTTGCATCTGCAGCTCTTTCCTGAGGGGGGTGATGTTTCCTCTGAATGGACCCCAGCACAGTGCTCTCTTCTCCAATACTAGAACCAGTGTCTTCAGAGACAAGCTGATTGGGCTTCATGCAGATCTGTTCAGGAGGATAATCTTCACAATGGCTAGATTCCATCTTAACTATATTCTCCTCCAGTGTATCGACTTTATTTTCTTCACTAACTTCCTCTGTGATGTGATCACACTCCAGCTCTACGGACTCCTCTTTAATGTGGACAGATTCAAGTTCAGGGATCTCTTTACTTTCTACAATTGTCAGGTCTGTAATCTCCATTATTCTTCCACACCACTCCTGATCACAGATTTCATCTTGTGTGTAAACAGCTTCTATCACTGGCCCCTCCTCTGCTTCACTGAAAACACGTCTCTCTCCAGAATCTGCGTGAAACAAAATGATACATGCTTTTAACTCTCACTGTACAAATAAATACAATCATGTAATTCTGTGGAGTTTATAACTGTATGAAATAACACATCATAGATATTCATGCCACAAAGAGTTGTGTTCAGATCCAGTTTTAAACGAGTCCCGTCAGTTACCTGGATAATATAGATCAGAATTTGGCCTGTGAATTGAAAATATGGTTTGGATTAAAAAATAAAAATGCTGATTGAGAGAAATTATTGATGACAAAAATTAACAGCCGTATGTTAAATACAACACAACCCACACCCTGGCGTGTGTTATCCCTTACATGATATACACACACACACACACACACACACACACACACACACACACTGAGCATCAAAAGAAACGTATCACTTATAGTTGGATAAAATTCACTAGATGTGATTGAAAAACGACAAACCCTGCAGTGACTTTTTATTGTGCTGATTAACAATTGACATCATGAAGATGCTGCAAAATGATCTGTCGATCTCAGGCAGGTGTTGTGACTCTTGCTCTCCAGTTGGTGGCGCTGTCATTGACAGAGCGTGTCTGGTTATACCGTCTCACCAGGTTTGAAATCGCTGGCAGTGTGAGCACCCAAGACGGCGAGCCACAGCACGCTGCCCTAGTCCAGCCTCCAACATGCTGATCGCACGAAGGCGCTGCTCTCGACAGACGTGGCATATTGTTTTTTTTCTGTGATTTTCTTAATTGCTTTTACTCAAGCTTGCAATTCAACACCTGAAATCGCTCCATATCCAGTGTCCAATCAACCGTCTCACTAATTAGGTGATTAAGCGCATCTGCTTCAGTCACAGTCACTCAAGCGTGTCGTGGTCATGGATGAATGATCGAGGGATTAAAAAGAAACGAAAAAACATGTTGTCAATGTCCATCATTTATATACAGTACCTTATTTTTTTTCGAAAATAAGAACATAAGAAAGTTTCCAAACGAGAGGAGGCCATTCAACCCATCTTGCTCGTTTGGTTGTTAGTAGCTTATTGATCCCCAGAATCTCATCAAGCAGCTTCTTGAAGGATCCCAGGGTGTCAGCTTCAACAACATTACTGGGGAGTTGGTTCCAGACCCTCACAATTCTCTGTCTAAAAAAGTGCCTCCTATTTTCTGTTCTGAATGCCCCTTTATCTAATCTCCATTTGTGACCCCTGGTCCCTGTTTCTTTTTTCAGGTCAAAGAAGTCCCCTGGGTCGACATTGTCTATACCTTTTAGGATTTTGAATGCTTGAATCAGATCACTGTAGTCTTTTTTGTTCAAGACTGAATATTATTATTATTATTATTATTATTTATTTTTAGCAGACTTATACAGGACGACTTACAATTGTAAGCAAATACATTTCTTTTAGATTCAATTCTTTTAGCCTGTCTGCATACGACATGCCTTTTAAACCCGGGATAATTCTGGTCGCTCTTCTTTGCACTCTTTCTAGAGCAGCAATATCCTTTTTGTAACGAGGTGACCAGAACTGAACACAATATTCTAGGTGAGGTCTTACTAATGCATTGTAAAGTTTTAACATTACTTCCCTTGATTTAAATTCAACACTTCTCACAATATATCCGAGCATCTTCTTGGCCTTTTTTATATCTTTCCCACATTGTCAAGATGAAGACATTTCTGAGTCAACATAAACTCTTAGGTCTTTTTCATAGATTCCTTCTTCAATTTCAGTATCTCCCATATGATATTTATAATGCACATTGTTATTGCCTGTGTGCTTTAAATTCAATGTGTTATAATAGTGATAAGTTTCTTTTGTTGTTAATGTATATATATATATATCAAAGCAAAACCAATGTTTGTTTTTTTTCCAAACCTCTTTGTAGATTTCCTCCTATAGAAGGAAACAAACACTAGGGACTGAAACCCTTCTAGCCGACTGCAGACATCCACATCTGAATTTCCTTCAGTCTCCCGCATTGTGAACACCTCTATTGTAACTTTTTTTTTTCTAAAATTCCAACCGTCCAAATGAAAAAGTTTCTAAAATGCAAACAGGCATGCTGAGTGCATTTGGTTAAGCCTCTGACGTAGTAGGACAAGGGACGCATCTCTCCCAGGAGGCAGAGCGCGTGGGGCATTTGGCATTCTACATTATTATTATTATTATTTGTCCAAGGCGACTGCTTTATCCAAGGCGACTTACAGAGACTAGGGTGTGTGACTAGGGTGCAGAGTCACTTACAATTACGTCTCACCTGAAAGACGGAGCACAAGGAGGTTAAGTGACTTGCTCAGGGTCACACAATGAGTCAGTGGCCGAGGTGGGATTTGAACCGGGGACCTCCTGGTTACAAGCCCTTTTCTTTAACCACTGGACCACACAGTCTCCTATGTGGCTACATTAGCAGGAAGCTGCTTGCGTGAGAAAACACGTCCGGGGCATATTATTATTATTATTACTACTACTACTACTAAAAATGATAATCACATATTTATGTATTAATGTATCTGGAAACACAGACAAAGCAAGTATGTTTCACGTTCTTCAGCAAACCAGCAACCAAACTAAAGAACGTCAGCTTTCTTCTACGTGTTTAATTTCCGCTTACTTTTCATAATGATGTGGGCAACTCGATACAACTTTAACAAAACAACACACGTTTATTATTAAGGAGTTGGCTTTAGTTAAAGCTTTGCTAGCACGCTTCTCTCTCAGTTATGTTTCGTCCTCTCTTAACACTTTACTTGTGGCGTTACGACTCTCTGTTCCGTCCACAGCTGTGGCCCAATACAGAACAAATCTCAAAACAATATCTATATTTGACACACTTATGTTCCTCCTTACCGCTCTGTCAAAAAAAAATAAAAAAATCTACAGCGCCACGTGAGCCAAAATGGACCTATTCTGTAATGGATTAAAATAACAAGTATCCTAATGTTAAAATTGGTATGTTAGTGTTGTATTGTTATTTCATTTGTAATACACACAGTACATGGCGCTGTAGATTTTGTGACTAGAATGGAGAGGGTCTGAGGACGATCGGGTATGCTGTACTCGAGAAAGCCTACCCGTCATTAAACAACAAAATAACCTGCAGTTTTTGTCAAATGTCCCAAACAAACGGCGACCTCACGGTGGCCCCAATTCTGCTGGGGGTCCCTACGCTATAGCGTTATCTGCGTGTAGCGGTGTATTTAATTGCATTTTTTTAATGACTGGAAGGCATACAAGAACCATAACATTATTAAACTCACCTTGAACTCTGGTGAATATCCCCTGGTTCTCATTCCTCTGAAAGTCTTGTTCATTGCAGTCGGGGTTCATGTTTCTGAGAGGTTGTTTAATGTCTGCATCTGCAGCGTTCATGCATTCTCGCACTGCTTTCAACTCGCTCTCTGATATTTCCAATCTCAGCTTCAGACTTTCATTCTCTTTCTCCTTTCCAGCCATTTCCATTTGGAATTCAGTGAATTTGCCGCCGACAACTTTTGTGATTTCGCACAAGACGGTGTCTACAGCCGCTTTCACTGCGTGCTCGATGGTAGAGGCGAGCTCGTCTTGAAAGAACGACACGGAGACACTGACGTCCATCTTCACTGACTGTTAGCTTGAGACTGATATCCTTTCTGTATTCACGCTTTTATTATTAATAATATTGGGAGCCTCTCTTTGTTATTCAGTCAGCACTTGACTTATTTAGCAAGTTTCTCTGCTGCTGCAGCTCAACAACCCCACGCAGTCCCACACACACACAATGTAAACAAACCCGCACACACTTCCGCTTCCTCCCTGCTCCCATGGAGACGAGCGCGTCGTGACGTCACGTTAGCGGATTGGCGCCTCCTGCTGGAAACACCCGGATGGAAGCTGACGGCAATGGATTCCTTGACCAGGGTGACCAGACGCCCCGGTAAAGCCGGGCTTGCCAGTTTTCAGACTTCATGTTTTTGTCCCGGTCAGAAACAGTAACATTATCTTCCCGGTTTTGTTATTTTGTACTCACATTGCTTATAAGTACACAACTGTAGCGATGTGCTGAGCAAGTTCACCGCAGAGTGATTTTATTATACAATCAATCATGTGAATCACTTGTTTTCTGATTATGTGTTTAATAATTGATATTCTGTTTAACGTCCTGGACCATGGCTATGTATTTATTTATTTATTTATTTATTTATTTATTTGATTGATTGTATCTTGCTAGTGTCACAAGCTGTTCCTAAAATATACCTTCAATCAAGGCCAGATTAACCCATAATTAACTCTGACACTTTTGTAGTGAACATATGGCTTCCTCGATTTCCGTGTTAAATGAACACTTTGGAAAGTGTTAAGAAATTAACCCTGCTAGAGAGTAAAGTTTTCAACACGGTAGGCGTTTAAATGTCATCTCATTCAGTGTAAATTTAACTATATTGTGGTGTAAAGAAAAACTCTCAGTGAAGAATTTGGACCCTAAGTGTAAATGTCACACTGCTATTTAGTAATTTTAACTCACTCATAAATATTTCATAGATTAAATACTATGCTACAGGAATACTTGTAAGACAAAGCAGTAATTAAACACACTTCATACAAATTCTAAAAAGGGATCCAGACACATGACTCTATTAAATCAAAGCATTATTTCACAAAATACACCTTTTGGAAACCAAGTACAGTTTATAATTTTTGGATGTCAGTTACTTTTAGAAAACAGTGTTCATCCACAAGAATAACTGCTGGTAAAGGAAAAAAAAAAGTACACTTGAATATCATTTTACAAATCAAAATGTCCTCACTGCCATCCTGGGTTATTTTGTACTATTTCTGTAGCTCAACTTGTAATTCACACAAATGCATTTAACTCCAGAACATGACATTGTGTTACTGTTTCACTTTAACTCGGGAGATTTTGACATCACAGCAAAAAGTTTGTGTCCACGGTGAGTGGTTTGGCTGCCTTTGGATCTCATATTTTGGATGTTCTTTGTGAACACACTTTTGGCTGCGATTTCTAAATCTCCTCAATTCAATGGAAGCAGTGACAAACCTGCACCTTCTGTGGAAGGAGTGATATTTACATCTTCCTTTATATCTCCATATTTATAGAAATTCCCATTGCATAACCAGCCCTCAAAGTGCCACGATACTTATTTCAATTCCAAAACTATAGAACTTAAAATCAAAATACAAATACACCCCATTATTCACCAAAATGTTTTTTTTCCATTAAGCTTCAGTATTAAAGTTTGTAAATGGATTTTCAAAGCTGTCGAGGCTTTTCTCCATCTTAGATCTAATGTTGTCATGAGAAGATACTAAGCCCATTACATCATCTTTTTTATATCTGAATGCAATTCATGCACAAGTTCCTCCATATTTCCAATGACAGATGGAAGTATCTCTGACCAGCAAAGTGGCTTGAATGATTTTTCTTTAGAATCACGGGGAACTTCACAAAGCTGCTATGTGACAAAGGATTATTAGGAAATTTATTTCTGCAAAACTGCGGGGTTTATCCAGGGCAACTAACATCTGTTACAAGATATGGACGTTATTTTTTATTGAGAACAAGTAGGACCTTTTTGATACAGTTGGGTTTTTACTGGAGAAATCTAGGTGAAACACCCTGGGACCCTTCCTCTTGCTCAAGGGTACAGCAGCAGAGGTGTCCCCACCTGGGATTTGTTTTAATACCCTCAGGTCAAGAGTCCAGGTCATTTCTAACCACTACTTTCCACACTGCCCCCAGGATATCTGTGCCTCCCCAAAAATGCACTGCTGCCTGTAACAGGGCAAAACTGCATACACAGCAGGTGTGGCTTTTTGTTCTAACATCTGTCATTGGAAATATGGACATTTAAATTGAGAATAAAATAGGGTCACTTTTTTTTACACAGAGAATTGTGATTGAGGGTCATTGAGTAAACTGAATAGTTTTGTTTTTGTTTTTAAGTTGTTGACTGACTGATTCTCTGGGACTAGACTGTGTTTCTTTAGTTTTTTTGACTCTATGGCAGGTCTTCCCACACTCAGTACACATTTATTTTAATATATATGGTGTGTTAAGATGGCTGTGTCTTCATTTGAAACACATGTTTGCATGAGCTTCCTCCCCCCTCCTCCTGGGATTTTGAAGGTTGTGCCTGTTTAAAAGCACTCCCAGTCAGGAAACAGGGTTACAATCCTTTGCATACAGCAGGCTTGGGATTTTTTTTTAAAAAGTGTCCACACCTCAAAACATCTCTTTGAACTAGAATGTGTTTCTTTAGTTTATTTGACTCTACAAATCTCTTCCCACAATCACTATAATGAAATGGTTTTCTGTACGGTGGGTTAGCTGGTGTCTTTCAAGATCACCTTTCGATTGAAACTCTTCCCACAATGGACACAGTGAAACAGTTTCAATCCTGTGTGAGTTAGCTGGTGTTTTTGAAGGTTACATTTCTGATTAAAACTCTTCCCACAATCAGCACACTGAAACGGTTTGTCTCGCGTGTGGGTATTGTGGTGTATTCTCAGGCTGTCTTTCCGATTAAAACTCCTCCCACAGTCAGGACACGCATATGGTTTCTCTCCTGTGTGAATACGTTGGTGTAGTTTTAATCCAGTTGCAAATCTGAATGTCTTCCCACACTCTGTACAGTGATTGGGTTTCTTCCCTGTGTGACTACGCTGGTGTATTTTCAGCTTTCCCCGGTCACTGAAATTGGTGCCACATTCAGAACAGTGATATAAGATCTGCCTGAAGGAATCTGCTGGGGAGTTTGTAGGGAAATGAAGTTGCCCTGGGTTACAGAACTGTCGGGATGTGGAGTCGCTGTATATCCCACAGGAAGTGGTCGGCTATCTCGTGCAGAAAGATTCTGAACCGAGCGAGTTCTCAGTTTCTTCACATATTCATCTTGGGGTGTCGACTCTCTGTGTTTCTGCTTACGCTGCAGTTTCCCATCAGTAGAGATTTTGCTCTGGGGTGCTGGAGTGGAGGTGCGTCTTCTTAGATCTGCTTTAGAAGCGCAGGAAACAGAAGCCAAGGTTACTGCACAGAATTGAATCACAGCCACTTTCCTGCAAGGCTTCACCTCACAGCCATCACTGTTAACAATTACAACACTGAAAAGCAAGACAAATGATAAACTCTTAATCCTTCACAAAACAATTGCAATTCTTATATAAACTGTATTTTTGACATTCTACTCACAGGCTGTGCTGCTCGTGGACGGCATCGCTCCTTCCTCCTTTCCATCTGTAGCTCTTTCCTGAGGGGGGTGATGTTTCCTCTGAATGGATCCCAGCACAGTGCCCTCTTCTCCAACACTAGAACCAGTGTCTTCAGAGACAGGCTGATTGGGCTTCATGCAGATCTGTTCAGGAGGATAATCTTCACAATGGCTAGATTCCATATTAACTATATTCTCCTCCAGTGTATCGACTTTATTTTCTTTACTAACTTCCTCTGTGATGTTAACACACTCCAGCTCTACAGCCTCCTCTTTACTGTGGACAGGTTCAAGTTCAGGGATCTCTTTACTTTCAGCACTTGTCAGCTCTGTAATCTCCATTATTCTTCCACACCGCTCCTGATCACAGATTTCCTCTTTTGTGTAAACAGCTTCTATCACTGGCCCCTCCCCTGCTTCACTGAAAGCAGGACTCTCTCCAGAATCTGCGTGAAACAAAATTATACATGCTTTTAACTCTCACTGTACAAATAAATACAATCATGTAATTCTGTGGAGTTTATAACTGTATGAAATAACACATCACGGATATTATATATGCAACATTGTGAACGGTGCCTTCTTCAAGGAAACACAATCATTACAGTAGTGCTGTATTTAATTGTATTTTTTTTTTAAATAACTGGAAGGCATACAAGAACCATAACATTATTAAAAATCACCTTTAACTCTGGTGAATAACCTCTGGTTCTCATTCCTCTGAAAGTCTTGTTCATTACAGTCCGGGATCATGTTTCTGAGGCCTTGTTTGATGTTTGCATCCGCAGCGTTGACACACAGACGCACCGCTTTCAACTCGCTCTCTGATATTTCCAATCTCAGCTTCAGACTTTCATTCTCTTTCTCCTTTCCAGCCATTTCCATTTGGAATTCAGTGAATTTGCCGCCGACAACTTTTGTGATTTCGCACAAGACGGTGTCTACAGCCGCTTTCACTGCGTGCTCGATGGTAGAGGCGAGCTCGTCTTGAAAGAACGACACGGAGACACTGACGTCCATCTTCACTAACTGTTAGCTTGAGACTGATATCCTTTCTGTATTCACGCTTTTATTATGAATAATATTGGGAGCCTCTCTTTGTTATTCAGTCAGCACTTGACTTATTTAGCAAGTTTCTCTGCTGCTGCAGCTCAACAACCCCACGCAGTCCCACACACACAATGTAAACAAACCGCACACACTTCCGCTTCCTCCCTGCTCCCATGGAGACGAGCGCGTCGTGACGTCACGTTAGCGGATTGGCGCCTCCTGCTGGAAACACCCGGATGGAAGCTGACGGCAATGGATTCCTTGACCAGGGTGACCAGACGCCCCCGGTAAAGCCGGGCTTGCCAGTTTTCAGACTTCATGTCCCGGTCAGAAACAGTAACATTATCTTCCCGGTTTTGTTATTTTGTACTGATATTGCTTATAAATACACAACTGTAGCAATGTGCTGAGCAAGTTCACAGCAGAGTGATTTTATTATACAATCATCATGTGAATCACTTGTTTTCTGATTATGTGTTTAATAATTCATATTCTGTTTAACGTCATGGACCATGGCTATGTATTTATTTATTTATTTATTTAATTGTATCTTGCCAGTGCCACAAACTGTTTCTAAAATATACCTTCAATCAAGGCTGGATTAACCCATGATTAACTCTGACACTTTTGTAGTGAACATATGGCTCCCTCGATTTCCGTGTTAAATGAACACTTTGGAAAGTGTTAAGAAATTAACCCTGTTAGAGAGTAAAGTTTTCAACACTTTAGGAGTTTAAATGTCATCTCATTCAGTGTAAGTTTAAATATATTGTGCTGTAAAGAAAAAACTCTCTCAGTGAAGAATTTGGACACTAAGTGTAAATGTCACACTGCTATTTAGTAATTTTAACTCACTCATAAATATTTCATAGATTAAATACTATGCTACAGGAATACTTGTAAGACAAAGCAGTAATTAAATACACTTCATACCAAATTCTAAAAGGGATCCAGACACATGACTCTATTAAATCAAAGCATTTATTTCACAAAATACACCTTTTGGACACCAAGTACAGTTTATAATTTTTGGATGTCAGTTACTTTTAGACAACAGTATTCATCCACAAGAATAACTGCTGATAAAGGAAAAAAAAAAGTACACTTGAATATCATTTTACAAATCGAAATGTCCTCACTGCCATCCTGGGTTATTTTGTACTATTTCTGTAGCCCAACTTGTAATTCACACAAATGCATTTAACTCCAGAACATGACATTGTGTTACTGTTTCAATCTAACTCGGGAGATTTTGACATCACAGCCAAAAGTTTGTGTCCACGGTGAGTGGTTTGGTTGCCTTTGGATCTCATATTTTGGACATTCTTTGTGAACACACTTTTGGCTGCGATTTCTAAATCTCCTCAATTCAATGGAAGCAGTGACAAACCTGCACCTTCTGTGGAAGGAGTGATATTTACATCTTGCTTTATATTTCCATATTTATAGAAATTCCCATTGCGTAACCAGCCTTCAAAGTGCCACGATACTTATTTCAATTCCAAAACTATAGAACTTAAAATACAATGTTGTGGTTGGCATGTACATTAAATAACTCACTGGAACCGCATGCAAATCAGGTTCTTCAAAGCCATATGAAGTCTGAAGATCAAATGGAACGTTTTTCCAAGTTCCTCTCGCATGAAATGAATGAAGATGTTCTACAAAACAAACTGTTTCAAATTCAGATGCCACTAAAAAATATTGTTCAGCTTCTCGAACAATTCCAGTTATTTTACTAAATACCGGAATTTCGTCTTCTATTTTTATACAAATCAGACGGCCGGTCCGATTTTCAGTTCCTGAGTATCTAATCCTAGAAGTAATATTAATGTCACAATCCAAACCAACTTGCAGTTTTTCTGCTATAATTTCACAGTCAGGAAAATCATTTAAAGCTCGTGTTTTAAGAGGTCCACATTCAATAGTCTTTATTGATAAAGACTCCCAGTGGCATGCTGTAGCTATTTGGTGTTTTTGGGCCAGTGATTTGGTAATAGTTTTGAAATTCTTTAACACTGTTTTTAATAAACTTGTGCTTTGCCTCAAATCTCACTGCCCAGAAATGCAATAATGGATCTATTTCTCAGATGCATCTGGGATAATGGATCATGAAATGGTGCTTTGGAATCAAATTGCATTGTGGGTATAGCTCTCTGAAAAGCTTATGATGTTCTGCAATTAGCTGCTTGAGATACACTGTCATACCCTCAGTAATCACTGGTGAAAAAACAATATTGACAATATTTAACAACATCAGAAGCAAGCTCAGATTTTTGTTTCCCTCATTTACAATGTCTCCAAATATTAGAGGAATATTTTTAATTAAGCAGAATGTTTGAATATTATTATATATTTCTTAGCAGACACCCTTAACCAAGGTGACTTACAATTGTTACAAGATATCACCTTATTTTTACATTCAATTACCCATTTATACAGTTGGGTTTTTACTGGAGCAATCTAGGTAAAGTACCTTGCTCAAGGGTACAGCAGCAGTGTCCCCCCACCTGGGACTGAACCCACGACCCTCCGGTCAAGAGTCCAGAGCCCTAACCACAACTCCACACTGCTGCCCGCATCGCATTGAGCTCTATCCCATTGCCAGACTGCTCTAGATTGAACCTTGGACGACTCTTTCTCTCCAACAAACCATAATTCTAAGAGTGAATTCTATTAATGATGTCATGCTTGGAGATGACACTGTCAGAGAGAGAGCCAAAAAGCAACTTCATTTCATACTGGGGGACGCCTTCGAGGACATCGCGCATAATATCAAAAGCAAAATGATCAGAAATGAGAAAGAAACTGTAAGTCATTCAGCAAACAATATCGCTTCATTCCAAAGGAGGAGGGTCATGTAGGGTCTGCTAACAGATCATTGCAATGCTGTTCATGCAAAACTCTGTCACGTAATATGATGTTAGAATCATCGTCGCTGAATACTGACTGAGACGCATTCTTATCAATCAAGCAGAGTCGACAGAAAAAAAAACTGAACTGACAGATTCCCTGAACCCCAGAAGTGTGTGCATCCCTAAGGTATCTCCTGTGACCTGAGCAACTGTACCATCAATTGGTTTTTCAGAAAAAGGAACTTTAATTCCAGTACTTTCAAAATGTTTTTAATCATCAACGTGAGGTTGTGGTATAGCATTAAATCCATACTTTTTAATATCTTCTGTGTGGAACAGTGAAACAAGGTGAATATTCATTAGTGCTGAATTTACCTTTGGTGAAAGATTTCTAAGAATAAAATATAAGCTTCCAATTTGATGTATCTCTTGCTTGGATACTAATGGGTTTGCAGTTTCAAATTCATCCTAGTAAAGTTGTATTTGGAATGCATTATTATGCCGAGAGAAAAATGGATGATTTCTATAGCAGCTGCCGTCACCAAAAATCTTTATAAACCGTGTTTTGTTCACAGGGTTGTACAATAGGATTACAAATGTCTGGACTCCAAAATATAAAGTTTAAAGATTCTAACAATGGAATAAAAATACACTTGTCAGTTACAGGATCGTGATCATATGTGCCTGTATCCCGGTTTCTTCTGCTGTCAAATATTCCTCCTAGAGGGACCTCAACAGACTCCACTACACCTCGTTTTTCACTGAAATGTCTTTTCCATTTAGCTTCAGTATTAATGTTTGTAAATGGATTTTCAAAGCTATCGGTTTCTATCCTGTGTGAGTTAGCTGGTGTTGTTGAAGGTCACATTTCTGATTAAAACCTTTCCCACAATCAGCACAGTGAAACGGTTTATCTGTACTGTGAGTTAGCTGGTGTGATTGAAGGTTAGATTTCTGATGAAAACGCCTCCCACAGTCAGGACACTCATACGGTTTCTCTCCTGTGTGAATTCGCTGGTGTTTTTGAAGGTCACCTTTCTGATTAAAACTCCTCCCACAATCAGCACAGTGAAACGGTTTCTCTCCTCTGTGAATTCGCTGGTGTTTTTTAAGGTTACATTTCTGATTAAAACACCTCCCACAGTCAGAACACACAAATGGTTTCTCTCCTGTGTGAGTTAGCTGGTGTTTTTGAAGGTTACATTTATGATTAAAACTCTTGCCACAGTCAGGACACTCGTACGGTTTCTCTCCTGTGTGAGTTAGCTGGTGTGATTGAAGGTTTCCTTTCTGATTAAAACTCCTCCCACAATCAGCACAGTGAAACGGTTTCTCTCCCGTGTGAATTCGCTCGTGTGCTTGAAGTAAAGTTTTAAGATTAAAACCTTTCCCACAATCAGCACAGTGAAATGGTTTATCTGTACTGTGAGTTAGCTGGTGTCTTTGAAGTCCTTGTTTCTGACTAAAACTCCTCCCACAATCAGCACAATTAAATAGTTTATCTGTACAGTGAGTTAGCTGGTGTGATTGAAGGGTTCCTTTCTGATTAAAACGCCTCCCACAGTCAGGACACTCATACGGTTTCTCTCCTGTGTGAGTTAGCTGGTGTTTCTGAAGGTCATATTTCTCATTAAAACCTTTCCCACAATCAGCACAGTGAAATGGTTTACCTGTACTGTGAGTTACCTGGTGTCTTCGAAGTCCTTGTTTATGACTAAAACTCCTCCCACAATCAGCACAGTGAAACGGTTTCTCTCCTGTGTGAATTCGCTGGTGTGTTTGAAGGTTTCCTTTCTGATTAAAAAGCCTCCCACAGTCAGGACACTCATACGGTTTCTCTCCTGTGTGAGTTCGCTGGTGTTTTTGAAGGTCATATTTCTTAATAAAACTCTTCCCACAATCAGCACAGTGAAACGGTTTCTCTCCTGTGTGACTACGCTGGTGTATTTTCAGCTTTTCCCGGTCACTGAAATTGGTGCCACATTCAGTACAGTGAAGCAAGATCTGCTCTGAAGGAATCTGCAGGGGAGTTTGTAGGGGAATGAAGTTGCCCTGGGTTGCAGAACTGTCGGGATGTGGAGTCGCTGTATATCCCACAGGAAGTGGTCGGCTATCTTGTGCAGAAAGATTCTGAACTGAGCGAGTTCTCAGTTTCTTCACATATTCATCTTGGGGTGTCGACTCTCTGTGTTTCTGCTTACGCTGCAGTTTCCCATCAGAAGACATTTTGCTCTGGGGTGCTGGAGTGGAGGTGCGTCTTCCTAGATCTGCTTTAGAAGCACAGGAAACAGAAGCCAAGGTTACTGCACAGCATTAAATCACAGCCACTTTCCTGCAAGGCTTCACCTCACAGCCATCACTGTTAACAATTAGAACATTGAAAAGCAAGACAAATGATAAACTCTTAATCCTTCACAAAACAATTGCAATTCTTATATAAACTGTATTTTTGACATTCTACTCACATGCTGTGCTGCTCGTGGACGGCATCGCTCCTTCCTCCTTTCCATCTGCAGCTCTTTCCTGAGGGGGGTGATGTTTCCTCTGAATGGACTCCAGCACAGTGCCCTCTTCTCCAACACTAGAACCAGTGTCTTCAGAGACAGGCTGATTGGGTTTCATGCAGATCTGTTCAGGAGGATAATCCTCACAGCGGCTAGATTCCATCTTAACTATATTCTCCTCCAGCATATTGACTTTATTTTCTTTACTAACTTCCTCTGTGATGTGAACACACTCCAGCTCTACGGCCTCCTCTTTAATGTGGACAGGTTCAAGTTCAGGGATCTCTTTACTTTCTACAATTGTCAGCTCTGTAATCTCCATTATTCTTCCACACCACTCCTGATCACAGATTTCCTCTTGTGTGTAAACAGCTTCTATTACTGGCCCCTCCTCTGCTTCACTGAAAGCAGGTCTCTCTCCAGAATCTGCGTGAAACAAAATTATACATGCTTTTAACTCTCACTGTACAAATAAATACACATCATAGATATTAATTCAGATGTGTCAGTTACCTGGATAGTTAGAAAATATGGGTTTGAAAATATGGTTTGGATTAAAAAAAAAAAATGCTGATTGAGAGAAATTATTGATGACAAAAATTAACAGCCGTATGTTAAATACAACACAACCCACACCCTGGCGTGTGTTATCCCTTACATGATATACACACACACACACACACACACTGAGTATCAAAAGAAACGCATCACTTATATTTGGATAAAATTCACTAGATGTGATTGAAAAACGACAAACTCTGTTTTAGAGTAGCTGAAATGACTTTTTATGGTGCTGATTAACAATTGACATCACGAAAATGCTGCAAAATGATCTGTCGATCTCGGGCAGGTGTTGTGACTCTTGGTCTCCCAGTTGGTGGCGCTGTCATTGACAGAGTGTGTCTGGTTATACCGTCTCGCCAGGTTTGAAATCGCTGGCTGTGAGCACCCAAGATGGTGAGCCACAGCACGCTGCCCTAGTCCAGCCTCCAACATGCCGATCGCACGAAGGCGCTACTCTCGACAGACGTGGCATATTGTTTTTTTTCTGTGATTTTCTTAATTGCTTTTACTCAAGCTTGCAATTCAACAGCTGAAATCGCTCCATATCCAGTGTCCAATCAACCGTCTCGTTTGGTTGTTAGTAGATTATTGATCCCAGAATCTCATCAAGCAGCTTCTTCAAGGATCCCAGGGTGTCAGCTTCAACAACATTACTGGGGAGTTGGTTCCAGACCCTCAGAATTCTCTGTGTAAAAAAGTGCCTCATATTTTCTGTTCTGAATGCCCCTTTATCTAATCTCCATTTGTGACCCCTGGTCCTTGTTTCTTTTTTCAGGTTAAAAAGTCCCATGGGTCAACATTGTCTATACCTTTTAGGATTTTGAATGCTTGAATCAGATCCCGCGTAGTCTTCTTTGTTCAAGGTTGAATAGATTCAATTCTTTTAGCCTGTCTGCATCGACATGCCTTTTAAACCCATGCCTTTTAAAGGATAATTCTGGGCTCTTCTTTGCACTATTTCTAGAGCAGCAATATCCTTTTGGGGAGTTGGACCAGAACTGAACACAATATTCTAGGTGAGGTCTTACTAATGCATTGTAAAGTTTTAACATTACGTCCCTTGATTTGAATTCAACACTTCTCACAATATATCCGAGCATCTTGTTGACCTTTTTTTATAGCTTCCCCACATTGTCTAGATGAAGACATTTCTGAGTCAACATAAACTCCTAGGTCTTTTTCATAGATTCCTTCTTCAATTTCAGTATCTCCCATATGATATTTATAATGCACATTATTGCCTGCGTGCTTTAAATTGAATGTGTTATAATAGTGATTAGTTTCTTTTGTTGTTAATGTGTATATACAGCTCTGGTAAAAATTAAGAGACCACTGCAAAATTATCAGCTTCTCTGGTTTTACTATTTATAGGTATGTGTTTGGGTAAAATGAACATTTTTGTTTTATTCTATAAACTACTGACAACATTTCTCCCAAATTCCAAATAAAAATATTGTCATTTAGAGCATTTATTTGCAGAAAATGACAACTGGTCAAAATAACTTTAAAAAAGATGCAGTGTTGTAGACCCCGAATAATGCAAAGAAAATAAGTTCATATTCATTTTTAAACAACACAATACTAATGTTTTAACTTAGGAAGAGTTCAGAAATCAATATTTGGTGGAATAACCCTGATTTTCAAGGTGACCTTGAACTCCACCAGTCTTTCACATTGATGTTGGTGACTTTATAATCCATTGAAAAAAATTCAAGCAACATCGACTTTGTTTGATTTGTGACCATCCATCTTCCTCTTGATCACATTCCAGAGGTTTTCAATGGGGTTCAGGTCTGGAGATTGGGCTGGCCATATTTTCTTGATCTGGTGGTCCTCCATCCAACCTTGATTGACCTGGCTGTGTGGTATGGAGCACTGTCCTGCTGGAAAAACCACTCCTCAGAGTTGGGGAACATTGTCAGAGCAGAAGGAAGCAAGTTTTCTTCCAGGACAACCTTTACTTGGCTTGATTCATGCCAAAGCTGCCCGATTCCATATGATATTTATAACCCCAGATCATCACCGATCCTCCACTTTAATTTCAATTGGGTTAGACACTGTGGTTTCCTCCAGGTTCCGTTAACCATTATACCAGGTGTTGGGCAAATGAAAATTGGACTCATCTGGGGTGCTTATATATATATATATATATTTGATATATATATATATATATATCTCAAATAAAAGCCAAACCAATGTTTTGTTTTTTTTCCCAAACCTCTTTGTAGATTTCCACTACAGAAGGAAACAAACACTAGGGACTGAAATCCTTCTAGCCGACTGCAGACATCCACATTTGAATTTCCTTCAGCCTCCCGCATTGTGAACACCTCTACCCAACTTTTTTTTTTCTAAAATTCCAACCGTCCAAATGAAAAAGTTTCTAAAATGTAAACAGGCATGCTGCATGCATTTGGTTAAGCCTCTGACGTAGTAGGAGAAGTGATGCATCTCTCCCAGGAGGCAGAGAGCGTGGGGCATTTGGCATTCTACATTATTATTATTATTATTTGTGTATTTAGCAGTCGCCTTTATCCAAGGCGACTTACAGAGACTAGGGTGTGTGACTAGGGTGCAGAGTCACTTACAATTACGTCTCACCCGAAAGACGGAGCACAAGGAGGTTAAGTGACTTGCTCAGGGTCACACAATGAGTCAGTGGCTGTGGTGGGATCTGATCCGGGAACCTCCTGGTTACAAGCCCTTTTCTTTAACCACTGGACCACACAGCCTCCTATGTGGCTACATTAGCAGGAAGCATTAGCAGAGAAAAACACCGGGGCATATTATTATTATTATTATTACTACTACTATTACTAAAAATGATAATCACATATTTATGTATTAATGTATCTGGAAACACAGACAAAGCAAGTATGTTTCACGTTCTTCAGCAAACCAGCAACCAAACTAAAGAACTTTCTTCTACGTGTTTAATTTCCGGTTACTTTTCATAATGATGTGGGCAACTTGATACAACTTTAACAAAACAACACACGTTTATTATTAAGGTGTTGGCTTTAGATACACCTTTGCTAGCACGCTTCTCTCTCAGTTATTTATCGTCCTCTCTAAACACTTTACTTGTGGCGTTACGACTCTCTGTTCCGTCCACAGCTGCGCCCCAATACAGAACAAATCTCAAAACAACATCTATATTTGACACACTTATGTTCCTCCTTACCGCTCTGTCAAAAAAAAAAAAAAAATCTACAGCGCCACGTGAGCCAAAATGGACCTATTCTGTAATGGATTAAAAAAAACAAGTATCCTAATGTTAAAATTGGTATGTTAGTGTTGTATTGTTATTTCATTTGTAATACACACAGTACATGGCGCTGTAGATTTTGTGACTGGAATGGAGAGGGTCTGAGGACGATCGGGTATGCTGTACTCGAGAAAGCCTACCCGTCATTAAACAACAAAATAACATGCAGTTTTTGTCAAATGTCCCAAACAAACGGCGACCTCACTGTGGCCCCAATTCTGCTGGGGGTCACTAAGCTATAGCGTTATCTGCGTGTAGATCAATCCGGCCCTGGGTAGCGGTGTATTTAATTGCATTTTTAAATGACTGGAAGGCATACATGAACCATAACATTATTAAACTCACCTTGAACTCTGATGAATAATCCCTGGTTCTCGATCCTCTGAAAGTCTTGTTCATTGCAGTCGGGGTTCATGTTTCTGAGAGGTTGTTTAATGTCTGCATCTGCAGCGTTCATGCATTCTCGCACTGCTTTCAACTCGCTCTCTGATATTTCCAATCTCAGCTTCAGACTTTCATTCTCTTTCTCCTTTCCAGCCATTTCCATTTGGAATTCAGTGAATTTGCCGCCGACAACTTTTGTGATTTCGCACAAGACGGTGTCTACAGCCGCTTTCACTGCGTGCTCGATGGTAGAGGCGAGCTCGTCTTGAAAGAACGACACGGAGACACTGACGTCCATCTTCACTGACTGTTAGCTTGAGACTGATATCCTTTCTGTATTCACGCTTTTATTATTAATAATATTGGGAGCCTCTCTTTGTTATTCAGTCAGCACTTGACTTATTTAGCAAGTTTCTCTGCTGCTGCAGCTCAACAACCCCACGCAGTCCCCCACACACACAATGTAAACAAACCCGCACACACTTCCGCTTCCTCCCTGCTCCCATGGAGACGAGCGCGTCGTGACGTCACGTTAGCGGATTGGCGCCTCCTGCTGGAAACACCCGGATGGAAGCTGACGGCAATGGATTCCTTGACCAGGGTGACCAGACGCCCCGGTAAAGCTGGGCTTGGCAGTTTTCAGACTTCATGTTTTTGTCCCGGTCAGAAAGAGTAACATTATCTTCCCGGTTTTGTTATTTTGTACTCACATTGCTTATAAGTACACAACTGTAGCGATGTGCTGAGCAAGTTCACCGCAGAGTGATTTTATTATACAATCAATCATGTGAATCACTTGTTTTCTGATTATGTGTTTAATAATTGATATTCTGTTTAACGTCCTGGACCATGGCTATATATTTATTTATTTATTTATTTATTTATTTGATTGATTGTATCTTGCTAGTGTCACAAGCTGTTCCTAAAATATACCTTCAATCAAGGCCGGATTAACCCATAATTAACTCTGACACCTTTGTAGTGAACATATGGCTTCCTCGATTTCCGTGTTAAATGAACACTTTGGAAAGTGTTAAGAAATTAACCCTGCTAGAGAGTAAAGTTTTCAACACGGTAGGCGTTTAAATGTCATCTCATTCAGTGTAAATTTAACTATATTGTGGTGTAAAGAAAAACTCTCAATGAAGAATTTGGACACTAAGTGTAAATGTCACACTGCTATTTACTAATTTTAACTCACTCATAAATATTCATCTTCATTGATTAAATACTATGCTACAGGAATACTTGTAAGACAAAGCACTAATTAAATACACTTCGTACAAATTCTAAAAAGGGATCCAGACACATGACTCTATTAAATCAAAGCATTTATTTCACAAAATACATCTTCTGGACACCAAGTACAGTTTATAATTTTTGGATGTCAGTTACTTTTAGACAACAGTGTTCATCCACAAGAATAACTGCTGGTAAAGGAAGAAAAAAAAGTACACTTGAATATCATCTTACAAATGAAAATGTCCTCACTGCCATCCTGGGTTATTTTGTACTATTTCTGTAGCCCAACTTGTAATTCACACAAATGCATTTAACTCCAGAACATGACATTGTGTTACTGTTTCACTTTAACTCGGGAGATTTTGACATCACAGCTAAAAGTTTGTGTCCACGGTGAGTGGTTTGGCTGCCTTTGGATCTCATATTTTGGATGTTCTTTGTGAACACACTTTTGGCTGCGATTTCTAAATCTCCTCAATTCAATGGAAGCAGTGACAAACCTGCACCTTCTGTGGAAGGAGTGATATTTACATCTTCCTTTATATCTCCATATTTATAGAAATTCCCATTGCATAACCAGCCCTCAAAGTGCCACGATACTTATTTCAATTCCAAAACTATAGAACTTAAAATCAAAATACAAATACACCCCATTATTCACCAAAATGTTTTTTTTCCATTAAGCTTCAGTATTAAAGTTTGTAAATGGATTTTCAAAGCTGTCGAGGCTTTTCTCCATCTTAGATCTAATGTTGTCGTGAGAAGATACTAAGCCCATTACATCATCTTTTATATCTGAATGCAATTCATGCACAAGTTCCTCCATATTTCCAATGACAGATGGAAGTATCTCTGACTAGCAAAGTGGCTTGAATGATTTTTCTTTAGAATCACCGGGAACTTCACAAAGCTGCTATGTGACAAAGGATTATTATTATTTATTTCTTAGCCGACGCCCTTATCCAGGGCAACTTACAATTGTTACAAGATATCACGTTATTTTTACATACAATTACCCATTGATACAGTTGGGTTTTTACTGGAGAAATCTAGGTAAAGTACCTTGCTCAAGGGTACAGCAGCAGCGTCCCCCACCTGGGATTGAACCCACGACCCTCCGGTCAAGAGTCCAGAGCCCTAACCACTACTCCACACTGCTGCCCTATCTCGCCCAAAAAATGTGTGCGTCTGTAATTGCAAAACTGCAGGGTTGTGGTGTAGCTACTAATGTTCTAACATCTGTCATTGGAAATATGGACCCTTAAATTGAGAATAAAATAGGAGGCACTTTTTTTACACAGAGAATTGTGAGGGTCTGGAAGCCACTCCCCAGTAATGTTGTTGAAGCTGACACCCTGGGACCCTTCCTCTCGTCTGCGGTACTTCGTGTGGCAGGAGGTATCGGCAGTAGCATTTATTTTAATATATATACAGGTTAAGATGTGCGCGGTCATTTCTACACATGTTTGCATGAGCTTCCTCCCCCCCCCTCCTCCAGGATACATTCTGTGCCTCCCCAGTTTCAGAAGCACTGCTGTAGGAAACAGGGCTACAATCATTTGCATACACAGCAGGCTTGGGATTTTTTTTTTTGTAAGTGTCCTACCTGACAACATCTCTGTGAACTAGACTGTGTTTCTTTAGTTTATTTGACTCTACAAATCTCTTCCCACAGTCACTATAATCAAAAGGTTTCTCTCCCGGGTGGGTTATGTGGTGTGTTCTGAGGCTGTGTCTTCGACTGAAACTCTTCCCACATACTGGACTCACATACGGTTTCAATCCTGTGTGAGTTAGCTGGTGTTTTTGAAGGTTACATTTCTGATTAAAACTCTTCCCACAATCAGCACAGTGAAACATTTCAACGCAGTGTGAATTCGCTGGTGTGCTTGAAGTCTATCTTTACGATTAAAACTCCTCCCACAATCAGCACAGTGAAACGGTTTGTCTCGCGTGTGGGTATTGTGGTGTATTCTCAGGCTGTCTTTCCGATTGAAACTCCTCCCACATACTGGACACACATATGGTTTCTCTCCTGTGTGAATCCGCTGGTGTGCTTGAAGGTTAGATTTCTGATTAAAACTCCTCCCACAGTCAGGACACGCATATGGTTTCTCTCCTGTGTGAATTCGCTGGTGTAGTTTTAATCCAGTTGCAAATCTGAATGTCTTCCCACACTCTGTACAGTGATTGGGTTTCTGCCCTGTGTGACTACGCTGGTGTATTTTCAGCTTTCCCCGGTCACTGAAATTGGTGCCACATTCAGAACAGTGATATAAGATCTGCTCTGAAGGAATCTGCTGGGGAGTCTGTAGGGAAATGAAGTTGCCCTGGGTTACAGAACTGTCGGGATGTGGAGTCGCTGTATATCCCACAGGAAGTGGTCGGCTATGTCGTGCAGAAAGATTCTGAACCGAGCGAGTTCTGAGCTTCTTCACATATTCATCTTGGGGTGTCGACTCTCTGTGTTTCTGCTTACGCTGCAGTTTCAAATCAGTAGAGATTTTGCTCTGGGGTGCTGGAGTGGAGGTGCGTCTTCCTAGATCTGCTTTAGAAGCGCAGGAAACAGAAGCCAAGGTTACTGCACAGAATTGAATCACAGCCACTTTCCTGCAAGGCTTCACCTCACAGCCATCACTGTTAACAATCACAACACTGAAAAGCAAGACAAATGATAAACTCTTAATCCTTCACAAAACAATTGCAATTCTTATATAAACTGTATTTTTTGACATTCTACTCACAGGCTGTGCTGCTCGTGGACGGCATCGCTCCTTCCTCCTTTCCATCTGCAGCTCTTTCCTGAGGGGGGTGATGTTTCCTCTGAATGGACTCCAGCACAGTGCCCTCTTCTCCAACACTAGAACCAGTGTCTTCAGAGACAGGCTGATTGGGCTTCATGCAGATCTGTTCAGGAGGATAATCTTCACAATGGCTAGATTCCATATTAACTATATTCTCCTCCAGTGTATCGACTTTATTTTCTTTACTAACTTCCTCTGTGATGTTAACACACTCCAGCTCTACAGCCTCCTCTTTAATGTGGACAGGTTCAAGTTCAGGGATCTGTTTACTTTCTACAATTGTCAGCTCTGTAATCTCCATTATTCTTCCACACCACTCCTGATCACAGATTTCCTCTTGTGTGTAAACAGCTTCTATCACTGGCCCCTCCCCTGCTTCACTGAAAGCAGGACTCTCTCCAGAATCTGCGTGAAACAAAATTATACATGCTTTTAACACTCACTGTACAAATAAATACAATCATGTAATTCTGTGGAGTTTATAACTGTATGAAATAACACATCATGGATATTATATATGCAACATTGTGAACGGTGCCTTCTTCAAGGAAACACAATCATTACAGTAGCGCTGTATTTAATTGTATTTTTTTTTTTAAATAACTGGAAGGCATACAAGAACCATAACATTATTAAAAATCACCTTTAACTCTGGTGAATAACCTCTGGCTCTCAATCCTCGGATGGTCTTGTTCCTTACAGTCCGTGTTCATGTTTCCGAGGCCTTGTCTGATGTTTGCATCCGCAGCGCTGACACACAGACGCAC
This sequence comes from Huso huso, assembly GCA_036884735.1. Classification (NCBI taxonomy): domain Eukaryota; kingdom Metazoa; phylum Chordata; class Actinopteri; order Acipenseriformes; family Acipenseridae; genus Huso; species Huso huso. Next base: position 4,703,550 of record CM072714.1, on the reverse strand, counting down.
CGCTTTCAACTCGCTCTCTGATATTTCCAATCTCAGCTTCAGACTTTCATTTTCTTTCTCCTTTCCAGCCATTTCCATTCGGAATTCAGTGAATTTGCCGCCGACAACTTTTGTGATTTCGCACAAGACGGTGTCTACAGCCGCTTTCACTGCGTGCTCGATGGTAGAGGCGAGCTCGTCTTGAAAGAACGACACGGAGACACTGACGTCCATCTTCACTGACTGTTAGCTTGAGACTGATATCCTTTCTGTATTCACGCTTTTATTATGAATAATATTGGGAGCCTCTCTTTGTTATTCAGTCAGCACTTGACTTATTTAGCAAGTTTCTCTGCTGCTGCAGCTCAACAACCCCACGCAGTCCCACACACACACAATGTAAACAAACCCGCACACAGTTCCGCTTCCTCCCTGCTCCCATGGAGACGAGCGCGTCGTGACGTCACGTTAGCGGATTGGCGCCTCCTGCTGGAAACACCCGGATGGAAGCTGACGGCAATGGATTCCTTGACCAGGGTGACCAGACGCCCCGGTAAAGCCGGGCTTGCCAGTTTTCAGACTTCATGTTTTTTTATCCCGGTCAGAAACAGTAACATTATCTTCCCGGTTTTGTTGTTTTGTACTCACATTGCTTATAAGTACACAACTGTAGCAATGTGCTGAGCAAGTTCACAGCAGAGTGATTTTATTATACAATCAATCATGTGAATCACTTGTTTTCTGATTATGTGTTTAATAATTCATATTCTGTTTAACGTCATGGACCATGGCTATGTATTTATTTATTTATTTATTTAATTGTATCTTGCCAGTGCCACAAGCTGTTTCTAAAATATACCTTCAATCAAGGCTGGATTAACCCATGATTAACTCTGACACTTTTGTAGTGAACATATGGCTCCTTCGATTTCCGTGTTAAATGAACACTTTGGAAAGTGTTAAGAAATTATCCCTGCTAGAGAGTAAAGTTTTCAACACTGTAGGAGTTTAAATGTCATCTCATTCAGTGTAAGTTTAACTATATTGTGCTGTAAAGAAAAAACTCTCTCAGTGAAGAATTTGGACACTAAATGTAAATGTCACACTGCTATTTAGTAATTTTAACTCACTCATAAATATTCAGCTTCATAGATTAAATACTATGCTACAGGAATACTTGTAAGACAAAGCAGTAATTAAATACACTTCATACAAATTCTAAAAAGGGATCCAGAGACATGACTCTATTAAATCAAAGCATTTATTTCACAAAATACACCTTTTGGACACCAAGTACAGTTTATAATATTTGTATGTTAGTTACTTTTAGACAACAGTGTTCATCGACAAGAATAACTGCTGATAAAGGAAAAAAAAAGTACACTTGAATATCATTTTACAAATCAAAATGTCCTCACTGCCATCCTGGGTTATTTTGTACTATTTCTGTAGCCCAACTTGTAATTCACACAAATGCATTTAACTCCAGAACATGACATTTTGTTACTGTTTCACTTTAACTCGGGAGATTTTGACATCACAGCAAAAAGTTTGTGTCCACGGTGACTGGTTTGGTTGCCTTTGGATCTCATATTTTGGACATTCTTTGTGAACACACTTTTGGCTGCGATTTCTAAATCTCCTCAATTCAATGGAAGCAGTGACAAACCTGCACCTTCTGTGGAAGGAGTGATATTTACATCTTGCTTTATATTTCCATATTTATAGAAATTCCCATTGCGTAACCAGCCTTCAAAGTGCCACGATACTTATTTCAATTCCAAAACTATAGAACTTAAAATCAAAATACAATGTTTTGGTTGGCATGTACATTAAATAACTCACTGGAACCGCATGCATATCAGGTTCTTCAAAGCCATATGAAGACTGAAGATCAAATGGAACGTTTTTCCGCGTTCCTCTCGCATGAAATGAATGAAGATGTTCTACAAAACAAACTGTTTCAAATTCAGATGCCACTAAAAGATATTGTTCAGCTTCTCGAACAATTCCAGTTATTTTACTAAATACCGGCATTTCGTCTTCTATTTTTATACAAATCAGACGGCCGGTCCGATTTTCAGTTCCTGAGTATCTAATCCTAGAAGTAATATTAATGTCACAATCCAAACCAACTTGCAGTTTTTCTGCTATAATTTCACAGTCAGGAAAATCATTTAAAGCTCGTGTTTTAAGAGGTCCACATTCAATAGTCTTTATTGATAAAGACTCCCAGTGGCATGCTGTAGCTATTTGGTGTTTTTGGGCCAGTGATTTGGTAATAGTTTTGAAATTCTTAACACTGTTTTTAATAAACTTGTGCTTTGCCTCAAATCTCATTGCCCAGAAATGCAATAATGGATCTATTTCTCTGATGCATCTGGGATAATGGATCATGAAATGGTGCTTTGGAATCGAATTGCATTGTGGGTATAGCTCTCTGAAAAGCTTATGATGTTCTGCAATTAGCTGCTTGAGATACACTGTCATACCCTCAGTAATCACTGGTGAAAAAACAATATTGAAAATACTTAACAACATCAGAAGCAAGCTCCGATTTTTGTTTCCCTCGTTTACAACGTCTCCAAATACTAGGGGAATATTTTAATTAAGCAGAATGTCTGAATTATTATTATTTATTTCTTAGCTGACGCCCTTATCCAGGGCGACTTACAATTGTTACAAGATATCACATTATTTTTACATACAATTACCCATTTATACAGTTGGGTTTTTACTGGAACAATCTAGGTAAAGTACCTTGCTCAAGGGTACAGCAGCAGTGTCCCCCCACCTGGGATTGAACCCACGACCCTCCGGTCAGGAGTCCAGAGCCCTAACCACTACTCCACACTGCTGCCCGCATCGCATTGAGCTCTATCCCATTGCCAGACTGCTCTAGATTGAACCTTGGATGATTCTTTCTCTCCAAGAAACCATAATTCTAAGAGTGAATTCTATTAATGATGTCATGCTTGGAGATGACACTGTCAGAGAGAGAGCCAAAAAGCAACTTCATTTCATACTGGGGGACGCCTTCGAAAACATCACGCATAATATCAAAAGCAAAATGATCAGAAATGAGAAAGAAACTGTAAGTCATTCAGCAAACAATATCGCTTCATTCCAAAGGAGGAGGGTCATGTAGGGTCTGCTAACAGATCATTGCAATGCTGTTCATGCAAAACTCTGTCACGTAATATGATGTTAGAATCATCGTCGCTGAATACTGACTCAGACGAATTCTTATCAATCAAGCAGAGTCGACAGAAAAAAAAAACTGAACTGAAAGATTCCCTGAACCCCAGAAGTGTGTGCACCCCTAAGGTATCTCCTGTGACCTGAGCAACTGTCCCATCAATTGGTTCTTCAGAAAAGGGAACTTTAATTCCAGTACTTTCAAGAATGTTTTAATCATCAATGTGAGGTTGTAGTATAGCATTAAATCCATACTTTTTAATATCTTGTGTGTGGAACAGTGAAACAAGGTGAATATTCATTAGTGCTGAATTTACCTTTGGTGAAAGATTTCCAAGAATAAAATATTAGCTTCCAATTTGATGTATCCCTTGCTTGGATCCTAATGGGTTTGCAGTTTCAAAGTCATCCTAGTAAAGTTGTATTTGGAATGCATTTCTATGTCGAGAGAAAAGTGGATGATTTCTATAGCAGCTGCCGTCACCAGAAATCTTCATAAACCGCGTTTTGTTCAGGGTTGTAAAATATGATTACAAATGTCGGGACTCCAAAATATAAACTTTAAAGTTTCTAACAATGGAATATAAATACACTTGTCAGTTACAGGATCGTGATCATATGTGCCTGTATCCCGGTTTCTTCTGCTGTCAAATCTTACTCCTAGAGGGACCTCAACAGACTCCACTACACCTCGTTTTTCACTGAAATGTCTTTTCCATTTAGCTTCAGTATTAATGTTTGTAAATGGATTTTCAAAGCTGTTGGTTTCTATCCTGTGTGAGTTAACTGGTGTTGTTGAAGGTCACATTTCTGATTAAAACTCTTCCCACAATCAGCACATTGAAACGGATTCTCTCCCTTGTGAATTAGCTGGTGTGCTTCAAGTAAAGTTTTACGATTAAAACCTTTCCCACAATCAGCACAGTGAAATGGTTTATCTGTACTGTGAATTAGCTGGTGTGATTGAAGGTTAGATTTTAGTCTGGTGTGCTTGAAGGTTACATTTATGATTAAAACGCCTCCCACAGTCAGGACACTCATACGGTTTCTCTCCTGTGTGAGTTCGCTGGTGTTTTTGAAGGTCACATTTCTGATTAAAACTCTTCCCACAATCTTCACAATGAAACGGTTTCTCTCCCGTGTGAATTCGCTGGTGCTTTTTAAGGTCACATTTCTGTTTAAAACTCTTCCCACAATCAGCACAGTGAAACGGTTTCTCTCCCGTGTGAATTCGCTGGTGTTTTTTAAGGTCACATTTCTGTTTAAAACTCTTCCCACAATCAGCACAGTGAAACGGTTTCTCTCCCGTGTGAATTCGCTGGTGTTTTTGAAGGTCACATTTGTGATTAAAATTCTTCCCACAATCAGTACAGTGAAATGGTTTCTCTCCCTTGTGAATTCGCTGGTGTGCTTGAAGTAAAGTTTTACGATTAAAACCTTTCCCACAATCAGCACAATGAAATGGTTTATCTGTACTGTGAGTTAGCTGGTGTGATTGAAGGTTAGATTTCTGATTGCCTTTTCAGGAAGGTCACGCGGTGTTTTTGAAGGTTACATTTATGATTAAATCTCTTCCCACAATCAGCACAGTGAAACGGTTTCTCTCCCGTGTGAATTCGCTGGTGTTTTTTAAGGTCACATTTCTGTTTAAAACTCTTCCCACAATCAGCACAGTGAAACGGTTTCTCTCCCGTGTGAATTCGCTGGTGTTTTTGAAGGTCACAATTGTGATTAAAATTCTTCCCACAATCAGTACAGTGAAACGGTTTCTCTCCCTTGTGAATTCGCTGGTGTTTTTAAAGTTTCTGATTAAAACCTTTCCCACAATCAGCACAATGAAATGGTTTAACTGTGAGTTAGCTGGTGTGATTGATTGAAGGGTTTATCTCTCCCACAGTCAGGCTGGTCCAGTGTGAATTCGCTGGTGCTTTTGAAGGTCACATTTCTGATTAAAACTCTTCCCACAATCAGTACAGTGAAACGGTTTCTCTCCTGTGTGAATTCGCTGGTGTGCTTGAAGTAAAGTTTTACGATTAAAATCTTTCCCACAATCAGCACGGTGAAATGGTTTATCTGTACTGTGAGTTAGCTGGTGTGTTTGAAAGTTTCCTTTCTGATTAAAACTCCTACCACAATCTGCACAGTGAAATGGTTTCTCTCCTGTGTGAATTCGCTGGTGTGCTTGAAGTAAAGTTTTACGATTAAAACCTTTCCCACAATCAGCACAGTGAAACGGTTTCTCTCCTGTGTGAATTCGCTGATGTTTTTTAAGGTTACTTTTGAGATTAAAACTCCTCCCACAGTCAGGACACTCATGCGGTTCCTCTCCCTTGTGAATTCGCTGGTGTTTTTGAAGGTCACATTTCTGATTAAAATTCTTCTCACAATCTGCACAGTGAAACGGTTTCTCTCCTGTGTGAATACGCTGGTGTATTTTCAGCTTTCCCCGGTCACTGAAATTGGTGCCACATTCAGTACAGTGATACAAGATCTGCTCTGAAGGAATCTGCTGGGGAGTTTGTAGGGAAATGAAGTTGCCCTGGGTTGCAGAACTGTCGGGATGTGGAGTTGCTGTATATCCCACAGGAAGTGGTCGGCTAGGTTGTGCAGAAAGATTCTGAACAGAGCGAGTTCTCAGTTTCTTCACATATTCATCTCGGGGTGTTGACTCTCTGTGTTTCTGCTTACGCTGCAGTTTCCCATCAGAAGAGATTTTGCTCTGGGATGCTGGAGTGGAGGTGCGTCTACCTAGATCTGCTTTAGAAGCACAGGAAACAGAAGCCAAGGTTACTGCACAGCATTGAATCACAGCCACTTTCCTGCAAGGCTTCACCTCACAGCCATCACTGTTAACAATTAGAACATTGAAAAGCAAGAAAGATGATAACGTCTTAATTCGTCACAAAACAATTGCAATTCTTATATAAACTGTATTTTTGACATTCTACTCACATGCTGTGCTGCTCGTGGACGGCATCGCTCCTTCCTCCTTTCCATCTGCAGCTCTTTCCTGAGGGGGGTGATGTTTCCTCTGAATGGATCCCAGCACAGTGCCCTCTTCTCCAACACTAGAACCAGTGTCTTCAGAGACAGGCTGATTGGGTTTCATGCAGATCTGTTCAGGAGGATAATCTTCACAATGGCTAGATTCCATCTTAACTATATTCTCCTCCAGCGTATTGACTTTATTTTCTTCACTAACTTCCTCTGTGATGTGATCACACTCCAGCTCTACAGCCTCCTCTTTAATGTGGACAGGTTCAAGTTCAGGGATCTCTTTACTTTCTACAATTGTCAGGTCTGTAATCTCCATTATTCTTCCACACCACTCCTGATCACAGATTTCCTCTTTTGTGTAAACAGCTTCTATCACTGGCCCCTCCTCTGCTTCACTGAAAGCACGTCTCTCTCCAGAATCTCCGTGAAACAAAATTATACATGCTTTTAACTCTCACTGTACCAATAAATACAATCATGTAAAGTTTATAACTGTATGAAATAACACATCATGGATATTATATATGCAACATTGTGAACGGTGCCTTCTTAAAAGAAACACAATCATTACAGTAGTGCTGTATTTAATTGTATTTTTTTTAATGAATGGAAGGCATACAAGAACCATAACATTATTAAAACTCACTGAAGAGGAAAATTATGGAATTCTAACAAACTTTATATCTTATGTGTTATGTGAGTATCTTGTATTTCTATATAATGTGAGGTGCCTTTGAGACTGTAGCAAGCAGTGATTGCATCAGCTGCAGCTGGCCCTTCGGGCTTGTGAACCCCATCCCCAGGACACCACCCTTGATAACTCTGACAAACACCGGCTCTGTTTTGATCTTATCTTGTGCTACTGGCCATCCCATTGTTTGGTTTTTTTCAAATGACTTTCCAGCTTGTACAAACTGGAAATATCAACTGTAAACCCACTTGTGTTAAACCATAACATTGATTAAAATATCTGGATAATCAACCTGAATCCTGAGTCTCTTTGGAAAGAGGAGAGTAAATCCACTACACTCACCTTGAACTCTGATGAATAATCCCTGGTTCTCATTCCTCTGAAAGTCTTGTTCATTGCAGTCGGGGTTCATGTTTCTGAGAGGTTGTTTAATGTCTGCATCTGCAGCGTTCATGCATTCCCGCACTGCTTTCAACTCGCTCTCTGATATTTCCAATCTCAGCTTCAGACTTTCATTCTCTTTCTCCTTTCCAGCCATTTCCATTTGGAATTCAGTGAATTTGCCGCCGACAACTTTTGTAATTTCGCACAAGACGGTGTCTACAGCCGCTTTCACTGCGTGCTCGATGGTAGAGGCGAGCTCGTCTTGAAAGAACGACACGGAGATACTGACGTCCATCTTCACTGACTGTTAGCTTGAGACTGATATCCTTTCTGTATTCACGCTTTTATTATTAGTAATATTGGGAGCCTCTCTTTGTTATTCAGTCAGCACTTGACTTATTTAGCAAGTTTCTCTGCTGCTGCAGCTAAACAACCCCACGCAGTCCCACACACACACACAGGCTGCGTTCACGTACGCATATTTTCCTAATGCTGCGCAGAGTGATCAAAACCTGTCCAAGTTCGCCATCTGCGTGAACTCATCCGGAAAAGACGTCACCAGATCACGCATCTTCAGAGCGCAGATCGCGCATCTCCTGACAGGTACTGCGCTGGAGCAGCCGCGGCTCAAAACAATAGACGAGCGCTGGCTGACAAAGAAGCGTGTAGGCAAGCAGATACAATCCTCACTCCATGTGCTACTGCCACCGAGTCAGGGGGTGTGAATCACCTTCCAGTCAGGTCATTAATTATCTTATGAATGATCTGTAATACAAATTAAAATGATTTGACTCTTTTTCCACACAGTTATTTTACTTTTCAAATATTCAGATATTTATTCTAAAGGTTTAAACATGTAAAATAATGCTAAACGGTTGAAATGAACCTAAAACCGCTCTGTTATTTTCAGCAGGTGTAATTGGTTATTGATGAAAGGCTATCGGGGACAGGGAATAACCTACTTTGAATTAAGGAGAATAAATCAGCTTTAATAGCAGGTAGTTGAAGTGAGATATGTGACCTTATGTGCAAGTATTTAAACTATTTTTGTCCCAGATCAAAATACAGTACTGTCTAACAACCCCTTTGTGAGAGGGCGGGGAGGAATCCTGTCCGTTATAATACTCATTAATTTGTCTCACATCACAAAACATACGTTTATATAGCCGTTTTCAGACTTCATGTTTTTGTCCCGGTCAGAAACAGCAACATTGTCTTCCCGGTTTTGCTATGTTGTGTTGAACTTCTTTATAAGGGGAGCAGTGTGGAGTAGTGGTTAGGGCTCTGGACTCTTGACCGGAGGGTCGTGGGTTCAATCCCAGGTGGGGGACGCTGCTGCTGTACCCTTGAGCAAGGTACTTTACCTAGATTGCTCCAGTAAAAACCCAACTGTATAAATGGGTAATTGTATGTAAAAAATAATGTGATATCTTGTAACAATTGTAAGTCGCCCTGGATAAGGGCGTCTGCTAAGGAATAAGTTGATAACTGTAGCGAGTTAACAGGAGAGTAATTTTATTACAAAATTTAAAAAATGAATTACTTATTTTCTGATTATTTGTTTAAAATTAATATTTAACTTCCTGGACCATGGCTTTTTTTATTTTTTATTTTTTATAATATTATCTTGCTGGTTACACGAAGCCGTTCCCAACATAGAGCCTTCAATAGCTCAGCCAATCAGGTGTCAGTATTGTGAAAATGAGGGCTGCCACCTGGACCTATAATTCCGGGACACTTTGGGACGTGGCGCGGTTTTTAAGTTGCCCTGAAACCGAAAGAAAAAAACACGCGAATTGAACGCTAAACACGTGCTTAATTTATACTGCTTTTTAATGATCCGAATCACTGTGATAATATAATTCTTACAAAATAATAATAATAATAATAATAATAATAATAATAATAATAATAATAATAATAATAATAATAATAAAACATCTAGAGTAAACCTGTGTAGGTATTGAAGATACTTTTTTTATTTTGTAAAATTAGTATTTCAGTTCTCAATATTTAAAAAAAGTTGCTATTTATATCCTGTTAATCAGTCGTTAATTAATGTTATATCCTGTTAATAAGTTTCAGTATAAAGAAACTTATATATATAACTATAATTAAAATAAATAAACATTGATGATGGTACTTTGTTTATTTAATTTGTTAAAAGCTATTATTGTATTGTCATGCTGCCTCGAGATAATTAATTAACAGAATCAATTTAGCAAAGGTTTAACGCTCAATTCACCCGTTGATTTAAAGGCAACTTCAAAATCCCGTTCTGTCACACAGTGTTCCGGAATTATGGGGACAGGTGTTATTATTATTATTATTATTATTATTATTATTATTATTATTTGTTTATTTAGCAGACGCCTTTATCCAAGACGACTTACAGAGACTAGGGTGTGTGAACTATGCATCAGCTGCAGAGTCACTTACAATTACATCTCACCTGAAAGACGGAGCACAAGGAGGTTCAGTGACTTGATCCGGGGACCTCCTGGTTACAAGCCCTTTTATTGAACCCTATTTCTGGGACGTCAGGTATGGTCAAGGAACACTTGCCGTGAGCTTTCATCCGGGTGTTTTAAGCACAGCACACAGGAACATCTCTTAGAAAGTGTCCTGAGGGCATGAGATGGTTTTTAAGGGTTAGTTTTAGGGTTAGGTATTGGGTTTGAGTTCAGGTTTTAGGGCTGGGGTTGTTTAAGGTTCCATTACGTTGCGTTTCCAGCAGGAGGCGCCAAACTGATAACGTGACGTCACGATGCGCTCGTCTCCATGGGAGCAGGGAGGAAGCGGAAGTGTGTGCGTGGTGTTCAGCTGTAGCCTCAGAGAAGTTGAATTTGTCTGTTTGATTTGTTTACGGAGCAAGTGAAGCAGATATCGCAGCTCTGTCTTTTAGGTTACTCAAAGGATCAGCGTGCGAGTTTTGGAGTTTATTTTATTTTTTTCCTGATGGTGTCTGAACGCGGTGTACGGATTGTATTGTTACAGTAACGCGCTGTGTCGCTGCTACTTGATACCTAAGTGCTGACTGAATAACAAAGAGAGGCTCCCAATATTATTAATAATAAAAGCGTGAATACAGAAAGGATATCAGTCTCAAGCTAACAGTCAGTGAAGATGGACGTCAGTGTCTCCGTGTCGTTCTTTCAAGACGAGCTCGCCTCTACCATCGAGCACGCAGTGAAAGCGGCTGTAGACACCGTCTTGTGCGAAATCACAAAAGTTGTCGGCGGCAAATTCACTGAATTCCAAATGGAAATGGCTGGAAAGGAGAAAGAAAATGAAAGTCTGAAGCTGAGATTGGAAATATCAGAGAGCGAGTTGAAAGCAGTGCGAGAATGCATGAACGCTGCAGATGCAGACATTAAACAACCTCTCAGAAACATGAACCCCGACTGCAATGAACAAGACTTTCAGAGGAATGAGAACCAGGGATTATTCACCAGAGTTCAAGGTGAGTTTAATAATGTTATGGTTCTTGTATGCCTTCCAGTTATTTAAAAAAAAAAAAATACAAATAACCTCGCTGACCGTAATGATGGTAATACTGTTATGAAGGCACCGTTCACAATGTTGAATATATCCTATTGTTTTTACACCGTGACAACACTTTGACCTCAACACGCCCGCAGCAGCGTGGTTAAAAAGCTGTGTGCTTCATTTATGACAAAGTAGCTGTTTAACTTGGCGTGTAACAACAAGTACAGGTGATTATACGCTGACACAGCCACTGTGTGAACAGGTTCAGGTGATTATACACTGACACAGCCACTGTGTGAACAGGTACAGGTGATTATACACTGACACAGCCACTGTGTGAACAGGTACAGGTGATTATACAGACACAGCCATTGTGAACACAGGTTATACACTGACACAGCCACTGTGTGAACAGGTACAGGTGATTATACACTGACACAGCCACTGTGTGAACAGGTACAGGTGATTATACACTGACACAGCCACTGTGTGAACAGGTACAGGTGATTATACACTGACACAGCCACTGTGTGATCAGGTACAGGTGATTTTACATTGACATAGCCACTGTGTGAACAGGTACAGGTGATTATACACTGACACAGCCACTGTGTGAACAGGTACAGGTGATTATACATTGACATAGCCACTGTGTATGACAGGACTTGTTTGAAACTGGATCTGAACACGTCTCTCCATGGGATGAATGTCCAGTTATAAACTCCACAGAATTACATGATTGTACTTACTTGAACCAAAGTCATCGTATTTATCTTCCTCTTAATTGTATTATTACTTGTACTGTGATTCTTGAAATGTATTTGCTTACGATTGTAAGTCGCCCTGGATAAGGGTGTCTGCTAAGAAATAAATAATAATAATGTTGTATTTATTGAACAGGTAAAAAAGCATGTATAATTTTACGAGATTCACTGACAGGGGCCAGCCACAAAAGAGGAAACTGTGATCAGGAGTGGTGTGGAAGAATAATGGGATTACAGACCTAACAATTGTAGAAAGTAAAGAGATCCCTGAACTTGAACCTGTCCACATTCAGAGAACTAGAGTGTGATCACATCATGGAGGAGAAATAGTTAAGATGAGCCATTGTGAAGATTATCCTCCTCAACAGTTCTGCATGAAACCCAATCAGCCTGTCTCTGAAGACACTGGTTCTATGTTGGAGTGCTGGTGTCCATTCAGTGGAAACATCACCCCTCAGGAAAGAGCTGCAGATGGAAAGGAGGAACAGTGAGCAGCACAGCTTGTGAAAGAAGGATTAAGAGTTTATCATCTTTCTTGTTTTCAGTGTTCTAATGGTTAACAGTGATGGCTGTGAGATGACAGGAAAGTGGCTGTGATTCAATGCTTTTGGTCTAAAGCAGATCAGACCTCCACTCCAGCCAGCAAAATCTCTACTGATGGGAAACTGCAGCGTAAGCAAAAACACAGAGATTCGACACCCCAAGATGAATATGTGAAGAAACTGAGAACTGACTCGGGTTCAGAATCTTGTGCACAAGATAGCCGACCACTTCCTGTGGGATATACAGCGACTCCACATCCCGACAGTTCTGAAGGGCAACTTCATTTCCTTACAAACTGCCCAGCAGATTCCTTCAGAGCAGATCTTGTATCACTGTACTGAATGTGGCACCAATTTCCCTGAAAAACCTAGTCACACAGGGGAGAAACCCAATCAACAGAGTGGGAAGACATTCCAACTGGATTAAAAATCAACGATTCACACAGGAGAGAAACCGTATGAGTGTGAAGACTGTGGGAGGAGTTTTAATCAGAAAGGAAACCTTCAAACACACCAGCGAATTCACACGGAGGAGAAACCGTTTCACTGTGCTGATTGTGGGAGGAGTTTTAATCATAAACATAGACTTCAATCACACCAGCAAATTCACAAGGGAGAGAAACCATACAAGTGTTCTGAGTGTGGGAGGAGTTTTTAAGATGGAACCCACACAGGAGAGAAACCTTTGAGTGTAGTGAGTGTGGGAAGAAATTTGTAGAGTCAAATAAACTAAAGAAACACAGTCTAGTTCACAGAGATGTTGTCAGGTAGGACACTTACAAAAAAAAAAAAACAGTTTTTTCTCAATGAAAGCATCTCAATCACACCAGAATACCAAAAGCAGCCTGTCGGTTTCAAATGCAGGCAAGAAAATAAACAAATCCAACTCAAAAAATCCCAAGCCTGCTGTGTATAATGATTTGCCCTGTTTCCTACAGCAGTGCTTCTGAAACTGGGAGGCACAGAATGTATCCTGGTGGGGGTGGGGAAAGCTCATGCAAACATGTGTAGAAATGACCATCATCTTAACCTGTATATATATTAAAACAAATGCTACTGACACCTCCTGCCACATGGAACTGCAGGCGAGAGGAAGGATCCCAGGGTGTCAGCTTCAACAACATTACTGGGGAGTGGCTTCCAGACCCTCACAATTCTCTGTGTAAAGAAAAGTGCCTCCTATTTTCTTCTCAATTTAAGGGTTCATATTTCCAGTGGCAGATGTTAGAACATTAGTAGCTACACCACAACCCTGCAGTTTTGCAATTACAGACGCTTTTTACATTTTCTGGGCGAGATCCTTAGTCACGAAAGCAGCTTTGTGAAGTTCCGGTGATTCCAAAAAAATCATTCAAGTCGCTTTGCCGGTCAGAGATACTTACATCTATCATTGTAAATATGGAGGAACTTGTGCATGAATTGCATTCAGATATAAAAGATGATGTAATGAGCTTAGTATCTTCTCATGACGCCATTAGATCTAAGATTTTCAGCTTTGCAAATCCATTTACAAACTTTAATACTGAAGCCAAATGGAAAAAACATTTCAGTGAAAAATGGGGTGTATTTGTATTTTGATTTTAAGTTCTATAGTTTTGGAATTTAAATAAGTATCGTGGCAATTAGAGGGCTGGTATGCAATGGGAATTTCTATAAATATGGAGATATAAAGGAAGATGTAAATATCACTCCTTCCACAGAAGGTGCAGGTTTGTCACTGCTTCCATTGAAAGGAGCAGCCAAAAGTGTGTTCAAAGAACGACAAAATATGAGATCGAGCAACCAAACCACTCACCGTGGACACAAACTTTTTGGCTGTGATGTCAAAATCTCCCGAGTTAAATGGGAAACAGTGTCATGTTCTGAGTTAAATGCATTTGTGTGAATTACAAGCTGGGCTACAGAAATAGTACAAAATAACCCAGGATGGCAGTGAGGACATTTTGATTTGTAAAATGATATTCAAGTGTACTGTTGTTTTTTTTCCCCAAGATGGATGAATACTGTTGTCTACCAGTAACTGACATCCAAAAATTATAAACTGTACTTAGTGTCCAAAAGATGTATTTTGTGAAATAAATGCTTTGATTTAATAGTCATGTGTCTGGATCCCTTTTTAGAATTTGTATGAAGTGTATTTAATTACTGCTTTGTCTTACAAGTATTCCTGTAGCATAGTATTTAATCTATGAAGCTGAATATTTATGGGTGAGTTAAAATTACTAAATAGCAGTGTGACATTTACACTTAGTGTCCAAATTCTTGAGAGTTTTTTCTTTACACCACAATATAGTTAAACTTACACTGAATGAGATGACATTTAAACTCCTACAGTGATGAAAACTTTACTCTCTAGCAGGGTTAATTTCTTAACACTTTCCAAAGAGTTCATTTAACACAGAAATCGAGGGAGCCATATGTTCACTTCAAAAGTGTCAGAGTTAATTTGGGTTAATCCGCCTTGATTGAAGGTATATTTTGGAAACCTTGTGACACTGGCAAGATACAATTAAATAAATAAATAAATACAAGCCATGGTCCAGGACGTTAAACAGAATATCAATTATTAAACACATAATCAGGATTCAACACGATTGATTGTATAATAAAATCACTCTGCTGTGTTTGCACTGTTCTATAGTTGTGTACTTATAAGCAATGTGAGTACAAAATAACAAAAAGAAGATAATGTTACTGTTTGTGACCGGGACAAAAACATGAAGTCTGAAAACTGCCAAGCCCGGCTTTACCGGGGCGTCTGGTCACCCTGGTCAAGGAATCCATTGCCGTCATCTTCTTCTGGTTGATCTATAGGGCGCATTCCATCTATTATTTTAGATGATTAGAAAGTCCTTTGTCTGTCTTGTTTTACTTTATTTATTATAACTTCCCTTCTTTTTCCTGTTTCCTTTATCTATGTGGGTATCCTTTCTCTATTCAGAGTTTCCCTTTTCCCAGCAAGTTCTTTATTTTGAATACCTCCATTTCCCTCACAACACTTTAATAAATAATGTTCTACTGTTTCAGCACTTTACAAACTTTCCAATGTTTCCCCAGTCTTAAAAGATGTTCATTTGAAGAACATGCCCAAAACCATCCAACACTCTTTCCTCTTTCCTTCCCAACTCTTTGTTTACCCAACTGTTGTTTTCCTCTTTCTGGATATTATGATAAAACCTTCCTTTAATGCTTTCATCCCATCTCTTCTGCCATTCTTTTACTATCATTTTTTTCACATAACCTCCCATTTTCATCCCAGAGGAATCACATCAATTTCCTTTCTTTTTAACCCATTTTTTGCTGCCAGATCTACCATCTCGTTGCCCAGAATGCCAGAGTGACCAGGAATCCAAACTAAAATCACTTCGATCCCCATTATTGTACATTCCTTATATCGTTGCATTATTTCAAACATGATATCTCTTCTATCACTAAACTCCCCTTTTAATGCAATAAGAACACTCAATGAATCTGAAAATATGACTGCTTTTTTAGGCTTTATTTCAGCTATTTTAACTATTGCAAATAGTATAGCTACCATTTTTGCAACAAATACCGATAAATGGTCAGATATCCTTGCTATTTTACAGATATCTAATTCTGGGATATAATATGCCATCACCACTTTTCCTGTTTTTGGATCCTTGGATCCATCTGTATATACAGACGTGCTCAAATTTGTTGGTACCCTTACAGCTCATTGAAATAATGCTTCATTCCTCCTGAAAAGTGATGAAATTAAAAGCTATTTTATCATGTATACTTGCATGCCTTTGGTTTGTCATAGAATAAACAAAGAAGCTGTGAAAAGAGATGAATTATTCTTATTCTACAAAGATATTCTAAAATGGCCTGATTTGTTGGTACCCTTTAGAAAAGATAATAAATAATTGGATTACAGTGATATTTCAAACTAATTAGTTTCTTTAATTAATCACACATGTCTCCAATCTTGTAACAGTCATTCAGCCTATTTAAATGGAGAAAAGTAGTCACTGTGCTGTTTGGTATCATTGTGTGCACCACACTGAACATGGACCAGAGAAAGCAAAGGAGAGAGTAGTCTGAGGAGATCAGAAAGAAAATAATAGATAAGCATGGTAAAGGTAAAGGCTACAAGACCATCTCCAAGCAGCTTGATGTTCCTGTGACAACAGTTGCAAATATTATTAAGAAGTTTAAGGTCCATGGAACTGTAGCCAACCTCCTAAAGCCGCAAGAGGAAAATTGACCCCAGATTGAACAGAAGGATAGTCGAATGGTAGAAAAAAACCAAGGATAACTGCCAAAGAGATACAAGCTGAACTCCAAGGTAACTCAGTTTCTGATACTTTTTGAGCTAAAAGTGGGCTCCATGGAAGAAGACCCAAACCACTTTTTCTAGACTGAATTTGCTAAAATGATTATTGACAAGCCACAATCCTTCTGGGAGAATGGTTTTGACAGATGAGAAAAACTGGACTTTTGGCAAGTCATAAGCTCTATGTTCACAGCTAAAAAAAATGAACTTTCAAAGAAAAGAACACCATACCTACAGTGAAACATGGAGGAGGCTCGGTTATGTTTTGGGGCTGCTTTGCTGTGGCACAGGGTCCTTGAACTGTGCAGGGGCACAATGAAATCTCAAGACTATCAAGGCATTCTGGTGTGAAACGTACTGCCCAGTGTCAGAAAGCTCTGTCTCACAGGTCATGGGTCCTCCAACAGGATAATGACCCAAAACACACAGCTAAAAGCACCCAAGAATGGATAAGAACAAAACATTGACTATTCTGAAGTGGCCTTCTATGAGTCCTGATGTGAAGATCTATGGAAAGAGCTTTCAGTCTGGAGAAGGCACCCATCAAACCTGAGACACAGTTTGCTCCAGTGGGCCAAACCGTGTCAACAGGTGCAGAAGTCTCATTGAGAGCTACAGAAAACGTTTGATTGCAGTGATTGCCTCTAAAGGTTGTGCAACAAAATATTAGGTTGGTCCCATCATTTTTGTCCATGCCAATTTCATTTGTTTTATTATTTACAATATTATGTTGAATAAAAATCAAAAGCAAAGTCTGATTTCTATTAAATATGGAATAAACAATGGTGGATGCCAATTACTTTGTCAGTTTCAAGTTATTTCAGAGAAAATTGTGCATTCTTCGTTTTTTGTGGAGGGGTACCAACAAATTTGAGCACGTCTGTATACATCGTGCCTCCATACTCTTCTCCTCTACAAAAGCTTGACTCTTTTCAGTTCCATTTTCTCCCCTCCTTTCTTCACTTGCTCAATTCTATACAACAGTTTGGTTTTTCCATCATCCATCCCGGAAACACATTTACATTAACAAAAAAATTCCTTTATCCATTTTTGCATCCAATACCCCAACGTGCCCCCATTTGTTTCCCACCTCTTCTTTTTATAATGATTAATCCACGTATCTTCCATGCTTTTCTGAGGAGGACATTCTGAATGCATTGAGTTAGCCTTCATCCAATATTTTATACTTAACCATTTCCTCCTTAGTTCCAATGGCATCTCATTTACTAAAACCTGCATAGCATTTATTGGAGCAGATTTCATAGCTCCTATACAACCCCTTATTGCTTTAGCTTGCAAATTATCCAATTTTTCCATCTTACTTTTACAAGTTCCCCTAGAATCTGACTTCCTTAATCTATTACACTCCTAATTAACCCTCTGTATATCATCATCATACAAGGCAACTCGTCCTGAAATAATTCTTAGAATATTCATCCTTCCTTTACATTTATCTATTATAGAATTTATTTGTTTTCCCCAAGTTAATTTTTTATCAAATCACCTCCCAAGTATTTAAATTCCTCCACCTCTTTAAGAATCTTATCTTGGTATAATAAATTTAACTCCTCCTCTCTTCTTCTTCGTGAAAATAATAGCACCTCTGCTTTTGTTACTGATATTTTAAAGCCCCATTTATTTGACCACTTTTCCAGATTATTCAATGCCTCCTGCAATTCCCTCATAACTATTTCAATATGTTTACTCCTTTTATAAATAACCCCATCATCAGCAAACAGACCTACAGATACTTTTGATCCTACTAAAATATCCTCACCTAGATCATTTATCATTATATTAAATATGAAAGGGCTGATAACACTTCCTTGAGGAGTCCATTTTGCATCTCAAATCTTTCAGAGAACTTCCCCTTAATTTTAACTTTAAATCCTCTTTCCTTCAGATACTCTCTGATCCACCACAAAGTCCTCCCTTTTATCCCCAATGATGCTATTTTATATATTAAACCTTCTTTCCAGACCATATCATATGCTTTCTCTATGTCAATAAAACTGCCCCAACCACCTCAACTTAATGCCTCCTTGACTTCAGTAGACAATCTTACCAACTGATCAGTCGTCCAAAAGCCACTTTGATAATCACTCAATAATTTTTTAGATTCCAGAAAATACCACATTCTCTCACACACCATCCTTTCCATAATTTTACATATAGTAGCCGTCAATGCTATTGGTCGATAAGATCCCACTTCACCCAGATCCTTTCCTGCCTTACTTATAGGAATGATGACAGCATTCTTCCATTCTTTAGGCAACTCCCACACTTTATTATAAAGTTTTAATAATATTTCTAAACTTCTATCTGGTAACATTTAATACATAATATAAGAAATCTTATCTTCACCTGGCGAGGAATTCTTGCCTTTTTCAATCGCAGCTATCACTTCACCTATCTTCCAATATTACTGAATTATTTATACAAAATGATCCCCTCTTATCTAAAAATTCTTTATTATAATTCTCATCTTGCCCCACCTTAGCAAATGCTACCCCCAGCATAGAGGCTTTCTTCTCATCATCCGTTATAATTATTCCATCCTGCTTTAACGGAAATGATTGATTTCCTTTCCCTTTCCCTGCCATTGCCTTAATTTTATTCCAAAAATCCTTTACACTAGAATCATAATTTATTTTACTGCAATAATCCTGCCAATATTCCTTTTTCCTTTTCCTAATAGCCCTTTGAGCCATTGCTTTTGATTTTTTAAACTTAATTAAGACATCTGCCAACATAGTTTTTTTTTAACTTTTCTCAGACAAGCTTTCCTTTCTTTAATCAGTCTGGAACACTCTTCATTCCACCAAGGTACCGCTGGTTTTACCCCCTTCTTAGTTTTCCTCATTGGAATAGCTCCCTTTGCTGCTTGCGTAATAGCCTTTATTATCCCCTCATTAGAAATATTTACATCATCGTGTATTATATTTTCTTCTGTAGTATTATTACAGATGTTTTGAAATGTTTCCCAGTTTGTTTTTTTATAATCCCATCTCTCTTCTTGCACCTGCTCATCAATCATAGCCTTCCCATCTATCGTAAGAATTATAGGGAACTGATCACTTCCCATTTCTTCAGCCATTAAGGAATTTACTCCCAACTGCGCTGATACAACAGATAAATCTAGCTGAAAGTATTTACATCATACCTTGTTCCTTCCCCAGAATTTAAAACCACCAAATTTAAATCTTCTATTATTTCTTCAATTACCATTACATTTCTATCATTTATCTTACTTCCCAAAAATGTGTTGTGGCTATTAAAATATCCACAAATAATCTTCTCACCCCTCATATGTTCAATAATATTAACTATTTCTTCCTTATCTAATTCCTTACAAGGGTTATACATATTCATAACGCTTATCACACCATCCTCCACATTAATTTGTACCCCCACTATCTCCAACTCGGTAACTATAACAATTTCAGAAAACACAATATTCTCCTTTATTCCTATGTATACCCCTCCACCTCTAGCTTCCTTTCTATCTTTCCTTATAATTATATATCCTGGTACTTTAAAATTTAGTTTTGGAATCAACCATGTCTCTTGAATACAGAAAATATCTATTATCTTAAAATCAACTATAATTTTTTTAAATTCTTGCCCATTTGCTATTAAACTTCGCGCATTCCATTGAAAAATCCTTATCCCCATTATCTATTCACTTCCGACTGCCCCCCCTTTCCAGTTATTCATTTATCTGTTCAACAGACATTACCTCTATTCCCAAGTATCTTTCTCCAGCTTTACTCACAGTTTGCATCTTCTCTGCCCTACTCTTAGTTTGCGCAGTACAATTGATCACATCAATAATAAACAGCAAGAATTGTTTTTTATTCACCAATAACGTTTCTTCGGTTACCTTCTCAGTCACTTCAGTAATAGTCGTGATTGCTTTTTCCTGCCTTGAATTCATCTGTATCTTTTCTCGTTGTATTTTTTTCTATTTGTTCTTTATAACTTTTTACTGCACTCGCATACGAAGTTTTTTCCTCAGATTGAATTCTTTGAATCTCCCTGGCTTGTATCTGTTCTACACATCCTTTAAATGCTGTACTATGATCCCCACCACAGTTACAAAACTTACCCTGTCATTTTACATCACAATCCCTGAACTCATGATCCTTACCACACTTAGCACATCTTCATTTACCCCTGCAGGAGCCTGCCATATGACCGAATAGTTGACACTGATAACATCGTATAGGCCATGACCTATACTCATTCACTCTAAATCTTTGAAATCCTATAATTACTTGCTCAGGCATATTCTCTAGCTCAAACATTAATACCCATGTACCCCCGGGCAGCAGTGTGGAGTAGTGGTTAGGGCTCTGGACTCTTGACCGGAGGGTCGTGGGTGCAATCCCAGCTAGGGGACACTGCTGCTGTACCCTTGAGCAAGGTACTTTACCTAGATTGCTCTAGTAAAAACCTAACTGTAGAGATGGGTAATTGTATGTAAAAATAATGTGATATCTTGTAATAATTGTAAGTCGCCCTGGATAAATAATAATAATACTGTTGTAGATTGAACCTCCCCCTTTTCATCCCTTTTTTTTTACCTCTACCACATGATCCTTTTCCAGCTCCTCCTCTAACTCCTCTACTGTAGATCACCCCATATATCACTCCTTTACATATTTTCTTTTCCTGCCTCATGTAACTCTCAATCGGGATTTGGCCTAGCTTCTAACCCCAGCAATTTTTTTTCCTCTGAATACTCAAAATCCATTAATAAACCTCCACTATTTACTCTTTTCACTGCCTTTACTCTCCCTACAGCCACCTGAATCCATTCAGCGATTGTTAACGGGTTAACATTGTTAACATTTTTCTCTTTTATTTTTGATTTTATAATCACCCCTAACTCTTCTTTTTTTTGTCTTCAACCGGGGCGTTACTTTCCCTTTAGTTTTTCTTTTCCTGACTCAGCTTCCATCCATTTTTCTTTTACTTCCCATATTTATACTTTCCATTTCTTTCTCCTTTAGCAGGAGGCGCATTTTTTCTTATCCAAAGTCAACCACCCTCTCTTCTCTTCTCCCTCCCTCCCTCTCCCTTAACTTTTTTTCCCCTTTTCCCTTTACCTCCCCCCCACCTCCCCACCTCACCCCACCTAACGTGACGTCATTTTCTTCCGCAAACACTCCTTTTCATTTCTTAATCCGTCCAAATCCTCTCCGTCCTTCAGGTCGCTCCCTCCCTGTTAGAAACTCCTCTGAATCAAACACTTCGCACTCCTATCCCACAAACTCTGTGACGCCTCTTCCGTTTCCTCTCTCGCTCCTCCCGTCGCCTCTCTCCATTGCCGTCAGCTTCCATCCGGGTGTTTCCAGCAAAATAACAAAGCCGGGAAGATAATGTTACTGTTTCTGATCGGGTTGTTGAGCTGCGGCAGCAGAGCAACTTGCTAAATAAGTCAAGTGCTGACTGAATAACAAAGAGAGGCTCCCAATATTATTCATAATAAAAGCGTGAATACAGAAAGGATATCAGTCTCAAGCTAACAGTCAGTGAAGATGGACGTCAGTGTCTCCGTGTCGTTCTTTCAAGACGAGCTCGCCTCTACCATCGAGCACGCAGTGAAAGCGGCTGTAGACACCGTCTTGTGCGAAATCACAAAAGTTGTCGGCGGCAAATTCACTGAATTCCAAATGGAAATGGCTGGAAAGGAGAAAGAGAATGAAAGTCTGAAGCTGAGATTGGAAATATCAGAGAGCGAGTTGAAAGCGGTGCGAGAATGCATGAACGCTTCAGATGCAGACATTAAACAACCTCTCAGAAACATGAACCCCGACTGCAATGAACAAGACTTTCAGAGGATCGAGAACCAGGGATTATTCACCAGAGTTCAAGGTGAGTTTAATAATGTTATGGTTCTTGTATGCCTTCCAGTCATTAAAAAAATGCAATTAAATACACCGCTACCCAGGGCCGGATTGATCTACACGCAGATAACGCTATAGCTTAGGGACCCCCAGCAGAATTGGGGCCACCGTGAGGTCGCCGTTTGTTTGGGACATTTGACAAAAACTGCATGTTATTTTGCTGTTTTATGATGGGTAGGCTTTCTCGAGTACAGCATACCCGATCGTCCTCAGACCCTCTCCATTCTAGTCACAAAATCTACAGCGCCATGTACTGTGTGTATTACAAATGAAATAACAATACAACACTAACATACCAATTTTAACATTAGGATACTTGTTTTTTTTTTAATCCATTACAGAATAGGTGCATTTTGGCTCACGTGGCGCTGTTTTTTTTTTTTTTTTTTTGACAGAGCGGTAAGGAGGAACATAAGTGTGTCAAATATAGATATTGTTTGAGATTTGTTATGTATTGGGGCGCAGCTGTGGACGGAACAGAGAGTCGTAACGCCACAAGTAATGTGTTTAGAGAGGACGAAACATAACTGAGAGAGAAGCGTGCTAGCAAAGCTGTAACTAAAGCCAACTCCTTAATAATAAACGTGTGTATCGAGTTGTATCGAGTTGCCCACAACATTATGTTTCCAGATACATTAATACATACATATGTGATTATCATTTTTAGTAGTAGTAGTAATAATAATAATAATATGCCCCGGACGTGTTTTCTCACGCAAGCAGTCTCTGTAAGTCGCCTTGGATAAAGGCGACTGCTAAATAAACAAATAATAATAATAATAATAATAATAATAATAATAATAATAATAATAATGTAGAATACCAAATGCCCCACGCGCTCTGCCTCCTGGGAGAGATGCGTCCCTTGTCCTACTACGTCAGAGGCTTATCCAAATGCGCGCAGCATGCCTGTTTACATTTTAGAAACTTTTTCATTTGGGCGGTTGGAAATTTAGAAGAAAAAAAAAAGGTTGGGTAGAGGTGTTCACAATGCGGGAGGCTGAAGGAAATTCAAATGTGGATGTCTGCAGTTGACTAGAACGGTTTCAGTCCCTAGTGTTTGTTTCCTTCTGTAGGAGGAAATCTACAAAGAGGTTTGGAAAAAAAACCAAACACTGTTTTTGCTTTTATTTTATATATATATATATAATTCATTAACAACAAAAGAAACTTATCACTATTATAACACATTCAATTTAAATCACGGGAAGTAATGTTAAAACTTTACAATGCATTAGTAAGACCTCATCTAGAATATTGTGTTCAGTCACCTCGTTACAAAAAGGATATTGCTGCTCTAGAAAGAGTGCAAAGAAGAGCTACCAGAATTATCCCGGGTTTAAAAGGCATGTCGTATGCAGACAGGCTAAAAGAATTGAATCTATTCAGTCTTGAACAAAGAAGACTACGCGGTGATCTGATTCAAACATTCAAAATCCTAAAAGGTATAGACAGTGTCGACCCAGGGGACTTCTTTGACCTGAAAAAAGAAACAAGGACCAGGGGTCACAAATGGAGATTAGATAAAGGGGCATTCAGAACAGAAAATAGGAGGCACTTTTTTACACAGAGAATTCTGAGGGTCTGGAACCAACTCCCCAGTAATGTTGTTGAAGCTGACACCCTGGGATCCTTGAAGAAGCTGCTTGATGAGATTCTGGGATCAATAAGCTACTAACAACCAAACGAGCAAGATGGGCTGAATGGCCTCCTCTCGTTTGGAAACTTTCTTATGTTCTTATTTTTGAAAAATAAGGTATATAAATGATGGACATTGACAACATGTTTTTTCTATTCTTTTTAATCCCTCGATCATTCATCCTGGACCACGACACGCTTGAGTGACTGTGACTGAAGCAGATGCGCTTAATCACCTAATTAGTGAGACGGTTGATTGGACGCTGGATATGGAGTGATTTCAGCTGTTGAATTGCAAGCTTGAGTAAAAGCAATTAAGAAAATCACAGAAAAAAAACAATATGCCATGTCTGTCGAGAGTAGTGCCTTCGTGCGATCGGCATGTTGGAGGCTGGACTAGGGCAGCGTGCTGTGGCTCGCCGTCTTGGGTGCTCACACTGCCAGCGATTTCAAACCTGGCGAGACGGTATAACCAGACACACTCTGTCAATGACAGCGCCACCAACTGGGAGACCAAGAGTCACAACACCTGCCCGAGATCGACAGATCATTTTGCAGCATCTTCGTGATGTCAGTTGTTAATCAGCACCATAAAAAGTCACTTCACCTGCTTGAAAACAGTTTGTCGTTTTTCAATCACATCTAGTGAATTTTATACAAATATAAGGGATACGTTTCTTTTGATGCTCAGTGTGTGTGTGTGTGTGTGTGTGTGTGTGTGTGTGTGTGTGTGTGTGTCTGTGTGTATATATATCATGTAAGGGATAACACATGCCAGGGTGTGGGTTGTGTTGCATTTAACAAATGGTTGTTAATTTTTTTATTTTTTTTTTGATCCCATACTTTCAATTCACAAGCCAAATTCTGATCTGTAATAGCCAGGTAACTGACGGGACTCGTTTGAAACTGGATCTGAACACGACTCTCTATGGCATGAATATCCATGATGTGTTATTTCATACAGTTATAAACTCCACATAATTAATGACTGTATTTATTTGTACAGTGAGAGTTTAAAGCATGTATAATTTTGTTTCACGCAGATTCTGGAGAGAGACCTGCTTTCAGTGAAGCAGAGGAGGGGCCAGTGATAGAAGCTGTTTACACAAAAGAGGAAATCTGTGATCAGGAGTGGTGTGGAAGAATAATGGAGATTACAGACCTAACAATTGTAGAAAGTAAAGAGATCCCTGAACTTGAAACTGTCCACATTAAAGAGGAGGCCGTAGAGCTGGAGTGTGATCACATCACAGAGGAAGTTAGTAAAGAAAATAAAGTCGATACACTGGAGGAGAATATAGTTAAGCTGGAATCTAGCCATTGTGAAGATTATCCTCCTGAACAGATCTGCATGAAACCCAATCAGCCTGTCTCTGAAGACACTGGTTCTAGTGTTGGAGAAGAGGGCACTGTGCTGGGGTCCATTCAGAGGAAACATCACCTCCCTCAGGAAAGAGCTGCAGATGGAAAGGAGGAAGGAGCGATGCCGTCCACGAGCAGCACAGCATGTGAGTAGAATGTCAAAAATACAGTTTATATAAGAATTGCAATTGTTTTGTGAAGGATTAAATTTTATCATTTGTCTTGCTTTTCAATGTTCTAATTGTTAACAGTGATGGCTGTGAGGTGAAGCCTTGCAGGAAAGTGGCTGTGATTCAATGCTGTGCAGTAACCTTGGCTTCTGTTTCCTTCGCTTCTAAAGCAGATCTAGGAAGACGCACCTCCACTCCAACACCCCAGAGCAAAATCTCTACTGATGGGAATCTGCAGTGTAAGCAGAAACACAGAGAGTCGACACCCCAAGATGAATATGTGAAGAAACTGAGAACTCACTCAGTTCAGAATCTTTCTGCACAAGATAGGCGACCACTTCCTGTGGGATATACAGCGACTCCACATCCCGACAGTTCTGCAACCCAGGGCAACGTCATTTCCCTACAAACTCCCCAGCAGATTCCTTCAGAGCAGATCTTGTATCACTGTACTGAATGTGGCACCAATTTCAGTGACCGGGGAAAGCTGAAAATACACCAGTGTAGTCACACAGGAGAGAAACCATACGAGTGTCCTGACTGTAGGAGAAGTTTTAATCACAAAGGTAACCTTCAAAAACACCAGCGTATTCACACAGGAGAGAAACCATACAAGTGTCCTGACTGTGGGAGGAGTTTTAATCACAAAGGTAACCTTCAAACACACCAGCGAATTCACACGGGGGAGAAACCGTTTCACTGTGCTGATTGTGGGAAGAGTTTTAATCATAAACATGGACTTCAATCACACCAGCGAATTCACACAGGAGAGAAACCGTATGTGTGTCCAGTATGTGGGAAAAGTTTCAATCGGAAAGACAACCTGAGAACACACCACACAAAAATCCACACAAGAGAGAAACCTTTTGAGTGTAGTGACTGTGGGAAGAGATTTGTAGACTCAAAAAAACTAAAGAAACACACAGAGATTTAGTGAGGTAGGACACTAACAAAAAAAAGAAAAAAACAATTGAGTTTTCTCAAGGAAAGCATCTCAATCACACCAGAATACCAAAGCAGACCCTGCGTCTCTCTCGTCGGTTTCAAATGCAGGCAACTGTGAAAATAAACAAATTCAACTCAAAATATCCCAATCCTGCTGTGTATGCAAATTATTGTAGCCCTGTTTCCTACAGCAGTGCTTCTGAAAATGGGGAGGCACAGAATGTATCCGGGGAGGGGAGGGTGTGAAAGCTCAGGCAAACGTGTAGAAATGACCGCACACATCTTAACCTGTATATATATTAAAACAAATGCTACTGCTGACACCTCCTGCCACACGAAGTACCGCAGACGAGAGGAAGGATCCCACGGTGTCAGCTTCAACAACATTACCGGGGAGTTGCTTCCAGACCCTCATAATTCTCTGTAAAAAAAAAAAGTGCCTCCTATTTTATTTACAATTTAATGGTGCATATTTCCAATGACAGATGTTAGAACATCAGTAGATACACCACAACCCTGCAGTTTTGCAATTACAGACGCACACATTTCTTGGGCGAGATCCTTTGTCACATAGCAGCTTTGTGAAGATCCCGGTGATTCTAAAGAAAAATCATTCAAGTCGCTTTGCTAGTCAGAGATACTTACATCTGTCATTGGAAATATGAAGGAACTTGTGCATGAATTGCATTCAGATATAAAAGATGATGTAATGAGCTTCGTATCTTCTCATGACACCATTAGATCTAAGATGGAGAAAAGCTTCGACAGCTTTGAAAATCCATTTACAAACTTTCATACTGAAGCTAAATGGAAAAAACTTTTCAGTGAATAATGGGGTGTATTTGTATTTTGATTTTAAGTTCTATAGTTTTGGAATTGAAATAAGTATTGTGGCACTTTGAGGGCTGGTTTTGCAATGGAAATTTCTATAAATATGGAGATATAATGGAAGATGTAAATATTGTTCCTTTCATAGAAGGTGCAGGTTTGTCACTGCTTCCATTGAATTGAGGAGATTTAGAAATTGCAGCCAAAAGAACGTCCAAAATATGAGATCCAAAGGCAACCAAACCACTCACCATGGACACAAACTTTTGGCTGTGATGTCAAAATCTCCCGAGTTAAAGTGAAAGAGTAACAAAATGTCATGTTCTGGAGTTAAATGCATTTGTGTGAATTTAAAGTTGGGCTACAGAAATAGTACAAAATAACCCAGGATGGCAGTGAGGACATTTTGATTTGTAAAATGATATTCAAGTGTACTTTTTTTTTCCTTTACCAGCAGTTATTCTTGTGGATGAATACTGTTGTCTAAAAGTAACTGACATCCAAAAATTATAAACTGTACTTGGTGTCCAAAAGGTGTATTTTGTGAAATAAATGCTTTGATTTAATAGAGTCATGTGTCTGGATCCCTTTTTAGAATTTGTATGAAGTGTATTTAATTAGTGCTTTGTCTTACAAGTATTCCTGTAGCATAATATTTAGTCTATGAAGCTGAATATTTATGGGTGAGAAATAGCAGTGTGACATTTACACTTAGTGTCCAAATTCTTCACTGAGAGAGTTTTTTCTTTACACCACAATATAGTTAAACTTACACTGAATGAGATGACATTTAAACTCCTACAGTGTTGAAAACTTTACTCTCTAGCAGGGTTAATTTCTTAACACTTTCCAAAGTGTTCATTTAACACGGAAATCGAGGGAGCCATATGTTCACTACAAAAGTGTCAGAGTTAATTATGGGTTAAATCGGCCTTGATTTTTGAAGTTATATTTTAGGAACAGCTTGTGGCACTGGCAAGATACAATTAAATAAATAAATACATACATAGCCATGCTCCAAGAAGTTAAACAGAATATCAATTATTAAACACATAATCAGAAAACAAGTGATTCACAAGATTGGTTGTGTAATAAAAATCACTCTGCTGTGAACTTGCTCAGCACATTGCTACAGTTGTATACTTATAAGCAATGTGAGTACAAAATAACAAAACCGGGAAGATAATGTTACTGTTTCTGACCGGGATAAAAAAACATGAAGTCTGAAAACTGCCAAGCCCGGCTTTACCGGGGCGTCTGGTCACCCTGGTCAAGGAATCCATTGCCGTCAGCTTCCATCCGGGTGTTTCCAGCAGGAGGCGCCAATCCGCTAACGTGACGTCACGACGCGCTCGTCTCCATGGGAGCAGGGAGGAAGCGGAAGTGTGTGCGGGTTTGTTTACATTGTGTGTGTGGGACTGCGTGGGGTTGTTGAGCTGCAGCAGCAGAGAAACTTGCTAAATAAGTCAAGTGTTGACTGAATAACAAAGAGAGACTCCCAATAATATTAATAATAAAAGCGTGAATACAGAAAGGATATCAGTCTCAAGCTAACAGTCAGTGAAGATGGACGTCAGTGTCTCCGTGTCGTTCTTTCAAGACGAGCTCGCCTCTACCATCGAGCACGCAGTGAAAGCGGCTGTAGACACCGTCTTGTGCGAAATCACAAAAGTTGTCGGCGGCAAATTCACTGAATTCCAAATGGAAATGGCTGGAAAGGAGAAAGAAAATGAAAGTCTGAAGCTGAGATTGGAAATATCAGAGAGCGAGTTGAAAGCAGTGCGGGAATGCATGAACGCTGCAGATGCAGACATTAAACAACCTCTCAGAAACATGAACCCCGACTGCAATGAACAAGACTTTCAGAGGAACGAGAACCAGGGATTATTCATCAGAGTTAAACGTGGGTTTAATAATGTTATGGTTCTTGTATGCCTTCCAGTTATTTAAAAATAAAATACAATTAAATACAGCACTACTGTAATGATTGTGTTTCCTTGAAGAAGGCACCGTTCACAATGTTGCATATATAATATCCATGATGTGTTATTTCATACAGTTATAAACTCCACAGAATTACATGATTGTATTTATTTGTACAGTGAGAGTTAAAAGCATGTATAATTTTGTTTCACGCAGATTCTGGAGAGAGACGTGCTTTCAGTGAAGCAGAGGAGGGGCCAGTGATAGAAGCTGTTTACACAAAAGAGGAAATCTGTGATCAGGAGTGGTGTGGAAGAATAATGGAGATTACAGACCTGACAATTGTAGTAAGTAAGAAGATCCCTGAACTTGAACCTGTCCACATTAAAGAGGAGGCCGTAGAGCTGGAGTGTGTTCACATCACAGAGGAAGTTAGTAAAGAAAATAAAGTCGATACACTGGAGGAGAATATAGTTAAGCTGGAATCTAGCCATTGTGAAGATTATCCTCCTGAACAGATCTGCATGAAACCCAATCAGCCTGTCTCTGAAGACACTGGTTCTAGTGTTGGAGAAGAGGGCACTGTGCTGGGGTCCATTCAGAGGAAATATCACCCCCCTCAGGAAAGAGCTGCAGATGGAAAGGAGGAAGGAGCGATGCCATCCACGAGCAGCACAGCATGTGAGTAGAAAGTCAAAAATAGAGTTTATATACGAATTGCAATTGTTTTGTGAAGGCTTAAGAGTTCATCATTTGTCTTGCTTTTCAATGTTCTAATTGTTAACAGTGATGGCTGTGAGGTGCAGCCTTGCAGGAAAGTGGCTGTGATTCAATGCTGTGCAGTAACCTTGGCTTCTGTTTCCTTCTAAAGCAGATCTAGGAAGACGCACCTCCACTCCAGCACCCCAGAGCAAAATCTCTACTGATGGGAAACTGCAGCGTAAGCAGAAACACAGGGAGTCGACAACCCGAGATGAATATGTGAAGAAACTGAGAACTCGCTCAGTTCAGAATCTTTCTGCACAAGATAACCGACCACTTCCTGTGGGATATACAGTAACTCCACATCCCGACAGTTCTGCAACCCAGGGCAACTTCATTTCCCTACAAACTCCCCAGCAGATTCCTTCAGAGCAGATCTTGTATCACTGTACTGAATGTTGCACCAATTTCAGTGACCGCAGAAAGCTGAAAATACACCAGCGTAGTCACACGGGGGAGAAACCGTTTCACTGTGCTGATTGTGGGAAGAGTTTTAATGAGAAATGTAAACTTCAGTTACACCAGCAAATTCACACAGGAGAGAAACCATTTGTGTGTTCTGACTGTGGAAGGAGTTTTAAACAGAAACGTAGACTGCAAACACACCAGTTAACTCACACAGGAGAGAAGCCGTATGTGTGTCAAGTATGTGGGAAGAGTTTCAATCGGAAAGACAGCCTCAGAACACACCACATAAAAATCCACATGGGAGAGAAACCATACGAGTGTCCTGACTGTGGGAGGCGTTTTAATCACAAATGTAACCTTCAAAGACACCAGCGAATTCACACAGGAGAGAAACCGTTTCACTGTGCTGATTGTGGGAGGTGTTTTAATCACAAACGTAACCTTCACAGACACAAGCGAATTCACACAGGAGAGAAACCGTTTCACTGTGCTGATTGCGGGAGGAGTTTTAATCAGAAAATTGACCTTCAAAGACACCAGCTAACTCACAGTACTGATAAACCGTTTCACTGTGCTGATTGCGGGAAAGGTTTTAATCGTAAACATAGACTTCAAGCACACCAGCGAATTCACACGGGAGAGAAACCGTTTCACTGTGCTGATTGTGGGAATAGTTTTAATCAGAAATGTAAATTTCAGTTACACCAGCAAATTCACACGGGAGAGAAACCATTTGTGTGTTCTGACTGTGGGAAGAGTTTTAAACAGAAACGTAGACTGCAAACTCACCAGCGAATTCACACTGGAGAGAAACCGTATGAGTGTCCAGTATGTGGGAAGAGTTTCAGTCGGAAGGACAACCTCAGAACACACCTCATAACCCACACGGGAGAGAAACCTTTTGAGTGTAGTGAGTGTGGGAAGAGATTTGTAGAGTCAAAAAAACTAAAGAAACACAGTCTAGTTCACAGAGATTTAGTCAGGTAGGACACTTACAAAAAAAAAAAAAAAAAAATTCAGTTTTCTCAATGAAAGCATCTCAATCACACCAGAATGCCAAAGCAGACCCTGCGTCTCTCTCGTCGGTTTCAAATGCAGGGAGCTGTGAAAATAAATGAATTCAACTCAAAAAATCCCAATCCTGCTGTGTATGCAAATTGATTGTAGCCCTGTTTCCTACAGCAGTGCTTCTGAAACTGGGAGGCACATAATGTATCCTGGGGGGGTTGAGAAAGCTCAGGGAAACGTGTAGAAATGACCGCGCACATCTTAACCTGTATATATATTAAAACAAATGCTACTGCTGACACCTCCTGCCACACGAAGTACCGCAGACGAGAGGAAGGGTCCCAGGGTGTCGGCTTCAACAACATTACTGGGGAGTGGCTTCCAGACCCTCACCAGTCTCTGTGTAAAAAAAGCGCCTCCTATTT
Organism: Huso huso; assembly: GCA_036884735.1. Classification (NCBI taxonomy): domain Eukaryota; kingdom Metazoa; phylum Chordata; class Actinopteri; order Acipenseriformes; family Acipenseridae; genus Huso; species Huso huso. Next base: position 4,671,825 of record CM072714.1, on the reverse strand, counting down.
TCTTGTCAATTTAAGGGTCCATATTTCCAATGATAGATGTTAGAACATTAGTAGCTACACAACAACCCTGCAGTTTTGCAATTACAGACGCACACATTTCTTGGGCGAGTTCCTTCGTCAAGTAGCAGCTTTGTGAAGTTCCCGGTGATTCTAAAGAAAAATCTTTCAAGTCACTTTGCTGGTCAGAGATACTTACATCTGTCATTGGAAATATGTCATTGAAAACTTGTGCATGAATTGCATTCAGATATAAAAGATGATGTTCTAGCTTAGTACCTTCTCATGACACCATTAGATCTAAGATGGAGAAAAGCTTCGACAGCTTTGAAAATCCATTTACAAACTTTAATACTGAAGCTAAATGGAAAAAACAATTAAGTGAAAAACGAGGTGTAGTGGAGTCTGTTGAGATCCCTCTAGGAGTAAGATTTGACAGCAGAAGAAACCGGGATACAGGCACATATGATCACGATCCTGTAACTGACAAGTGTATTTATATTCCATTGTTAGAAACTTTAAAGTTTATATTTAGGATTCCAGACATTTGTAATCCTATTATACAACCCTGTATACAAAAAGCTGTTTATAAAGATTTTTGGTGACGGCAGCTGCTATAGAAATCATCCACTTTTCTCTCGGCATAAAAATGCATTCCAAATACAACTTTACTAGGATGAATTTGAAACTGCAAACCCATTAGGATCCATGCAAGGGATACATCAAATTGGAAGCTTATATTTTATTCTTAGAAATCTTTCTCCAAATGTAAATTCAGCACTAATGAATATTCACCTTGTTTCACTGTTCCACACACAAGATATTAAAAAGTATGGATTTAATGCTATACTACAACCTCACGTTGATGATTTAAAAATTCTTGAAAGTACTGGAATTAAAGTTCCCTTTTCTGAAGAACCAATTGATGGTACAGTTGCTCAGTTCACAGGAGATACCTTAGGGGTGCACACACTTCTGGGGTTCAGGGAATCTTTCAGTTCAGTTTTTTTTTCTGTCGACTCTGCTTGATTGATAAGAATGCGTCTCAGTCAGTATTCAGCGACGATGATTCTAACATCATATTACGTGACAGAGTTTTGCATGAACAGCATTGCAATGATCTGTTAGCAGACCCTACATGACCCTCCTCCTTTGGAATGAAGCGATATTGTTTGCTGAATGACTTACAGTTTCTTTCTCATTTCTGATCATTTTGCTTTTGATATTATGCGCGATGTCCTCGAAGGCGTTCCCCAGTATGAAATGAAGTTGCTTTTTGGCTCTCTCTCTGACAGTGTCATCTCCAAGCATGACATTATTAATTGAATTCACTCTTAGAATTATGGTTTCCTGGAGAGAAAGAATCGTCCAAGGTTCAATCTAGAGCAGTCTGGCAATGGGATAGAGCTCAATGCGATGCGGGCAGCAGTGTGGAGTTGTGGTTAGGGCTCTGGACTCTTGACCGGAGGGTCGTGGGTTCAGTCCCAGGTGGGGGGACACTGCTGCTGTACCCTTGAGCAAGGTACTTTACCTAGATTGCTCCAGTAAAAACCCAACTGTATAAATGGGTAATTGAATGTAAAAATAAGGTGATATCTTGTAACAATTGTAAGTCACCTTGGTTAAGGGTGTCTGCTAAGAAATATATAATAATATTCAAACATTCTGCTTAATTAAAAATATTCCTCTAATATTTGGAGACATTGTAAATGAGGGAAACAAAAATCTGAGCTTGCTTCTGATGTTGTTAAATATTGTCAATATTGTTTTTTCACCAGTGATTACTGAGGGTATGACAGTGTATCTCAAGCACCTAATTGCAGAACATCATAAGCTTTTCAGAGAGCTATACCCACAATGCAATTCGATTCCAAAGCACCATTTCATGATCCATTATCCCAGATGCATCAGAGAAATAGATCCATTATTGCATTTCTGGGCAATGAGATTTGAGGCAAAGCACAAGTTTATTAAAAACAGTGTCAAGAATTTCAAAACTATTACCAAATCACTGGCCCCAAAACACCAAATAGCTACAGCATGCCACTGGGAGTCTTTATCAATAAAGACTATTGAATGTGGACCTCTTAAAACACGAGCTTTAAATGATTTTCCTGACTGTGAAATTATAGCAGAAAAACTGCAAGTTGGTTTGGATTGTGACATTAATATTACTTCTAGGATTAGATACTCAGGAACTGAATATCGGACCGGCCGTCTGATTTGTATAAAAATAGAAGACGAAATTCCGGTATTTAGTAAAATAACTGGAATTGTTCGAGAAGCTGAACAATATTTTTTAGTGGCATCTGAATTTGAAAGTTTGTTTTGTAGAACATCTTCATTCATTTCATGCGAGAGGAACTTGGAAAAACGTTCCATTTGATCTTCAGACTTCATATGGCTTTGAAGAACCTGATTTGCATGCGGTTCCAGTGAGTTATTTAATGTACATGCCAACCAAAACATTGTATTTTGATTTTAAGTTCTATAGTTTTGGAATTGAAATAAGTATCGTGGCACTTTGAGGGCTGGTTATGCAATGGGAATTTCTATAAATATGGAGGAAGATGTAAATATCGTTCCTTTCATAGAAGGTGCAGGTTTGTCACTGCTTCCATTGAATTGAGGAGATTTAGAAATCGCAGCCAAAAGTGTGTTCACAAAGAACGTCCAAAATATGAGATCCAAAGGCAACCTAACCAGTCACCGTAGACACAAACTTTTGGCTGTGATGTCAAAATCTCCCGAGTTAAAATGATATTCAAGTGTACTTTTTTTTCCTTTACCAGCAGTTACTCTTGTGGATGAACACTGTTGTCTAAAAGTAACTGACAACCAAAAATTATAAACTGTACTTGGTGTCCAAAAGGTGTATTTTGTGAATTAAATGCTTTGATTTAATAGAGTCATGTGTCTGGATCCCTTTTTAGAATTTGTATGAAGTGTATTTAATTACTGCTTTGTCTTACAAGTATTCCTGTAGCATAGTATTTAATCTATGAAGCTGAATATTTATGAGTGAGTTAAAATTACTAAATAGCAGTGTGACATTTACACTTACACCACAATATAGTTAAACTTACACTGAATGAGATGACATTTAAACTCCTAAAGTGTTGAAAACTTTACTCTCTAGCAGGGTTAATTTCTTAACACTTTCCAAAGTGTTCATTTAACATGGAAATCGAGGGAGCCATATGTTCACTACAAAAGTGTCAGAGTTAATTATGGGTTAATCCGGCCTTGATTGAATGTATATTTTAGGAACAGATTGTGGCACTGGCAAGATACAATTAAATAAATACATAAATACATAAATACATAGCCATGGTCCAGGACGTTAAACAGAATATGAATTATTAAACACATAATCAGAAAACAAGTGATTCACACGATTGATTGTATAATAAAATCACTCTGCTGTGAACTTGCTCAGCACATCGCTACAGTTGTGTACTTATAAGCAATGTGAGTACAAAATAACAAAACCGTGAAGATAATGTTACTGTTTCTGACCGGGACAAAAACATGAAGTCTGAAAACTGGCAAGCCCGGCTTTACCGGGGCGTCTGGTCACCCTGGTCAAGGAATCCATTGCCGTCAGCTTCCATCCGGGTGTTTCCAGCAGGAGGCGCCAATCCGCTAACGTGACGTCACGACGCGCTCGTCTCCATGGGAGCAGGGAGGAAGCGGAAGTGTGTGCGGGTTTGTTTACATTGTGTGTGGGGGACTGCGTGGGGTTGTTGAGCTGCAGCAGCAGAGAAACTTGCTAAATAAGTTAAGTGCTGACTGAATAACAAAGAGAGGCTCCCAATATTATTCATAATAAAAGCGTGAATACAGAAAGGTTATCAGTCTCAAGCTAACAGTCAGTGAAGATGGACGTCAGTGTCTCCGTGTCGTTCTTTCAAGACGAGCTCGCCTCTACCATCGAGCACGCAGTGAAAGCGGCTGTAGACACCGTCTTGTGCGAAATCACAAAAGTTGTCGGCGGCAAATTCACTGAATTCCGAATGGAAATGGCTGGAAAGGAGAAAGAGAATGAAAGTCTGAAGCTGAGATTGGAAATATCAGAGAGCGAGTTGAAAGCAGTGCGGGAATGCATGAACGCTGCAGATGCAGACATTAAACAACCTCTCAGAAACATGAACCCCGACTGCAATGAACAAGACTTTCAGAGGAATGAGAACCAGGGATTATTCATCAGAGTTCAAGGTGAGTTTAATAATGTTATGGTTCTTGTATGCCTTCCAGTCATTTAAAAATGCAATTAAATACACCGCTACCCAGGGCCGGATTGATCTACACGCAGATAACGCTATAGCGTAGGGACCCCCAGCAGAATTGGGGCCACCGTGAGGTCGCCGTTTGTTTGGGACATTTGACAAAAACTGCATGTTATTTTGTTGTTTTATGACGGGTAGGCTTTCTCGAGTACAGCATACCCGATCGTCCTCAGACCCTCTCCATTCTAGTCACAAAATCTACAGCGCCATGTACTGTGTGTATTACAAATGAAATAACAATACAACACTAACATACCAATTTTAACATTAGGATACTTGTTTTTTTTAATCCATTACAGAATAGGTCCATTTTGGCTCACGTGGCGCTTTTTTTTTTTTTTTTTGACAGAGCGGTAAGGAGGAACATAAGTGTGTCAAATATAGATATTGTTTTGAGATTTGTTCTGTATTGGGGCGCAGCTGTGGACGGAACAGAGAGTCGTAACGCCACAAGTAAAGTGTTTAGAGAGGACGAAACATAACTGAGAGAGAAGCGTACTAGCAAAGGTGTAACTAAAGCCAACTCCTTAATAATAAACGTGTGTTGTTTTGTTAAAGTTGTATCGAGTTGCCCACATCATTATGAAAAGTAAGCGGAAATTAAACACGTAGAAGAAAGCTGACGTTCTTTAGTTTGGTTGCCGGTTTGCTAAAGAACGTGAAACATACTTGCTTTGTCTGTGTTTCCAGATACATTAATACATAAATATGTGATTATCATTTTTAGTAGTAGTAGTAATAATAATAATAATATGCCCCGGACGTGTTTTCTCACGCAAGCAGCTTCCTGCTAATGTAGCCACATAGGAGGCTGTGTGGTCCAGTGGTTAAAGAAAAGGGCTTGTAACCAGGAGGTCCCCGGTTCAAATCCCACCTCAGCCACTGACTCATTGTGTGACCCTGAGCAAGTCACTTAACCTCCTTGTGCTCCGTCTTTCGGGTGAGACGTAATTGTAAGTGACCCTGCAGCTGATGCATAGTTCACACACCCTAGACTCTGTAATAAATGCGACTCCCTTGGATAAAGGCGACTTCTAAATAAACAAATAATAATAATGTAGAATGCCAAATGCCCCACGCGCTCTGCCTCCTGGGAGAGATGCGTCCCTTGTCCTACTACGTCAGAGGCTTAACCAAATGCGCAGCATGCCTGTTTACATTTTAGAAACTTTTTCATTTGGATTGTTGGAAAAAAAAAAAAAAAAAAAAAAGTTGGGTAGAGGTGTTCACAATGCGGGAGGCTGAAGGAAATTCAGATGTGGATGTCTGCAGTCGGCTAGAAGGGTTTCAGTCCCTAGTGTTTGTTTCCTTCTGTAGGAAGAAATCTACAAAGAGATTTGGAAAAAAAAACACATTGGTTTTGCATTTATTTTATATATATATATATATATATATATATATATATATATATATATATATATATATATATATATATACACTACCGGTCAAAAGTTTTAGAACACCCCCATTTTTCCAGTTTTTATTGAAATTTAAGCAGTTCAAGTCCAGTGAATAACCTGAAATGGTACAAAGGTAAGCGCTAAACTGCCAGAGGTTAAAAAAAAAAGTTTAGGTTACCAAAAACTGAAAAATAATGTACATTTCAGAGTTATACAAAAAGGCCTTTTTCAGGGAACAAGTAATGGGTTAACAACTTACAGCTGTTCTGCAGCAATGGAAGTAAATTAAACCTTGAAAGTTGATGCTAACAATTCCTACAGGTGTCCCAACTTTTGTTGATTACTTACAAACCCTCTGTCTGTATAAAAGCAGTGTTGGAACAGACTGTGTTACTACACCCTCTTAAGCATTATTTGGACAGTATTGTACTGCAGGAAGTAGTATATTGCTCTCATAATGGCGAGAAAAAGGCAATTATTACTCTTGCTCTTATTGTATTACTTGTATTGTAACACTTGAAATGTATTTGCTTACGATTGTAAGTCGCCCTGGATAAGGGCGTCTGCTAAGAAATAAATAATAATAAAAGTGTAGGTCTTTCCTTTAGAGAAATTGCAAAGAAAGCCAAGGTGTCAGTGAGTACAGTTTCGTACACCATCAAAAGGCACTTGGAAACTGGAGGAAACTCTGACAGGAAGAGGTCTGGCAGACCCAAAGCCACAACAGAATCAGAAGACAAGTTTCTGAGAGTCAACAGCTTGCGTGATAGGCGGCTCACAGGACAACAGCTTCAAGCACAGCTTAACACTGGCCGAAGTAAGCAAGTCTCAGTTTCAACTGTGAAGAGAAGACTTCGAGCTGCAGGTTTGACAGGTCGAGTGGCAGTAAGAAAGCCATTGCTAAGATGGCAAAATAAGAAAAAGAGGCTTGCCTGGGCCATGAAGCACCGCCAGTGGACTACTGAAGACTGGAAGAAGGTCTTATGGACCGATGAATCAAAATTTGAAATCTTCGGTTCATCACCAGGGTTTTTGTACGCTGTCGAGTAGGCTTAAAGGATGGTTCCTCGGTGTGTGACACCAACTGTCAAACATGGAGGAGGAAGCGTGATGGTCTGGGGCTCTTTTGCTGGATCCAGAGTCGGCGACTTGCACAGAGTGAGTGGCACCCTGAACCAAAACTGCTACCACAGCATTTTGCTGCGCCATGCAATACCCTCTGGTATACGCCTAGTTGGTCAGGGGTTCATCCTACAGCAAGATAATGACCCAAAACATACCTCCAGGCTATGTCAGAACTACCTTAGAAGAAAAGAACAAAACAGTAGGCTTCAAATCATGGAATGGCCAGCACAGTCTCCAGACTTAAACCCCATCGAGCTGGTTTGGGATGAACTGGACAGAAGGGTGAAAGCAAAGCAACCTACAAGTGCAACACATTTGTGGGAACTTCTGCAACAGTGTTGGGAAGAACTTTCCGAACAATATTTGATTTCCATTGTAGAAAGAATGCCACGAGTGTGTTCGGCTGTTATATCTGCAAAAGGTGGCTACTTTGATGAGTCAAAAATTTAGATTAAATTTTGTTAAACAAAACGATTCCATGATTTATTTTTTTATCTCCAATTGTTTATTTGTTCTATGCTTTAATTTCAGAGTACACTGAGACATTAAACTGCGTAAATTTCAATAAAAACTGGAAAAATTGAGGTGTTCTAAAACTTTTGACCGGTAGTGTGTGTATATATATATATATATATACACACACATAAACAACAAAATAAACTTATCACTATAATAACACATTCAATTTAAATCACAGGAAGTAATGTTAAAACTTTACAATGCATTAGTAAGACCTCATCTAGAATATTGTGTTCAGTTCTGGTCACCTCGTTACAAAAAGGATATTGCTGCTCTAGAAAGAGTGCAAAGAAGAGCTACCAGAATTATCCCGGGTTTAAAAGGCATGTCGTATGCAGACAGGCTAAAAGAATTGAATCTAAAAGAAATGTATCTGCTTACAATTGTAAGTCGTCCTGTATAAGGGCGTCTGCTAAGAAATAAATATTATTATTATTATTATTATTATTATTCAGTCTTGAACAAAGAAGACTACGCGGCGATCTGATTCAAGCATTCAAAATCCTAAAAGGTATAGACAATGTCGACCCAGGGTACTTTTTTAACCTGAAAAAAGAAACAAGGACCAGGGGTCACAAATGGAGATTAGATAAAGGGGCATTCAGAACAGAAAATAGGAGGCACTTTTTTACACAGACAATTCTGAGGGTCTGGAACCAACTCCCCAGTAATGTTGTTGAAGCTGACACCCTGGGATCCTTCAAGAAGCTGCTTGATGAGATTCTGGGGATCAATAAGCTACTAACAACCAAACGAGCAAGATGGGCTGAATGGCCTCCTCTCGTTTGGAAACTTTCTTATGTTCTTATTTTCGAAAAAAATAAGGTACTGTATATAAATGATGGACATTGACAACATGTTTTTTCGTTTCTTTTTAATCCCTCGATCATTCATCCATGACCACGACACACTTGAGTGACTGTGACTGAAGCAGATGCGCTTAATCACCTAATTAGTGAGACGGTTGATTGGACACTGGATATGGAGCGATTTCAGGTGTTGAATTGCAAGCTTGAGTAAAAGCAATTAAGAAAATCACAGAAAAAAAACAATATGCCACGTCTGTCGAGAGCAGCGTCTTCGTGTGATCGGCATGTTGGAGGCTGGACTAGGGCAGCGTGCTGTGGCTCACCATCTTGGGTGCTCACACTGCCAGCGATTTCAAACCTGGTGAGACGGTATAACCAGACACACTGTCAATGACAGCACCACCAACTGGGAGACCAAGAGTCACAACACCTGCCCGAGATCGACAGATCATTTTGCAGCAACTTCATGATGTCAATTGTTAATCAGCACAATAAAAAGTCACTGCAGGGTTTGTCATTTTTCAATCACATCTTGTGAATTTTATCCAAATATAAGTGATACGTTTCTTTTGATGCTCAGTTTGTGTGTGTGTGTGTGTGTGTGAGTGTATATATCATGTAAGGGATAACACACGCCAGGGTGTGGGTTGTGTTGTATTTAACATATGGCTGTTAATTTTTGTCATCAATAATTTCTCTCAATCAGCATTTTTTTTTTTATCCTAACCATATTTTCAATTCAGAGGCCAAATTCTGATTTGTAATATCCAGGTAACTGACGGGACTCGTTTGAAACTGGATCTGAACACGACTCTCTATGGCATGAATATCCATGATGTGTTATTTCATACAGTTATAAACTCCACAGAATTACATGATTGTATTTATTTGTACAATGAGAGTTAAAAGCATGTATAATTTTGTTCCACACAGATTCTGGAGAGAGACCTGCTTTCAGTGAAGCAGAGGAGGGGCCAGTGATAGAAGCTGTTTACACACAAGAGGAAATCTGTGATCAGGAGTGGTGTGGAAGAATAATGGAGATTACAGACCTAACAATTGTAGAAAGTAAAGAGATCCCTGAACTTGAACCTGTCCACATTAAAGAGGAGGCCGTAGAGCTGCAGTGTGATCACATCACAGAGGAAGTTAGTAAAGAAAATAAAGTCGATACACTGGAGGAGAATATAGTTAATATGGAATCTAGCCGCTGTGAGGATTGTCCTCCTGAACAGATCTGCATGAAACCCAATCAGCCCGTCACTGGTTCTAGTGTTGGAGAAGAGGGCACTGTGCTGGTGTCCATTCAGAGGAAACATCACCCCCCTCAGGAAAGAGCTGCAGATGGAAAGGAGGAAGGAGCGATGCCGTCCACAAGCAGCACAGCATGTGAGTAGAATGTCAAAAATACAGTTTATATAAGAATTGCAATTGTTTTGTGAAGGATTAAGAGTTTAGCATTTTTCTTGCTTTTCAATGTTCTGCTTGTTAACAGTGATGGCTGTGAGGTGAAGCCTTGCATGAAGGTGGCTGTGATTCAATGCTGTCCAGTAACCTTGGCTTCTGTTTCCTGCGCTTCTAAAGCAGATCTAGGAAGACGCACCTCCACTCCAGCACCCCAGAGCAAAATCTCTTCTGATGGGAAACTGCAGCGTAAGCAGAAACACAGAGAGTCAACACCCCAAGATGAATATGTGAAGAAACTGAGAACTCACTCGGTTCAGAATCTTTCTGCACAGGATAGTCGACCACTTCCTGTGGGATATACAGCGACTCCACATCCCGACAGTTCTGCAACCCAGGGCAACTTCATTTCCCTACAAACTCCCCAGCAGATTCCTTCAGAGCAGATCTTGTGTCACTGTACTGAATGTGGCACCAATTTCAGTGACCGGGGAAAGCTGAAAATACACCAGCGTAGTCACACAGGAGAGAAACCCAATCACTGTACAGAGTGTGGGAAGACATTCAGAGGTGCAACTGGATTAAAACTCCACCAGCGAATTCACACGGGGGAGAAACCGTTTCACTGTGCAGATTGTGGGAAGAATTTTAATCAGAAATGTGACCTTCAAAAACAGCAGCGAATTCGCAAGGGAGAGAAACCGTATGAGTGTTTTGAGTGTGGGAGAAGTTTTAATCATAAAGGTAACCTTCAAAAACACCAGCTAACTCACACAGGAGAGAAACCTCATGAGTGTCCTGACTGTGGGAGGAGTTTTAATCTCAAAAGTAACCTTAAAAAACACCAGCGAATTCACAGAGGAGAGAAACCATTTCACTGTGCTGATTGTGGGAGGAGTTTTAATCAGAAAATTGACCTTCAAAGACACCAGCTAACTCACAGTACAGATAAACCGTTTCACTGTGCTGATTGTGGGAAAGGTTTTAATCGTAAAACTTTACTTCAAGCACACCAGCGAATTCACACGGGAGAGAAACCGTTTCACTGTGCTGATTGTGGGAAGAGATTTTATCAGAAACTTGGACTTCAGTTACACCAGCGAATTCACACAGGGGAGAAACAGTTTCACTGTGCAGATTGTGGGAGGAGTTTTTATCAGAAAGGTGATCTTCAAAGACACCAGCTAACCCACACAGGAGAGAAACCGTTTCACTGTGCTGATTGTGGGAAACGTTTTAATCGTAAATATAGACTTCAAGCACACCAGCAAATTCACACAGGAGAGAAACCATATGTGAGTCCAGTATGTGGAGAAGTTTCAATCGGAAAGACAACCTCAGAACACACCTCATAACCCACACGGGAGAGAAACCTTTTGAGTGTAGTGAGTGTGGGAAGAGATTTCGAGAGTCAAAAAAACTAAAGAAACACAGTCTAGTTCACAGAGATTCAGTCAGTCAGGACACTTAAAAACAAAACAAAAAACAATTCTGTTTTCTCAATGAAAGCATCTCAATCACACCAGAATACCAAAGCAGACCTGCGTCTCTCTTGTCGGTTTCAAATGCAGGCAACTGTGAAAATAAACAAATTCAACTCAAAAAATCCCAAGCCTGCTGTGTATGCAAATGATTGTAGCGCTGTTTCCTACAGCAGTGCTTCTGAAACTGGGGAGGCACAGAATGTATCCTGGGGGAGGGGGGGAGGAAGCTCATGCAAACGTGTAGAAATAACCGCGCACATTTTAACCTGTATATATATTAAAACAAATGCTACTGCTGACACCTCCTGCCACACAAAGTACCGCAGACGAGAGGAAGGGTCCCAGGGTGTCGGCTTCAACGACATTACTGGGGAGTGGCTTCCAGACCCTCACAATTCTCTGTGTAAAGAAAAGCGCCTCCTGTTTTCTTCTCTATTTAAGGGTTCATATTTCCAATGACAGATGTTAGAACATTAGTAGCTACACCACAACCCTGCAGTTTTGCAATTACAGACGCACACATTTCTTGGGCGAGATCCTTCGTCACGTAGCAGCTTTGTGAAGTTCCCGGTGATTCCAAAGAAAAATCATTCAAGTCGCTTTGCTGGTCAGAGATACTTACATCTGTCATTGGAAATATGAAGGAACTTGTGCATGAATTGCATTCAGATATAAAAGATGATGTAATGGGCTTCGTATCTTCTCACAACATCATTAGATCTAAGATGGAGAAAAGCTTCGACAGCTTTGAAAATCCATTTACAAACTTTAATACTGAAGCTAAATGGAAAAAACATTTCAGTGAAAAATGGGGTGTATTTGTATTTTGATTTTAAGTTCTATAGTTTTGGAATTGAAATAAGTATCGTGGCACTTTGAGGGCTGGTTATGCAATGGGAATTTCATAAATATGGAGATATAAAGGAAGATGTAAATATCACTCCTTCCACAGAAGGTGCAGGTTTGTCACTGCTTCCATTGAATTGAGGAGATTTAGAAATCGCAGCCAAAAGTGTGTTCACAAAGAACGTCCAAAATATGAGATCCAAAGGCAACCAAACCACTCACCATGGACACAAACTTTTGGCTGTGATGTCAAAATCTCCCGAGTTAAAGTGAAACAGTAACACAATGTCATGTTCTGGAGTTAAATGCATTTGTGTGAATTACAAGTTGGGCTACAGAAATAGTACAAAATAACCCAGGATGGCAGTGAGGACATTTTGATTTGTAAAATGATATTCAAGTGTACTTTTTTTTCTTTACCAGCAGTTATTCTTGTGGATGAATACTGTTGTCTAAAAGTATAAATGGGTAATTGTATGTAAAAATAAATAATGTGATATCTGTATAATGTGAAATAATGTATAATGTGATATCTTGTAACAATTGTAAGTCGCACTGGATAATTGCGTCTGCTAAGAAAATAAATAATAATAATAATAATAATATAAACCGTACTTGGTGTTCAAAAGGTGTATTTTGTGAAATAAATGCTTTGATTTAATAGAGTCATGTGTCTGGATCCCTTTTTAGAATTTGTATGAAGTGTATTTAATTACTGCTTTGTCTTACATGTATTCCTGTAGCATAGTATTTAATCTATGAAGCTGAATATTTATGAGTGAGTTAAAATTACTAAATAGCAGTGTGACATTTACACTTACAACCTTCAATATAGTTAAACTTACCCTGAATGAGATGACATTTAAACTCCTACAGTGTTGAAAACTTTACTCTCTAGCAGGGTTAATTTCTTAACACTTTCCAAAGTGTTCATTTAACACGGAAATCGAGGGAGCCATATGTTCACTACAAAAGTGTCAGAGTTAATCATGGGTTAATCCGGCCTTGATTGAAGGTATATTTTAGGAACAGCTTGTGGCACTGGCAAGATACAATTAAATAAATACATAAATACATAGCCATGGTCCAGGACGTTAAACAGAATATGAATTATTAAACACATAATCAGAAAACAAGTGATTCACATGATTGATTGTATAATAAAATCACTCTGCTGTGAACTTGCTCAGCACATCGCTACAGTTGTGTACTTATAAGCAATGTGAGAAGAAAATAACAAAACCAGGAAGATAATGTTACTGTTTCTGACCGGGAGAAAAACATGAAGTCTGAAAACTGCCAAGCCCGGCTTTACCGGGGCGTCTGGTCACCCTGGTCAAGGAATCCATTGCCGTCAGCTTCCATCCGGGTGTTTCCAGCAGGAGGCGCCAATCCGCTAACGTGACGTCACGACGCGCTCGTCTCCATGGGAGCAGGGAGGAAGCGGAAGTGTGTGCGGGTTTGTTTACATTGTGTGTGTGGGACTGCGTGGGGTTGTTGAGCTGCAGCAGCAGAGAAACTTGCTAAATAAGTCAAGTGCTGACTGAATAACAAAGAGAGGCTCCCAATATTATTCATAATAAAAGCGTGAATACAGAAAGGATATCAGTCTCAAGCTAACAGTCAGTGAAGATGGACGTCAGTGTCTCCGTGTCGTTCTTTCAAGACGAGCTCGCCTCTACCATCGAGCACGCAGTGAAAGCGGCTGTAGACACCGTCTTGTGCGAAATCACAAAAGTTGTCGGCGGCAAATTCACTGAATTCCAAATGGAAATGGCTGGAAAGGAGAAAGAAAATGAAAGTCTGAAGCTGAGATTGGAAATATCAGAGAGCGAGTTGAAAGCAGTGCGGGAATGCATGAACGCTGCAGATGCAGACATTAAACAACCTCTCAGAAACATGAACCCCGACTGCAATGAACAAGACTTTCAGAGGAACGAGAACCAGGGATTATTCATCAGAGTTCAAGGTGAGTTTAATAATGTTATGATTCTTGAATGCCTTCCAGTCATTTAAAAAAAAAACAATTAAATACAGTACTACTGTAATGATTGTGTTTCCTTGAAGAAGGCACCGTTCACAATGTTGCATATATAATATCCGTGATGTGTTATTTCATACAGTTATAAACTCCACAGAATTACATGATTGTATTTATTTGTACAGTGAGAGTTGAAAGCATGTATAATTTTGTTTCACGCAGATTCTGGAGAGAGACCTTTCAGTGAAGCAGAGGAGGGGCCAGTGATAGAAGCTGTTTACACAAAAGAGGAAATCTGTGATCAGGAGTGGTGTGGAAGAATAATGGAGATTACAGAGCTGACAATTGTAGAAAGTAAAGAGATCCCTGAACTTGAACCTGTCCACATTAAAGAGGAGGCCGTAGAGCTGGAGTGTGATCACATCACAGAGGAAGTTAGTAGAGAAAATAAAGTCGATACACTGGAGGAACATATAGTTAAGATGGAATCTAGCCATTGTGAAGATTATCCACCTGAACAGATCTGCATGAAACCCAATCAGCCTGTCTCTGAAGACACTGGTTGTTCTAGTGCTGGAGAAGAGGGCACTGTGCTGGGGTCCATTCAGAGGAAACATCACCCCCCTCAGGAAAGAGCTGCAGATGGAAAGGAGGAAGGAGCGATGCCGTCCACGAGCAGCACAGCATGTGAGTAGAATGTCAAAAATACAGTTTATATAAGAATTGCAATTGTTTTGTGAAGGATTAAGACGTCATCATCTTTCTTGCTTTTCAATGTTCTGATTGTTAACAGTGATGACTGTGAGGTGAAGCCTTGCAGGAAAGTGGCTGTGATTCAATGCTGTGCAGTAACCTTGGCTTCTGTTTCCTGCGCTTCTAAAGCAGATCTAGGAAGACGCACCTCCACTCCAGCACCCCAGAGCAAAATCTCTACTGATGGGAAACTGCAGCGTAAGCAGAAACACAGAGAGTCGACACCCCAAGATGAATATGTGAAGAAACTGAGAACTCGCTCAGTTCAGAATCTTTCTGCACAAGATAGCCGACCACTTCCTGTGGGATATACAGCGACTCCACATCCCGACAGTTCTGCAACCCAGGGCAACTTCATTTCCCTACAAACTCCCCAGCAGATTCCTTCAGAGCAGATCTTGTATCACTGTCCTGAATGTGTCACCAATTTCAGTGACCGGGGAAAGCTGAAAATACACCAGCGTAGTCACACAGGGGAGAAACCGTTTCACTGTTCAGAGTGTGGGAAGAGTTTTACTCGGAAAAGCAGACTTCAGTTACACCAGCGAATTCATAAGGGAGAGAAACTGTACGTGTGTCCACTATGTGGGAGGAGTTTCAATCGGAAAGACAACCTGAGAATGCACCACACAAAAATCCACACGGGAGAGAAACCATACGAGTGTCCTGACTGTGGGAGGCGTTTTAATCAGAAATGTAACCTCCAAACACACCAGCGAATTCACACGGGAGAGAAACCGTTCCACTGTGCTGATTGTGGGAGGAGTTTTAATCGGAAAGGTGACCTTCAAAGACACCAGCTAACTCACAGTACAGATAAACCATTTCACTGTGCTGATTGTGGGAAAGGTTTTAATCGTAAATATAGACTTGAAGCACACCAGCGAATTCACACGGGAGAGAAACCGTATGTGAGTCCAGTATGTGGGAGGAGTTTCAATCGGAAAGACAACCTCAGAACACACCACATAACCCACACGGGAGAGAAACCTTTGAGTGTAGTGAGTGTGGGAAGAGATTTGTAGAGTCAAAAAAACTAAAGAAACACAGTCTAGTTCACAGAGATGTTGTCAGTTAGGACACTTACAAAAAAAAAAACAATTCAGTTTACTCAATGAAAGCATCTCAATCACACCAGAATACCAAAGCAGACCCTGCGTCTCTCTCGTCGGTTTCAAATGCAGGGAGCTGTGAAAATAAATGAATTCAACTCAAAAAAATCCCAAGCCTGCTGTGTATGTAAATGATTGTAGCCCTGTTTCCTACAGCAGTGCTTCTGAAACTGGGGAGGCACAGAATGTATCCTGGGGGCGGGTGAGAAAGCTCAGGCAAACATGTGTAGAAATGACCGCACACATCTTAACCTGTATATATATTAAAACAAATGCTACTGCTGACACCTCCTGCCACACGAAGTACTGCAGACGAGAGGAAGGGTCCCAGGGTGTCAGCTTCAACGACATTACTGGGGAGTGGCTTCCAGACCCTCACAATTCTCTGTGTTAAAAAAGCGCCTCCTATTTTCTTCTCAATTTAAGGGTCCATATTTCCAGTGACAGATCTTAGAACATTAGTAGCTACACCACAACCCTGCAGTTTTGCAATTACAGACGCACACGTTTCTTGGGCGAGATCCTTCGTCACGTAGCAGCTTTGTGAAGTTCCCGGTGATTCTAAAGAAAAATCATTCAAGTCACTTTGCTGGTCAGAGATACTTACATCTGATATCTTGTAACAATTTTAAGTCGCCCTGGATAAAGGCGTCTGTTAAGAAATATATAAATAATAATATTCAGACATTTTGCTTAATTAGAGATATTCCCCTAGTATTTGGAGACATTGTAAATGAGGGAAACAAAAATTGGAGCTTGCTTCTGATGTTATTAGAGCTGTTCGATACACATGTAAAACCACATAAAACCCTAAAGGACTTTTTAATGAATATAGTATCAAGTGTTTAATGAAATAGACGACCACATGTTTATACATCTAATTGTTTTGTATGCTTATTATTATTTATTTCTTAGCAGACGCCCTTATCCAGGGCGACTTACAATTGTTACAAGATATCACATTATTTTTTACATACAATTACCCATTTATACAGTTGGGTTTTTACTGGAGCAATTTAGGTAAAGTACCTTGCTCAAGGTTACAGCAGCAGTGTCTCATACCAGGGATTGAACCCACAACCCTCCGGTCAAGAGTCCAGAGCCCTAACCACTACGCCACACTGCTGCCCTGATGTCTGTTTTAATAACCTGGCTAGGTTTTTAGGAGATGAGGATATATCAAAAGTTGTACAAAATGATATGGAATACTTAGTGACTTATCATGAATGTTTGTGTAAAGACTTTATAAGCCTCTTGATAAACTGTGAATAAACCTTTTGAACTACAGTTGTCTCAGGTGTGTTATGATAAACTTTGAATAAAAACCTTTTGAACTACATACTTGTCTCAGATGTGTTATTTTGGTTAAAGATGTCACTTCAGCGTATGAAAAAAAATTATACTTCGATATCTTGGGGGCTTAGGGAGTTTCCAGACTCTTCAAAGGGCTCTGGGGTCTGATGGCTCTAAAGTCTCTGAGAGGGTCCTAACAGGGTTTTTATCAGAGCAAGACTCGTATACTTTGCATAAACCCTCTAGAATAAACTTTAAAAGAACATAAGAATGTTTCCAAAATCTGCTAACACAATGGATAAGCACGTGCATGATTAGCAGAGTAAACAAACTCTAGGAAAGATGGATTATCAGGAATTTCTGATAATTATCCTTAACTATTAACAGTGCAAAGAAAGAAACTTCAATTCAATGACTAGAAGTCTTTTCTAAAAGTGCAAAATTGAGAAATATATAAGAACATAAGAAAGTTTACGAACGAGAGGAGGCCATTCAGCCCATCTTGCTCGTTTGGTTGTTAGTAGCTTATTGATCCCAGAATCTCATCAAGCAGCTTCTTGAAGGATCCCAGGGTGTCCGCTTCAACAACATTATGTATCTAATATCGACGGTCAGTGGCAAGCTGATTTAGTGGATATGTGTAGCTTGTCAAAAGAAAATGGAGGTTACAAGTACATGCTCCCGTGTGTTGATATCTTATCCAAATATGCCTGAGTAATACCACTGAAAAATAAGTCATCTAAGACAGTGACAGAGGCGTTCAAGAGGATCCTCAGCACGGGCGGGAAACCTGAAAAACTACACACTGATAAAGGGGCTGAATTTCTAAACAGCGCATTTCAGAACATGCTAAAAAAAAAAAACCCATCATATTCGTGAAAACTTTCGTGATTATTTACTTTCAACTTTCAAGTTTTGAAATCCAAAAAATATTTTAAAAAACAAAAGGCTACTTTGAAATCGGCACAACGGTTTATAAACAGGTAGGTCGCATTGTTGAGACATAAAGCACTAATTGTTTAAAGATTGTTTTAGCTGCGCACGACAACGTCGTTTTTAATGAAAACAAACCACGACTGATTATCCACATCCCAACAAATCATGTCGTCCTGTCGAAAAAGTTAGTAAATTATTGCAAAATGCAATGCGTGCGCACATCGCTCGTATTTTACCTCAGCCACGAGCAAAAGAAAAATCAGACGTGCCTGTGGGACGATCTAATTTTACTCCTGCACACCGCCAGGGATACAGATTTCTGAGGGGGTCCTGAATATCTAGGACTATAGAAAGAAGGGTAGGACAGTCAATCCCGTGATGCAGTTCGGTACTCAAATACAGGCGCCATTTGTGGAGCCCACTCAGTACTGAATACATTGCGGCGATGCTGTGGGGCAGCGCTAGGATATACCGGTATTTTTTAAATAACAATACAAAGCGACTCACTGTTATTTATGCGAATTAATGCTTGATTATGTCAAGAAACATTTTGCCAGGGCAAGCGTGAATAAGTTGAAAGCATTACGAGAGCGCTGTGAAAGAGCTCTACGGGCTCCAGAAATGCTCCGCTGTTTACTAACTCCGCCCACTTGTGACATCATTTTCCTATCCTTCTTTATAGTGGGTGAGTTCACGACACGCAGACTTTCGTCATTCTGCGCAGAATCTGCACAGAATCGGAGCAAGAAACCAAAGAATTTTCAGAATATTTGCAGAACCTGCGCAGACTCAGCAAAGTCTGCCTCTCGTGAACGCACCCATAGTCCTAGCTGAATATACGCCTCTCTCTCTCCCAGCATATACAGAGTCGCTGGGTGCGTTCATGAAGATCATTATGCGCAGAATCTGACCAATTCATGGAAGATCATTTGGCTAAATTGGTCAGATTCTGCAGAGAATCTGCGCAGAATGATCTCCGTGAACACGCCCTCTTATTTCTGTAATGAAATGGGGCGTCACTGGCAGTGGGCGTGCCTGGTTGGAACCGTCACGTATTATTGGCTGCAGAAACACTCGAAACCCAGCTTGCGAAACTGATTGGCTGACCTCCCTGTCGAAAGAAGGGCGGGATCGCGATGAGAAGACGCGGTTATGAAACTGGATGCCGGAGACCGCCATGTTGGCTCTGACCGCGCTGTGTTTTAATACGCGATGACCTGCTCTGGATCCGAAATGGCGCCAGTTTCGTCTCTCTGCTTTGTGGTCGAAGAGTTTGTATTCTGATGCTGCTGCTGCTGCTCGTGATGTGAGAGCGTGGGGTGGACACGTCTAACACGCGCACACGTATGTAATTGTATATAACTTCTGTTTTGTTTGTCCGTGGGCAGTATGCTGTTGTTTTTTCGGTTTGTTTTGTTTTTTAAATGTCCGTCGCCGCTCGATATGGTGCCGACCCCCTAGTCATTGTACTTGTTTGATTTATTAACTGAATACGGTGTTTGTTTTCTTTTTTCTTTTTTTCTTTGAATGGTTTTAAAGTGACGGTTTAGATTTGAAAAGGAAGTCTCGAGACCGACTAAAGAAAGAACTACAACTTACACAGACTGCAGAGAGAGAGAGAGAGGTAAACAAAACGTAACTTATTATCGTAGTTTAATTCAAATTGGTTGCCGCTGGTTTTGAACAAAACGGAATCTGAAAACTGCACAAAAAATGAAGTTTTACATTTAAATCCACATGAATGCTCTTCGATACCAGCCAGTATTTAATGCATGTATTTTCCTAAATACATGCATTAAATACCCTGACGGCGTTTGAAAGTCAGGAAAGTGATTGTATTTATCTTGCTGTTAATTTGTATTATTACTTGTACTGTGATACTTGAAATGTATTTGCTTACGATTGTAAGTCGCCCTGCATAAGGGCGCCTGCTAAATAATAAATAATAATAATAATAATAATAAGTTGTTTTG
Source organism: Huso huso (assembly GCA_036884735.1). NCBI lineage: Eukaryota > Metazoa > Chordata > Actinopteri > Acipenseriformes > Acipenseridae > Huso > Huso huso. Next base: position 4,651,904 of record CM072714.1, on the reverse strand, counting down.
CTGTGGTGATTCGCAGTCAGTGCGTTTACACGATCTCAGGATCGTCCCCAGTAGAGAGGACTAGCTGATCCCCGGCTTTACAGAGCTCAGGATTAGCGATGCATAAATTGGCTTTTTTATTCGGCCCGCTTCTTATTCGCATTCCAGCTGCTGCTTCTTATCTGTTTATTTAGCAGGCGCCTTTATTATCCAAGGCGATTAACAGAGACGAGGGTGTGTGAACTGTGCATCGGCTGCAGAGTCGCTTACAACAACATCTCAACACCCCTGCCACGTGACCTCAGTACCCCACGAACCTTAGGTTTAGGGTTAGGTTATTGTTATGAAATAAACTTCGTTTTAGTACCTAGATTTATCACCCTTATGTGATCGGGCTGTAGCATATAGTGATGACGTCTATTACGAGCTGCGCATTAACAGGTAGAATTTTGTTTAATTGGGTTAAACAATTTATTAAGAATTCAGCTTCTATTTGGAATTGTATTCCTTCTTATATTTAATAATCTTGGTGGTTTAAACTTTCTATTGTTATGTAATTACAATATCAGTAAAAAATTCCCATCAAATTGTCCAACTTTCGTAACTCTTGGTCTCTAATTTACAAACATTTTCCCCCACACAAATATTTCATTTGGAATAATAGATATTTGCTGTAAAAACAGAAGTTTTCTCCCCAGTTGGTTTAACAATGGCATCTTATTAGTTACTCAGTTATTTAACTGTAATGGCAATCTTAGAATTCTTATCCACTTTCAATCTACCTATTACAACTATGGAATTTACAATTATTTTCGACGCGATTCCCAGAGGAGTAATCACTTTACTGAAGGATGATTTGAAAGCTTTAACTTGTCCTTTACCTTCCCTAGACCCTTCCCAAACTTTTTATTGGAAAATATTGTTTATTGAATAACGCTAAAAATAATAAATGTATACAATCTCTCTTTCAAAATGATCTAGTATCCATTCCTTATACTGTGACTTATTGGGATGGGTTTATTGAGGGTAGAAACTGGAGAAAAGCTTGGATTCTGCCCAACAAATACTTGTCAACCAATAAGATTAAAGAAATATCATATCAAATTATACATAAATGCTATCCTGTTAAGAACAATTTGAAAAACTTCAACAGGACATTGATGTTAATTGCTCGTTTTGTAATGACTCCACTGAAACAGTGCTGCATTTATTTTAGAATTGTAGACACTCCTCTGGTCTGGTTGCTTTTATCAGCAATAATATTAAAAAAGGAAACAACTTTATTACATATTGGTAATGTACTCTTTGGTTTCACCAGTTCTAATACTATTGAAAGTAACACATTTTACATAATACATCTGATTGTTTTAATGGCTAAATTTCATATTCCCAAATGTACATTTTGAAAATACTGTATCCCAATTAAACGAAGTGACGTCCCAATTAAATGACATAAATAACATTGTGCAGAACCGTCCCCCAGATTTGTGTCCCATTTAAGCAGAAATCCTGATTATCAGGATCCTGATTAGGTGCCATCGACTACTATACTTCTAAATTAATATTTGTTTCCGTTTCCCGTTTCAAAAAGATTGAGATGATATTTTCTGAAATGGTAGCTTTTAAAGGGAAATAAAACAAAAAACATCAAAGTAGGAGTATTGTGATTATTATTTGTTCTTACCAGAGCATTTATACTTCTCAAACATGCAGAAAGATTGTGCTTCACTGATTAGTATAAAATAATACGAGGAGTTGAACACTGTAAAGTTTATGAGCAGCACAGAGTGCTCTCAGCAGAACTCTCCATAGAGCCAGAATCAACAGACGCCTGCTTCACCCACCCTAATGTAGGGTTAGGTGGGGCTGTTCAACCCTGTTGATGTGTTCCATAATAACTTCTCATGCATGTAGATATGTGTCTGATATTAAAGGTTTAATAGAATATTACATAATAGAAGAATCCTCATGTTTTAGGGGTGGAATAGCCTTGCATGCCTTTTGAAAGTGTCTTCAGTCTGTTGCAGGACACAGAGGAATTCATATTACAATATTTCAAGTAAAGTTTGATATGTGATTTTAGATAATATTGGATTCATACATTATATAGTTTTCTAAAGTGTGAGTTCTGTGGAAATTCAAATAAAAGCACCTTATATGCAATCTGAAAAGACAAACTAAAAGTCTTGTCTCCTTTTCTTCAGTGAGAACAGATCAGCCTCACTCAAAGGAAGTTTCTGAGATGGAAGCAGCTCACATCAGCCCAGAGCTTCCTATGCGATGGTTTGTTTCTGCAGACAGGACTGTTGAGATCAAGGAGGAAGTGACTGAGTTGGGGTGTGACCAGGCCAATGAGCGGATCCTGCAGGAGGAAACCCCACCTTCTAGCATCACTGAGAGAGGTGAGTGAAACTGGAATGCTGGGAATAGGGGAATACAGTACATTAAGGGGTCATTTATTTCTGTTTACAATAAATTATGTTCAGACTGATAGATTTATTTTAGGAAAGTTGTAAATAGTTTGACAGTTTGAGGTTTTCAAATTTAAATTACTCTGCGTGGCGTTTGAAAGTCAGGATCACAAAAATAAGGAAGTTATAATCCTGCCCACCTAGAACTTCAAAAGCAGTCATTGTGACTGCCTTTTACAATACATGTTTTTATTTTGAATGTAACCTACAATATTCTATTTTTTTGTTATCTCTACCCTCACTGAGCTTACAGCACTATGTCTTTGAATAGAATATGGCTCTTGAAGTCTGGACATCTGTTATCCAAAGAGATATTGTAATCCTATCAATTCCTTGGATAACTGGCGTCTGGCTGTCTATGTGAGCATATGTAGTCTGCTGTCGTATAGTTTTACTATTTTACTCTCACAGGTACACTGACAGAGACTAGACTGAAACTCAGAATGGCCCAAAGAAGACGGATGACCACTCAAGAAAGGATTGATATGCTTACCGCTTTGTCCGAAAATGATTCTGATGCAGGGAATGTGAGTGATTACGACAGCGATGAATCCTGGATTTGTGATACAGTCAGTTCCACCAGTGAAAGCGAGGAAGGTGCCACTGAAGTGCCACGATCACACAGAGGGCTCCCCAGGGGCAGAAGAGGTCGTGGCAGAAGCAGCAGTCTTGGGGAATCCTCTGCAGTGCCAGCCGCTTTGCCTGTATCGTCTCCTGCAGCAGCTGCAGGCATGCCAGCCATGCCAACCGCTTCACCTGCAGCAGTACCAAGGACAGCGACTCCAGCTGCATCGCCAGCACGAACGGGCATTCAGGAGACTGGGAAAGATGGCACTATTTGGGAAATTATAAGTCCCGGTGTTGATGCTGTGGGAAAACGGGCTGCACAAAATGTTTTGACTGAAACCTCAGGTCCCACGCCGTACGCAAAACGCAACATCAATAGCATTCTCAGTGCTTTTCATTTATTGATTGATATGCGAATGCTACACCACATTCAACGCTGTACTGTAGCAGAGGCACATAGGATACAAAATGATGATTCCTGGGCAATGTCGTTGGAGGAATTAGAAGCGTTTATTGCAATCCTGTATGTTCGAGGAGCGTATGGTGGTAAAAGCCTTTACCTGGAGAGCCTTTGGTCTACACAATGGGGAATTGCTTTTTTTATAGAGACGATGTCGCGGAATCGTTTTCGAGAAATCTTGAGGTTTTTGCGTTTTGATTTTAGAGCAACGAGAAGGGCCCGCCTTCAGACAGATAAATTTGCTCTGGCATCAGAAATTTGGAACGGCTTCATTGAAAACAGCATTGCCTGTTACAAGCCCGGAGAGAACCTTACAGTGGATGAGCAGCTGTTTTCCACAAAAGCACGGTGTCGCTGGACACAATACATGCCAAACAAACCTGATAAATTTGGGATCAAGTTTTGGCTGGCAGTGGACGTGGAGTCCAAATATGTGGTGAATGGTTACCCCTACCTGGGCAAAGATGAAACTTGTCCAGCTGGTCAGAGACTGGGTGACAATGTGGTACTTAGGCTGATGGAACCGTACTTAGGAAAAGGGAGGAATGTTACCACTAACAATTTTTTTACTTCACTGGAATTGGCAAAAAAGTTGAAGAATAAGAAAACCAGCCTGGTTGGAACAGTGAACAAAGCAGGAAAAGAGCTTCCACCATCTGCGCAAAACTTGCAACCACAGCTGTACTCCAGTACAATTTTGAAACACAATGACTGTGCTACGCTAACTGTTTACAAGTGCAAGCCGAGAAAGAATGTCATTATCCTCAGCTCCCGTCATACGTCAGTTGCCATCGGGACTGTTGACAAGAAAAAACCAGAGACTGTGGATTTCTACAATGACACAAAGCACGGGGTGGACGTTTTAGACCAGATGGCACGTCAGTACTCTGTGAAAGCTGGTTCTCGACGCTGGCCAGTTGCTGTGTTTTACAATGTGCTGGACCTGGCAGCCATCAATTCCTTCGTTTTGTACAAGGAATGCACCGGAGAAAATATCAGTAGGAGAGATTTCATCTTGAAGCTAGCCACAGAGCTTCGGCAGAAACATTTCGATCAGAAAACTGCAAAGCAGCCGGGAAACGCAGCTCAATCTGGATTCAGTGCTGCACCCAGCGACACACGCAAGAGAAAGCAATGCAAGGTAGCTAAATGCAATAAAAATAAAACTTCTGATATCTGTGCCCAGTGTGAAAGAGCAGTATGTGGTAAATGCACAGGAAAAGTTGAGAAGCGTTACATCTGTGTGGATTGTGCTACTTAGAGGGCTACTTTGAAGTCCATTTCCCTGAAAGCACATTCATGTTACATAATGGGAGTTGAGATCTTTTTTAATGCTATTTTGTATGTACATATACCTGTTTAAACACTAGTTTGTTTTGCAATGTTTATTTTATTATAGTTTCTCATTTTTTGAAGTAGTGCTTTATATGTGGCAAGTTGGAAAATAAACCCTTTTTATGTTTAATTTTTCATTTAAATAAGTGTTTTGGCTGTGCAGATGTTTGATATGACGTGCTTGAATAAAACTTTTGAGTCGTATCTGATAGTTTGTCTTTCATTTTAATACTGAGGTTGTTTAAAATGTAACCGTCATAATGACTGCCGGTGGCAGTTCTAGGTATGAGTATAACTGGTGGCAGTTCTAGGTATGAGTATAACCGCAGTGTTAATGTTTCTACAGAGTTGTACGTTAAATTAATTGAGTAACTCTACTAAAAACACTCAGAAGAGGTTGCAACTGTCAGCAAGATGGCTACTGATGATTTCAATTCTGTGAGGCCGGTAGATGTGCAACGGTGTATTAATATATTTTGGGGGGTCCTAGTTTTACAGAAATTGAACCCCAAAGATAACGGTCTGACATCCCTGCTGCCTGACATCATTGCTAGGCAGAGTGACTTGCGACCGTTCCATTGCACTGAATAGGGAGACATGGAATATATAGTTCAGCACACACGGGTCACATCTGTGTTTCTGTCTGGATTAAAACTGCTAATCAGAGAATGTTTTTTGTGTTTGTGCTTTCAACACTGGGGAAACTGATCATCATTTTTTTAATTCAGGAAATAAGATTTTCATTTTCCCCCCTCTCACTTTTGTTATGGTACAGTCAGGAGTTCAATGATACCGTTCCATTGCATAAACAAATCTATGTTTTTGTCGGAATTAAAACTGTGAACTTCTCTGTGCTTTTTAATAAAACATGACAAATGAAAGTGACCCTGTGTATAGTGTTACTTATTATACAATTAAGATTCAATTAAACTGGTGGGGAAGCAAACTCTAGCTGTAGCTAGGACAGCAATTGCAAACAACGACACTGTTTACAGACTTACAGATTTCTTTCAGAGGTACGTGCTGACGTCCACATTTAGCGAATTTTAACAATAACAAGACGACATAAATGATAACATGCTCCTGTTTACAGTTTTTAAAAGAATATTCCAAAATGAAAATGATTTTGTAAAAACATGAATGCATTTTATGTTTATTCCTACCAAAAATGACCTATCTGGATTGTCTATCTAGAATAATAATAATAATAATAATTTGTTTATTTAGCAGATGCCTTTATCCAAGGCGACTTACAGAGACTAGGGTGTGTGAACTATGCATCAGCTGCAGAGTCACTTACAAATACGTCTCACCCGAAAGACGGAGCACAAGGAGGTTAAGTGACTTGCTCAGGGTCACACAATGAGGCAGTGGCTGAGGTGGGATTTGAACCGGGGACCTCCTGGTTACAAGCCCTTTTCTTTACCACTGGACCACACAGCCTCCTATAATAATGTCACTTGTGCTGAGTTAGAAAATAAACATACTGCTCCATATTACCAGATTTATATAACACCATTAATTATCCCCCATATTGTTTATTAAAATGGTATGATATTACACTTCTAAAATTGTGTGCATGTGTTATTTGTGTATTTATTATATTTGTATATTGTTTGTATATTAATATCTGTATTATATTTGTTGTATTATTGCATATTCTACGGATCATCAGATTTATATAGTGCCATTTTAAAATTTAAACACAGAATTAATTATCCCCCATATTGTTTATTGTTTATTTTTGCCCATTCTTCACTGGAAAATTGCTCCAGTTCTGATGTTTGGGGATTGCAGTGACTGCAATTTTCAAGTCTCGCCATACATTTTTCATTGGATTCAAGTCAGGACTTTGACTGGGCCACTCAAGAACATTAATTCTCTTCTTGTTCAACCACTCCAGTGTGGCTTTGGCTTTGTGCTTCGGGTCATTGTCCTGCTGAAATGTGAATTTCCTCCCCAGTCTTGGCTGGCTCAAACAGGTTTTCCTCAAGGATTCGCCTGTACTTTGCACCATCCATTCTCCCCTCTATCCTGACAAGCTTCCCAGTCCCTGCTGAAGAGAAGCATCCCCATAACATGATGCTGCCACCACCATGCTTGACAGTTGGGATGGTGTTGACTGGGTGATGTGCAGTGTTGGGATTGCGCCAGACGTAACACTTGGAATTTAGACCGAAAAGTTCAATTTTTGTCTTGTCTGCCCACAAAACCTTTTTTCCACATGTCTGCAGGATCATCTACATGCATTTTTGCAAACTCCACACAGGCTGAAACAATTTCACTAATTTTGTGACTTCAAACAAATCATTTGCACCTGAACTGCTTTAGGGCTGCAGTAGCAAAGGGGTTGAATACTTATGCAACTGAGATTAATCAGTTTTTCTCTGTAAATCTTATTTATATTATAGATGCCTTTTTTAACTTTATCAATGTGGAGTAGTTTGTGTAGATTCTACATGTAAAGTCTAATTTGAAAGCGCTGTGGAGTACGCTCAGGTGCCAACAAAATGTGAAAACTTTGCAAGGGGGTGAATACTTCAGCAAACCACTGTATGTATGTATGTATGTGTATATATATAGCCATTTTATTTATTAGCTATAAAACCACTGACACACACAAAATGAGTGACATTCCACCCATTTTCTTTAATATATTTGTGGATGAAACTCCAGAGAACTGGTACATCACCAACTTTCCCAGTGAAGACAGTAATCCAGAGCAAGTTTATGAGCACAATAACCCATGACAGCGTTGCAGTAACACATATCCTACCTCACTTCTGAATGCTTGAAGGCACTCCGCTTAGGGCCTGAAAGTTTGAAGCCTGAAAAGTCAGTTAATTCCTTACAAATCAATTACATGAACTTCAATGGTGCAGCTTGATTCCACAAAGGTCAGGAAAAGCCATACCACTCATAACTCAGCTGCAACCAGGTTAGGCCTTTAGCATCAATATTGGGATGAGCAGGGTAGCAGTGTTTTAAACCTTAGAATCAACAGCACCTTTAACAAAGAAGTTCCACTAAACAATAATAAGCGGAGCAGTGAAAAATCCATTTTCAATCACATTGTCACTGCTGCCCTGATCATCTGCTGCTGAACGCTGTCAATATGTTTTTATTAAAGATGGTTTTAAAATACGTTTTGCTTGGCCTCATTGACACCCATTATATAAAAGGAGGTTCACATTAACAGGAGTGTTATTAAGCAGGTTTGACAGTATTCTCTAACTATGCAGTCATCAGAGTTCACTCAGTTATGGGGAAATCTTGCAGAAGTGAATGTATAAAAATGCTGTAAAATAACCTTTGTCTCTTTCTTTGTTTTGCATGTAATGTAGATGGAGAACACGACTCCACTCCATCACCCCACTGCAAAAACTCCGCTAGTGACAAACTGCAGTGCATGACACACAGAGAGTTGACTCCTCAAGATGAACATTTTAAAGAATTGATTGGTAAAATCCCTTCTGTACAAGTGCTGTTTTTTCTGGAGAGTGCAGAGACTGCACATTCTGTGTGTGTGAATGATTCTGAAACCCAGGGCAACTTGAAGACCTTGCCTTGTTCTACTGATGATGGGAAGAGTTCCCGTCAATTAGGCTCTCCTAAAACCCACAAGGGAAATCGCACAGGAGGGACTCCATTTCCTTGTGCTGATTGTGGGAAAACTTTCAGTAATTTAGCACACCTTAAAAGACACCAGCACAGTCACACAGGAGAGAGACCACACCACTGTAATGAATGTGAGAAGAGGTTTTTTCAATTAGAACATCTTAAAATTCACCAGTTAATTCATGCCGGAGAGAAACCATACCACTGTAATGAATGTAGGAGGAGTTTCAATCGAACAGAGAGCCTTAAAAGACACCAGCGCTGTCACACAGGAGAGAAACCACACCACTGTAATGAATGTGGAAGGCGTTTCACTCGAACAGAGAGCCTTAAAAGACACCAGCGCAGTCACACAGGAGAGAAACCACACCACTGTAACGAATGTGGGAGGAGTTTCACTCGAACAGGGAGTCTTAAAATACACCAGCTAATTCACACAGGAGACAAACCACACCACTGTAATGATTGTGGGAAGTGCTTCACTCAAATCAGAAGTCTTAAAAAACACCAACGAACACACATAAAGAAAGAAACCACACCACTGTAATGCATGTGGGAGAAGTTTCACTCAAACGGACCTTGTAATACATCCACACATTCACACAGCAGTGAAACCCTGAATGTTAGGAAAGGTTTCATCTGGTGGGACACCTTAAAAAGAGACAAAAGGATAACAGTCTGGTCGGAGACATCAGCTTCAAACAAAACAAACACTTTGAACAGATTCCAAAGAGGGAGACACTATTTCACCCCCTCGCTGGTAAGAGAGAGACGTGCCCGGATGTTTATCTCGTGGAAGATGTTGCTTTCCGATATCCCACTTACTGAGACTGCAAACATGAATTAAGCAATCTATTGATGGGGACACGTGGATCCTTGAAGGACTTAATTGCATTTGTGTCAATCTAGGGGCAGGTCACAGAACTAAAAGAATATGCCCGCTATTTCTTAAAAAAAACAATAATATAATCTTTATATAATTTGGCTAAGCCACATGTCCTCCTATCTGTTGGTAATGAAAGCTGTGAATCTTGAAGTTCCATACGGGTTGCTGAAAATTCACCATTTCCTGTCTGCATTACCACAGTAACTAATGCCTGTACTTGGAAACGGCCAGGAAACTCTGCTCGTCGACTGCTAAACACTTTTTTTTATTAAAACCGGAAGGGAAAGACTGTTTCAGCGCTACAAAGGCAGGACTGTGACTTGGCTTCTTCACGTCTAAACCCCTGGAGCAAGGTGTAAACGCTGGGCTTCTCTTTGCATCCCTCCAGGCTGGACCGCGGAGCAACGACCATCGCAGGATTGGTATTCTTCTTACTCCTTCATAAGAGTGCTTTATTTCTTCAAAAGAGACTTTTGCACATCCCTCCAAGTCATAAAGGGAGATAACTATGTGATTTATTGATTTTTCAGTGCATAGCTTAGAATTATAATGTTGTTTAAATGCTTGTAGTGATATTTGTTGTCTATATACAGTATGTGTAGGTGATGCTTGATGTAGGTGTTTCTGAAGTATTGCTCATATCTAGTAGTTTTTCTTCAAGGTATTTAGCTTCTGAATAAACTTTATTTTCTCAAGTAGTCTTTTCTTTTTCTTTGTTTGTTAAACAGCACTATCAAGCATTTAGTGGAACCCAAGACATTGTTAAACTGAGCCATTCTAATATAACAATATCTCACATGTTTGAAGTAAAAATATACATTCACACCCGAGTAAGAACCTCTGATCCTGCTGAAATAAGAAACTGTATTTTAACTTACACTGCTGCTGTACCCTTGAGCAAGGTACTTTACCTAGATTGCTCCAGTAAAAACCCAACTGTATAAATGGGTAATTGTATGTAAAAATAATGTGATATCTTGTAACAATTGTAAGTCGCCCTGAATAAGGGCATCTGCTAAGAAATAAATAATAATAATAATAACATAATTAAAACATTTCCATCACATTAACTTATTAAAACCAAGTGAACATGTGTGAATGCAGCATTTTAAAATGTAGGTAGTGTTAATGGTTTGGGAATGGGTACATCTTGCCTCCTTTCATTGTGCATTGTGGTACAAACCGACACTTCCCTATTGTCCATCCATTTCACAACCACCAAATGCTCCTCTCAGATCCATTGTATAGATCCCCGTTTGGATTTGTGGGACAAAGCGTTTGCCTTTGTTCACGGAAATCCCTTTCTATTGTCCCGAATTGTTCCACATGCAGTGATTTTCCTGTCTTTGAAAGGGTCACTAAAAAGGGTTGGGCTGGTGTAAAAGTTATCACAAAATAACCTGTATCCCTCACCCAAACTGTTGACTAGATTTTTGCCTCTGTAAAAGAAAAACATGACCCATCAGCAAGAACAAAAAAAGTCCCTTTATTGTCTTTTTTGCCTGTGGAGCTTTTTTGCCTTTCTGTAACCATTTCAAAAATTCCATACTTTGTGTACCCACTACCTGAATGAAAAGGAACAAAAAATTTGTACCCCAGTTTATTAGAGTGTTACACAAGATTGTCTTGTTTTTGAGAAATGTAATGTCTGAACTTATAAAAGCCTTTAAAAAAAAATGCACATTGCCTTCCTCAGAGGCTAACCACTGCCAAAAGGTTCAAGAGAGTCCATGTAAAAGGGGCCTTAAGCATAACCATTGCAATACTTTGGTAGTAGAAGGCTGTGTGGTCCAGTGGTTAAAGAAAAGGGCTTGTAACCAGGAGGTCCCCGGTTCAAATCCCACCTCAGCCACTGACTCATTGTGTGACCCTGAGCAAGTCACTTAACCTCCTTGTGCTCCGTCTTTCGGGTGAGACGTAGTTGTAAGTGACTCTGCAGCTGATGCATAGTTCACACACCTTAGTCTTTGTAAGTCGTCTTGGATAAAGGTGTCTGCTAAATAAACAAATAATATTTGAAAATGTTTTTCAGTCATTCTGTTGCTCTACAGCTGAGTTTTAGTAATTGTTCAATACAATTCTCTTCGGCTGTCTGTAAGCTGATTTGACTTCTCTGTTATCTCACATGTGACCAGTGCTGTATTCCGTTTCTTTTACTTCCTAATTCCAAACGATTTCATGAGGTTTAGCCACTGGAGCAAGTTCATAGACAAAGCATCACGTGTACTTTTCCGATCAGTAAGTGACATTCCAGTCACATATTGGTAAACTCAACTAAAAATGTGTTAAGACTCAGTTATGGACAACTAAGCTCAGAACTAAATGACTGCAAGCACCATACAAGTTATGATGTTAAAATGTCATTTGAAACCATTTACACTTTCATTAAAAATAAGTTATACTAATTAGAAGAATTACGTTTAAAATTCATGAGAATAACAACTAGTACCTGATTAACTCTGCTGTCCCTTATGAAAATGAAGTCCAGTTGTATACTTGTCAAGTTTTTGGTTTTATTCGAGTTCTGATTAAGGTTTTATTATGTAGTTTATCTTAAAAACAAGATTCCATAAATAGCAGTACTATTCTTTTTGACAAACATAGTTGTAGTTTAAAAAATAAAATAAAAACAGAGCTGGCATAATGTGTGTGTTTGCTTATGTTGAAATGTGTTCATGTGACAAGTGATGCTCACATCACAATTAAACTGCCTCAGTGAATAGTGAGCACAGTTCTTTCAAGAAACATGTCAGAAAACGGATGATGATTATTATTATTATTATTATTTATTTCTTAGCAGACGCCCTTATCCAGAGCGACTTACAATTGTTACAAGATATCACATTATTTTTACATACAATTCCCCATTTATACAGTTGGGTTTTTTACTGGAGCAATCTAGGTAAAGTACCTTGCTCAAGGGTACAGCAGCAGTGTCCCTCCACCTGGGATTGAACCCACGACCCTCCGGTCAAGAGTCCAGAACCCCTAACCACTACTCCACACTGCTGCCCCTTTATAAAAAAATTAATCTGCATGAATACTTATTAAAATAGACATTTCTGCAAACAACGCCATCAACAGACCAGAGCCGCAACACACTTCCATCCACAGACATTTATTTACCAGCTAGTTTATTTTACAAAAAAAAAAGAAAAATGTAACTACAATCTTGTTATGTATCATGAAACCAAACAAACAGCATAAACCGAATATCACACGGCATGGCAGAAACACCTACAGCAATTTTACACTCAAAGTAATAAATACACATAACTTGCTGTGAGTTATCGAGACACATCAGGATTAGCACAGGGAAGCTCATTCTCAATTCATATGCAATAAAGTCCTTTTTAATGTTTTGTAAATCCAGTTTTACGGTTTGGTTAAAATCAATCCGTTTTTAGGTGCGATATTTCTAGTTCTTGGATTTGGTAAAAAAAAAAAATGGCCATGTTTATGATTGATAAATTAAAAATGTATATAAAAATAAAAGTCAGAAAAAATGTTCTTCTGTAAAGACGATGAAAGTTCACTTTTTTGAGTGCTTGTGAAAGCATTCTCGACACACACCGATGTTACAGGCAGCACATATGTATGTGGTTCTTGTTCGCTTTACTTTGCGATCGCTGCAAACTGTACAATCTTTCTCTGGCTGACGTTTCTTGCCAGAAGACGTTTTGGTTATTTTCATCTTTTCTAGCTTGCATCCAGAATGCAGCGAGGGTGGGATCGGTGCGACTTTCTCATTGTCACGCACATTTCTGCAGAAGTCATCAATAAGTGAAGCTAAAAATGTCCTTCTGCTGAGCGGGGGCAAGTGTACAGCACTCTCCACCTGCTGGCGTTGTTGAACCGTGTCTTGATACAGGATGTAACTATTCAGCACCAACCTGTTGATCACACTGAAAAAGATTTTAAAGTACCACTTGTAAGATCTCCTTTCATTCTCATAAGAGTAAATCTTCTGGTCTGCCAAATCCACACCTCCCGTTTTCCGACTGTACATTTCAACACACTCGGGTACGGTAACATCTTTACCTGCACGTCTCACTTTTACCTCAGTTGCTATGTTCCTGGTGCTAAGCAGGAGAAGTGGCTTCTTGTGGCTTGTGTTTTGTCTGACAGCAGTATACAGCAATCTCCCAGACCTGTAAACCACCTGTTCACCGACTCTGCATTTCGGAACCGAAGGCAAGTATTTTCTGTTGCCACGCAGTGTTCCGACCAGCTGGGTGTTGTGCTGATAAGTAAGAGCTGAAGTGAGAGGTACAGAGGTGTAGAAGTTGTCAGTAATCAAAGTATGTCCCTTATCCAACAGACCATCCATGAGAGACATAACATCATAGGTCTCTCTCTCTGTGTCGTTTGAAGCTCCTGTATGCAATTTAAATTTGTACACATACCCGTTTGCACTGTCAGCAAGCACCCACAGCTTTACTCCAAATCTGTTTGGAAGGTACTGCTTAAGAGACGTTCGGTTTTTAAATCCTACCAGGTTTTCATCTATTGAAACAAATTCATTTAGAACATAGTACTTTGTAAGAAGAGACTCCACCTGATCAAGTACTGGTCGCACTTTGAATAGACTGTCGTAACCGGGTTCGCCTTTCTTCTTTTGCTTTCTGTTGTCATTCAAGTGCAGGTTTGCAAGACAAAACAGAAACTTGTCGCGGGACATTATTTGCGCGAATCCTGGCGTTGCTCGCAGTGCATCTTTCGTATTCCAGTATTCTTTCATGTCGGGCTTCCACACTAACCCCATATTCAGCCACAACCCTAAAACAGCACGCAATCTATTTCTTGTCATACCGCCAGATTGCGTCCACCATGAAAATAGCCTCTCGTACGTTTTGGATTTAGCGTTTCTTTCTCTGTACTTTTCGTTCATTTCTAATGCATATTTGTTGGACTCGCTGCAGATGTATTCTTGCAGCTCTGAAGAAAACAACAGCTCAAAGAACTCAGCTGGTCGGGTTGCGCTGCGGGGTATGAATCTCGGACCACTAACCTCTGTGTAATTCTTTATATTCAATGTCATTTTCTGTTCCGGCAATTCTGTTAGTCGGGTCCAATTCGGGACTCTGAAGCGAGTTAAAGGCACGTCTTCGTTTGTACTTTCATCTCCTCCCTCCCTACTGCTCTTTTCTTCATCTTCGTCCTCATCCTCTTCTTCATTTAAATCGATATCGCTGTCATCCCCATCCAGATTCCTATATAGGCTCGCCCAATTATACGTTTTATCGGCCTCAGAAGCCGTAAAACCTATAAATGATTCTCCGCCTTCGTCAACAGAAATAAAAAATATTTCAATTTCAATGTTAAAATATGTATTCCTCATATTAAGTAAATAAGATTTTTATTCTCAGTAGCAGACAGATTCCATATAATTGTAGCAATTGATATACCATTGCTTTAAAATAACAACAAGGGATGAAAATAACAACAAATGGATGGGTTAGGAAAATCCGCTGCTACAGGAATTGAATGTGAAAGGAAGTCCGGACCGGGAGGCACACAGCCTGAAATGAGTTGCAGGAGGTCGACCTCAGAGAGTCAACATCCCGATAACAGGGCCGGTGATCAGGGAATTTAAACCTAGCGTTCTGAAAAGCCTATTTCCTAAACAACCAATAAATACAAAATAACATTCTTCAATGTGATTGGCTTAAACACTGAAACGTACACGCCACAAAAAATTCAATTTTAACCCCTGTAGGAAACTAAATCAGCAGAGACCGCAACATCGGCACTGAATTCTACAGCTGTAGCGGTTACAGTTTTTCATCCAGGTCTGCTGAAAAATGACATTATAATTTGTACCGTACACAGCGGAAATGTTTACATTTTGACCAGCCTTTTATCTTTTAAAATACTAATCCTACTGAAAGACCTTTAAAGAAGAGAAAATGTCCCAAAGTGTTTACGTTCCACATGACATCCGTCTAGCCCCGACCATTGCCGAGATATTAATGGTTGAGTTTAACACAGAAACAAAGTTTAAAGTGTAACTACAGCAGCATGATAAGCTCTGTGCTAACATCATATAACGAGTTCAATCTGATACATTCTGCTGTTTGGTTTTATTTATGTTACAATACTGGAGTCAGATCACCTGTTACACATGTGGGTATCTGGGGAGACTCGGTTTGTGTTGCAAATGTAACATTACATTAACATTGTTGTTATTGTTTATAGCTGCACATGTTGCTGCTGTTGTTAGTTGTAATGGCCTAATTCCTGAAAATAAAATGCAGTTATGGTAATTATGGTAAAGTATCTCATTTGGTCATGTAGGCCTGAATATTAAACCCAATGTTAGCCTGAATGGGAATGTAAACAAACTGGAATGGCAACTGCGTTCTAATAAAGTAAAATGCACAGAAGGTTTAACTAGAGGAATGTAGATCCTCTACAAAATGAAGAAGCCAAAACAGAAATAAATGACCCCTTAATGTACTGTACTCCCCTATTCCCAGCATTCCAGTTTCACTCACCTCTCTCAGTGATGCTAGAAGGTGGGGTTTCCTCCTGCAGGATCCGCTCATTGGCCTGGTCACACCCCAGCTCAGTCACTTCCTCCTTGATCTCAACAGTCCTGTCTGCAGAAACAACCCATCGAATAGGAAGCTCTGGGCTGATGTGAGCTGCTTCCATCTCAGAAACTTCCTTTGAGTGAGGCTGATCCGCTCTCACTGAAGAAAAGGAGACAAGACTTTTAGTTTTTCATTTCA
Source organism: Huso huso (assembly GCA_036884735.1). Lineage (NCBI taxonomy): Eukaryota > Metazoa > Chordata > Actinopteri > Acipenseriformes > Acipenseridae > Huso > Huso huso. The sequence goes on along the minus strand of CM072714.1, from coordinate 4,635,854 downwards.
GATTGCATATAAGGTGCTTTTATTTGAATTTCCGCAGAACTCACACTTTAGAAAACTATATCATGTATTAATCCAATAGTATATAAAATCACATATCAAGCCTTATTTGAAATGCTCTTGATATCTACTGCACCTTTGTAATATGAATTCTGGCTCTTTGGAGAGTTTTGCTCAGAGCGCTCTGTGCTGATCAAACTTTACAGTTGTCAACTCATCGTATTATTATATACTAATCAGTGAGGCACAATTTTTCTGCATTTTTTAGAAGTATAAATGCTCTGGTAAGAAAAAATAATAATCACAATACTCCTACTTGATGGTTTTTGTTTTATTTCCCTTTAAAAGCTACCATTTCAAAAAAATATCACTCTCAAGCATTTTGAGTAGAATTGTATTATATATTATTTCTTAGCAGACGCCCTTATCCAGGGCGACTTACAATTGTTACAAGATATCACATTATTTTTACATACAATTCCCCATTTATACAGTTGGGTTTTTACTGGAGCAATCTAGGTAAAGTACCTTGCTCAAGGGTACAGCAGCAGTGTCCCTCCACCTGGGATTGAACCCACGACCCTCCGGTCAAGAGTCCAGAGCCCTAACCACTACTCCACACGGCTGTCCTTGTCGTATTTGTAGATACGTTCTCAGAAAAAATGTGTTTACATGAGACTTTTTGAAAAAAAATATATACCGAAAAATATCGCAATTCTTATGTACATAAACGCACTGACTGCGAATCTCCACATCAAACTTCACACTGGTCTCAAAGTGCTCCTTTGTAGATTTAAAAGTAAAACTTCATTTTTGTGGAGTTCAGTTTTCAAATTCCGTTTTGAAATGGGTATGCAGTGGACTATACTGTAGTATGTCTAAAAAAAATCAATATAAAAGTGAATTTAAATTACGATAATGTTTTGTTTACCTCTCTCCTCTGTTGCTTTCTCTCTTCAGTCGGCTAAATTGTTGTTTTTCTTTCTTTAGTCGATCTCAGGACTTTCGTTTCACATCTAAACCGTCACTTTAAATAAAAACATTCAGATAAACAAAAAAGAAAACAAACAGTCCAATCTGTTAATAAATTATAAACTTCAACACGCGTAACACAAACCAGAGAAACAAAACTGGCGCCATTTCGGATCCAAAACAGGACATCGCGTAGTAAAAACGCAACAGAGCAAGAGCCAATCACAGCGTAATCTGTGGTGTCCAGTTTCAGCAGGGCGGCCAGCCAATCAGTTTCGCAAACTGGGTTGAGAGATTTTTCTGCAGCCAATAACACGTCACGGTTCCAACCAGGCACGCCTACTGCCAGTGACGTTCCATTTCATTACAGGAAATAGAAGCGTGCTTTGTATGTGCTGGGAGGAAGAGATGGCTGCAGCGTGTGTCGATTTTACAGAATTTTATTACCTGCTGTTTAAAGTATTTAGGTTGGGTAAAACCGTTTCCTAATGATATATAAGACATTTGTTCGTTTATTGCATGCACTGAAACAAAGAGTCAGTTTTCTGTTTTATTGAAGAACTCAGACAGAGCGGAGCGGGTCAGCTGTACACACAGAAATGTTGAACTTGTTTGTTTACTGAGAAAACAAACGTATTTTACGTTATAGCTGCACATGATGCAAACAGCGTTACTCCTTGTAAAGTAAGACGGTTCTGGTGTTTGTTCTTTCTTAATCGCACCAGAAGTGTGGCATTTATATGAATGTGAATTCTCCAGGGGGAAATACATACATTAAAAGCAAAGAGGATTCTGCTACACGAGTCTCAAATTAAAATCAGTGAAGATGGACGTCAGTGTCTCCGTGTCGTTCTTTCAAGACGAGCTCGCCTCTACCATCGAGCACGCAGTGAAAGCGGCTGTAGACACCGTCTTGTGGGAAATCACAAAAGTTGTCGGCGGCAAATTCACTGAATTCCAAATGGAAATGGCTGGAAAGGAGAAAGAGAATGAAAGTCTGAAGCTGAGATTGGAAATATCAGAGAGCGAGTTGAAAGCAGTGCGGGAATGCATGAACGCTGCAGATGCAGACATTAAACAACCTCTCATAAACATGAACCCCGACTGCAATGAACAATACTTTCAGAGGAACGAGAACCAGGGATTATTTCAAGGTAAGGTTGTTTATTTTTATGTTATCGCTTGTTCATTCCAACGCCTTAAATACGTTTTCAGTAAATTCTATTGGGACAGGGAGAAAGCTCTTAATGTAAATGTTATGTGTGTGGGGATGCAGACACGCCAACTGCTACGATTTGGCCATAGCAGATAGTATTTTGGAGGTTCTGCTGAAAAAAAAACCAACATGTTAACGAGATTCCCGACTCTTGCAGTAATCCTTTTCTGCATACAAAAATGTAATTCGGGTTGACCAGCGCTCCAGAAAGGGTTCAAATGTACAACATGATGTATTATTATTATTATTATTATTATTATTATTATTATTATTATTTGTTTATTTAGCAGACGCCTTTATCCAAGGTGACTTAGAGACAAGGAGGTGAAGTGACTTGCTCAGGGTCACACAATGAGTCAGTGGCTGAGGTGAGAATAATATACAAACAAACCAAAACGTAAAATAACGGCAAACTGTACCGCAACAGATGCGCACAGAGAGACAGTCTTTTTGAACTTCAAACGTTATTTTTTTTAAATGTATGTAAAACCTACAGTTTTTGTTTGCGGTCCGGTAGAAACCCAAATGTTATGTAAAACGAACATTTTGGTTTATAGTTGTGTAGGCTGCGAAGTTTACCGATTTACAGGATTAAACCTTGAACCTGATGTTGTGAAAACCATAATAAATAAATATTTAGATTCATTTTCCCTTTTTCCTAGTTCTATAGACAGACTAATTGTATGTTTATGTAGGTAATTAGTTTTAAAAAAATAAACACAGTTGAATTTTCATCCCTGGGATTCCCCCTCCTCCGTGGTTTTGAACAAATTTACCGTGACTGCTCCGTGATTTTTAGTACAAATCTCCGTGACAAAAGCCCAGCCTTACTTACAGTTATTAAAATAGGAATCACTAATCAAACAAAAAAAAAATGTCACTCTCCTCCATTTTAAAAGATCGAGGTTGGTTTGTCAGGAGTATCGAGAGGAATTTACCACACGCATTCAAAGAAGTCTTGTGTCTAATTAATCTCACGTGTGCTGTGAATACTGCCGGGCGGACTTCTGTGAAACACGGTGGGCGTCATGACTGTATCACTCCCATAGGTACGAAAATTCTGACCCTCCCCATTACTGTGTTTGTGCAAATGGGTTTTGAGGTTTAACTCGCTTTAAATAATGAATTAATTATTGGATACTACACAGCATTTTGTGTTTGATAGTTGCAGCCTAGTAAAAATGTAAATAAAAAAAACAAAACTGTGTTAAATCTTTCTTGAGGTGTTTTTATTTTTCTAGTGATTTTTGTAAAGTTTTGAGGTTAAATATTTCAATCCAGGCTTGATCCTTCATTACTAATATTTAAGTCCAGAATAAATAAATTCCAAATTAAAAAAAATCAGGTATTTTCTATTGGGGTTGTTAATTTCTAAATGCCAGGGTTTACAATTACCAAAATGATATACTGAACTGCAAAAATGAGGTAATTGGCTTGCCAGACCCTAAGAACCTTTTAATTTCTTGCAGGAAAGTGAGTTACTAATCTTGTGCAGCGTACCAAACAGATGATCCTGAAGATTGGACATGAAATTTGGTCATTCAAGCGGTACTGGGTCCTGGGAATTTATCTGCTTTTTTCATCCAACCGGACTATTGTCAATGTCCCTAGCAAGCTCAAATGCGCCTTCATTAACAGTTCATCGTTCTGTTTACTACTGCTTCTGTTTCTGTTAGATGCTCTTGCACCAGTATAATGCTGATTGGTCGTTCTGAATGATTTCATTTTGGCATGAGTCCCTGTTTCGCTTTTGTGTCAGTGCTTAGCAGTTTATTGCTCGAGAAGACTTTAGCAGTGGTAAAGTAATAATTATTTTCTTTAGTGTGGCGGAGAAACTATTAAATATTCTAAATGAACATTGCTGCACATGAATTTGAAGATAAAAATCCATGTCAGTGTTCGCCATTACATAGTTGATAAAAGTTTTTAAGAATTATTGTATGATATCCTATCATTAACTAGCAGTTTGTCAGTCCCAAACTGTCCTGACATCAGTTATATATTAAATAAGGGAGGGGAGGGGGGGGATGTGATGTTGGAAATGAAATCGTTTTACAGACTTTTAAATGGCAGGACTAAATTTTTCTTCCACCATTTTATCACAGTATTTAAGCCATGGGGTTCATACTTTGGGTTATGCAAGGCCCAATATACTTCCCCTCTAACTTTTCCATATAGTTTACCACACCAGTTATACACCACCTACTGACTTTGTTAAGTTTTATTAAAATATACATTTAGATACATACCCTGCGTCATCCATTTAGCCATGGATATTTTAGAATATTTCTTTGTAATGGAAAAGTATATGGGTCAGTTGCTTCTGAAATTGTAGTCTGGTGCATACAAATAATTGAGGGGTTTTGATACAATCCCTAATCAAATAAACACGTAAGGTTGATAGGAGTTCTAGTAAATATTTTATTTAACGACACACAAATATAAAACATGGAACTGTGGGTGGGGTGAAAAGTTATTAATTTGTTTAAATAATAAAGCTTCAATTTGAGACATTGCTCACCCCTCCACCACAAATACTTTAGAAGCAATGTTGGATCCAGCCTCATTCCCAGCTCTCCATCCTGTAGTGTCTGGAAAAATAGTTTTTCATTCATGATTTTATCTATTGGCCAGGTGCCCAGTGAGCTCAAGCAACACCTGCAGGGCTGGCCTTTGTCTTCCTGGTAGCTCGCTGTCCACTTCCACTGTCAAGCTCCTGGGTGTAAAGAGTGTATTCACTTGGTTGTGTTATTAGAAGACACTCACTATTCCACAGCTGTTGTGGGGTTTGCTCCAGTGAAAATCATTTTTATTGGGGAATTAAAAAAAATGTAATGTGCAGTCATTAAAACAATTACAATTATTATTTGTTTAACAATGTACAAAATGATGAACATTCAGCTGCAAAATTACAATCTGAAGAAAGACTGCAAAAGGTGGGATTTAACTGGAGCCCGTTTCTTTAACCACAACACAGCCAGACTTTCAAGGGGCATTATTTTTTGCGCAATTTTGTTTACAAGATCCCAAAGAGAATACTGTCTCTGAATCTGAACACAGGAGGGGCCAAGGATGGAAGCAGTTTACAAACATTGTTTAGTCCACCAAGTGGTGTGCAAGTCTAAAAGCAGGTTGCAAAGCTGACATTGTTAAAGATGAAGAGGTCCCTCGACTGGAATGTGTTCCTACAGAATTCAAAGAACAGGAATGTGTCCCCATTGCAGAGGAAGTTCCTACTGAAAATAATGTCTGTACACTTGGGAGAACAAAATCCAATGATTGTCCACCTGAATGTGAATGATTTAAAGGTAATCATACAAAACAAGCAACATTGAGCTGCCTGTTAACCTTGCAGAAATGAGTTACTAAACTGACATGAACATTGACATGTTTGGTCATTCAAGCTAAATTTAACCTAACCACTACAATCAAGTTCAACATAATTTTCAGATGACCCTGCTAGATACCCAATCATAAATGCTGTTGATTTTTTCTGTTTTGTAGTTGTTTTAGTTGTGCTGCTCCCACAGCTTTATAGTGGTGCTGGGATCACATGTCTCATCAATGGGTGATATAGTCAGGTTGCTGGTGTCACCAGAAGAAACATTTCACTTACAAACTTCTTGTAAATCTGATCTTAACTTTTATTCCTCAAAGTGATATTAAGAGGCAGGAAATCAGTGACTGGTACATGTGGGATATTAACCGGACTGTGTTAGTAAGAATGAAGCATTTTCCTTATTGAAACCATCTCCATGGCAAATTTCAATGTCGCAATAATAAAAGGAGGCTGGTATTACCAGGAGTGATATTACACAGTTTTTGCAAAGTAAAACTTGTTTTACTTAGAAAACTATAACTGGTTATAAAAATATGTTCGTCTCTTGGGCGCATCCATCTTTGTTTTGGTAAACCTCAAACGTAGGTAGCTTCAAATGTGAACATACATCATTTCCACTTCCAGGTCATAAGTGAATCCCTTCTGTTGATGCGATAATGATTATTGCAGCACCTGAAAAAACACAAGGGGCGTTCTGGGGTTTAGAGGGTTAATCGGGTTTGACTGTATTCTCATCAGAGTTCACTCTAGGAGTTGGTCATGGTTATGAGGGGATGCCCTGCAGAAGAGTGAATGTGTAAGAATGCTGTACAATAACCTTGGTCTCTTCTTTTCTTTCTCTAGCTGCTAAAGGGAATACCACAGGAGACGCTCCATTTCCCTGTGCTGATTGTGGGAAGAGTTTCAGTTGTTTATCACAGCTGGAAATTCACCAGCGTGTTCACACAGGAGAGAAACCGTATCACTGTAATGACTGTGGGAAGAGATTCACACAGTTAGGACATCTTCAAGCACATCAGCGCATTCACACAGGAGAGAAACCTTATCACTGTGGTGAATGTGGGAGGAGTTTCAGTCGCTCACCGCAGCTTAAAAGCCACCAGCGCAGTCACACGGGAGAAAAACTTTATCACTGCACTGTGTGCGGGAAGAGATTCACACGAGTAGGAAATCTTCAATCACACCAGCGCATTCACACAGGAGAGAAGCCTTATCACTGCACTGAGTGTGGGAGGAGTTTCACGTATTTAAGTTCTTTGAAAATCCACCAGCGGACTCACAAAAAAGAGAAATCTTATCAATGTAGCGAATGTCTGAAGAGTTTCAGTCACTTATCAAACCTTAAAAGACACCATAAAATTCACACAAGAGTTCAGTCAGTTTTTGGGCCTCCAGGGAGACAAGAGAATTCACAGAATTTCAGTCACTTGAGGACACCTCAACACCAGGACTACATTTGAGTAAAATAAGGAAATATTTACTGAACAAAAGAACAAACTTGCTTGATAAATAGTGTTACTCCTAATCACTTCAGATCCAAAATGTACACTCCCCACTAGTTACTAAGTCTCCAGCTCTTTCAAGTCAATGCTGAGCTTTGGTCAATTCTGAGCTTCACACCTCAAACAAGTTTTTCTGAAGATGTGTTGCTTGTTCCCATCATGCATTTGCAGTAACATGCAGCAAGAGAAACGCTAAACAACCAGATTAATAAATATGAGCTGAAGTGAGTGTAGTGTTGTTTTTGAAATATCTTTTTAGATTTAAATAAATGTTGATTGCTTGCCCTCAAAGGAAAAGTAATACTGTTTGAGGGCGCCGTGGCTGATGCTAACACTGTGGAAGCCTGTGATGCATGAAGTCCGACCATGAGAGAGCTTCTGAAGATAGGTTAGGATGGAGGAGGACGTGTTTCATTGCCTTGCTGTCTGAACTGATATAAGTTACAAATAGAAACAATCCCAATGGTGTATATACAGTTATGGGTAATGGGGATTCTCCAGGTGTAAATGTTTGTCAGTCCATGTTGGAGCCTGAACTGGTTTACATTGTTTTAAAATAAAATGTTAATATTTAAATGATTGTGTGACAGAGAAAGAAGGAATTTGAGCTGTAACTCCCCCCCCCCTTTCTGTTTGGACATTCCTTATTCAACCGCACCACTCACATCCTGACAGATTGTCAGTTTTTTGTTATTTTTCAATAAAGCACTAGACAGTTTCCCTGCAATTTATTCATCACTTGTACTGCTTTTTGCAAAACTTTCAATATAAAGGTTTCAATATAGGGCAGCAGTGTGGAGTAGTGGTTAGGGCTCTGGACTCTTGACCGGAGGGTTGTGGGTTCAATCCCCAGGTGGGGGACACTGCTGCTGTACCCTTGAGCAAGGTACTTTACCTAGATTGCTCCAGTAAAAACCCAACTGTATAAATGGGGAATTGTATGTAAAAATAATGTGATATCTTGTAACAATTGTAAGTCGCCCTGGATAAGGGTGTCTGCTAAGAAATAAATAATATAAGTAACAGTTTTTTGTTTTAATATGTTTATAAGGGTAATTACCTTTGCTTTGTTTATTTTAATAAAAGTAGTGTTCTGCATTTCCGGTTTACAGCAAATTTTACTGAAAAATTGCAGGATTACATTTTCTTTTTTAACTGTATCTTGGTTTTTACTGATTCATACCCAATTTTGTCTACTATTCAATATTTTCCCAGTCATATTTTCTAGGAAATACACAATATTTAGATTAAAATTTTATTTTGACTCGAACATTGTAATAATGAGCCTTGCATTACATCCTAGTATACTGTAGGTACGTTTAGACATAAAAAGATCAAATGACGTTCAAACATCGCACATTGGTTCTGTGTTCACAAACACATTATCACCTGATTCTGTTGGCCAATAAAAGTCTAAGTTATTGTGCTGGGCGTAGTAACTAGCTGGATCAAAAACTATATATATATATATATATATATACACACACACACACACACACACAGTGGTTTGCAGAAGTATTCACCCCCTACCAATAATGTCACATTTTGTTGAATTACAAATAATGTATGCACAGTTTTTCAAACTAACTTTTTTTATTCAAAGCCGTCGTGGTTAAACTGAACACTGTTATATGAGGAGGAGGTTAAATGTCAGCAAGACTTGCAAAGAAAATGTACAAAATGAAATTTGCTGGTTGCATAAGTATTCAGCCCCTTAAGTCAGTACTTGGTAGAAGCACCTTTTGCAGCAATTACTGCGATGAGTCTTTTTGGATAGGTCTCTACTAGCTTTGCACAGTTGGATGGTGACATGTTTGCCCATTCTTCATGGGAAAATTGCTCCAGTACTGATAAGTTTGTTGGGGATCGTCGATCGTTTTTTTTACCTGAAAGGTGTTCACACACAGACTGCCCCTTCTAACACCCCAAGCAGCAGGCCAGTGCAGAAATTATCATCCTGAGCGTCTCAAATGAGAAGTATCTGAATGAGAGGCGCCTCTTCCCTGGAAGAAGAGTAAAGAAGATCTGGTGCCCAACAACACAGACCTGCTGTCAGGGCGAAGACTGAGCGACGCCAAGCACATCCTGATCCACACCGGGACTAACGACCTGAGCGCACACGCAGGGGCGACGTGGCCAAACCCTGAGGCAGGTGGCAGCTTGTGATGAAGTGCCCACCCCTGTGTGTATTTTCTGTGTTATATGTTATATGTTACGTGTTGTGTGTAAATGTTGGTGTATAGCGATGGCTGCACGGGATATAAATGGGTGTGTGCAGCACGAGTATTTAAAATGTATATTTGTATTTAGGCACGAGGATGGCACAGCACTTCACGTGCAAGTAAAATGTAATATGTGAGCACGGGGAATTGCACTTTATTGATTCACGTGCAGTTGTACCGCGACTCCAATTGAATGATTGATTAGCAGTCGAGTCTCGGTACAACTGCATAAAAGCAGCATGTTTTCACTCACTCGGGGTTGGGTGTTCGAGAGTGGAGAACGGGAGAGAGAGAAGGAGAACGTAAAGTGAAGTAAATAATAATAAGTGTTTTGTACTCACCGTGTTTGTTTGTCTCCGTGCACCGTTTGTTAAGTGTCTGTTCGTTTTGTTTATCTGTTTATTTTGGCGTAAGTGCCGTGTCCTGTTTTGTGTTCAAACCTTTTATTTTCTGTTCTGTCAATTAATTATTAAATGCTAAGCGCGATCACGCGCTCAGCTTCACCAAAACCCCAAGTCTCTGTCGTTTTATTTCCTGCTTCTGGTCTGACACCACCCACTCCGGCCGTCTTTGTGACACAGCTACAGCCACCGAAGAGTTCCCCTCAGCCAGGGTTACCATCTCCACCCTACTGCCCAGAGCAGGACGTGCCACAGCCAGTCATCCATAACATCAACGCTGAGGTGTCCCGAGGCTGCGCCCTGCTGGCAACCATGCACCTGGCACACCACCGTGACATCCACCATCTCTCTCTCTCTCTCTGTGTATATGTATGTATGTATGACCTTGACTTTGTAAATAGAGTAAATAACGAAACATGAAATCGTGGAGAAACAGGAACCGCTTCACTCTGGGAATCACCACTAGCCACGTTTACCTGGTTCTGACCATCAGCGCGTCAGGGAGTTCCAATGTGGCTATAAACGCATTGAAGGAAAAAAGCACGCAGAGCCTACTATAACAAAGAAAACACTTTACAAATATAACCCCCCCAATAAAGATCTGGCTAAAAATCTGTGACAGTGTTATCCAACCAATCCTTCTTTATGGCAGCCACATATGGGGCCCACTTTCAAAATATAATTACAAAACATGGGATAACAACCATGCATGTCGGGAACTGAACTCGGTCGCTTCCCCTTACTCCATCCCACAAAGCATCCCAGAGACCCCAGCTCTGCTCAGACAGACCCCCTGAGACAACGAGCAAAGAAACACTAGCCTGGCAACACTGCCGATGACAAAATTACAGCAATAACATTTAAACAAATTGATCTCAATAATAAAATGACATACATTGAGCATTAGGATAATGAAACAAAATTAATTAACAAATTGGAATGCTATCGAGCCCTGAACAGGGGCTTTAACCTGGCACAATATCAGGGTAAAAGATCCCAAACAAAGACAAACCCTAACGAAGTACAGACTCAGTGACCACAGCCTGGCCGTCGAAACAGGCCGCCATGAAAGGAGCTGGCTGGCCAGACCGAACAGACTGTACTGTCACTGTGAGCTGGGAGAAGTCGAAACAGAGGCGCACCTCCTGCTGTCCTGCTCCATGTACTGCCAAATAAGGGACACACACCTCCTGAAATTCTTGAGTCAGTTGACCCAGTTTCCACACCTGTCTGACTGAGAAACTGCAGATCCTGCTGGGAGAGGAGGCTCTGACTGCAGAGTGAGCAGCCCAGGACGTGTGTGCCTGTCCCAGCCTGAGGGACAGTGTGGAGACACTCAATAGAAATGACCTGTTTATTGTTAAATTAGACAGGGGGCTGTTATATTGCTTACATTGTGTTAAGGAGGAGGGAGGGGGGTGATAGTGTGTGTTATTAACATTGTATTTCTATTTTATGTATGTATTATTTATTTATTTATTTATTTATTTATTTATTTCTTAGCAGACGCCCTTATCCAGGGCGACTTACAATTGTTACAAGATATCACATTATTTTTACACATTATTTTTACATACAATTCCCCATTTATACAGTTGGGTTTTTACTGCAGCAATCTAGGTAAAGTACCTTGCTCAAGGGTACAGCAGCAGTGTCCCCCACCTGGGATTGAACCCACGACCCTCCGGTCAAGAGTCCAGAGCCCTAACCACTACTCCACACTGCTGCCCCAACATGTAACGTGTGTTGAAATGCTTTGGTAACACTGGATCACTCCTGTCATGCTAATAAAGCCAGTTTGAATTTCAGAGAGAGAGAGATTGATTGTCTGGGGTATCTGAAAGGGCACATATGGTCATTTTGGTGGAAAACAAACTGACAAAATTCCTGTAGCGCTGAGGGTCACAAGGGCCTCAGCAGAGAAGGGGTTAATCTCTTCAGTGACAGAGTTTTTGTCTTGTTAGTATTTTCTGGTTATTAAGATGTCCCACCAGATTAAATCTTTCACAGCATTCAGCATTTAGGGTTTCACTGCTGTATGAATTTGTTGGTGTATTTTAAGGCTGTCTATTCGAGTGAAACTTAGCCCACATTCATTACAATGGTGTGGTTTGTCTCCTGTGAATTCGTTGGTGTCTTTTAAGAGTTCCTAATTCAGTAAAGTGCTTCTCACAGTCATGACAATGGTACGGTTTCTCTCCCGTGTGAATTCGTTGGTGTCTTTTAAGAGTTCCTAATTCAGTAAAGCGCTTCCCACAGTCATCACAGTGGTATGGCTTCTCTCCTGTGTGAATTCGTTGGTGTGCTTTTAAATGCTGTAACTGAGTGAAACTCTTCTCACAGTCATTACAGTGGTATGGCTTCTCTCCTGTGTGAATTCGGAGGTGATTTTTAAGATATTCCGATCGAGTGAACCTCTTCTCACATTCATTACAGCTGTAGGGTTTCTCTCCTGTGTGAACACGTTGGTGGATTTTAAGGTTTGTAACATTACTGAATCTCTTCCCACACTTAAAGCAGTGATAAGGTTTCTCTCCTGTGTGAACACGCTGGTGGATTTTAAGATGTGATAAAGGAGTCCCTCCTGTGATATTTCCTTTCACAGCTAGAGAAAAAAAGAGAGACAAAGGTTATTGTACAGCATTCTTACACATTCACTCTTCTGCAGGGCTTCCCCTCATAACCATGACCAACTCCTAGACTCCTGTTAATACCAGCCTCCTTTTATTATCATCACATTGAAATTTTCCAGGCAGAATATAGTGGGTGTCAATAAGGACAAGTGCTTGAGAATATCACTTTGATTATTAACAATATCACCTAGAGGGATACAAGTATAAGATCAGGTTTACATGCAAGTGCTGTATTGAAATGTTTCTTCTGGTGACACTTAGCAACCTGACTGGATTTGACATCACCCATTGATGCCACAGTAGCAAGGACAGGTATGTTGCAAGCCATTGACATAGTGGTTATGCAGCCTCCCTAGCTTAAATGGAGGTGGAATGACCAAGAATATGAATCTTCAGCACACTTCTAGTTTAGTAACCAGTTTCTGTGAGATCAATAGGCAGCTCAATGTTTCTTGTTTTGTATAATTACCTCTAAATCCCAGTCCACATTCAGGTGGACAATCATCACACAGGCTGGATCCCAGCTTGTTGTTCTCCTCAAGTGTACAGACATTATTTTCAGTAGGAACTTCCTCTGCGATGGAGACACATTCCTGTTCTATGAATTCCTCTTTAATAGGAACACATTCCAGTCGAGGGACCTCTTCATCTTTAACAAATGTCAGCTCTGTAACCTGCTTTAGACTTGCACACCACTCCTGGTCAAAGGGCTCCTCTAGTGTGTAAACTGATTCTATCCTTGGCCCCTCCTGTGTTTCAGATTTAGGTACAGCATGGCTCTCTTTGGGATCTGTGTGAAAGAAAATTGTACAAAATTATAACTCTTACTTACTAGCCAGGTTCCTCTACAAAGCCAGCCCCTTGTCAGAATTCTACTGAGAGAGGTCACTGGGTCATAAAAATCATCAATGTATTTAAAATGCTCATTCTTACGGTAATACTGATAAAAGCCAATTGTATTTTGAATAACACTATTAATATAAAAGGCTGATATATTGTATTGGTTTCATAAACACATGCAAAATACCCCAGCAGCGCAAACGAACACATTTTTTACCCGTGTAATAATTGATCCGTTCACCCACTGACAAAATCCGCAGACCACTTCTTAAATGAATTAAAAACAACGCAGCTCCATCCTCAAGCTCCTCATCTGGCAATATTGAGTGGGCCTTTTCCCAAAATCGTGGTGCTGTGGTCTGGTCTGCCCCATTTTCGTTTTCATAAATTTATTCTTACAAAAAGCAAAACGTTTTTAACCAAACTAACTCTAAATCCACGTCTAGAGCCCATTAACTTGATTCGGAAATTCTGGAAAACTAAGATGACCGTGGGACAGCTCCATTGATCATCTGTACCGTGTGCTGCCAGTGACTGCAGTAAAAAAAGGAGAGGCTCCAGAGGGTTGTTTTGTGTGTTCATTTCTTGTACAGTTATTACGTTAAATTTGTGTGCAATGTTTTTTATTTTTATTTGAAAGCTTGTACATGAGTTTGGATTTTAAAAACAAGTAATAATTTTAGCAATATATGGCTTTTTTGCCAGTTATTTTTAGTTTTCTAAAACAAAGTTTTTTTTGTTTTTTTTTGTTTAAACACAGTATAAATTTAGATCAATATACATTAAACCAGACAAACACGCAACCCCCTACTTTTTCTACAGCATTTAAGTGTGACCCTGAGCAAGTCACTGAACCTCCTTGTGCTCCGTCTTTCGGGTGAGACGTAGTTGTAAGTGACTCTGCAGCTGATGCATAGTTCACACACCCTAGTCTCTGTAAGTTGTCTTGGATAAAGGCGTCTGATAAATAATAATAATAATAATAATAATAATAATAATAATAATAATAATAATAATAATAATAATAATAATAATAATAATAATAATGTCTATTTCAAAAGTCTAGGAGGCTGTGTGGTCCAGTGGATAAAGAAAAGGGCTTGTAACCAGGAGGTCCCTGGTTCAAATCCCACCTCAGCCACTGAACTCATTGTGTGACCCCCCTGGCAAGTCACTTAACCTCCTTGGAATCCGTCTCGAACGGGTGACCTCCAGGTTATAGGGGTGACTCTGCAGCTGAGGACCTAGTTCACACACTCTAGTCTCTGTAACAAGTTGTCTTGGATAAAGATTAAACAGATAAATAAAACATTTTGTAGGACAATGAAACCAAAATTACTGTTATTACAAAACAAAAAGGTTTTGAGCCATACTTAAGATGCAGCCACCTCGGAGCTACAGGCTATAGGGAGCATCCTGCACTCCAAGACCTCCTGGTTACACCATGAGTGAAGAAAAAAAGGATTAAACAGATGAATAAAGAAAAACTAATAATTAAGGACTACTGTAGCTCTTAAACATCTCATTACAAAAATGCAAAAAAACGAAGTTCTGAAAGTTTTGAGCCATGCTTAAGATACAGTATTTGAAAGTATATATTAATGCTGTTGCAATCAGTATTGTTTATAGTGATATAATATAAAAGTATAAAAAATGTGGCATTTGACTTTTTAAAATGAGTGGAATCTCATGGAATTAAATGATATTTCCTTTCATTCCAATTCTGTATCCTGAAGATTTTTTCAATTCAAATTCCAAATTCTTGAATTGAAATTTACCAACAAATTCCAATTCCATTCGGAATTGACCCAAACCCTGATTTGTGGTACTTTGTGGTAATTATAGGGGTACTTTGTGGTAATCTGTGGTACTTTTAGGTAATTTGCAGTGCTTTGTGGTAATTTGCAGTACTTTGTGGTAATTTGCAGTAGTTTGTGGTCATTAATAGGACCAGGCAAATAAGCTGATCCCTGGAGCCATCAACACCAGGCAGAAGGATATCTACATCATCATATGGAAGGAAACGCAGATGGATGGAGACGCAGATGGATCACATTAGTTTACTGTAAAGCTACGTCTTAGTTGGTGCTTATTAAAATCAGCATGAAGTTTTAACAGCTACTCTCATGTAATGGAAATCGTTTATTTTTGCATTTCTGAGTCGTCCTGCGGGATTTACAAACACGGACACAGTCTTATAGTCTGGAGAATTAATTACACTGGAATACATTAGGGCAGTAAGTAATAATACCACTCATAATAAGCGCTTTAAAAGAGTCTTAAGATCAATTCTAACCAAGACCTCACCAATCAAATGGGCTACAAAGTTATTGAGAGTGTTGGAATGACCAAGCAATACCATCAAAAAAGTAAATAAAACAATTTTACCTTGAAATAATCTCTGGTTCTCGTTCCTCTGAAAGTCTTGTTCATTGCAGTCGGGGTTCATGTTTCTGAGAGGTTGTTTAATGTCTGCATCTGCAGCGTTCATGCATTCTCGCACTGCTTTCAACTCGCTCTCTGATATTTCCAATCTCAGCTTCAGACTTTCATTCTCTTTCTCCTTTCCAGCCATTTCCATTTGGAATTCAGTGAATTTGCCGCCGACAACTTTTGTGATTTCGCACAAGACGGTGTCTACAGCCGCTTTCACTGCGTGCTCGATGGTAGAGGCGAGCTCGTCTTGAAAGAACGACACGGAGACACTGACGTCCATCTTCACTGATTTTAGCTTGAGACTCGTGTAGCTGAATCCTCTGCGTTTAATTTAGTTTTTACTTGAGAATTAACACTTATATAAAACCAGCACTTCTGTTGTGATAAAGAAAGACATCAAACAACAGACTCGTTTTACTTTACAATATTGACACATCCCTGGTGAAGCGGTGGCGCTCCAATCTGAGTTCTTGAATAGAAAAGTGACTCTTTGTTTCAGACTCAATGCAGGTAATGCACGAACAAAAAATACATATAAATCATCATGAAACATTTGAATCCAACCTAAATACTCTAAACAACAGTTAATAAAATAATACAGAACCTGCAGCTCGCTCGCGCTCTCTCTCTCTCTCTCTCCTTTTTTTTTTATTTCCTGTGCACAGCTGGGACCATCGCGTGTATTATTCTATGAAACTGGGTATCAGAGTCCGCCATGTTGGCTCTAATTGTGTTGTATTTTACTATGCAATGTCACGCTGCGGATCCAAAATGGCGCTAGTTTCGTCTCTCTGGTTTGTACTGCGCATGCTCAATGAGCTTTTGTGTCCGAGAGCGTGGGTCAGTGTTTGATTTGTCTATGGATGGGACGGGTTTTTTTGTTTTTTTTTATTTGAATGTTTTTAGTTAAAGTGACGGTTTAGATGTGAAACAGAAGTCTTGAGATCGACTGAAGAAAGAAACAACGACAACTTACGCCGACTGCAGAGTCATACAGCGACAGAGGTAAACAAAACATAAGAACATAAGAAAGTTTCCAAACGAGAGGAGGCCATTCAGCCCATCTTGCTCGTTTGGTTGTTAGTAGCTTATTGATCCCAGAATCTCATCAAGCAGCTTCTTGAAGGATCCCAGGGTGTCAGCTTCAACAACATTACTGGGGAGTTGAATTAAAGACGTATCCTAATTTAATTCCCGTTGATTTTTCAGTCATACTGCAGTACAGCACGCTACATATCAATTTCAAATCGTTTTTGTGTTTGTGCCTCGTTCAGTAACGTGTCTTGTCTACATTTTCTGCCTAATTGTTACATGTTTTCGCTGGGTTTTGCTCTGTAAAGGTGCAGTTTACACGCTGCTGTGTATGGGGTGCCATGTGTTTTAAAAAAAGCGTTAATATTACTAACAGGCATTTTTCCCCCCCAGATTTAACTTAAATGTTGTAGTTTTTTCCCCTAGATTTATAAATGTTGTGAAAATAAATACATCTTTTTTTAAATGTGTACATTCAGATATAATTTATAAATCTAAAAATATTTAGCAAGTTTTAAACAATTAAATGCTAAATCTTTGTTTTATATATATATATATATATATATATATATATATATATATATATATATATATATATATCATTTTGAGAATCAAGGTTTAGCTGTTCGCAAATAAGTCTGGATTTTGTGAACTTAAATATTTAACTAAATCTTAAATCTCTAATATATATATATATATATATATATATATATATATATATATATAGATATATAATATATATAAAAAAAAACATTTAGCTAATTGTGGAGTAGTGGTTAGGGCTCTGGACTCTTGACCGGAGGGTCGTGGGTTCAATCCCAGGTGGGGGACACTGCTGCTGTACCCTTGAGCAAGGTACTTTACCTAGATTGCTCCAGTAAAAACCCAACTGTATAAATGGGTAATTGTATGTAAAAAATAATGTGATATCTTGTAACAATTGTAAGTCGCCATGGATAAGGCTGTCTGCTAAGAAATAAATAATAACAATAATAATAAACTAAATCTTAAATATTTAACTGGCCACTTAAATCTCTAAACAAAGATTTAACATTTAGCTAAATATTTAACAAAATCTTAAATCTCTTAACAAGGTTTAATATTTACCCAGCTAACAATTTAACTTTGTCACAACATTATTTTACGTTTTGACAACGTTGTAAAATTACGTTGCGACAACGTAAATTTGTGGACTCCCAGATACGTCACTACAGCGTTGTACCCGACGCTGTGACAACGTGGATAGAATGTTCTGACAACATAACCACAACATTGTGAATTACGAATTACCTCTTAAATGAAAGAAATTGACATTGAATTAACTAGCACACCTTTAAGGAATTAATGTGGACAGTAAAGTAGTATTGCTGCTGTTATACAGTTATTTGCTGTACATAGTAAGCACCAATATTAATTTTAGCAATGGATAGTTAATTTATGCATTAATTCCTTTCAGTTTCGAGGTATTTTTAAAATCCTGTCCTGTCTGTGTCCAGGGAATTATGGGACCTAATACAATCTCATTCAACATCCATCCATTATCGAGCCGCTTCTCCTAGTGAGGGTCGCGGCTCATTCACAACATATAAACCTTAATAATGTGACAACATGACCACAACGCTTCTGTAATATATTGCTATAATATTTCTAGCACCTGTTCAGTTATATACACACAGTGAGACGTTGCCACATTTTTAGTTCATTGTAAATGAAAACATTTATTTGCACTGAATCAAAACGATCTTCAAAATTCAATTCAGAAGTCATCTTCCATGTTCTCCTGGTCCTGGTTAGGTTTGTCTGTAGTGTTACCTCTCTGGGAAAACAGAACAGTAAAAGATATCAATATCAATTAGATCACTATCATGATGAGCACCTGGATTTAAAAAAAAAAAGGTTGTTTTAAAATTGTAGTCATCACTATGGGTTTCCTCTTGATAAAGTAAGGATTTTACTTAGCTGTTAGAAATTAAGTTATTTGAATAGAATTAAGTTACTCAGCTCAGCTTCTGTCACTTAAACGTATAAATACAGTATTTGAAAAAATATTACTACTACTTAAGTATTTTAACATGTATCATAATTACAGCTGTTTATATATACAGTATTATAAAACGACTTTCTCCCGCACAATCAGGCGCATGTCGCCAACATTCTTTTTCTGCTACAGATGCAAAAAATATAAAACAGAGTCGCTGCGTTTGGTTTATTCTAAATTTTTGTTTTATTTACATGCTATTGTGATAGTTTGAAGACCAAACTATAACTTTAACAGCCACGTGTGTTAACTAGCTATAAAATCTTTATTTAAAATGTTTTTATAACGCATACACATTTTTGCCGAGAGCTTTTTGTGTGAGAACTTGTTTAATTATGCCTATCATCATCATCATCATCATCATCATCATTTATTTATTTATTAGCAGACGCCCTTATCCAGGGCGACTTACAATTGTTACAAGATATCACATTATTTTACATACAATTCCCCATTTATACAGTTGGGTTTTTTACTGGAGCAATCTAGGTAAAGTACCTTGCTCAAGGGTACAGCAGCAGTGTCCCCCACCTGGGATTGAACCCACGACCCTCCGGTCAAGAGTCCAGAGCCCTAACCACTACTCCACACTGCTGCCGTATTACTTCAATTTGGCGCCGCGGCGTTTATTTTAAATTGATCAAAATGACTGCCGCCCTTAAACGAGGGTGGCGATTATAGGAGGACGGCCTTTATTAATAATACTATGCTTTACAAATGCTGCAATATTTTATTAAATGATTTAAGGCATTGTTAGACATAACTTGAAATATCCAACTCTTGGCTGCTTTCACAAACCCTGATCAGCACTAACCTCGGACTACCTTACCTGAGTTAACATTAGTTGAGGCCTGTGCAGCCAGCCGTTTAAGAGCTAAAAATAATTCAAATGCTCTGATTAGACCAATTATTTGTTCAATTGAGGATTCAATTAAGTAATTCAGAACTCGGTTGAAATAAAAAACAGCAAACACTGGGTCCTCAGGACCAAGATTGGGAAACAGTGTTTTATGTAACTTGCTTCCTATATTGGTATATACCTGTTAATTATTATGAACTATGTGACTACTGTGTTTATGTTGCTATTATATAAACTTTAATCCTTGTATGTCACCTTGGATACATGCCAAATTCATGTTAATAAATCAGTCAATGAACACATGTTGTATGGGAAAGTATTTGAAATGCATTTAGCATTTCTCACCTATTTGCATTTGTGTTTAGTTTGGTAGTAAATGTGTCGCATTTGCATTGAGCAAATTTAGAATTTCAAATACATGCAGTCATTTGCATTTAAATCCATCCCCATGTTTGTTTATATCACATTATACTTATGGATACTCATACAATAATATTAATGATTACAATTTCTTTCATACAGGGGGCTTATTGCCAGCCTGAAACACTGGAGCATCATGCCTTTCTCCATGAAGCGACAAAGAAAACAACAACGCAAATACTATTTGAACAGGCTACAAAAGGGTAAGGATCAACAAATATGCAGCCCACTCACAACAACTACAGTAACACATCAGAGACACAGACACAACCACGATTTCAGCAAACTCCAGACCGATCACAGCACATTGAGAGTTATTATCATGCAACTGTCCATGTAGCATCTCCTGGCCAACCACAGACCGTTGAGAGTTATTATCGTGCAACTGTCAATGTAAAATATTCAGAACGAAATCCGTCCATTGAGGAATACCGTCACTTAACCCTTTGCAGTCCATTTATTAAGTGCACGTCAGGCGCGTCAGGTCCAATTTATTTTCACACGCGCAGTTGATTTTAGACGCGCTGTTTTAAGTGTTTTTTTTTCCCACAGTCAAACGGGTTTAAAAGGCCCTGCATATCAACAAAGCACTCACTAGGCATCTCCAGCCCCGCCCCACCCTTTCGTTCGCTATAGCTTTCACATATGCTAAGAAATAAATAATAATAATAATAATAGTCGTACATACCGATCAATCATCTCCTGATCACTCGTTTTATCACCAAACTCCTCAATAATGCGATCCAAGTCATTATTTTATTACTGTAACATCTCAAAAAATCTCTGCAAATGTCCGTGATGTTCTCTGAGCGCTGATGCAGCAGCAGCCAGCTTGTTTCCTTATGGCCGTCGTTATCTGATGCCAGGGGCAAGTATGACTTCATGAGATACACCCTTTTTTTTTTCGGCTTGTCTCGACTCCTGTCGCTCCCACTCGGCCATTGAATGGTTTTCTCGGCTTTTTCCGGAGAAAAAACGACTAGAAACCCGTTTTTTGCGTCTTTTTGATGATGTTGGACCGGCTAGGAATAATTGCAATGTCGGACCAGGTCCGAGAGAGGACCGCAAAGGGTTAACACTCTGTAACACAAACCAGCAGAATCAGCATCACATTGAGCCACAGGCCAGACCCCAACAGCTAAACAAACAAACAAACTCAACAACAGGAAAATTACATGTCATTTATTGACAAACAGCCAGATCTTCAGAAAACACTGAGCAAACTGCCCCTGCCAAACCAAGCCTTGACAGATGGCCTGGAACTCCACACCCTGGTACGCAGTGCACCAACAAAACTGTTTGGGAAGACATTTGTGGATGTCAATAAAGTTTATAATGCTTCACGGAAGTTGAAGGAAATCCAATCCTTTCTACAAAGACATAATCTCGCCACAAAACTGTCAACTTGCTTACTAATCACAACTTGAACGCATTTCAGTGTCATTCGGACAATGAAGAAGAAGAAGATGACGATGAAGTCACTGTGGAGGAAACAACCAAAGAACAACCTCACCCCAAAGAACCTTTTGCTACGTACGGTTCAACCGGGTGAAGAGGCTGTCATTTACCACAATTACACAATACATCCCATACACAGTGAAAGAAAGAGAGGCACCGCGACTGATCTTTACCAAATGCTTCACATACAGGATGACGCTGTGTTTCCCAGACTTGTACACTCACAGAATTCATGGAATGCATGCTGAACGGACGCCCCATTTGAATCCAGCAGTTTGTCAAAGCACAGCTGCAGTCATGCCACGCTCAATTTAGGCTGAATCAGCAATATATCTTTCACCTGCAGCATCAGGCCAATCTTTACCAGATTAACGGAGGACCTGGGAGAGTACATAAAGGAGGTGAATGGACCAGGGTTTCCACACACGCCCATCGGCGAACTTGTCGCACAAGATCCTGGCAGTGCATCTCGGTTCATGCACAGCAAGTTTCTTGCAATCTTGAATTTTATCACATTATTATTATTATTATTATTATTATTATTATTATTATTATTATTTATTTCTTAGCAGACGCCCTTGTCCAAACATAAAAACATTTCAAGAATCACAGTACAAGTAATAATACAATTAAGAGCAAGATAAATACAATGACTTTGGTTCTAGCAAGTACAAGAATATGACAAAATACGATTCAATAACGGAGCAGATAACAGTGTCAGTGATAGTTACATCAGGGTATAATTAAATACAAAATACTACAGATTAAATAACACTTAACAGATTACAGTACTCTGAAGTACAGGATTAAATGCAGTAAAATAGGGGGCAGATAAGAGCAAGTAAAGCGCATTTAAGGAAGAGTGTCCATACGGAAAAAACAGAGGAGTTCTACAGGTGCTTTCTGAAGAGGTGAGTCTTGAGGAGGCGCCGGAAGGTGGTCAGGGACTGGGCAGTCCTGACATCTGTAGGAAGGTCATTCCACCACTGCGGGGCGAGGGTGGAGAAGGAGCGGGCTCTGGAGGCAGGGGAGCCCTCTGTGGAAAGTTACACATTACTTTTGGCGCAGAGAGTACCAGGGTCGTGGAATGCAGCTCTTCCACATGCTTCCTTGGATGGAAGATGCACCACTTATAGGAGTTTCCCCCCCACCTCACAAATTGCACAGTACATTAATCAACGTGTCGCCTGTACCATTCCAAATGAACCGATAGCACCTGTACTCAGAGACCGTGTCTTGAAATGGCAGCAACATAAATGCAACAAGTACTGTCTAAGATCCAAGAAAATCAAAAACAAGGTGGTGATAGCTTGTCGCTTTGGATTTCCCAGAAAAGAACAAACAGCAGACTATGATCTACCACGGAGTAGTACAGAAGTCAGAACCGATGACTACAATCCAGCCATTTTGCTAGCTTGGGAAGGCAACATGGATAATCAGTTCAGTTGGTGAACAATCTACAGCCCTCAACTGCTGCATTACAAAATACCAAAAAAAGAAGCCAAGTTAGAAGCAACAGTTGTGTGAATCTTGGGCCCCAGCACATTTTCCAAGTGTGCCAATTTGCTTGATGTTTGACAAGGTTGCCCCAATTGCTTCTCCTAACTTGGGCTTTTGTGTTTGATATTATTATTATTATTATTATTATTTATTTCTTAGCAGACGCCCTTATCCAGGGCGACTTACAATTGTTACAAGATATCACATTATACATTATTTCACATTATACAGATATCACATTATTTTACATACAATTACCCATTTATACAGTTTGGTGTTTATTGGAGCAATCTAGGTAAAGTACCTTGCTCAAGGGTACAACAGCAGTGTCCCCCACTGGGGATTGAACCCACAACCTTCCGGTCAAGAGTCCAGAGCCCTAACCACTACTCCACACTGCTCCCCTTTAAACAACTGTTGCGTTTTTCTTTATTATAGATTTAAGTTAATAAAATCCAGATTTGCAAACAGGTAAATCTTGATTCTCAATATATCTATTTTTTTAAAATAAAGATTTAGCATTTAAATGTTGAAAACTTGCTAAATATTAAGATTTATAAATGATATATGAATGTAGACATTTAAAAAAAAATATTTATTTTCACAAGTTTATAAATCTGGAAAAAATACAACATTTAAGTTAAATCTGGGGAAAAAAAGACATGTTCAAATATTAATGTTTTTTAATTTAATTTTATTTCTTTTAATTTTTTACACATGGCACCCCATAGCTGTGGGCTGTGTTGTGGTGTGCTGACCTTCATGAATAAAGTCAGCTGTTTGGTGAATGTGGTCTTGCTGTGGTCACCTGGCTTTTATTTTCGCTCGATGTTACATTATGTTCCATACTAACTTATTTATTTATAGAATTGTATATTTGTCTAATATTAAGTTACACAATAAGAAAAAATCTCCATGTTTTAGGGGTGGAATAGCCCCACATGGCAAGTGTCTTCAGTCTGTTGCAGGTCACAGAGGAATTCATATTACAAAGGTGCAGTAGATACCAAGAACATTTCAAATAAGGCTTGAGATGTGATTTTAAATACTATTGGATTAATACATAATATAGTTTTACAAAAGTGTGAGTGCTGTGGAAATTCAAATAAAAGGACTTTATATGCAATCTGAAATGACAAACTAAGTCCTGTCTTTTTAGCGAGAATGAACCAGCCTCACTCAAAGGAAGTTTCTGAGATGGAAGCAGCTCACATCAGCCCAGAGCTTCCTATTCGATGGGTTGTTTCTGCAGACAGGACTGTTGAGATCAAGGAGGAAGTGACTGAGCTGGGGTGTGACCAGGCCAATGAGCGGATCCTGCAGGAGGAAACGCCACCTTCTAGCATCACTGAGAGAGGTGAGTGAAACTGGAATGCAGATCTGTAGAGGGGGGGCTTTACTGAAGAGGGGAAGAAAGCCTGTGGAAGTGCTGTGTGTGAAAAAAAAAAAAACAGCTTAGCTTTTTATTGTTAATTGAACATGGAGTCGCATGGCGTGTATTTCACTATCAGCACACATCTCCTGATATTGAGATGAAGCAGACCAGGGGCAATGAAATTCATTTTCTATCAATCATTTTTACTTAAAACATGGGAGGTTGGCAAGGGATACAGAAAGAACGACAGCACTGGCAAGGCAAGTAAACTCATTTTATATACTTCACTTATAATCGTAAAATGTACAGCCAAGGGCCCACTCAAGCTCTGAGACTGATCAGATTTATAGTATGTGTTTGTGACACACCTTATAAAAGGAACAAAGGGATGAACGTCTGTGTGGGTTGTAGAGGAGAGTGTGGAGCAGAGAAGGAGAGAAACAGTAAGAGAAATCATACAGCATGATAGCTGAAGCTTTGTTGTGTTTTGTTTTGTTTTATTTTGAAGTGTTTCTGTGTATGTTTGGTTCAATATTTAGGCTCTTCTTAGCTAATTCAGGGTTCTCCCCAGGCCTTTTCAGTGGCTGTCGCTGCCCAGTTGAATAAACCCGATCCACCTGTCTTGCAGATGCTGCTGTGCCTTTAACAATAAGGATTCATTGAGCTTCTAGCAGACTAGATCACTTGCACTTTACTGAGTGAAAAAAAAAAAATCTTGAAACCACATGACTGCTGTGTTACGTCTCGACACAACATTTAACCAATCAGAGAGTCGAAGGGGCGGGTTTTGTGTGTTAAGCACTTCGAGAGTTAAAATGACTGCTAAAAAATAGCCGATTTATTTTCAAAGCAAAAATAGTGACAATGAATCGGGGTTTTCAAAATAAGCAGGCGATCGACGCAATCTGCCGCCTAATACTAGATTTGCACTGGCTACTTTCTTAAAAAAATATTAAGATTATTTTGGGGTATTATCATTCAGTCCATTTTTTGTCGTATTATTGTACTGTAAGGTGACATGGTACATAATAGCTATACATATGCACAAAAAAACCCAAATAAACACGTATTCCTTTTTTGTGATATTGTAAAAATATGTACCCAGGTGCTTGAGAGAGATATTTGGGGTTGCAGGACATACAGAAGAGCTTACCTCCATCGCTGTGTAAACTCCTGCTGGATACTGCTTTACCTGATCTGCTGCAGACACATTTTTAGCCTTTTTAGAGACATCCATTTACTTTTTTTTTACAGTGTGTAGCATTTTAATTTCCCTCTTAGATTGCATATAGTGACATGACATCATCTCTGCACAGCATTGTGTGCATGGTGATTGTTACACGCAGGCACATAGCAGAGCTGTACAATTTTGTTAATATGTTTTTTTTTCGTTTTTTGTATGAAATACAAATAATTATGAACTAATTTTTATTTCTTAAGAATATTGTAAAAATCGCGTCATTGGGCTAATTTCACGATTTCCGCACAGCCCGTGAAATCGCGATTTTCACAGGGCCTTAGTTATGATGGTGACCAAACGTGTGTGAGTATTGTTGTGTAAAAAAAAAAGAAATGGTTAAAATGAACAGCTGCATTCAAAAAATGTAGAACAGCGAAAAACAAAAATAGACTTAAAACTTAACATAAAGAAAGCAATTTAATTGAAGCAATAAGCTCAATTACGCTAAAAAGGAAGTGAAAAGGTTTCTGTTTAAACCTACGTTGTCTTTCCCCAGTCAAGTCGTAGCGTGCCTAAATAAGCATGGTAATTTACCGTAATAAAAAATGTAGAACATAGAAAAGAGCAACCAGATACAGTCAACGAAAGACAACACATTCAAATTCTTTGTCGTATTATAAATTAAGGCAAGTTTATTTTTCTGTTAAAAGTGCTCCCGGCTGTAATGTTCTGTCGTCCGGCTGTACAGAATTCCTGGGGAGAACCCTGTAATCATTGATTTAAGGAGTGCATGTTAAACACACCAGGTTAGAATGCAAAATTGAATAAAATCTGTTTTATGGTCAGGAGGCATTCAGGACACATTTTGGCAAAGTGTGTAATGCATCATGTGAAAGAAAACTGTTATTGCACTTTTCAGGTACTGATATGACATTGGTATGTCTTGGTAGGAGACAAGAATCAGAAATGGCATCTTCTCACATTAAAGAGGAGGCCAGAAATGGGAACCTGTCTCATTAAAGAGAGAGGCCCTGAAAAGGAACCTGTCCTCATTAAAGAGGAGAGTCCTGTGCTGGAACATGTCCACACACCTTTCAGGAGAAGTGACTGAAAGCATCAGAAGATGAACAGGGTGTATGTCCTCTATTGAAAATGCAAATGAATTATGAATGGCAGAGGGGTATTGTTCTATTGAAAGCATGCAGAGATCAATGCAGAGATGAATGGCAGGGTGTATTGCTCTATTGATTGAAAGCATGCAGAGATGAATGGCAGGGTGTATTGCTCTATTGAAAGCATGCAGAGATGAAGATGAATGAAAGCAGGGTGAATGAATGAAAGCATGCAGAGATGAATGGCAGGGTGTATTGCTCTATTGAAAGCATGCAGAGATGAATGGCAGGGTGTATTGCTCTATTGAAAGCATGCAGAGATGAATGGCAGGGGTATTGCTCTATTGAAAGCAGAGATGAATGCAGAGATGAATGGCAGAGGTGTATTGCTCTATTGAAAGCATGCAGAGATGAATGGCAGGGTGTATTGCTCTATTGAAAGCATGCAGAGATGAATGGCAGGGTGTATTGCTCTATTGAAAGCATGCAGAGATGAATGGCGGGGTGGATTGCTCTATTGAAAGCATGCAGAGATGAATGGCGGGGTGTATTGCTCTATTGAAAGCATGCAGAGATGAATGGCAGGGTGTATTGCTCTATTGAAAGCATGCAGAGAGATGAATGAATTGGCATGCAGAGATGAATGGCAGGGTGTATTGCTCTATTGAAAGCATGCAGAGATGAATGGCAGGGGGGTGATTGCAGGGTGTATTCTATTGAAAGCATGCAGAGATGAATGGCAGGGTGTATTGCTCTATTGAAAGCATGCAGAGATGAATGGCAGGGTGTATTGCTCTATTGAAAGCATACAGAGATGAATGGCAGGGTGGATTGCTCTGTTGAAAGCATGCTCTATTGCTGTAACTGCGGCGCAAAATCAAAGGATGGTTTCGGCGCGTCTCAGGCGCATCAGGTCCAGTTTATTTTCACACGCAGAGTGATTTTCAATCACATTGTCACTGCTGCCCTGATCATCTGCTGCTGAACGCTGTTAAAATGTTTGATTAAATGTGGTAATAATGAAAGCGGGCTGACATTAACACTCTAGGAGTTGTTTATGGTTGTGAGGGGAAACCCTCTAGAAGAGTGAATGTGTAAGAATGCTGTACAATAACCTTTGTCTTTCTTTCTTTCTTTCTTTTTCTTTCTTTCTTTCTTTCTTTCTTTAGCTTCTAAATTTGATGAAGGAGAGCACGACTCCACTCCATCACCCCACTGCAAAAACTCTAAGTGCAAGAACAGACAAAACCACAACTACAAAATTTCAGGAAGATGCTGTCGTTTTAAGGAAGTATGGAAACAGGAGCCAGAGTACCGGAACTGGTTAGCAGAAGTGAACAATTGTGTGCACAGAGCTTTCTGCAAGTATTGTAGGAAATCATTTGATGTTGGAAACATGGGTGTTTCTGCTCTTAAGAGCCACATGCGAGGTCAAGGACACGCTAAAGCAGCAGCACAGTTAGAAAAATATGAGCCAATAATAACCAGTTTCTTCACATTCCAAAACAAGGAAACACAGTCGGATCAGCGAAGCAGAACTGCAGCTCCTATTGGCCGTCCATCAGGAGAGGGCATGGATGAAGGAACTAGCACTGTGCCCCATGCATCGTCTTCTGTTTCAAGCTTTGTTCTGAGTGATAGTGTTCTTGAAGCAGAAATTCGATGGGCGGTGAAAGTTGTACTGTCACGTTATTCATTCAACTCCTGCACAGATGTATCAAAGTTATTTTCCAGCATGTTTCCTGATAGTGACATCGCGCAGCACTTTTCTTGTAGTGCAACAAAATGCGCTTACTTAGTTTGCTTTGGCTTAGCCCCCTATTTCAAAGAAAGGCTGATAGAAGAAGTCAGACTGTCAAATTGCTATGCTGTTTCATTTAATGTATGCTTAAATGAAGTAACCCAGACAGACCAGGTGGACTTGGTTATTAGTTACTGGAACGAAAAGGATGGAAAAGTAGCCGTGCGCTATTTGGGCTCTGAATTCCTGGGACACACGAGAGCAGAAGAGCTTCTGGAGAGTTTCAAATGGAGTTTGACACCACTAGATCCAAAGAAGTTGTTGCAGATGTCCATGGATGGCCCCAGAGTAAACTGGAAGTTCCTGAGAGATCTTGAGGTAGATAGGAAGAAGGAGGACCCAACACTACCAGATCTCATTAACTTGGGAAGCTGTGGCCTCCATGTTGTCCACAGTAGTCTGCAATATGGTGCGAATGAAACCGGATGGATGCTGGGAGAGCTACTTGGAGCACTGTGGCAGCTCTTTCATGACACACCAGCTACGCGAGATGACTACACTAAAATAACTGGAAGCACACACTTTCCACTGAAGTTTTGTCCTCACAGATGGGTGGAAGATTTGAAAGTAGCAGAGCGTGCACTTGAACTGTGGCCGAACGTGATTCAGTTCATTGACGTCTACAAGAAGCTGTCCATCAGCAAAGTGCCAAATTCAGCATCGTATTCCTTGGTGAAGCAAGCAGCAGCTGACCCCCTTTGTGAAGCAAAATTGCAATTTTTTGCTTCAGTTGCCAGACAACTCAAGCCATTCCTGGAGAAATTTCAGACCAATGCACCCATGCTGCCCTTTCTTGCAGAAGAACTTCAGGCTCTCCTTTCCAGTTTGCTGTCTCGCTTCATAAAGAAAGATGTACTTGGAAAGGCAAACACAGTTATCAAACTCCTCAAGATAGACCCACTGGACAAGACCCTTCACGTGGCGCACAAACATTTGGATCTCGGCTTCGCTACAAATCGAGCACTGGAACAAGCATCTGAAAAACTGGCCGATGGACTGAGAGGAACGGAGTTCAAGATGGAATGCATCACCTTTCTTGCTTCGACTACAAAAAAGCTTCTCGAAATTAATCCGCTACTGAACCCCATGGTAAGGTACTTGGCTGCCCTTAGTCCTCGATTCATGGTAATGTCAGAGCAGGATGCCACAGCAAAATTTGAAAGACTGTTGCAGATCCTCCTAAATGCTAAATGGCATACTGCTGCACAATGTGAGGAGATACTCGCAGCGTATACGTTGTTCCTAACCGAGATGATCAGAAATCACAAGACTGAATTCCAGAACTTTGGCCAGAACGATTCAGAACCTTGCAGAGCAGATGAATTCTTTGGCAGGTTCTTCGATGGCAGACCTGAATTCAAGAAACTCTGGGATTTGTTTAAACTCCTTTTGACGCTCTCCCATGGACAAACGGCTGTTGAACAAGGTCACTCTGTCAACAGAGATATGTTCGTTGAAAATCTAAAGGAAAGACTATTGTTGCACAACATATTGTGCGTGATTCTTTGTCCTCTTTAGGAGAAAATCATACAGACTTGGCCATTACAAAGAAACTCCTGCAGCACGTAAAAGCAGCCAAGATGAGGTACGTCCAGTTCTTAGAGGACCAGAAGAAAGCCAAGACAGAAACAGAAAAGCAAAGAAAGAGAGAGAAAATACAAGATGAAATTGCAGGTGTACAGAAGAAGAGACGGAAGGTCTTGAAAATCATTAGTACCATGCAGAAAGTAGCTGATGAAATGGCTGAGCTTGCTGAAAAGAAACATGACTTTACTCTTCTTACCAAATCAAATGCTTACAGAAAAAGTGCAAAAGAAAAATCAAATGAAACCGCTGAACTGGACGCCAAGCTTTCAGAGCTAAAGGACAAGGCTAAATATTTAGATTAGTTTATAAGTTATTATTTATTATTTTTTACTCACTGTAATTTCATTTAGAATTTTAATTAGGCTGTCCGCATGAACGACTACAGGGGACAAAACACTTAGTTTGCCTCAGTACCTTGTCAGGAAGGATGGGGTTGCTTTGAAGAACAAGATAAGCCTTATCTGCTTTTATTTATTTATTTTTTTAATAGTAGCATAAACTTATTGGCCTATCCTCAAGACTGTTCGAACTGCTGCTTTGCTTAAGAAATGTTCTTGAGAAGTCGTGGAAAATTGGGTGGGAACCCTGACAGTGCAAGAAACAGGGAGAGATAATATCCCAAGAAGAAATTCAGTTGAAATTCCTTTTTTACAAGACAGACAGCCACTTAGTCTTGAGAGTACAGAGACTGCACATTCTGTGTGTGTGGGGGGTCAATTCTGAAACCCAGGGCAACTTGAAGACCTTGCCTTGTTCTACTGAAGATGAGAAGAGTTCCCGTCAATTAGGCTCTCCTAAAACTCCCAAGGGAAATCACACAGGAGGGACCTCATTTCCTTGTGCTGATTGTGGCAGAGTTTCAGTAATTTATCAAAGCTTAAAACACACTAGTGAATTCACACAGGAGAGAAACTACTTCATGTGGAAGGAGCGTCTGTCTATTAAAAAGCCTTAAGACATCAACGAAGTTGCACAGGAGAGAAACCACACCTCTATAATGAATGTGGGAGGAGTTTCACTCAAAGAGACAGCGTTAAATAAAATTTACAAATTCATACAGCAGTGAAATGCTGAATGTCAGGAAAGGTTTAATCTGGAGAAACTTTAAAAACAGAAGATTCTCCCAAAAACCCTGTCACTGAAGAGATTAACGTATTCAAGTCCAGTGAACATGTGTGAATATAGCATTTTTAAAATGTAGATATTGTGAAAAAATCCTGTGCTTCAGTATTTTGTTTGGTTTTGTTTTGCAAACTAGTAAAATGTATATATCCTAAGTTATTATGATGCTGTATTTGAACCATTTTATTAAAATACTATGCTAGGATAAAAAATGGTTTGACTTAATAAATGTATGTTTGAGATGCCCAAAGATACCCATCCATTTGATTTCAAAGTTACTGTCTTAAGTGAGATTGCAAATGTAATTTGAAACCACAAACCCATTAAAATATCTCATGGTTGAAATATCTCTTTAGTTTGGGTGGTGGAAAATATGTAATTCATTATATATACAGTATTTAGAACATGTTAAAACATGATATGAAAATCGTGTATGAATCAGAGCGCAGCTTAATTTAGGAGGCAGAATAGCTACAAGAAGAGTTCCCGTCAATTAGGCTCTCCTAAAACTCACAAGCGAAATCACACAGGAGGGACCTCATTTCCTTGTGCTGATTGTGGCAGAGTTTCAGTAATTTATCAAAGCTTAAAACACACTAGTGAATTCACACAGGAGAGAAACTGCTTCATGTAAATGATAAACCATGGCAACATTTTGTGGAAAGTGTATTTTATTGAGGAGCTGTTCTTGATTGTGAATACGACAAACTCTCTGTGGATGGATTATTATAAGAAAGCAGTAATTGTTTTTATAGATATTATTATATGTCTGAACCCTGCATTTACCATGGCTGTTTAGGTGCATTAAATGCCCCTTTTTTATATGAAATGTATACTATTCTGAAATAATTTTTCCAACACAGCACATTATGGTCTATTGATTATCTGCAGTTCCTCGCAGTTTCAATATTGGCAGTAGCTGATATAGGTATGAGTGAGCTGATTTTTACATATTATCATGAATGGTAGAGGGTAGAGAGGAGCCATTAAACCTGTTTAACATTCCAGTTTAAATATGGCTATGTATTTTAAAAGACACACAAGGGGTTAGAAAGCTTCAATTCCCCGGTGTGCAATCCGATTCAAATTTATGTCTACAGAAATAAACCTTTTAACAGCTAGGGGTACTAGGGGTGTGCTGATTCATCGATTCGCACTGTGAAGCATGATATTTTTCATCATGATACGATTATCGATACAGTGACCCCTGTATCAGTACACTGCAATACTTTTTAAAAAAAATTAAATGTGAAAAAAAACCTGGAGGTACTTCTAAGGGTCATTGAGGGTATGCGGGACGACTTGGAAATGCACAAATAAAAATGAAAGTAAAAGGAAATTCTCATGATTTTTTTAAAACTGTTTATATTATCTCTAAACCCCTGTGCATAAATATCAAATTTTTGTTTAGCAGCTCAAAGTTTACAGTTTGACTACAGTTTCAAAATGATCCTCCAAATCAAAGTGAAACTAAAATAGGCAATTGCTACTTGTGCTAGTTGTAGACTAGCACGGTACTTGTTTGGTTCCATGTCTGTTTGTTTTGGCCTCTGTGTCCATTCTCTTCCAGGTCTGCTTTCGTACCCTGCAGTACTGACTGTCTGTGTCCATTCTCTTCCAGGTCTGCTTTCGTACCCTGCAGTACTGACTGTCTGTGTCTATTCTCTTCCGGGTCTAACGTCACCACAAAGCTATCCGTGACATGGAGGATACACAAAAAATTCAGTATTGCAACGCCCACACTCTTTGCAAACCGCATTACCTGATCAATCAATCTTTATTTTATATAGCGCCTTTCATAGTGGACCACCATCACAAAGCACTTCACAAGATAGTGAGGAACAATGCATGATACATTAAATACAGGGCATAGTACATTAAATACAAACAGTAAAAAAACAATGCAAATACATTAAATACAGGCATATTAAATACAAGCCTAGGATGTGAATTCTAAACATTGTGGATGCGTGCGTCATACAGAATCATATGAATAAGATGGGGTGAAAAACCTGAAATACCAATTTAGACAACAGCTAATAACAGATATCAGGCTTAAAGAGCATTGAAAGCAAGAGAGAACAAGTGGGTCTTGAGAGTTGATTTGAAGCGAGCGACGGTGGGAGCTGCACGCACTAAAGCTGGGAGAGAGTTCCAGAGAGTCGGTTCCATGAAGCTAGAAGAGCGCTCTCCGAGTGTGGTGCACTTTTGCTTGGGTATAACAAGCAGGGCAGAGTCAGAGGACCTCCGCTTGCAGGCAGGGGCATAGCAGGTCAGCAGGTTGGAGAGATACTCTGGACCTGTGTGATGAAGGGCCTTGTAGGCAAGCAGGAGAATTTTGAAAGTAATCCTGAACTTTACAGGGAGCCAGTGCAGCTGGGAAAGACGGGGTAATGTGATCATGTTTTACATCTGGTAACGATCCTAGCAGCATCATTGTGAACCAGCTGCAATTGGTTTATGGCGCGTGATGGATGACCACCATAGAGAGAGTTGCAGTAGTCGAGTCAAGAGGAGATGAATGCATGACAGAGTATCTCTGCATCCGGGAGGGAAAGGTAGGGACGGACCTTTGAGATGTTTCAGAGGTGGTAGAAGGAGGATTTGATTACAGAGGAGATTTGGGCATTCGTACAGTGGGGGAAGGCAGCAGAAGACAGTCTCCAAACTTCAAGGAAGCAATATTGAGATTCTTGAGTTGAGTTTTCGATCCTACTAGAAGTTGTTCAGATTTGTTAGTGTTGAGTTGAAGAAAATTGTCAGACATCCAGGCCTCCATGTCTTGGATGCAAGCTGAGAGCAGGACCATGGCAGAGGGGCTTCCAGGGTCTAGTTTTAGGTAGAGCTGGGTGTCATCTGCATAGGAGTGAAACATGAGGCTATGTTAGCAGATGAGGTGACCCAAGGGAAGCATGTAGGAATGGATACATGAATAAGAAAGATCTATAAAGTTCATAGATTGATTGATTGGGAAATGCTTGTGTAACATACTATTTATTTTCTTTCAATGATCTCATTACTAGAATCCCTAAAGGGACATGGTGTAAATTAAAAAGGGAGGCTACTATCTTGTGAGCATGAGTTATTATATTAAGTTGTGTACACGACATAGTAACCTCCCCTTTTAATTTTCACACCATGTACCTTTAGGGGTTCCGTACATTGCTATGGCACACATACATCACATTTATTTTCCAGCATATCACACGTGTGTTTTTGTGTCCTTCATAAATAAAAACAAAATTAAAAAAAAGAAAAAAACTAAAATGTTTATGACAGTTATATCTGTATACTTGGAAAAATACACAATAAATAACTTGTCTCCCTCCAGATGTGTTTAATATTCCAACTGTTCTAACACGCTTTTCCAATTCCACATATAATTCTATGACAACATGAACACAACCATGGCTGTTCTGGTTTTAGATGTGACCTGACTGGCCAACTGGTGACTCCACACGTTGTCTGAAGTGAACCCACCTACTGTACCAGTTAAACTATTACACTAAAACAACATAAAGATAAGACCAATAAAATGTTACTTACTTCAGCCTTAGTATATATACTGACGTTACCACAAAGCATGCAAAAACCACAACCTAAATATGCCCTAATGAAGATAAGAATTATTATCATTATTATTTGTTTATTTAGCAGACGCCTTTATCCAAGGCGACTTACAGAGACTAGGGTGTGTGAACTATGCATCAGCTGCAGAGTCACTTACAACTCACCCGTCTCACAAGGAGGTTAAAAGGGTCACGGATGCACAAGGAGGTGAAGTGACTTGCTCAGGGTCACACAATGAGTCAGTGGCTGAGGTGGGATTTGAACCGGGGACCTGCTGGTTACAAGCCCTTTTCTTTAACCACTGGACCACAGAATTGCTGTGAGATGCCCTGTCTTCAGAAATTCAGACTCATTATAATAGTTAAGAAGGAAAAACTTTAAAAAGTATATAACACTTGCTATGTGTTTTATATTTCATTCTAAATGTCTATTATGTTCCTGTGGCAGGGTGGAAGCCCTGCCAGAGTAATATATGGGTGGGGGGGGGGAATTGGGTTGGTTGCTTGGTGCTTCAAAGAGTGTTTCAATTGAAAATGTTTGTATTGTTTAACCTGTTTATTTTGGCCACTTCGCCTATTTGTTAGTTCCTGTGTTTGATTGTTTGTGTCTTTTGTTTGTTAATTGTCTGATTTAATGTGCGTAATGGCGCTCGAACCTGCAGCTTGTGCCTCTGGCTCTACTTTGTGACAGTAACAGACAGAGAGTGATGCTGTCCTTACCACGCGTGGTGCCAGGAAGCAGACCCAGAGGCAGAAAGTGTAAACAGGTTTGTGACGGGATGGATGTAGGGGTGACGTCAGGGCAGAAGCAGGAAGGAAAACAAAGGCAAGTACTGCAGGGCAAAAGACGTTTATTTAAATAACAAAAATAAAAGTTTTTTTAACAAAAAAAAAAAAACACTGCTCACAGAGCACAATAAAAGTTTAAACAAAATAATCACGAACAAGATAATAACTATTCCAGGTCAGGCGGGGCAAATCACCTTCACTGTTCCTAGATTTATTTTAGTTTCGTTTCTGTCGCTCTCTTTCTCCACTTCCGAACACCCACCCCGAGTGCAGTGAGCTGCAGGCTTATATGCAGGTGACCATCTCCTGATTAGCAACAATTAAACAATTAATTAACTCGGGAGATGGTCACCTTGTGCACAAGGGTTTTTAATGTGGATGGGGCTTCCCATCCACCATCATATTTATAAATAAACCATAACAATAATGACAATAATAATAATAATAATAATAATAATAATAATAATAATAATAATAATAATAAATAATAATACAACAAAACAAATACAAAATAATAAATTGCACAGGGGCGGAGGGGTACCCTGTTCTAAAAATAAATAGTACATTTATGGCATGGCTTTGCCCCGCCCCTTTTTCATGAGCAGGGCTCCTAGCCCTGTCACAAGGTTAAACAAAACAATACGAACACTTTCAAATAAACACACCTTGTGGTTTCAGGCTGAGTCACTGCTGTCAATGAAGCACAAAACTCTCCTAAACACCAGCTCACACCAACCAACCTCCACTACGCTCAACTTTAATCAAGATTAAAACAGTCCTAATGTTTAGCTCTCTTTGTCTTTTCTTGTAAGCATTAGGAGGCTGTGTGGTCCAGTGGTTAAAGAAAAGGGCTTGTAAACAGGAGGTCCCCGGTTCAAATCCCACCTCAGCCACCGACTCATTGTGTGACCCTGAGCAAGTCACTTAACCTCCTTGTGCTCTGTATTTTGGGTGAGACGTAGTTGTAAGTGACTCTGCAGCTGATGCATAGTTCACACACCCTACTCTCTGTAAGTCACCTTGGATAAAGGCGTCTGCTAAATAAACAAATAATAATTAATTGTTCCAAGCCTGAAAGGGGATTGCATACATGCTCTTTTGATCTCCCTGCATAGAATACCTTTTGTTCAGTGTGCTCCAGTCAAGGTGTTACTGTGAGATATCAATAACCAGATCTGCATAGGGCCTTTATTAGTTAAGTAATTGATTTTCAACCTTTTTTTAACCTGTACCTCTTCTGTCTGAACGTTTCAGCTCGAGTACTCCTTTACAATTTCCACTCAACTGAATGGTACCACATTTGCAATAATCTGGATTATCTGATTAAGCAATTTCATTTCTTTCTTGTTTATTTAATATATGATTTACGTCACAACAGTTTGGAACTGACACACTCCTGGTTGAGGACGGAATACCAAACAGTAATTTTAAAACTTTTAATTACAAGTCTTTGGGTGCACAGAATCAAAAAGACAGTATTTGAGAATATTTTTATAAACATACATATTCACTTTCTATCCATCAAAGTCATTATAAATAATCCAAAATAGTCCTCACTGTAAAAGTTTGTCACGTTACCATGTACTTCCCATCTCAGCATAATTGTGTGCCATTTAAAATGCTGTACTTTATGTAGACTCCTGTGTTTTCTTCCTTCGTTTTGCTTTTGCAAGTGAGAAGTATCAAGATTACTGATTTCCATTACACGAGAGTAGATGTTAAAACTTCATGCTGATTTGAACTCGGCTCTCGCCAAGATAAGCACCAACTAAGACGCAGCTTTACAGTAAACTAATGTGATCCATATGTGTCTCCATCCATTTGCGTTTCCTTCCATATGATGATGTAGATATCCTTCTGTCTGGTGTTAATGGCTGAAGTGTAATGCTGGCTCCAGGGATCATCTTATTGCCTCCCTAGCGTATCAGCACACACAGCGGCTGCGATGCTGGTTCCGGGGATCAACCACAGTGTGGTCTCCCCAGCGCATCAGCATGACAGCCGTCTGGATTGAGCTAAGTAGGGTACATCTCTGGGGTCTTCAAGTGGGCACCTTCCATCCTCGGTGTTTCGTCGACTAGCCCACGACACCTCAAGAGGGCTCGACGGTGATTCTGGCGTCCCAGCATCACCCCCCTCCGTCCCCCACTCAACTCAACCCAGCTTACTTGCCCATACATCAGCGTTTCTTTCTTTCTATTGTGCTTGAGATCCCCAGCCAGAATCTTTCCGTTTCAACCACAGCCAGTTGCTGCTCCTCTCTGCTGCTTCAGATAAGTTTTGCTTGAGAAACGGTACACAGGAAAATCTGGATGTACTCTATCAAACACCAAAATCAAGCTCCTATGTGAATGTGTTGTAAGATTGTCTGTTCAAGTGACACTCCCCCCCACATTCATTTCAGTGGTAAGGTTTCTGTCCTCTGTGAATTCGTTGGTGTGTTTTAAGATTTTGTAACTGATTGAAACTTTTCTCACATTCATTACAGTGGTAAGGTTTTTCTCCTGTGTGAATTCGATGGTGACTTTTAAGATTTTGTAACTGATTGAAACTCTTCTCACATTCATTACAGTGGTAACGTTTCTCTCCTGTGTGAATTTGTTGGTGTTTTTTAAGATTTTGTAACTGATTGAAACTCTTCTCACATTCATTACAGTGGTATGGTTTCTCTCCTGTGTGAATTCGCTGGTGTGTTTTAAGATTTTGTAACTGATTGAAACTCTTCTCACATGCATTACAGTGGTAAGGTTTCTCTCCTGTGTGAATTAGTTGGTGACTTTTAAGCTTTGATAAATACCTGAAAAACTTTCCACAATATGTACAGGGAAATGGAGTCCCTCCTGTGCAATTTCGCTTGTAAGTTTTACGACAGCCTAATTGCCAGGAACTCTTCCCATCTTCAGTAGAACAAGACAAGGTCTTCAAGTTGCCCTGGGTTTCAGAATTGTTCACACACACAGAATGTGCAGTCTCAGTACTCTTCAGTAATCTCAGTGTTTTTAAATGTTCTTCTTGTGGTGTCGTCTCTCTGTGTTTCCTGCACTGTGGTTTGACACTGGAAGAGTTTTTGCAGCGGGGTGATGGAGTGGAGTCGTGTTCTCCTTCATCTACTATAGAAGCTAAATAAAGAGAGACAAAGGTTATTGTAAAGCTTTCTTACACATTAACTCTTCTGCAGGGCTTCACTTTTGACTGCACTTGGATATGAATGTAGTTTTGATGGTATGATAGAAGGATATTGTGGGAACACCCTAGATCATTTATAGTAAGGCATTGTTTATACATAATTGGGGGCTCGTGTCTTGAGATAGTATCCAAATACACACTTGTCTCAAGATAGCTTAAGGCAGTGGTATTCAACTCTGGCCCTCAAGATCGATTCCAGTCCTGGTCTTTATTCCAACCAGGTCCTAAATTAGTTAATTGCCTCTTAGCAGCTTCAATTAACTACATTAGAACCTGCTTGGAGTGAAAACCTGGACTGGATTTGATCGAGGGTCAGAGTTGAGTACCACTGGCTTAAGGATTTATGTTACAATTACTTTATCATAACTTTTATCACCACAGGGGGAGGAAAGGAGACAAACTGGATGCTAGAGATACAGGGCTTTACAAAATAAAGGAAATCACAGGAAAATGAACTTACAGGCTGTAAAAGATTGACTGTACATCAATGAAACAAGTAGCAAATTCCTCTAGACTGAAACGTTATTTGGGACGTGACACAGTGGTAGAGTCAAAGAGAAAACCACCATTGGATGTTGCTGTTTCAAGTACAACTACTGCTACACAGGAAGCAATCCTTGACGACATCCCTGCAATAACATGCTTAGTACAGGAGAAGCTGTACTTCCAGCAAATAGACAAGCAATGGAAACCCAAACAGATTGACAAGCAATGGAAACCCAAACAGATTGTCAAGCAATGGAAACCCAAACAGATTGTCAAGCAATGGAAACCCAAACAGATTGTCAAGTGATGGAAACCCAAACAGATTGACAAGCAATGGAAACCCAAACAGATTGACAAGCAATGGAAACCCAAACAGGCAGCTGTTTGATGTCAAGGTCCACGAGAATCTCCAGAAGCCCCAGACCACGATTTTACTGCAGACTAGTAACCTTGTGGTCACGCCAAAGAAAGCACGCCGTATTGTCGGAGATGGCAATTGTTTTTTTTTCTACTGTATCTCTTATGCCATGACTGGAACTGAAGAACACCACATCAAAGTCTGAGACAGTGTTGTAAAATGTATGACTCAGGGTATTAATAAAAAGCTTGTATTTAAACACCAGTGCCGTGGATTTGAGTTATGTATGATCCAGGCACCTGGGCCACAGATGCAGAGATTTTGAGTGTCGCAGCCTTTCTAGAAAATGACACAACCAAACGAGCAAGATGGGCTGAATGGCCTCCTCTCGTTTGTAAACTTTCTTATGTTCTTATGTTATGTTCTTATTTATATAATTTTTTTTCAAATGGACAAACAGAGGCAAAGTGGCTCAAATATGAAGTTAGTTGGCCAAAGAAATGAGCTCTGCAGCGTCTACCTGCAAAATCAGTCAGATCATGATATCCCTGCCCAGCGAGCAGCATTCTCAGACAAATTCTGAGACAGCGTGTCTGTAAAAGTGATATGATCCCTGCCCAGCGAGCAGCATTCTCACACAGCTTGTGTTTGAGAGCAGTGTCTGTAAATCAGTCAGATCATGATATCCCTGCCCAGCGAGCAGCATTCTCACACAGCACCGTGCGTTATGAGAGCGTGTCTGTAAATCAGTCAGATCATGATCAGCATTCTCCCTGCCCAGCTGGGCAGGGTTCTCAGTCACAGCACCGTGTGCAAGACAGCGGCTGTAAATCAATCAGATCATGATATCCCTGCCCAAGCAGCATTCTCACACAGCACTGTGCGTTATGAGATGTCTGTAATTCAGTCAGATCATGATATCCCTGCCCAGCGAGCAGCATTCTCACAGCAGCACCGTGCGTTATGAGGCGTGTCTGTAAATCAGTCAGATCATGATATCCCTGCCCAGCGGCAGCATTCTCACAGCAATGAGAGCGTGTCTGTAAATCAGTCAGGCGATATTGCTGCTCGCTGGGCTCTCACACGTTTGTGAGAGCTGTCAAAATCAGTCAGATCATGATATCCCTGCCCATTTAGCAGCATTCTCACACAGCAATGGACAATGAGAGTGTCTGTAAATCAGTCAGATCATGATATCCCTGCCCAGCGAGCAGCATTCTCACACAGCACCGTGCGTTATGAGAGCGTGTCTGTAAATCAGTCAGATCATGATATCCCTGCCCAGCGAGCAGCATTCTCACACAGCACCGTGCGTTACGAGAGCGTGTCTGTAAATCAGTCAGATCATGATATCCCTGCCCAGCGAGCAGCATTCTCACACAGCACCGTGCGTAATGAGAGCGTGTCTGTAAATCAATCAGATCATGATATCCCTGCCCAGCGAGCAGCATTCTCACACAGCACCGTGCGTAAATCAGTCGAGGCGTGCCCTGTAAATCAGTCAGATCATGATATCCCTGCCCAGCGAGCAGCATTCTCACACAGCACCGTGCGTTATGAGAGCGTGTCTGTAAATCAGTCAGATCATGATATCCCTGCCCAGCGAGCAGCATTCTCACACAGCACCGTGCGTAATGAGAGCGTGTCTGTAAATCAGTCAGGCGATATTGCTGCTCGCTGGGCAGGGTTCTCACACAGCACCGTGCGTTATGAGAGCGTGTCTGTAAATCAGTCAGATCATGATATCCCTGCCCAGCGAGCAGCATTCTCACACAGCACCGTGCGTTACGAGATCGTGTCTGTAAATCAGTCAGATCATGATATCCCTGCCCAGCGAGCAGCATTCTCACACAGCACCGTGCGTAATGAGAGCGTGTCTGTAAATCAGTCAGGCGAAATCCCCTCCTGATATCTACCAGACCTTACATTTTATACATTTTAAATAAATTATACGCTTATACTTATACATAGGGGCAGCAGTGTGGAGTAATGGTTAGGGCTCTGGACTCTTGACCGGAGGGTCGTGGGTTCAATCCCTGGTGGGCGACACTGCTACTGTGCCCTTGAGCAAGGTACTTTACCTAGATTGCTCCAGTAAAAACCCAACTGTATAAATGGGTAATTGTATGTAAAAAAATAATAATAATGTGATATCTGTATAATGTATAATGTGTATAACGTCAAATAATGTGATATCTTGTAACAATTGTAAGTCGCCCTGGATAAGGACGTCTGCTAAGAAATAAATAATAATAATAATAATAATAATGATAATAATAATTTGACCCCCTGTCATTGCGGACATATTAATAGCTGAACATCAGAGTTCAGCTGCTAATCCTATTTTGCTCATTGACTGTTCAGGGAGTTTCAGAACTGTACAATGTCTCACAGCCTAGCAGCTTGTAAATTAGAATGATTTTTTTTAAATATTACTACATGTTTTTCACACAATACAGAACACTGTGAACTTTTTTTTTTTTTTTTTTTTTTTTTTTTAACAGTGGAAATTCTCAGACATTCCAGTTTGAATAATCCACCTCTCTCCTTTGTAATACTTTGTAAAAAGACAGTCAGTTCTGGTACAAACACTGCAAATAAACCACTGCAACCCCCATGTGACTGCATTGCTGTACTCAGCTTTACTCACAGGCTGTGCTGCTCGTGGACGGCATCGCTCCTTCCTCCTTTCCATCTGCAGCTCTTTCCTGAGGGGGGTGATGTTTCCTCTGAATGGACCCCAGCACACTGCCCTCTTCTCCAACACTAGAACCAGTGTCTTCAGAGACAGGATGATTGGGTTTCATGCAGATCTGTTCAGGAGGACAATCCTCACAATGGCTAGATTCCATCTTAACTATATTCTCTAGTGAATTTACTTTATTTTTTTTCAAAACTTCCTCTGTAATGTGAACACAGTCCAGTTCTGGGGCCTCCTCTTTAATGTGGACAGGTTCAAGTTCAGGGACCTCTACACCTTCAGCACTTGTCATCTCTTTAATCTCCATGAGACTTCCACACCACTCCTGATCAAAGATGTTCTCTTCTGAGTAAACAGCTTCCATCACTGGCCCCTCCTTTGCTTCAATGAAAGAATGTCTCTCTTCAGTACCTGCGTGAAAAAGATTTGTGCAAGTTTTTAACACTTCCCTTACGGCACAGGATTTTCAAAACTCTACTGATAAACACAACAGGGTGATATTCCAAGCTGACCTCATTCTGGGGAGGTGGTTGCCACTCAGAGATTTATTAAATCAGAAATCATAGAGATTGACGTCATAGAGAGACGTACACACATCCAGATTTTAAATGAGTCCCAACAATTACCCAAATCCGAGAGGTGAAAATGAGGTTGGGGTCAAACATTGGTAATTCCTGAAGTGTTAGTGTGGATTACCTACAGGGGAGTCAGTATACCGGTTTAGCGGTTTACAACAGATTAGGTGCATTACAGTTTTTACACCATTCTTGTTAAGTTGCACCACAAATATCATTATGGCATACAGCGGTAGGGATGGTGTTCCTATGAACAAAGTGAAGGAAGAGGTCATTTTCATTTGATTTTCTTTATTCAACATCCTATACAAAACAAGTCTCAAGTACTTGTCAGCTTTCTCACCTAGACTCTCACTACAACTCACACGTCATGAACATCATACAACACCAGACAAGTGAAGAAAAATAGAAAACAGCTCTGCAAAAGATATGAAGAAAAGTTACACAGAGATACACGGCTATAGCAGTATAAATGCTATTTTCACTGGCAGTCAAGCATCATTTTTTAAATGTTTAAAAGGTCTGACTTAATGATGGTGTCATTATAATGCTGCCTAATAAAAATAACAGTAATGTAACGTTTATCGTCTTATTCATACCTTAACTAAATGTAATACAGTCAGATCATTTTTATTTCATGTGAACTGATTACTGTATTTTGATTGAAACTCTTAGCGACACAGAATACAAGTTTAAATGTCTCAACAATAGCAGAGACAAGTGACTGCAGAGGGACAGACTACTTCTTCTCAAAAGCAGTTTTGTTTAAACAAGTTATTTACAGTTTTTAAAACGTTATAGGTAAGTGAAGAGATTTTTTTTGTACAAGCTATAGATGTGCAACAGTAGGGCAGCAGTGTGGAGTAGTGGTTAGGGCTCTGGACTCTTGACCGGAGGGTTGTGGGTTCAATCCCCGGTGGGGACACTGCTGCTGTACCCTTGAGCAAGGTACTTTACCTAGATTGCTCCAGTAAAAACCCAACTGTAAAATGGGGAATTGTATGTAAAAATAATAGGATGTCTTGTAACAATTGTAAGTCGCCCTGGATAAGGGCGTCTGCTAAGAAATAAAAAATAATAATAATAATAATAATAATAATAATAATAATAATAATAATAATAATAACAATCATTTGTAACAACATTGGAAGCTTGCTTAAGTAATGCCACGTGAACGCAGAACCCAGCAGTGTGGAGTAGTGGTTAGGGCTCTGGACTCTTGACTGGAGGGTCGTAGGTTCAATCCCAGGTGGGGGACACTGCTGCTGTACCCTTGAGCAAGGTACTTTACCCAGATTGCTCCAGTAAAAACCCAACTGTATAAATGGGTAATTGTATGTAAAAAATAATGTGATATCTTGTAACAATTGTAAGTCACCCTGGATACGGGCGTCTGCTAAGAAATAAAATAATAACTATTCAAAACAGTTTTGTAAAGGTATATATCTGACAGGTTTTAGGAAAGTTATCTTCAAAGTACAGACAGTAATTAGTGTTGTGGTCTATCATTTAAAACACAAATTCTAACCAAAAATGATAAACAAGGACCACTTTAATTGCATTTTTTAAAAATGTATTTATTTTATTTTTTGCTGCTTTTTATAAACTCCAATTACTTGCCTTACCTTGAACTCTGATGAATAATCCCTGGTTCTCGTTCCTCTGAAAGTCTTGTTCATTGCAGTCGGGGTTCATGTTTCTGAGAGGTTGTTTAATGTCTGCATCTGCAGCGTTCATGCATTCTCGCACTGCTTTCAACTCGCTCTCTGATATTTCCAATCTCAGCTTCAGACTTTCATTCTCTTTCTCCTTTCCAGCCATTTCCATTTGGAATTCAGTGAATTTGCCGCCGACAACTTTTGTGATTTCGCACAAGACGGTGTCTACAGCCGCTTTCACTGCGTGCTCGATGGTAGAGGCGAGCTCGTCTTGAAAGAACGACACGGAGATACTGACGTCCATCTTCACTGATTTTAGTTAGACTGGAAAAGTCACATTCAAATATATTGGAGCAATTCTTCTGGTGTGATAATAAAGCGCGTTTGTTTTCTCAGTAAATAATTATGTTGACAAGTTCGACTTCACTATAGCTACAGCTGGCAATTGCACTCTATTTGAGTTCTTAAACAGAAAGTAGTCTTTGTCCTGGAAATCCGTGCAAGTTGTAAACGAACAGAAGATACATAAACTATTATTAGCCAAAAAAAACTTCAACGCAACCTAAATAGTCTAAACAGCAGGAGACGCAACACTGTAACTTCACCATCGACCGCTACAATGTTCCTCA
This sequence comes from Huso huso, assembly GCA_036884735.1. Lineage (NCBI taxonomy): Eukaryota > Metazoa > Chordata > Actinopteri > Acipenseriformes > Acipenseridae > Huso > Huso huso. The sequence continues at coordinate 4,590,860 of CM072714.1, read as the reverse complement.
GCGTAAACAAACCACAACGTTCTGTTTCCTGTACTGAAATGGAAGCGTCACTGGCAGTGGGCGTGTCTGGTCGGAACCGTCGCGTATTATTATTGGCTGGAGAAACACTAAAACCCATCTTGCGAGACTTCGATTGGCTGTCGAAGCGGGGGCGGGGATCGCGATGAGAAGAGGCGGGTATGAAACTGTATACGGGAGGTCTCCATGTTGCCTCTTACTGCGCTGTTGTTGATCGTTTGTAGTGTTTTGTTTCGTTGTGGGTCAAACAGTTTTTTTTAACTGAGCTGTCTTAATTGTAGATACTATTTGAGACGGCTCTGATCCGAAACGGAAGACTTGAAGTAGAATATTTAAAGAAAGAAACAGCAGCCACTCTCCTCGTAAGCAGAGGGGGGAAAAAAAATACAGAGGTAAGATTAAAGCCGGTTTATTCACTTTGAAATGTAAATGTTAGTGCGGTAAAGTACAGCACACTCTCTGCGTATCCATTTCAAAACGAAACGCTGAACAGCAAAACGAAGCCCGGTTTTAGTTTGCTATTCACTTTACAGTGTTGTGACGCTAGCGTGGTGTGGGGTATCCGTGGAGGGCTGGCATTTAAACATTTGATACAGCAAACAAATCAGCTGACGAAGATGAATAATGAAAACCAAATAAAAAGTTAAGGAACAATAGAGATCCTGTTTCAGAAAAGGTCAGATGAGTGTGATGAGGCTTCAGACACAGCTAGGAAGAGGCAAAGATTGGATGAGGGATGCGTGCTGTGCTCTAGAATCAACGATGGTAGGACTGTTATTTATATATATATATATATATATATATATTATTTAGCAGACGCCTTTATCCAAGGCGACTTACAGAGACTAGGGTGTGTGAACTATGCATCAGCTGCAGAGTCACTTACAATTACGTCTCACCCGAAAGACGGAGCACAAGGAGGTTAAGTGACTTGCTCAGGGTCACACAATGAGTCAGTGGCTGAGGTGGGATTTGAACCGGGGACCTCCTGGTTACAAGCTCTTTTCGTTAACCACTGGACCACACAGCCTCCTCAGTCTGGTATTTATGGTTTGCCTAATGTAACAAACATTTCCATGGTGCAGGGGTGGAAAGTGTAACAGTCAGTTTTCGGGTTGGTTTTTGATTATTTAGATACAAATTAGAGCACTTTATATACATTGACCAATTCCATGATTTCAGTCTCATTGTCTTGTCTTGTCTTTCTTTCCTTTACTGAGATCAGTCTCATTCAAAACACATTTCTGAGATGGAAGCAGCTCACATCAGCCCAGAGCTTCCTATTCGATGGGTTGTTTCTGCAGACAGGACTGTTGAGATCAAGGAGGAAGTGACTGAGCTGGGGTGTGACCAGGCCAATGAGCGGATCCTGCAGGAGGAAACGCCACCTTCTAGTATCACTGAGAGAGGTGAGTGAAACTGGAATGCAGATCTATAGAGGGGGGCTTTATTGAAAGAGGGGAAGAACGCCTGTGGAATGTATTACATTTGGGGTGGGGGAGTCATGTCTTCTGTTTGTTACATTATTCTGTAAACGCTCTTTGCATTGTACTTCATCAGAAAGCTTTTGACATTCTCTTTTTAATAGGAGGCTGTGTGGTCCAGTGGTTAAAGAAAAGGGCTTGTAACCAGGAGGTCCCCGGTTCAAATCCCACCTCAGCCACTGACTCATTGTGTGACCCTGAGCAAGTCACTTAACCTCCTTGTGCTCCGTCTTTCGGGTGAGATGTAGTTGTAAGTGACTCTGCAGCTGCTGCATAGTTCACACACCCTAGTCTCTGTAAGTCACCTTGGATAAAGGTGTCTGCTAAATAAACAAATAATAATAATACAGTCGGAGCCACTTTATCGGACGCCTCAGGAGAAGTAAAAATATCCAGCATGAGCGTCTGTCCCATTAAACGAGAGGCATTTGAGACGAGCTTAATCACAAATTTTCTTGACTCCTAAACAAAATGAATCGCTGTTTTTTATTTTTTTATTTCTATATGAAATGATAAATAATTAAATCAGATCTTCTAAGGTGACACGCCAATATTCTTTGCAACAGCAGTCTGAGACACTCAAACTCCTTCAAGAGTTCAACGTGGTTCACTCAGTTTATGCAAGTCACAGCAGAATCACGGAATCACTGCACTGTGCTACACAAACCTCTTGCTCTGAAAAGCGATCTCCGTTCACCATTAGAAAATACTGTATCCCAATTAAACGAAGTGACATCCCAATTAAATGACATAAATAGCATTGTGAAGAACCATCTCGTGGAGTTGAATCCCATTTAAAGAGATCTGTCAGTATACCGACTAGGTTGTGGGTATTGCTGCGATGAGGGAACATAATTCTAAAAATACGAGCAAAAAATAAAGTTTTTATTTAAAATTTTAATAAATAAATAAAGACCACCTCCCTGTAAATTGTTCCATCGGAATGATCAAATGACAAGGGGCTGGCTTTATAAAGGAATCTGGCTAGTAAGTAAGAGTTAAAACTATTGTACAATTTTGTTTCACACAGATCCCAAAGAGAGCCATTCTGTCCCTGAGACTGAAGCACAGGAGGGGCCAAGGATAGAAGCAGTTTACACACTAGAGGAGTCCTTTGACCAGGAGTGGGATGCAAGTCTAAAGCAGGATACAGAGCTGACATGTGTTAAAGATGAAGAGGTCCCTCGACTGGAATGTGTTCCTATTAAAGAGGAATTCATAGAACAGGAACGTGTCCCCATCAAAGAGGAAGTTCCTACTGAAAATAATGTCTGTACACTTGAGGAGAAAAACAAGCTGGGATCCAGCCTGTGTGATGATTGTCCACCTGCACGTGAACGGGGATTTAGAGGTAATTCCACAATACAAGAAACATTGCAGAAATTAGTTAACGTAGACTCACTGTATTCCCTACCTCACTGTGTTCCGTACAGTTGAACTTTTTATATAAATTATAAATAAGTACATCCAGGTTAGAAATTCAAGTTATGATGTCATGTACAGTTAATTTCCCCGTCTTCCCATTTTTGCCACAGACAAGACAATACTGTTCTTTATTCCTGTACAATGTCACACGGCTGGCTGAGTGGTGCCGTCAGATCCAGGAAATGAATAACACAGAACAGATGAAATGAAATGATGAAGACGCTTGCTTGCGCCGGTTTATTATAAATAAAAAGGTTTTAACAGAAAACAGGACACGGCACTTTACGCCAAAATAAATAGACAAACAAAACGAACAGACACTAACACACAGGGACGAACACTAAACAAACACGTACCGTGCTGGTCCTCCAGCACCACGTAGCAATTGATTATTTCTCTCCTCACTCTCTCCCGTTCTTTCGCCCTGAACACACAACCCCGAGTGAGTAAAACGTGCATCTATATGTACTGTTGTGCCGGGATTCAATTACAATTAATTATTCACTTGAATCCCAGCACGTGAATTAATTCTGTGCAACCTCGTGCTCACATATTAAATACTTTAAATGCACGTGAAGTGATGTGCCATCCTCGTGCCTAAATACAATTATACATTTTAAATAACTCGTGCTGCACACACCCATTTGTATCCCGTGCAGCCATCTCTATACACCAACATTAACACACCACACACAACATACAACACAGAAATGCACACAGGGGCGGAGCACAACAGTCAAATTAAGTAACGGTAGTCCGTACAGTACACTTACCAAATAGATCAGGGGAAAACGCATGGTTACGTTTACCTCGTTCTTATTGTCTCGTAAAAATTAGTTTGAAACACCTATAATTATTAATTTTATTATATAATACATATTTTAGTATCTTCATATCTCAATTACCTGCTTTGATTTTTAGGATGAGAAAAGACTGCCAGTATACGATCACCCACCTCTTTCAGATATGCTGATAGCAGCCATACGCTAGAATTCCTTTCCTGCGAATGACATCACAGAGTTGTAAAACAAACTTTATTGACAAACAGTAATAAACTCACAATCTATAACTTTTTTAGCAGCTATTGCCAGCTTTGGGTACGTTTCAGAGCTGTAATTTTACACCTTAATTACTGGAGGCTGGGATTAAATCAAAACTTTACAGCCAGTTTCAGACCACAGACTAGCAGTAATTTAATCTCTGACTAAATTAAGTACTTTAACTTAATTTGACCTAAATTAACATTCAATAAGCTAGTCCAAGATTAGCGCTGATCTGGGTCTGTAAAACCAGCCATTAATGTCTATGGAATTTTTAACATACATTATCTCTTAAACTTTTGTTAGACTAAGCTTACTTAAGTTATATCTATGTGATTTGTGTTAAGTTATTATTATTATTATTATTATTATTATTATTATTTATTTCTTAGCAGACGCCCTTATCCAGGGCGACTTATAATTGTTACAAGATATCACATTATTTTTTATATACAATTACCCATTTATACAGTTGGGTTTTTACTGGAGCAATCTAGGTAAAGTACCTTGTTCAAGGGTACAGCAGCAGTGTCCCCCACCTGGGATTGAACCCACGACCCTCCGGTCAAGAGTCCAGAGCCCTAACCACTACTCCACACTGCTGCCCAGCTGCACAGCTACTAAACTATTTTTTTTTTACACATGTAAGTTATAATTTTGGAGTTTAGTTTTTGAAACTCAAGATGTTATATAAAGTCGTCTTAGTGATTTTTGTTTATGAATGTTTTTAGGTGAAATGCAGTCAGGGTCAAGAATGCCAGCTGTTGCAAAGAAAAATAAAAAATATAGAGAAGAAGAGTTAGGAGGAAGTTTGCGTTCTGTAACAACGAAATACAATGTTCCCCGCACTACTCTGCAGGACGACAAAAAGAAGAAATTCAGCAACAAGCAGCACGCCAGCAGTGCCCTCGCCACCTCTGATGAGGCAGCACTGCTCCGTTACCTCTTATGGATGGCAGACCATGGCTTTCCACTCGCACGTCATAAAATCATAAAATGTCAGGCGCGTCAGGTCCAATTTATTTTCACACGGGCAGTTCATTTTAGACGCGCTGTTTAAGTATTTTTTTCCCACAGTCAAACGGGTTTAAATGGCCCTGCATATCAACAAAGCACTCACTAGGCATCTCCAGCCCCACCCTTTCGTTCGCTATCGCTTTCACATATGCTAAGAAATAAATAATAATAATAATAATAGTCGTACATATCGATCAATCATCTCCTGATCGCTCGTTTTATCACCAAACTCCTCAATAATGCGATCCAAGTCATTATTTTATTACTATAACATCTGAAAAAAGCTCTGCAAATGTCCGTGATGTTCTCTGAGCGCTGATGCAGCAGCAGCCAGCTTGTTTCCTTATGGTCGTCGTTGTCTGATGCCAGGGGCAAGTATGACTATTCATGAGATACGCCCTTTTTTTCGGCTTGTCTCGGCTCCTGTCGCTCCCACTCGGCCATTGAATGGTTTTCTCGGCTTTTTCCGGAGAAAAAACGACTAGAAACCCGTTTTTTGCGTCTTTTTGATGATGTCGGACAGGGTCTGACATTGGACCGGATAGGAATAATTGCAATGTCGGACCAGGTCCGAGATAGGACCGTAAAGGGTTAAATATAATTCAGGCAAGTGGAAGACAAACCCTTGTGAATATAGACAAGGGTCTCAGTGATAATTGGTGGTCGCGCTTCAGAAACCCTGAAATTTCTTCAAGAATGCCAGACCACCTGGAAAGATCAAGAGTCCATGCTGGAACCCCAGAAGCTATAGGAAGCTTCTTCAAAATGTATGAAGACCTGCTCGTCAAAAGCAATTTGCAGGGCAAACCACATTTAATCTGTACCTGTGGTGAGACAGGATTTGGTGACAAACCCAAATCAAGGGAGCGGGTGCTGTGTTGCAAGGGAAGGAAACCTGTGTACCAGCAGCAGCAGACTACTACAAGGGATCACATCACAGTACACTGCTGCGTTTGTGCTACTGGCCACTCAATCCCTCCCTTCATTATTTTCCCTCGCTGCCTTCCAAGCACAGCATATGCTTTAGAAGGGCCACCCAAAGCACTGTATGGTGTGTCAGAAAAGGGGTGTATGGATGGTGAGCTCTTCCAGAGATAGCTTCACCATTTTGTGAAATATGCACCTGCTGAAAGGCCCCTAATTTTAATCCTGGATCAGCATGACACCCACGTCTCCAAGCAAGCGGTTGAAATTTGTAGGGATAGTCTCATTGAAATCCTCTGTCTGCCTGGACATATAACACACATACTGCTGCAACAAGTTGCAACATACCTGTCCTTGCTACTGTAGCATCTGCTAGATGTGCACCCACTATCATGCCTCTTTTGAATGCTGTTAGATTTTTTCCTGTTTCTGGTAGACTGTTTGCAGTTGTGCTGCTCCCACAGCTTTATAGTGGTGCTGGGATCACATGACTCATCACTGGGTGATGCCAAATCCAGTCAGGTTGCTAAGTGTCACCAGAAGAAACATTTCAATACAGAACTTGCATGTAAACCTGATCTTATACTTTTATTCCTCAAAGCAATATTAAGAGGGGTGGAAATCAGTGACTGGTACATGTGAGTGATATTAACCAGACTGTGTTAATAATCAAAGTGATATTCTCAAGCATTTGTCCTTATTGACACCCATTATATTCAGCTTGGCAAATTTCAATGTGATGATGATAAAAGGAGGCTGGTATTAACAGGAGTGATATTAAGCAGGTTTGACTGTATTCTCATCAGAGTTCACTCTAGGAGTTGGTCATGGTTATGAGGGGAAGCCCTGCAGAAGAGTGAATGTGTAAGAATGCTTTAAAATAACCGTTGTCTCTTTTTTTCTCAAGCTGCTAAAGGGAATCACAAAGAAGAGAAACCTTATCACTGCACTGAGTGTGGGAAGAGATTTAATCGTTTATCACATCTTAAAATCCACCAGATCAGCCACACAGGAGAGAAACCTCATCACTGCACTGAGTGTGGGAGGAGTTTCACGAGATTAGGAAGTCTTCAATCACACCAGCGCATTCACACAGGAGACAAACCCTATGACTGCCGTGAGTGTGGGAGGAGTTTCACTGTGTTACAAAATCTTAAAAGACACCAGCGTGTTCACACAGGAGAAAAACCTTTCCACTGTACTGAGTGTGGGAAGAGATTTAGTCGTTTATCGCAGCTTAAAGTCCACCAGCGCATTCACACAGGAGAGAAACCTCATCACTGCTCTGAGTGTGGGAAGAGTTTCAGGAGATTAGGAAGTCTTCAATCACACCAGCGCATTCACACAGGAGAGAAACCTTATCACTGCTTTGAGTGTGGGAAAAGTTTCACACTGTTACAAAATCTTAAAATCCACCAGCGTGTTCACACAAGAGAGAAACCTTATCGCTGTTTGGAGTGTGGGAAGAGATTCACACTGTTAAGAAATCTTCAATCACACCAGCGCATTCACACAGGAGAGAAACCCTTTGACTGCGCTGAGTGTGGGAGGAGTTTTGCACGATTAGGAACTCTTCAGTCACACCAGCGCATTCACACAGGAGTTAAACCTTATGACTGCACTGAGTGTGGGAAGAGTTTCACGGTGTTACAAAATCTTAAAAGACACCAGCGCGTTCACACAGGAGAGAAGCCTTATCACTGCACTGAGTGTGGGAGGAGATTCACACATTTAAGTTCCTTGAAAGTCCACCAGCGGACTCACAAAAAGTGAAATCTGCAGTTTGAAGAGTTTTTGGCCGTTATCAAACCTTAAAAAAAGACACCATCAAATTCACATGAAAGTGAAGCCTTATTCCTGCAATGAATGCGGGAAGTAGTTCAGTCAGTTACTGGGTCTTGAAGGGCACAACAGAATTTCAGACAATTGAGGACACCTAAACACCAACAGTACATTCGACTAAAATACAGAAATATTTAGTGAACACAAAATAATAAAATTGCTTAATAAATTAGGTTACTCCTAATTACTTCAGATCAAAAACTTATACTCACGGATGGAAAATATGAATTACCACATCTTGTTTGGACCAGGGGCGCCGCCACCACAGGCGCCTGGTGGGTCATGGCCCCTGCACTTTTCCTGGGGAGGGGGAGTATATAGTTTGGCCATTGACTCATTGTGTGACCCTGAGCAAGTCACTTAACCTCCTTGTGCTCCGTCTTTCGGGTGAGACGTAGTTGTAAGTGACTCTGCAGCTGATGCATAGTTCACACACCCTAGTCTCTGTAAGTCGCCTTGGATAAAGGTGTCTGCTAAATAAACAAATATATATATATTTGGGCAGCTGGCTCTTTGAACTTATATATATATATGTATTTTTTTTCTGTAGACCTTACAGTTCTAGAATTTAAAATAATTGATATCAATGTGAGAAGAAAATACTAATCGATTCAGATGTAAACAGAGAGAGAAGGTAGCATGTAAGGGTTTGCATGACCACGTTTGTTTTACTGTTAAGAACCAATGGGCCTGTTACTACAGTGGAAGGATATGCAGATGTGTGATTTTACCCTCCTGTATGCCATACCTGTAGTAGTAGAAACTCAGGATAAAGTGTTTTACATTGACCTCTATAGAATGTTACTAGATGTAAGAGCTGCCCTTGTGTTTTGCAACATACAATATTAAATGAAGGGTCTTTATGCACAGGTATATTCCTCCAGCATTAGTCTAGTGCTCCCCCCTACACACACACACATTTTTCTATCCATGACAGCACCTCTGGTTTGGATCATTCATCATCTTGTTGACCATTCGGATTTTGTTACCTCACATTAGTAATCTATAAAACAGATTGTAATTGTGTCTGCAAGATTCCACTTTTGTCTCATGCATGGCTGAGTTTCTAAGTTTGGACATTAGGAATATTACATGTAACTCCCAGCTACTGACAAAGTGTCCAGCTATTTCAAGTCAATGATAAGCTTTGGTCAATTCTTCACACCTCAGACATTGTTTTGTCGTTGACAATGGAACTGTTTGTGAAATTTGACCTATTTAAAATAAAAATTGTAATTATAGATTTGTTATGACTTTTGCGTTATGTTTATTTGAATAAAACATAGGCGAAATCTCCGTTTTTTGCAAAAATTATGAGAAATCTACAGAAGGGTTTAATTATTCTGGGGTATAAAGGGTTAAATGCAGTGTTTTGGCTGTGCAGATGTTTGTTATGATGTGCTTGAATAAAACGTTTGAGTCGTATCTGATTGTCTTTCATGTTAATATTGATGTTGTTTAAAATGTAACCGTCATAATGACTCCCTGGCGGTGGTTTTAGGTAGGAGTATAACCGAGGCGGTTCAAGTGTTAAACCTGTCAAATCAACAGAGCTTGTTCAGCTGAACAAGTTAGAATCTGCCGGAGCCCAAACTGTGTTAGATCCCATTGGGATTGAAGACTCTACAGACCAAGCACGCAGACTGTGTTATTGGATTCCTTCGGGAATCGAAGATGTCATTGTGGAAGAAGAGAACGAGAGGAAAATTAAAGGGACAGTTCTCAACAAGCAGGCTGTTTGTCCAGGCATTAAGGATTGTTTAATGTAACCTTTGATCTGCATCTTGTAGTTTACTTTCAATTTAGCTATGTTAAAACTAAGTGAATAACTAATTAAGTTACATTTAAGCTGTGCATAACATTAAGAGTAAACAGTAATTAGATTAACTCATGTATTTACATGAAGAGTTCAGCTTTCTGTGCAGAACTAGTTCATCAGAAACTAGATTGATGACTTTCCAGTTAGTTTACATTCCCCATTCTAGTTCCAGGCAGGCAGAACATTGCTTAAATTACTGGCTTTATTGTATTCTAAACTCTGGAAGAATGTAGTAAACTAACACAGACACCAAGGATTATATTGTAGCGTCAAACTGAACAGGATTGTGTCTCTCTGTCTGTCTATAGTATAAGAAAACTATAGTTCTTCATTTCCAGGCAACTGAATAAGTGCTACTAATGATATTATTATTATTAGTTTATTTAGCAGACGCCTTTATCCAAGACGACTTACAGAGACTAGGGTGTGTGAACGATGCATCAGCTGCAGAGTCACTTACAACTACGTCTCACTCGAAAGACGGAGCACAAGGAGGTGAAGTGACTTGCTCAGGGTCACACAATGAGTCAGTGGCTGAGGTTGTCCTGGAAGAAAACTTGCTTCCTTCTGCTCTGACAATGTTCCCCAACTCTGAGGATTGGTTTTTCCAGCAGGACAATGCTCCATGCCACACAGCCAGGTCAATCAAGGTGTGGATGGAGGACCACCAGATCAAGACCCTGTCATGGCCAGCCCAATCTCCAGACCTGAACCCCATTGAAAACCTCTGGAATGTGATCAAGAGGAAGATGGATGGTCACAAGCCATCAAACAAAGCCGAGCTGCTTGAATTTTTGCGCCAGGAGTGGCATAAAGTCACCCAACATCAATGTGAAAGACTGGTGGAGAGCATGCCAAGACGCATGAAAGCTGTGCTTGAAAATCAGGGTTATTCCACCAAATATTGATTTCTGAACTCTTCCTAAGTTAAAACATTAGTATTGTGTTGTTTAAAAATGAATATGAACTTATTTTCGAGGTCTGACAACACTGCATCTTTTTTGTTATTTTGACCAGTTGTCATTTTCTGCAAATAAATGCTCTAAATGACAATATTTTTATTTGGAATTTGGAAGAAATGTTGTCAGTAGTTTATAGAATAAAACAAAAATGTTCATTTTACCCAAACACATACCTATAAATAGTAAAACCAGAGAAACTGATAATTTTGCAGTGGTCTCTTAATTTTTTCCAGAGCTGTATATATTCTTTTTGTTTTGGTTTTTAGTACACAGACGTATTTGTAATATTTAAAGTAAAATGGTACGTTTGTTTATATTATTGATTGATGGCACTCTGGTGAGCTTGTAACTTCCATCGAATTTGAAAGTGTACTAATAAATACTTTCTGTAATAACTAACTGTTATTCAATAGTACTGTTTGTGTATATTATAATGTGACGCGGAGGGGCACGCCATTTTAGCTTTTTATTTTAATTGTGGAATAACGTGGATAATGTCTTTCTTTCTTTCTTTGAGGAAAAACTAGGGTCCCTGGTAATTACTAAACATTCCCCTGAAATACGAATCAATCAATCAGTCCTTTTCTTTAATCAAGTAAAAACCCTTGAGAACAAATTGTCATTTGCAAGCCTAGTACCAGACTGTGCCTTTTAGAAAGTGCTACGTTTGTAGCCCAAATACGCTACCCACAATTATTATTTATTTCTTACCAGACGCCCTTATCCAGGGCGACTTACAATTGTTACAAGATATCACATTATTTTTTTTTACAATTACCCATTTATACAGTTGGGTTTTTACTGGAGCAATCTAGGTAAAGTACCTTGCTCAAATACAGCAGTGTCCCCCCACCGGGGATTGAACCCACGACCCTCCGGTCCAGAGTTCAGAGCCCTAACCACTACTCCACACTGCAATGCGTCATATCCACAGATATTGATGCGTGTTATTGTCACAGTGTTTAGCAACAGTGATTTTAACACTACGGGTTATGTATTATAGAGTTTTGTATTTTGGTTTAAAATATCGTTCATACTTTTAAACTATTCAAAACATATACAAATGTAACACCCGCGCAAATGCCCCAAACTAGCCCAAAAATTAGGCACCCGACCAAAGCCATTTTTCATGCACAAAACAAATACAAAAATAGAAACACTGGCATTTCAGATCTAATAGCGTATTGCTTAATAAAAAACAACGCAATAGGAGCCAACATGGCGAACTGCGGTATCCAGTTTCATAACCGCCTCTTCTACAGGGAGGTCAGCCAATCAGCTTCGCAAACTGGGTTTATGGCGTTTCTGCAGCCAATAATACGCGACGTTTCCAACTACGTCTCCCACGCTCATTTCATTACAGGAAATAGAACAGTTTGCTTTGTTTACGCTGGGAGGGTGAGATGCTGTTTAAAGGATTTATGTTGAATTGAAATGTTTCCTAATGGTTTAGTACACGCATTGAGTTCTGAGACAATTAGTATTTTCTGTTTTATTTAAGAACTCGGACAGAGATGTTTAACTTATCAATATGATTCTTGACTGAGAAAACAAACGCGTTTTAGTAAAACGACTCTGTTTTATTTCTTAATCACACCAGAAGAAATGTGGAATGTATATGAATGTGAATTCTCCAGGGGAAAATACATACATTAAAAGCAAAGAGGATTCCTGCTAAACGAGTCTCAAACTAACAGTCAGTGAAGATGGACGTCAGTGTCTCCGTGTCGTTCTTTCAAGACGAGCTCGCCTCTACCATCGAGCACGCAGTGAAAGCGGCTGTAGACACCGTCTTGTGCGAAATCACAAAAGTTGTCGGCGGCAAATTCACTGAATTCCAAATGGAAATGGCTGGAAAGGAGAAAGAGAATGAAAGTCTGAAGCTGAGATTGGAAATATCAGAGAGCGAGTTGAAAGCAGTGCGAGAATGCATGAACGCTGCAGATGCAGACATTAAACAACCTCTCAGAAACATGAACCCCGACTGCAATGAACAAGACTTTCAGAGGAACGAGAACCAGGGATTATTTCAAGGTAAGATTGTTTTTTTTTTAATGGTGTTGCTTGGTCAACTCTTTAAATAATCTGTTAGTACATTTTATTGACGAGGTCTTGGTTAGCATTGCTCTTCAGGGGGAGTGGGGAGGAGGGAGAGAGGCTCCAAAAAATCACCCCAAGATATTTTTAGATAGATGTTGATGAGTTCTACAAGAATCAAGTAAAACATTTTGGTGTCCGCAGATTTTGGATTTTTGGCAGATGTTTGAAGTTGCATTTGTCTACATTCAAGCATTGCTTATGGCCTCTTTGGTGAGGCTAAAGTACCACCTAGCCCTGACCAAACGGCCGTTACTCTTCAATATTGCATTGTCTGGGGTTCGAGCTAAAGGAAAAAGTGACAGGGTGTGCTTCCAGTGGCACTCGCTTGGAGCTGAGGGGTTATGAACTTGCGTGTGGGACTTAGATTTCTTTGTTAGTGACACATTTGAAACTACAGCTGGTAATACACTTGGTTTGTGTGGGCAAGCACATTATGTTGTAATTCCCGCTGTGGAGAACTGGAAAACATGGACCCGGGTATGTCCTGGACTGGAGCGGACTGAAGGACTGAACATTATACTGAGTAGAGACCCTGTCATGTGACCTCCTGTGTACTCTAGGAACCTGGCTAGTAAGTAATAGTTCTAATTGTGTACAATTTTCTTTCACACAGATCCCAAAAAGAGCCATGCTGTACCTAAATCTGAAGCACAGGAGGGGCCAAGGATAGAAGCAGCTTACACACTAGATGAGTCCTTTGACCAGGAGTGGTGTGCAAGTCTAAAGCATGGTACAGAGCTGACATTTGTTAAAGATGAAGAGGTCCCTCGACTGGAATGTGTTCCTATTAAAGAGGAATTCTTAGAACAGGAATGTCTCCCCATCGCAGAAGAAGACCCTACTGAAAATAATGTCTGTACATTTGAGGAGAACAACACGCTGGGGTCAAGTTTGTATGATGATTGTCCACCTGAATGTGAACTGGGATTTAGAGGTAATTATACAAAACAAGCAACATTGAGCTGACTATTAACCTTACAGAAATGAATTACTAAACTATAGAAGTGTGCTGGATTTATATTTTTGGTCATTTCACCTCAATTTTATCTAGGGAGGCTGCCCAACCACTATGTCAATGGCTTGCAAGTTGCGACATAACTGTCCTTGCTACTGTGGCATCTGCTAGATGTGCAACCACTATCATGCCTGTCTTGAATGCTGTTAGATCTTTGCCTTTCCCTGTTTCTTGTAGAGTGTTTGCAGTTGTGCTGCTCCCTCAGCTTTATAGTGGTGCTGGGATCACATGACTCATCAGTGGTTGATGCCAAATCCAGTCAGGTTGCTAAGTGTCACCAGAAGAAATATTTCAATACAGCACTTGCATGTAAACCTGATCTAATACTTTTATTCCTCAAAGCGATATTAAGTGGGGTGGAAATCAGTGACTCGTAAATGTGATTGATATTGACCGGAGTGTGTTAATAATCAAAGTGATTTATAGCAAGGTAGCGACAGGAAAGAGACTTACAAACTGCAGTGAAAAACGCAAACGCACACTTCATTAAACAAAACAACAGAAATGAAACAGAAGCAAACGAACAAATAAGCAGGTACATGGGCCAAAACAGAAAGGTTTAAACAAAATACAAAATACGTAGGCTGGTAATTAAGAAAAATAAAAAGATACAGAGACACAGTAAGAACTAACTCATCAACTTCTCTCTCTCTAATGGAGCCCTGGGCTCTGATTTTATAGGATTTGGCTGCTATCCTGATTATTCCATTTAGGAGCAGCCGCATTCTCACGTCATCCCTGCCAACCACCATGTGATGATAATAAAAGGAGGCTGGTATTAACAGGAGTGATATTAAGCAGGTTTGACTGTATTCTCATCAGAGTTCACTCTAGGAGTTGTTCATGGTTATGAGGGGAAGCCCTGCAGAAGAGTGAATGTGTAAGAATGCTTTACAATAACCTTTGTCTCTCTTTTTTTTCATTAGCTGCTAAAGGGAATCACACAAGAGGGACACCATTTCCCTGTGCTGATTGTGGGAAGAGATTCATTAATTTATCGCAGCTTAAAAGACACCAGCGCATTCACACAGGAGAGAAACCTTATCACTGCACTGAGTGTGGGAAGAGATTCACGCTGTTGCAAAATCTTAAAAGGCACTGGCGCAGTCACACAGGAGAGAAACCTTATCACTGCGCTGAATGTGAAAAGAGATTCAGTCGTTTATCGCACCTTCAAAGACACCAGCGCATTCACACAAGATAGATACCTTATACCTGTACGGAGTGTGGGATGAGTTTAACATATTTCAGCTCCTCTAAAAATCCACCAGCGGACTCACAAAACAGAGAAATCTGCAGGGAATGTTTGAAGACTTTCCGTCATTTATCAAACCTTGAAAGACAGCATCAAATTCACATGTGGGTGAAGCCCTATCCCTGCACTGAATGTTCAGTCAGTTACTGGCTCATGAAGGACACAAGAGAATTCACATAATTTCAGCCACTTGAGGACACCTCAACACCAGAAGTATATGTGACTAAAATACAGAAATATTTACTGCAAACAAAAGAATATACTTGCTTGATTAAATTGTGTTACTCCTAAACACTTCAGATCAAAACCTTACACTCACAGATGGAAAACATTAACTACTAGATCTTGTTTGGACCATTCATCATCTTGTTGACCATTTGCATCTTGTTACGTTACATTAGTAATCTATGAAATAGATTGTAATTGCATCTGCAAGATTCCACTTTTCTCTTAGTTTGAACATTAGGATTATTATCTGTAACTCCTCACTAGTGACCAAGTCTCCAGCTCTTTCAAGTCAATGCTAAGCTTTGGCCAATTCTGAACTTCACATCTCAAACATAGTTTTGTTGTTGGCAGGCTATGTACGGTTTCACAATGGAAATCGAAAAACTGATTTTCAACAGTAACCTGAGAATGAAGGCCAAATGTGCATACTTTGTAAATGTCCTCTTGTAGAATTTTAATTCAAATAATTAAGTGTTTTATTTTGATCACATCTAGGGGACACTGAAAAGGACAATGTCTTAAATTGTAGTATACAACTGAAATAAAAAAAAATGTTCTAGAAAGTTCTAGAAATGCGTTCGAGTCCATCTGTGCCCTTGCCCTGTAATAACCTGTACTGCTTATCTAACTTGTTTTCGTACTGCTCAACTAACTTGTTTTTGTACTGCTTATCTATCTTGTTTTTCTCACAATGTTATGGGAAAGGGATAGCTCACAGAAATGATTCACAGGGCGAGCCTCGAGAAAGTGATCTGGCCAATTACTCTCTCGCACGCGGAAGAAAAACTTGGTAAGCTATAAAAGGACGGGTTCCTCCCCTACTCTGATGAGAGTCAACCCGTGAGGATTTGGCGCAGTCCTGCTCGGTATTTTTGGAGACAGCTGCTTTCTCTTACCAGGGGTCGAGGGCTCTCCCGATCTGCTTGGAAGGGTAAGAATTAGTTCAGTTGCATCTCATGGATTGTATTGATCTGTGATTAATATAACCTTTGTATGTAACACTGTAGGTTTGTGCGGATGGCTGTCTCTTCAATGAGACACAACTAAGGAGCAGTTTTGGTTTGTGTCCTGGTTGGGGATAAATAAATTATTTACATCATAACTGAAGGTGTATGTAATTGTGTGTGTGTGAAATAATAAAGGACCTTTTGAAATTACTCTGTGAAGTAATTGTCTTATTTACCTCCACATCAACTTCCTTCTAAATTTAAAGTAATTAAATTTCACACAACAACTCCTCACTGGACAAATTATCCCCATTGTGTCTACTTATAGGATTTGTAAGGCATTACCAAAGAAAATTATGGATTACAGGTGAAAACCTACATTTTTTGTCTGTAGTCTGTTCGCTGGTTACAAAACTTGATGGGAAATGGATGGAGTCATTTCAATTTTTACATTTTTGTAAAGCAGACTATGTGAGGCTCAGGATAAGTGCAAGCAGCTCATTTTATCATCACTCTATTTTGGAAGATGGATAGTGTTTGCAACGGCACTGACTCCCAGTACGTCCGACACTGAGATTTCATATATTTTTTTTAGTTTGCTCCCGCTTTAAGAATAAAATCCAGTCGGTTCATTGGAGCCACAAGCAAGCCACTCTCTACACGTCATATGCTTGGATTTCCACAGAACCCGAAGGAGAGCATTGTTATCGTGTCCCACGATCTGAATCGCACCAAACTGAGCATGTGCACCTTCGTGACCTATATCCGTAGGGCAGCAGTGTGGAGTAGTGGGTAGGGCTCTGGACTGTTGACCGGAGGGTTGTTGGTTCAATCCCAGGTGGGGAACACTGCTGCTGTACCCTTGAGCAAGGTACTTTACCTAGATTGCTCCAGTAAAAACCCAACTGTATAAATGGGGAATTGTATGTAAAAATAATGTGATATCTTGTAACAATTGTAAGTCGCCCTGGATAAGGGCGTCTGCTAAGAAATAAATAATAGTAATATCCTTGAATAACTGAAGAGCAAATGCCCTGCAATCGAAGACATCAAGATGTTTTCAGATGGGGCTAGCGCCCAATTTAAACAGCGGTTCCTCTTCTCAAACCTGTATTTGTCAATGCCATGTGCCCATACTCCTGACCACATTATCTACTTTCAAAAGGATGCAATTAGGAAGATGGAAGCTCCAATAGTTGCAGGAAATAAGGCTCTACGTTATCCTTAGGTCACCCAAAATACTCATCAGACTACTATGCTGTTTATCATGTTCATATCCTGCATGTAATACTGTAAGAATAAAATAGTGAATTTGGGGCATTTTTAATACATCTTGTGAGTTTTCATTTCTATCTTCACATTGCTGTAGTTACACCTCATTTCAAAATATGAAAATTAAGTAATTAAGGCCTATTACTGTATTACTAGCGCTTAATAGAGAGTGTCTACTGTAGCTGCACCATAGAATCAATCACTTGAAATATTCTTCAAATGTAACCCATTGAAAGCTTAAGTAATTTTATGAAAACTGGAAAATATTTGTTGTTTTTAGGTTTAAATTAGGTCTGACACTAAGAAAACGTATGAACGATGTGATAGAAGAATAATAGAATAATCGCACAAAGAGTTCTAATCTAATATGTT
The DNA here is from genome assembly GCA_036884735.1 of Huso huso. Lineage (NCBI taxonomy): Eukaryota > Metazoa > Chordata > Actinopteri > Acipenseriformes > Acipenseridae > Huso > Huso huso. Next base: position 4,573,140 of record CM072714.1, on the reverse strand, counting down.
TGGGTGATCTCTGTGATTTGTATAACCTGAATAATGATATTATATGAAGTTTGATGTTAACAAAGTATTAGATTTACAAATGTTGAACTAACACACTGGAATGTGGCCAAGGGTCAGCAGCCCTGTTTTTAGAGAAGTGCATGAGTCAGCGACATGAGGATAGGACACTGTCTCAGATGATAAAGATATAAAGAATATTTGGAGACAGCGATAATTCCTCTTTTCTCCCCAGTCACTTAGTTAATATTCTTGTATTAGGGGAATCAGCTTTGTGGGACCTGACAGACACTCTCTCCCTAGCAACTAGAAAAATCAACCAATCAGAAAAGTCGGTAGACAACAGTATCAAGGATACCACAAGGTTGGTTCGAGCTGACTAAGGAAGATAAGAATTACCACAAGTCATGAACTCTGTGCAAAAACTGATTATATAAGGAACTGTTTGACTTAGTGTATTTTGAGCTTTCTTTGCGGTTGCTTGCAGAGTCTGTGACACTCTGTTGAATGCTCCAGTCTGCAGACTAATAAAGTGTGAGTTGCTCCAACTTGTCTCTGTCTCAATCGTTCCCTCGGCACGGGACCGGTGCCTGCTCGGTTGTATGCAGAAAATTCCACCACAACGATACCGAAGACAAACATTCCTATTTCAAAACCAATATGTACAATTTGAAATACTTAATCTACAATTCATTACCTTAAAGGGTACATCATTTTATTGTGTTACATGTCCCCATGTGTTGCTACAACTGTTTACGTGTGTGTATTGTTTAAATTTTACATTTTGGCCACTTTTTTAAACTTTTAAATTGCATTCCCTACTTCAAGATGGCTTCCCATGTACCTGCATCGACCTCTCAGAACTACATTTCCCATCATCCTCCTGTTTCACATATGTAACTGAGATGGATTTACCAGTGAGCAGGAGGATGATGGGAAATATAGTTCTGAGAGGTCCATGTGGGTTGCTTGTGTGGGGGTGGGAATGGCGAGTTAGGGTTGAAAACCCCAGCGCCACATTTCCTTGCTTTTGTGGCAGTGAGTTCAGCGCTAACTGATGCATTAACATCATTTTTTGCAATGAATTTCCTTGCTTTTTTGAGGAGTTTTTATTTTCATTGTAAACTACAGCACTTGTGTGGAGGTGTTCCATACAGGACTGCTGCATTTCACCACATTGTATTAGACATGTTAATGCAAACTCATTAAATTAGTAAAACAATGTTGTTCGTTTGTATCTACATAGTTTTTGAAATCTATGATGCATTATTGTAAGGTAAGTAATGAAGTGTCTGTTATGATGGGTTCACACGAGACAACAGAAGTGACTTAATGTAACGTAGTAGCCCGCTGTCAGTTTAAACAGGTTCATGCCTCTTATGTTTTGTCCATGGAAAAAAAATTTAATTCTTTAATTGAAAAAAATCATCTATAGAACATAAAAAAAAAATAAAAACAAGTTTGTTGTTTTATATATATTTTATTATATCCTTTTAATGCAATCTTCATTGAATTCAAGGGAGAACCATGCCTGTGTTTGTCAAAACAAAATTTATTAGGTTTTTAAAACAAACTTGTTATTAATTCAAGGGGCTGGGATTTATTCTTACATGATAATAATCTTCATTATATTATCATTTTACATTATATATATATATATATATATATATATATATATATATATATATATATAATATATTTACAATTGAGAGCAAGGATTTAACATATTACTCATTCTTCACTAACTTTTTAAAAAGTGATTCTATTAAATGTTAAACTGCAGTTCCAATGTGCCAGTTTATTGTTAAACTGCAAGAACAACTGGACTGTACTTTAGAGTGCAGTTCCAATGGGATGTTACTACATTGCAGTTACAATGATTATTACAGTCTGGTGTAAAACTGAAATTGCAACGTTATCATATTACCGTCTAGTGTTCAACTGCAGTTGCAATGTGCTTCTATTAAATGTATTCCTGCATTTACAATGTGACGTTGAAAATGTCACAACAAATTGTGTCTAGAGAGGGCAACTTGTGCATTTTTTGTTATAAAATAAACTCTGCTATCCCTTAACGCTTTTCTTAATATGAGAATATTTCCAAATAGAAAGGATTTAACTAATGAAAAGAACGAACAAGTAACGCTAGACAATCAGGCCAGTGTTTTAATCTGGAAACCGGTATACAACTCGACATATATATTTTCAAACACTATCTAACAAGTGCATCAAAACGAAGTGCTGTAATAGAAAATATTCTTACCTCAGACAGCCGTTTATCACCACCCTGAGAGCTGAGCAGTTTTTTAAAAAAAATCTAGCGCCTCTGCACGCGACAGAAAGTTCTTAAAGGGAACACTGCACTATTGTCACAACCATTTGAAAAACTAAGAATTAAATAACCATATCAAAAGTCTAACTGTATTGTGTGTAAGATACATATCACTAAAAAGGTATGTTTGTACGCGATATAATTTGTATTGCTTATGTGATTGCTCATACTGCATACACCTATAAGCTTAGTAAAGACAACATACTACCAAAAAAAAATGAATTCTCCACACTAACCATTTTTAACACTGTGAAAAAAACATTAACTGGAGGGGGGCTTAAAGTGATTATTATACTGCATATGTTAATAATAAAAATGCAATAATAATCTTTTAGAATAGTATTGGAGAGTACTAGGCTTGCTATTGCCAAAGTTTCGAAAGGTTTGATTTCCGTTACATGAGAGTAGGTGTTAAAACTTTTTAAAAATGTATTTTATGACAATTAGTAAAAGTCAGGCAAAAAAAGAAAGGTTTCAATTTTAACAGAACCGAAGACAAGTAAAATTGTCCCTCAATTAAAAAAAAAAAAAATTTGATCTCGTTTGCCCAGAGGAATACAGACAGAATTTCTTTGGAAAGTTTGGCATTTAATCCTGCTGTCTGGGTGAGTGTTTTCACTTTAATTCCATTCCTTTCCAAAATAACCCCTGCAGTGTAACAAGGGAGACTTCATTCTACCAAAATGAAATGCAGTTATTCTGGGTACTTGATTCTACTACCTGGGGCAAATGCTTTGGAACATTAATCCATTATCATTAACCACTTACTCCTTTACAGGGTCACGGTGAGCCTAACCCGGCATACACAGGACGCAAGGCGAGACTACACCCTGGACAGGACGCTAGTCCATCGCAGGGCACCACACACACACTCACAGGGCAATTTAGAGTGACCAATCAACCTGGACAGCATGTCTTTGGACTGTAGGAGGAAACCGGAGTACCCGGAGAAAACCCACGTGAACACGGGGAGAACATGCAAACTCCACACAGACAGTACCCTACGTCGGATTCAAACCTAGGACCCTGGCGCTGTGAGGCAGCAGCGCTAACCACCATGCCACCCTGCTTTGGAACAGCAGTAGCTAATATGTAATATACTTCTACAGCGTATATGGAAAGTTTGATTGAAAAAATCCCACTTTCAAGAATTATTCCCCAGGACAAAACTACTGCAGTTTTATAAGGGACCCTTCATCCTGTCAAAGTAAGGGAAAATTGTTTTGGGGAACCATTCAATAATGCAATAGACCTGGTTTACATTAACTTAGATTGTCTTCCGTTACATTTTGATGTGTAACCCCTTTTTCTTTTTTAAGAATTCATAATACAAAAAAGACAATAAGACGTCATGATTTTGTTACAGGTAAATGAAAACTTTTTATTCTGAGTTCTGCCGTTTCGGGTTTACCCAGTCCCTACATAAACACACACTTTATCAAATCAAAACTGGATTAATGACAGGGTTATCAATCAATCCATTTATATTTTTATACAGCGCTTTTCATGCAAGACGTCTGAAAGTGCTTCACATGACAAAAGGAATATTCTTATGACGTAATGTGAACGAGAGAGATCAGGGTTACAACGGGACCGCGTGGTGTCTCATATGTACCATTACATAATTGTAACTTTTAAAACCCTGCTATAGCTATCAGTGTCATAATTAAAACCTACCATAGGATGAGTTTAATACAATTTACTCAGAAAGAAAGGAACTAATTACAAAAGAGCAATCTGTCCACGGCAGCAGGCATTTGGGGGAATATGCTTTGTACTTTATCTGTTATGTATTTTGTAGAGATGATCAAGCTGCTGGCATTGCATTAGTAAAAACAATTCTGTAATGAATGAACGATCAAAATGAATTCCTGTGCCTCTCCCTTCTGTCAGTGGATGCCCACAGCCCCCTTTTACAGGCTGTAACAAGGGTCTGAATTTAAGCACCACCATATTCAGATACCATGTTAGGATGCTTAGTTAAAACACGTAGATCACTTGCTGACAAAAAAAAAAAGTTTAAATGTATCTCCATGAGGGAAATGTTCTTTGTCTTCAATTTCCACTTCTCACTTAAAGAACATAAGAAAGTTTCCAAACGAGAGGAGGCCCCATTCAGCCCATCTTGCTCGTTTGGTTGTTAGTAGCTTATTGATCCCAGAATCTCATCAAGCAGCTTCTTAAAGGATCCCAGGGTGTCAGCGTCAACAACATTACTGGGGATTTGGTTCCAGACCCTCACAATTCTCTGTGTAAAAAAGTGCCTCCTATTTTCTGTTCTGAATGCCCCTTTATCTAATCTCCATTTGTGACCCCTGGTCCTTGTTTCTTTTTTCAGGTCAAAAAAGTCCCCTGGGTCAACATTGTCTATACCTTTTAGGATTTTGAATGCTTGAATCAGATCGCCACGTAGTCTTCTTTGTTCAAGACTGAATAGATTCAATTCTTTTAGCCTGTCTGCATACGACATGCCTTTTAAACCCGGGATAATTCTGGTTGCTCTTCTTTGCACTCTTTCTAGAGCAGCAATATCCTTTTTGTAACGAGGTGACCAGAACTGAACACAATATTCTAGGTGAGGTCTTACTAATGCATTGTAAAGTTTTAACATTACTTCCCTTGATTTAAATTCAACACTTCTCACAATATATCCGAGCATCTTGTTGGCCTTTTTTATAGCTTCCCCACATTGTCTAGATGAAGACATTTCTGAGTCAACATAAACTCCTAGTTTTTTTCATAGTTCCACAGCTAGTTTATTATAATGTTTTATACATATTTTAGCTAGTCTCATTAAAAAGCTAATCACCAAAAAATACAATAATCATACACCCTGAAGATTAAATGAAAGCATGAATTTTCTGGTGAGGTGACTCTTCAAATTAACCCTTTCCTCACATTCAGCACAGTTTCATTCTGTGACTTCACTGGTGTGATTTAACTCATGTCTACCAAGAGAAGCTCTTCTCACATTCATTACAGTGCTGTGTTTTTTCTCTTGTGTATTAATATATAGTTGTTGTTTCTCTCGTGTGAACTCGCTGGTGTCTTTTAAGATTTGCTAATCGATTAAAGCTCTTCTCACATTGACTACACTGGTACGATTTCTCTCCCGTGTGAATTTGCTGGTGTGTTTTAAGGTTTCTTAATGCAGCAAAGAGCTTCCCGCATTGATTACAGTGGTACGGTTTCTCTCCTGTGTGAAATCTCTGGTGTGTTTTAAGGCTTGCTAATACGGCAAAGCTCTTCTCGCATTCATTACACTGGTGTGGTTTCTCTCCTGTGTGAACTCGCTGGTGTCTTTTAAGTTTTCCTGATTGAATGAAGCTTTTTCCACATTCATTACACTGATGTGGTTTCTCTCCTGTGTGAATGCGCTGATGTGTTTTAAGGCCTGCTAATACAGCGAAGCGTTTCCCACATTCACTACACTGGTGTGGTTTCTCTCCTGTGTGAACTCGCTGGTGTGTTTTAAGGCTTCCTAATTCTGTAAAGCACTTTCCACATGCATTGCACTGGTGTGGTTTCTCTCCTGAGTGAACTCGCTGGTGTTTTTTAACTTTTCCTGATTGAGTAAAGCACTTTCCACACTCATCACACTGGTATGGTTTCTCTCCTGTGTGAACTCGCTGGTGTCTTTTAAGACTTCCTACATCAGGGAACCTCTTCCCACATTTATTACACTGGTGAGGTTTCTCGCCTGTGTGAACTCGCTGGTGTCTTTTAAAGTTTCTCAAATGAGTGAAGCTCTTTCCACATTTATTACAGTGGTGTGGTTTAGCTCCTGTGTGATGTGGCTGGTGTACTGCAAGACTTTGTAATTGAGAGAAGCGCTTCCCATTATGTGAACCCTGCACGTTGAATAAGGTTATAGGATTGAGAACAACCATTTGAATATAAACTGATTGTAGTACAGGACTATCCTCGTTCATGTGGACAGGTTCCAGAGCTGTGACTTCTTTCTTAATGTGGACAGGCTCTAGATCTTCTGGAGTCTCTTCTTTAATGGGGACAGGTTCCACTTCAGGAAGCTTCATATCTGTAGCTGAAAAACAGATTTTTATTTTACATATAATGCATTTTGTGATGCCTCATAAACATTAGTGCCGACCGCGTCCTACTGACCACAAAGCACATTTTATATCATTTTATTTAGCATTCTAACCTGGTGTGCTCATTGTAATATGGCATAGAATGCAAGAGGTACTGGTGGTTACCATGCGCTCAAAGCAAAAAGTAAAAATGAAATAATTAGAGAAGAAAAGCCTAATAAAAAGCTTTAAACAGAGATGAAGCGAAACTCAGCAAAAATGCTTCTGAAGTGGCATCAGTCTTCAGATAGAAGTGGCTGCGCTGCTGCACAATGTTCAGCTACAGAGAGACATATAATGAACAAAGCTGTTTCAAAGTATCAAAAAACATGGGCTTCTGATGATTAGGCAATTCACAATGCAATCCCATTAGAGACCGGGGCATGGAGTCACAAGACAGTACCTGTAGGGGAGTCAGCTGTTGAGTTCCAGTGTGAAACTTCATCCTCAGCTGCTACATCACCAAATCATGGAGTAAAAACAGCAGTTATGTCAAAATTACTGCCAAGCAATTCTGCATCTGTCTTACAAACTGATACACTGCCATGTGGATTACTTCAATTTCAATCTCCATCTGCAGATGTGCAACATCTTTGATGTGACAAGGAAACAGAACAGGATCCTACTGTATGACAAGCGCACAGCTGGCAAAGATGGGAATGCAGTTTGCTCATTGCAGTGGTTTAAAATCACTGCAATTTTCTCAAGCAGTTACTTTGAGCAAACATTGACTTTCCAACAAATGTTGGACAAAACAAAAGCCAGACCATATTTTACATATAATATACCAGGGCTCTAAATTGGCAAAAAAGGGCAAGGCAAAAATGTGTAGAGGACACCAAGGCCACTAAACTTAAGTCAAGACCAAAGTGTAGGATGTTGTGTAATTTTGCTTAGGATTCATATATAAAGCTACTTATTAGCCACAGAAAGAAACAACAAAATAACTTAACAGGGAGAGGTCTGTGCTGACTGTCTGGCGCATGCATGGTTCAGCAGGAAGAGGGCAGCAGCCTCGTAAGATCCGCCTGTCAGTCATGGCGATGACACAGAGAGGTTGGGAGCGGGTGTGCGGTCTCTCCCTCTCTCTGAATGGTTGGAAGGCGGGCTTTTGGTGGGCGGGGGGGGTTGCTGGGTCTATAAAATAACGCTCTATTGCTCCCTCAGCTCTGCCCCTATAGAACGAAAAACGAGTCAGCGGAAATTCTGCTCCCAGACAGAGAACGGCCAGAGAACAGAAGAAGAACAAACAAGAAAATAAATTTAGTATTAGCGGAGGTAACCTTGGGCAGACCCCAAAAGTATATATAAAATAGTTTGAGGAGACCCCCCATTATTTTTCAGGATCATTTATTTTGCATTCAGGTTTTATTTTCTCTTTTCTTTGTATCTTTTGTTTTTGATTATTAGTGCACCAAAACACAAAACCATTGTTCTAATTAAAAGTTCCATGTGGTAAAATTAGGTCATCAGTGGTGTTTAAAGATAGGGACATGAATTGTTGTAATCCCCCATTATTTTTTCAGGATCTACAGCATTCAGGTTTCTAGGTAGAAAGAAAAACCACTGTTCTAAAAAGGTTCCATGTAAATTAGGGGGTAGTATTGTCAGAAACAAACTGTTGACAAGCAGGTTTCAAAGAAGCACTAAAATTAGTGCTGGGGAATGTCAAACTGGACTGTAAAAAGCTTTCCAAAAATAAACACAAAACGCAGTGTATTCCACAGACTTTCTTCCCCTCTTTCAATAAGCCCCCCCCTCTATAGATCTGCATTCCAGTTTCACTCACCTCTCTCAGTGATGCTAGAAGGTGGCGTTTCCTCCTGCAGGATCCGCTCATTGGCCTGGTCACACCCCAGCTCAGTCACTTCCTCCTTGATCTCAACAGTCCTGTCTGCAGAAACAACCCATCGAATAGGAAGCTCTGGGCTGATGTGAGCTGCTTCCATCTCAGAAACTTCCTTCGAGTGAGGCTGATCCGTTCTCACTGAAGAAAAGGAGACAAGACTTTTAGTTTGTCATTTCAGATAGCATATAAGGTGCTTTTATTTGAATTTCCGCAGAACTCACACTTCAGAAAACTATATCATGTATGAATCCAATCTTACTTAAAATCAACAATGATTTATTTGAAATGTTCTTAATATCTACTGCACAGTGGCGTAACTAGCCACTGTCCCCACACCACCTCAGCACCCTACCAGAGTCCCAGGTTTTGTTTTTGTTTAGTTTTTTTAAGTCTTTGACGATTTTGTTTGAGTAATAAAACCATCTGTTCATGGAATTAACCATTTCACTGTAGGGGTGCCATCCTGTCAGGGAACAAATGTTACATTCATCATAATAAAAAAATATATGCGCCAAAACATATAACAGCCATTAATGAGAATAAATGAACCACCTATTATTTATAACAAGTACATACATTGTGAGGGATGGCCTTACTGTTACTGTAGAAAATTTCCACTTAGCGGGCTACCCCTGTGCAACTAAAGTGATGACATTCCCACAAACAGTACGAGATACCCGCAACACGGAAAAACGATTTCATACGAAGGTGCTTTTCATAAGCGATTATTAAAATAAACTTGCTTCTAAAAAAAATTGAAATATTTCTATCAAAGTGGAAGCCAGCGTCAAAAGACAGCGGTAAATGGAACAGAACGACAAAAACGAAAAAACGAGCCGCCAGTTAAAATTAAACTACAGCAGCAAACGCAAAGCGAGAAGCCACTTCCACAAAATGAAATCCTGGAGCTGTGCTCAGTGCCAACGTATCAACGAAGAAACAGAACAGCAGCTCCTGGAAGAGGACGAATGTGTGGAAACAAGAGAACGCTCGTCTGGGACTGGGAGAAAAAGTGGAATGAAACCAACTGTACCAGAAAAGAGCGCTGCAGCAGGACCAAACGGGACGTGCTTACTGGGAAATGTATCAGCTTCTCAACTGCAATGGAATTAGGAGATTACTTAACATGAGAAATAACGTCACTGTTCCTTAACTTTCCTCCGAGATAATAATAATAATAATAATAATAATAATAATAATAATAATTTTTAATTAATAATAATTAAAATAATTTTAATTAAGATTTTTCATTTTTTTAAGCAAATTGATTAAGGCAATCCTTTTTTTTTAAAATAGTGAAAACAAACAGTTCCCACATATGTATATGCTCTGTTAAATCAGTATTTTAGTTGTTCATTTTTAGTGTTTCTTATTGCATTAGGAAATAAAGACCTCTATTAAAATAATATCGTTAACTTTCTGGTAAATTAAAACCCTACTGTATGAATATTTTTTTATAATTGTATACTTAAAAACAGTTAACATGAAAATTTAAATGAGCAGAAATATTTTTTTTTTCAGTTTTTGACTTGGTTAGTCATTTTTTATTTATTTAAAGTATCTGTAATAGGGTGACTTCTCAGGAAAAATCATGATTTTTAAAACGTATTGATTTAAATCATTTTTTTTTTCATTTACTACCTATTTTCTATAGTGTCTCAGGAAAAGACATGAAACGTATGTTTCAAAGCCTATCATTAACACAAACATCTTAAACTCTTACTGTCTAAAAACTAAAACTCTTAGGGCTGTATTCTGATCACAACGCAAAGAACAGCGCCTCCCCCCGATTCTGTGGCGCATAAATGGAGGGAAGGCATTTAAAAAAATAATACTGCTTAAAATAATCATGAAGCGATTCTGATGACAGTGCAATGGGGTCCCAAATAGACAACCGAGCTCTGTGTTAAGACCCGCTGAAAGCAGGTTTATTTAGTGGTGCAATCAGGAACTTTAACAATTGAACACACTATAAAAAGCAAAGCAGTCCTAAGCAACAACTGAGCGTGTGTTTGGAGTGACACAGAAAGAGGAAATCAAAGAAAGAAAAGAAAGACTGAGGGGGATTTTTCATCGCTCACATTTGAAGATGCCACAATGATAACTAATTTGCTTTGTTTCTGTATTTATTTATTATTATTATTATTATTATTATTTATTTCTTAGCAGACGCCCTTATCCAGGGCGACTTACAGTTGTTACAAGATATCACATTATTTTTACATACAATTCCCCATTTATACAGTTGGGTTTTTACTGGAGCAATCTAGGTAAAGTACCTTGCTCAAGGGTACAGCAGCAGTGTCCCCACCTGGGATTGAACCCACGACCCTCCGGTCAAGAGTCCAGAGCCCTAACCACTACTCCACACTGCTGCCTATTTAAGATTCAGTAATTTAGTTTGGTATGTAACTATTCACAAAACACCGTTTCCAACATCCTTAAATTTACAGTTTGGAGGTACAGTAGAGCTACAACTACGGTACTACAAAAAAATACATGATTTTAAAATAAATAAATAAATCTATTATAAAAAAAAAATAATAAATAAATAAATAAATAATCGCCAACCTTGGTAACTTTTTTTGGTGACGTGATGTAAAATAAATATCTAAAATAACTAAATTATTTTAAAATTCTAGACGATGCAAAACTTGTTGTCATAGTCTGTCGTTAAAAAAAACGTAATTATTTACTTCGGATTTTGTTTGTTGAAATCTAAAATTACGTTTGAACACCCAAGCCTGCATACCGCCGGTACAACAACCGCATCAAAAAGCTCTCCTGTACTGTAGATATAAATGTAATTGAAATTAAAACTTCCTTTTTGTGCAGTTCAGTTTTCAAACACCGTTTTGAAATTGATATGTAGGGCACTGTACTGTAGTATGTCTAAAAAAAAATCAATGGGAATTTAATTACGCGAAATTCAGTTTTGTTTACCTCTCTCCCTGTATCTCTCTCTCTGCAGTCGGCGTTAGCTGTCGTTGTTTCTTTCTTTAATCGATCCCAAGACTTCCTTTTCACATCTAAACCGTCACTTTAACTAAAAACATTAATATAGATTAATAAATAAAGAAAAAAAAACACTCCAGTCTGTTAATAAATCAAACAAACTACAACGCACGAGGAGCTGCTTTGAAACACAAAGCTCATTGAGCATGCGCAGTACAAAGCACAGAGACGAAACTGGCGCCATTTGAGATCCACGACAGGACATTATTGCACAGCAAAACACAACTGAGTTGGAGCCGACATGGCTACTCCAGTATCCACTTTCATAACGCTCTCTTTCTCAACGCGATCCCGCCCTTGCTTCGACAGGGAGACTAGCCTATCAAGCCCGGTTTAGTCTGCAGCCAATAATACCCGACAGATCTGCACAGTTCTGCACAGATGCGCGTTCTTCGAGGGCTGCTGCAATCTGTGCAGATCGTGCACAGATTGCACGGTCTGCACAGCGCAGCTCTGAGAAGTTGCAGCGGGACGCTGGCTGAGGCTGTGAACCAAAGAGACGATGCAGCGATCACGAGTGACCTGCCAATCGTAATTCAAATAGCTACTAAAACTAATGCTGCCTCCTTTTTAGTGGAAGGGAACAGCATGTTATTTTTTTGCACAGAAGAGTTAACAGTGTTGTCAACGATATATTAAATACACGGTAACACTAAAATTATTATAATTATTATTATTTGTTTATTTAGCAGACGCCCTTAGCCAGGGCGACTTACAGAGACTAGGGTGTGTGAACTATGCATCAGCTGCAGAGTCACTTACAACTACGTCTCACCCGAAAGTCGGAGCACAAGGAGGTGAAGTGACTTGCTCAGGGTCACACAATGAGTCAGTGGCTGAGGTGGGATTTGAAACGGGGACCTCCTGGTTACAAGCCCTTTTCTTTAACCACTGGGCCACACAGCCTAGTAAAAATAAGTTCATATGTAAAAATAAGTTCATATGTAATTCATGATGAATTGCAGACACAGAATTTATTCTGCTGCTAAATTATTTCATACGTAATTCACCATGGATTACAGACACTTATTTTGAAGTGTTACCCACATAAATGAATGAATTAATCAATATAAAATAGTAATTAACAGTACATTAAACATAATGTTCAGCAGCATAATACAGCGTTGTATTAAGTGCTGTTTAAAGTATTTGTTTGGGTTCAAATAGGTCAAAACAACTGTGCTATGAACAAATGATACAAAAAGGTCTGTCAAACAATGTGCAATATGGACTGAAATACCCCTCTATTTTTTAATGTACTCTTAAAAAAATCCTCCCTGTACTTTTCAGACCCTGGTTACTCACCTGCAACAGAGCCAGGACATGCTACAATAATAGCCTTGAATTAGAACATATATCCCTGTTTTTTTTATTTATATATTTTTATGAATTCTTATTCTATAACCGGAGTGTGTTAATAATCAAAGTGATATTCTCAAGCATTTGTCCTTATTGACACCCAGTATATTCTCCATGGCAAATTCCAATGTAATGATAATAAATGGAGGCTGGTATTAACAGGAGTGATATTACGTAGGTTTGACTGTATCAGAGTTCACTCTAGGAGTTGGTCATGATTATGAGAAGAGTGAACGTGCAAGAATGCTTTACAATAACCTTTGTCTTCTCTTTTTTCTCTACCTGCTAAAGGAAATCTTGCAGTAGGGACTCAGTTTCCCTGTGCTGATTGTGCAAGAGTTTCAGTCATTTATCACAGTTTAAAAGACACCAGCACATTCACACAGGTGAGAAACCTTATCAAGGCACAGAGTGTGGGAAGAGATTCACGTGATTAAGTCTGCAATCGCACCAGCACGTTGTGACAGAAATACAATGATTCTTGGTTGTAAATCTCCCTCCTGACCTGTGATGGCGCTAAACAGCAAGAACTGTGGGCCAGCACAAAATCAGAACAACACTTCACCACTGTCACAAATATAAACTTGTAATCACCCACCACAAACACTACTGCATGCCTCCAGGACTGGTGACCGTGTCTGTATTGCAAATCTCTCTGTCTGTTTCATTCACGGACTGCATCACTCCTGCACCTGTATCCACTCAGCCACTTGTTCACACACACATTCACACAGAAGAACATAAGAAAGTTTACAAACGAGAGGAGGCCCCATTCAGCCCATCTTGCTCATTTGGTTGTTAGTAGCTTATTGATCCCAGAATCTCATCAAGCAGCTTCTTGAAGGATCCCAGGGTGTCAGCTTCAACAACATTACTGGGGAGTTGGTTCCAGACCCTCACAATTCTCTGTGTAAAAAAGTGCCTCCTATTTTCTGTTCTGAATGCCCCTTTATCTAATCTCCATTTGTGACCCCTGGTCCTTGTTTCTTTTTTCAAGTCAAAAGTCCCCTGGGTCGACATTGTCAATGCCTTTTAGGATTTTGAATGCTATTTTTTTTTTTTTAGAAAATGTTGTTAGTTTCCATGTCATGCTTTTACATATAACTGCAGGATTAAAATGCGTGATCTTCTTGTCAAAAACTGTTGATGGAAAAAGCGACAAAAACACACATACAAACGACCTTTTGAAAAGTGCTTTTATAATATATATTAAAACATTTTAAAAAAACCACACACAAGATCTTCAAACTCCTTTGTGTTGGGGAAAAGTCGCAGTGAACCAAGGAAGCATGTGTGAAACGTCCCATGCTTGATTAATTTGTGGAGCGGTTCCCTAGCAGGTACACTCTGAGTTCGTAGGTGGAGAGCACGATGGCAGTGTTTGGGATCTGTCGAATGAGCTGTGCTATTAGTCCTCTGTAGAAGGCTGGGTAGCCCTCCTCGATGCAGACAGGCTAAAAGAATTGAATCTATTCAGTCTTGAACAAAGAAGACTAAGTGGCGATCTGATTCAAGCATTCAAAATCCTAAAAGGTATAGACAATGTTGACCCAGGGGACTTCTTTGACCTGAAAAAAGAAACAAGGGCCAGGGGTCACAAATGGAGATTAGATAATGGGGCATTCAGAACAGAAAATAGGAGGCACTTTTTTACACAGAGAATTGTGAGGGTCTGGAACCAACTCCCCAGTAATGTTGTTGAAGCTGACACCCTGGGATCATTCAAGAAGCTGCTTGATGAGATTCTGGGATCAATAAGCTACTAACAACCAAACAAGCAAGATGGGCTGAATGGGGCCTCCTCTCGTTTGTAAACTTTCTTATGTTCTTATGTACTATCACTGCACTGTGTGGGAAGCGTTCCAGGCGATTAGGAAGTCTTCAATCACACCAGCGCATTCAAACGGGTGAGAAACCTCATCACTGTGCTGAATGTGGCAAGAGTTTCACACATTTAACCTTTTCAGGACCAAGCATTTTTCAGTGGGATGCTCTCTGAGGATCAGGCCTTCCACTACATGCTTGATGGTGTTGTTTATCAAAACAAAGAAAAAGAACAGCATATTTGAGGAAAAAAAGCTTATTCAGAAGCTACATACTCTGAAAAAAAAAATACAAGCAATACTTCAGAATAGGGTTTTTAATCTTGACATTTTTCCATTGATCAATTAACTATCCACTCTATGCTGGACTGATCACATGTTTGCTTTGCTGTCTTTGTATTGAAAGACAATCCCAAGTAATACAAACTATTAACATAACGCTGTTTATTATTATTTGTTTATTTAGCAGACGCCTTTATCCAAGGCGACTTACAGAGACTAGGGTGTGTGAACTATGCATCAGCTGCAGAGTCACTTACAATTACGTCTCACCCGAAAGACGGAGCACAAGGAGGTTAAGTGACTTGCTCAGGGTCACACAATGAGTCAGTGGCTGAGGTGGGATTTGAACCAGGGACCTCCTGGTTACAAGTCCTTTTCTTTAACCACTGGACCACACAGCCTCCTTAACATTTATTGCAAATGTTTCATAATGCCAGTTTAATATACATATATATTTACTTACATGTAATTTAACAGTTTCAGAATATTTGCTTCCATATAAAGAGAGTCATTTAAAATATGAACAGAGTTTTGAATTGCTGTTCATGGTGTTTTATGGGTTTGGAGGCTCACATCTGGCTCTTTAATTTCAATGTTTCATTGGAAGGGGACTAAACAACGCAGCCCTATGAATAAGAAAGAAGAATACCAATCCTGCGATGGTCGTTGCTCTGCGGTCCAGCCTGGAGGGATGCAAAGAGAAGCCCAGCGTTTACACCTTGCTCCAGGGGTTTAGCCGTGAAGAAGCCAAGTCACAGTCCTGCCTTTGTAGCGCTGCAACAGTCTTTCCCTTCTGGTTTTAATCAAAAGCAGAGTTTCCAAGTAAAGGCATTAGATACTGTGGTAATGCAAGCAGGGAAAGGTGATTTTTCAGAGACCTGTATGAAACTTCAAGATTCACCCACCTCTGTGGAAGATGCACAGCTTTCATTATCAACAGATATAAACATTATATTATTTTTTTTAAGAAATAGAGGGCTTATTCTTTTAGTTCTGTGACCTGCCCCTAGATTGAAACAAAGGCAATTAGGTACTCCAAGGATCCACGTGTCCGCATCAATAGATTGCTTAATTCATGTTTGCAGTCTCAGTCAGTGGGATATCAGAAAGCAACATCTCCCACGAGATAAACATCCCGGCACGTCTCTCTCTTACCAGCGAGGGGGTGAAATAGTGTCTCCCTCTTTGGAATGTGTTCAAAGTGTGTTTCGTCTGAAGCTCTGATGTCTCGTGGCCGGAATGGTATCCTTTTGTCCGTTTCAAAGTGTAAACGCAGCCTGTGCAGTAAACATGTCTGAGGAGTCTGTGAAGGATTTTTTATTATTATTACTAATTTTATGAAGCTTGTTTGTTAAGAAAAAGATTTTAATCTCTTGAGTAACAGGGTTTTTGTCTTGTGAGAATTTCCTGGTTTCGTAATGTTGTTGAAGCTGACACCCTGGGATCCTTCAAGAAGCTGCTTGATGAGATTCTGGGATCAATAAGCTACTAACAACCAAACGAGCAAGATGGGCTGAATGGCCTCCTCTCGTTTGGAAACTTTCTTACGTTCTTATGTGTCCCACCAGATGAAATCATTCCCAACATTCAGGGTTTCGCTGCTGCGTGAATTAATTGGTGTCTTTTAAGATGTCCTAATTCAGTGAAGCTCTTCCCACAGTCATTGCAGTGGTGTGGTTTCTCTCCTGTGTGAATTCGTTGGTGCATTTTAAGGTTGTCTCTTCGAGTGAAACTTCTCCCACATTCATTACAGTGGTGTGGTTTCTCTCCTGTGTGTATCCGTTGGTGTATTTTAAGATTTCCTAATTGAGTGAAGCGCTTCCCACAATCATTACAGTGGTGTGGTTTCTGTCCTGTGTGGATTAATTGGTGTGTTTTAAGACCTCCTAATTGAGTGAAGCACTTCCCACAATCATTACAGTGGTGTGGTTTCTGTCCTGTGTGGATTAATTGGTGTGTTTTAAGACTTCCTAATTGAGTGAAACTTCTCCCACAATAATTACAGTGGTGTGGTTTCTCTCCAGTGTGGATTAATTGGTGGTGATGTTTAAGATATTCTGATGAGAGAACCTCTTCCCACAATCATTGCAGTGGTGTGGTTTCTCTCCAGTGTGAATGTGCTGGTGTGCTTTAAGATATTCTGATAGAGAGAACCTCTTCCCACAATCATTACAGTGGTGTGGTTTCTCTCCAGTGTGAATGCGCTGGTGTCTTTTTTGCTAAATTATGAATTCTTCCCACAATCAGCACAGGGAAATGGAGTCCCTCCTGTGTGATTTCCCATGAGTTTCAGGAGAGCCTAGTGATGGGAACTCTTCCCATCTTCAGTAGAACAAGGCAAGGTCTTTAAGTTGGTGTGGGTTTCAGAATCTTCACACACAGAACATGCAGTCTCTGCACTCTCCAGAAAAAAAAAAGCACTTTACAGAAGGGATTTTAACAATCAATTGTTTTTCTTCTTGGGGTGTCTTTCTCTCTGTGTTTCTTGCACTGCGGTTTGTCACTGGAAGAGTTTTTGCACTGCAGTAATGGAGTGGAGTTGTGTCTCTTTCTTCCTTTAGAACCTGAAGAAAGAAAGAGATGAAGATTACTGTAAAGCATTCTTACACATTCACTCTTCTAAAGAGCTTCTCCTCATAACCATGACCAAAAGTGAACTCTGATGGCCACTTTGTTTATGGCGAAGACAAGACAATGGCAGGGATTATAAAAAAAATCTACTTCATGTAATGTTTTTACCTGAAATACACACATCAGATTATTTTTAAACTGTATCATCTGTATGGCAGTCTGTGTTTTAGTTAATTCAGTAGTTTTTCTTCCAAGGCTGTCACAACCTCTTCTTACTTATGTGCCTTCTTCTTGAATACAGTGCAGGTTTTCCATTTTAATTTTTTTTTTCCACATTTAGAATTTTGGAAGAGTTTGCCATTCATCTCTGCATGCTTTAATGGCAATACACCCTGCCATTCATCTTTGCATGCTTTCAATAGAAGAAACCCCGCCATTCAAGAAAGCTTTCAACAGAGCAAAGACCCTGCCATTCATCTCTGCATGCTTTCAAAGAAGAGCAATACACCCTGCCATTCATCTCTGCATGCTTTCAATAGAGCGATACACCCTGCCATTCATCTCTGCATGCTTTTCAATAGAACAATACACCCTGCCATTCATCTCTGCCACTTTGTTTAGAGCAATGGCAGGGATTCATAAAAGAGCGATACACCCTGCCATTCATCTCTGCATGCTTTCAATAGAGCAAACGTTTTTGTGCTTTCCTGAAATTCATTCATCAGATTATTTCAATAAAGCAATACACCCTGCCATTCATCTCTGCATGGCAGAGCAATACACCCTGCCATTCATCTCTGCATGCTTTCAATAGGGTAACCCTGCCATTCATCTGCACAACCTTTCAATAGAACAATACACCCTGCCATTCATCTTCTTCAATAGAGCAATACCCCCCATTCATCTCTGAGCAATACACCCTGCCATTCATCTCTGCATGCTTTCAATAGAGCAATACACCCCGCCATTCATCTCTGCATGCTTTCAATAGAGCAATCCACCCTGCCATTCATCTCTGCATGCTTTCAATAGAGCAATACACCCTGCCATTCATCTCTGCATGCTTTCAATAGAGCAATACCCCCGCAATTCATCCCTGCCACCCTGCCATTCATCTCTGCATGCTTTCAGTCTTACCTGAAAGGTGTTCACTTTCTGCTGATTCTACCTCAGGACTTTCCTCGTTAATCTGGACAGGTTCAAGTGCCGGGGTCTCCTCTGTAATGTGGACAGGTTCCAGCTCAGGAAGCTCCTCTTTCACATGGACAGGGTATAGTTCAGGAAGCTCCTCTTCAATGTGGACAGGCTCCATCTCTGAATCCTGCCTTTCAGAAGGATAACCCAGCTGTACCTTCAGAACTCACAGGTGGTGTTTCACGGTGCTGTGGTGTCTGAAATCTGCCCCGCATTCATGACAGTTATATGGAGTCTTTCCAGTGCCTGTTTGCTGCTGTCCGTTCAGGATTCCTGACTCCCTGAAAGTCTTCACACATCCAGCAGAGCAATGCAGAGATGATTCAAGGTTTCCTTCAGGATTAAAACTCTCCCCACATCCAGGACAGGGAAGAGAGCCCTGCAAGCTGCTTAAGGGTTTAGAATTGAGAATAACCCTTCTAATACAGGACTCTGATTCTAATACAGGACTCTCCTCTTTAATATGGACTGATTCTAGTTCAGGGCTCTCCTGTTTAATGTGGACTGATTCTAGTGCAGGACTCTCCTGTTTAATGTGGACTGATTCTAGCACAGGACTCTCCTCTTTAATGAGGGCAGGTTCCAGTTCAGGGGTCTCCACTGTAATGTGAGAAGATGCCATTTCTGATGCTTGTCCTCTACCAAGACGTACAAATTTCATACCAGTACCTAAAAAAAACAGAAGACATCTTTTTTAATTTTACATATGATGCATTACACACCTTATAAAAACGTGCCCCCGAATGCCTGCTATTGACCACAATGCACATTTTTTCATAACTTGTTTCAGCATTCTAACCTGGAGTGCACATTACAACATGGCATCTAATACAGGAGGCGGTGCCTGCATGCCTTAAAATTAAAAAAAAAAAAGAAAATAAAGAGATGACGAGCCTGAGAAAGCATATTTTTTCAAACATGTTCTAAAGAATTCAAAACCTGGAACAGTGCACGATTTTGATTTATTTTTACAACATGGATCAACCATAGTACCTAATACAGGAGCATCAGGTATTGTTTATAGCTGCATACTTTTTAATTATGATACTTAGCCTGCATCTGTTCTATAAAAAAATCTCACAGCACAGTCAGGAAAAGGACACAAAAGGCACAAGGACAAAGACACAAGACCTCAGCACAGTCAGGACAGCACAGGACAAGACTCAGCACAGTCAGGACAGCACAGGACACAAGACTCAGCACAGCCAGCACAGCCAGGACAGCATAGGACACAAGACTCAGCACAGCCAGGACAGCACAGGGACAGCACAGGAACACAAGACTCAGCACAGTCAGGACAGCACAGGACACAAGACTCAGCACAGTCAGGACAGCACAGGACACAAGACTCAGCACAGCCAGGACAGCACAGGACACAAGACCTCAGCACAGCCAGGACAGCACAGGACACAAGACTCAGCACAGTCAGGACAGCACAGGACACAAGACTCAGCACAGCACAGAACACAAGACTCAGCACAGTCAGGACAGCACAGGACACAAGACTCAGCACAGTCAGGACAGCACAGGACACAAGACTCAGCACAGCCAGGACAGCACAGGACACAAGACTCAGCACAGTCAGGACAGCACAGGACACAAGACCTCAGCACAGTCAGGACAGCACAGGACACAAGACTTATAAATGTTATGTAACTTTGTGTCTCATAATTCAGTCACTCGTACCCTGAAGACCTATTCAAATAATAGACATTTAATAAAATGAAAAATGTGTCTGTACATTTTTTAAGCAAGCAAGCATGTGTCAGGATACCGACGTGTACATTCGGTTCTGCAAACATTAAAACCTCTGTTAGTCTGATCTTAAAAACAATCCATTTTCATGTGTACAATAGTTCCAGTTTAGACTATTTTAGAGAAATAAACACTGTTTCCATGTAAATTAGGTCATCAATAGTATTGTCATACAGTGACATGGTGTTGTAACAAGCAGGTTCCAAAAGGGAGGTGAGGGGGGGGGAGAAGGAGTATTGTTGGGGAATGTAAACAAACTGGACTGTCAACAGCTTTCTGGTGTAGTATAGTGAAGATGCCAAACTAAAATGAATGACTCCCTAACACAGTGTATTCCACACGCTCTCTTCCCCTCTTTCAATAAAGCCCCTCTCTATAGATCTGCATTCCAGTTTCACTCACCTCTCTCAGTGATGCTAGAAGGTGGGGTTTCCTCCTGCAGGATCCGCTCATTGGCCTGGTCACACCCCAGCTCAGTCACTTCCTCCTTGATCTCAACAGTCCTGTCTGCAGAAACAACCCATCGAATAGGAAGCTCTGGGCTGATGTGAGCTGCTTCCATCTCAGAAACTTCCTTTGAGTGAAGCTGATCCGTTCTCACTGAAGAAAAGGAGACAAGACTTTTAGTTTGTCATTTCAGATTGCATATAAAGTGTTTTTCATTAAACATCACATAGCAAGCGTCGTTTTTAACACCTTGATATGTACTGCACTTTTCTAATAAGATTTCCCAGTGGTTAATGCAACAGCACAATAAACTCACAAAAGGAATGCACGTGGGGCTAACCTACTATGAAAACGTTTGTTACATGAGATAAAACCATTAACATCAGACACACGGTTAACAAGTACGATAGATTATTATGAAAATAAACCCTGTGGAAGTTAGAACCTAGGAATCAAGAATCGGAATTCAGAAGCGGGGAATGTGGGATTTCAAAAAAACAAAAAACTGATACATCAGTATCAGAGAATAATGGTTTAACTGCATTGTTCGGGGTTATAAATGTACATATATAAAATAAAGAGTTCTTTGCCAATTTGTTTTCGGCTTGCTTTCTTTCTTTCTTGGAGAGATGAACTTCCTGCAGACTGCGTTCAGCTGTACCGTAATGAGTGTAATAGCAGCTCATTTAACCCTTTGCGGTCCATTTATTCAGCGCGTCTCAAGGCGCGTCAGGTCCAGTTTATTTTCACACGCCCAGTTTATTTTAGACGCGCTGTTTAAAAGTATTTTTTTCACAGTAAAACAAGTTTAAAAGGGACTGCATATCAACAGGACACTCAGTACTGCATCTCCAGCCCCTCTCCTCGTTCGCTGTATTTTTCACATACCTCTTCATAGTCGTACATATCGATAAATCATCTCCTGATCACTCGTTTATCACCAAACTCCTCAATAATGCGATCCAAGTTATTATTATATTACTATAACATCTCAAAAAGCTCTGCAAATGTCTGTGATGTTCTTTGAGCGCTGGATGTGGAAGCAGCTATCTTGTTTATGTCTGTGGTTAGGGCTCTTGACTGGCGGGTCGTGGGTTCAATCCCAGGTGGGGGACACTGCTGCTGTACCCTTGAGCAAGGTATTTTACCTAGATTGCTCCAGTAAAAACCCAACTGTATAAATGGGTAATTGTATGTAAAAATAATGTGATATCTTGTAACAGCTGTAAGTCGCCCTGGATAAGGGCGTCTGCTAAGAAATAAATAATGATATCTGTATTGCTCAGTATTGTAAATGTAATATTGAAGTTTTACAGTACATACATTTTTTTTCCTTGCCTATTGAATTTACATCGGGGCGGACTTGAATGACAATTTCAGCTCCAGCATCAGCTCTCAAACTATATTCATCTAATCCGTCACCTGCAGTTGTAACTGGAGTCGCTGTGACAGCACAGATTTCCTGAAACACCTGTAAAAGACACAGCTGTATTTACAGTACGTAATGTGGCACACCAGTATCATAAGTTCATCTCGTGTGCTGACTAGCACAAGCACTGTGGAGTATTTTAATGGCTTATGTAATTATTATTATTATTGTTATTAACAATGGTAGATCTATTTCAGTTTTAAATACAAATGCGTACTTCTGTTTGTTTTATAAAGTTTTGCATACTGTATCCTTATCTAATAATAGTATTATTATTATTATTATTATTATTAATTTCTTAGCAGACGCCCTTATCCAGGGCGACTTACAATTGTTACAAGATATCACATTATTTTTACATACAATTCCCCATTTATACAGTTGGGTTTTTTCTGGAGCAATCTAGGTAAAGTACCTTGCTCAAGGGTACAGCAGCAGTGTCCCCCACCTGGGATTGAACCCACGACCCTCCGGTCAAGAGTCCAGACCCCTAACCACTACTCCACACGCGTCGGGTCTGCTGATCAATATTGTAAATAAACACATATTCATAAAAATAACAAAATAAAAAATAAGGCTACAATAAATATATCATATTTAAAGTACGGATTACATAAATAAAGCAAGGGGCAATATGACAGTTACTCACCCTTGTATTCTCTCTCTTTCGAAATGCTGATCTTCCACCTGGTAACCTTTTCTTTAATTTGGGGGTCGAAGTGAATACTGTGGAAAAACTGGGGTCCAGTTTCTTACTGTTTTCCTCTTGCTGGGTCAAGGAAACGTCAGCTGACGCCAGTAAGTCTAACGATGACATATAAACACGCATACCGGCAGACCCGCTCAGCTCGTCGTGTTTTGTCTGGAGTCTCACACGTTTATGAGGAGACGGTCTTGTTTTCGTTACAACTGTTGCCTTCTTTGGTCTAACTGTGGGGGACGCATCCCCTCTCAGTCGAGGCTGGATACCACAGGACCTGGCAATCGCTGTCGTCTCGTAGCACTGCTCCTCGAAATGGGCAGAGCACAAGTGCGACCATTTTGTCGGCTTCCTCCAGGATGCTCTCGTTTTCCGGACAAACGCCGTCCAAACCCTGGCGACCTCGGGGCGCTTCGGCCACTTGTGAAGTTTAAACCTGCCTTGGTTTGTGTTGCTACAACCCCCTGCGACACATCGACGAGGCATAATTTTAATCGGCTGTCTCTCACACGCTCTACACCGCGAAAAAACCGATGGGAACAGTCAGACGGACGAAGATCAGTTCACTCTGTGACGTCAACAAGCCGATTGGTCACGGAAACACCCGAGTGTGAAAAAATGTATTTTTAACCTAAAAATGCACCGTTTCCTAATCCTAAAGGGGAAAACTACTTATCAATTCTGTTTTTTTAGAGGTATAAAAAAAAAAGAGTATTTTGGCGTAAAGCTAGGTAGAGGCGTTTGGGTTCCGTTTTAACAGTTTGAAATGCGCTGCTATTTCATTACGCCGGTACAGTTGAACTCACTCTGCAGCTCATCTCTCCAATGGGGGAAGAAAGAAATCACATTTTAAAATAAATAATCTTCATTTATGTAATGTAGATTTACAATCCAGACAAATACAGTTAAACCATCATTCTCCGTTAATGAAAATCTATTGCATTTTTTTTTAAATCGATTTAAAATGACCGATTGCTAGGTTCTAATTTCCACGCGGTCTCACAACTCTACACTGCACACCTAGACCAGTTAGTGCTGTCCTGTGGATATTAATATCATTAAAAATAAAACTTACTTTGTTGTGTTGTTCAGTTTCTGTTTTGCACTGTACTGTAAAATCAAAGTGAACTAAGTTGTGTTTACCTCTCTCTGCAGTCGTTGTACGTTGCTGTTTCTGTCTTACAGTCATGTGTTTCACAGATAAACCTCTTTAAAACAATTCCGTTAACAACAAATAAACAGCCCTACCTGTTAAAAAACAAAACTAAATAATGATACAGTCCCATTTAAATACAATGACGCACACACGCGGAGCAGCAGCCTGTAGAATAACAAAACCAAGAGAGAGCGCGTATTAATGAGCAGAAACAGAGAACACCGGCGCCATTTCGGATCCACCACAGTGTAAGCTAGCGCAGTAAAACGCATCGGAGCCAACATGGCGAACCCCGGTGTCCAGTTTCATACTCTCCTCCTCTTCTCATCTCAACCACGCCTTTGCTTCGACAAGGAAGCCAGCCAGCCAGTCTCGCAAGCTGGGTTTAGTACGGTGTCCCAAAAGTGCAATTCAGTGTCGTCTTTAAAAAGTGCAGGCGAATCTAAAAATGGACAGCATCTTAAAAGGGTGGCGAATACAAAAAAAAGAGCATGACGGAAATACAAATGCGCAGCATTTCCGTCATGCACTTTTTAAAATGACTCCGACTTGCACTTTTGGGCCACCGTAGGTTTAGAGTGATTCTGCAGCATACTGCAAGTGACGCTTTTATCTCATTACAGGAAACAGAAAAGTTTGCTTTGTTTACGCTGAGGGTGGAGAGATTGCAAGGGTCGCTGGTGATTTTCACAGCATTTTATCACATGTTGTTTAAACTATTTAGTTTGGGTTAAAATGCTTTCTAGTAATGTGTGTGCTTTTGTTCTATTGCCTGCATGAAGTTCTGAAACAAACAGTCACTTTTCTGTTTAATTTAAGAACTCAGACAGAGTGGAGTGTGTTAGTCGTAGCTATAGCCCAGCAAGCAAGCCCACATAGGACCAGCAATGGCCCATAACTGTCCCGGCGGAGGCTGTGTGGTCCAGTGGTTAAAGAAAAGGGCTTGTAACCAGGAGGTCCCCGGTTCAAATCCCACCTCAGCCACTGACTCATTGTGTGACCCTGAGCAAGTCACTTCACCTCCTTGTGCTCCGTCTTTCGGGTGAGACGTAATTGTAAGTGACTCTGCAGCTGATGCATAGTTCACACACCCTAGTCTCTGTAAGTCACCTTGGATAAAGGCGTCTGCTAAATAAACAAATAAAATAAATAAATAATAACTGGCAGCCTTTGCAGCCCCATGTAGATTTGCACATTCGACAGACTTGAGAGAACATAAGAAAGTTTACAAATGAGAGGAGACCCCATTCAGCCCATCTTGCTCGTTTGGTTGTTAGTAGCTTATTGATCCCAGAATCTCATCAAGCAGCTTCTTGAAGGATCCCAGGGTGTCGGCTTCAGCAACATTAGTGGGGAGTTGGTTCCAGCCCCTCACAATTCTCTGTGTAAAAAAGTGCCTCCTATTTTCTGTTCTGAATGCCCCTTTATCTAATCTCCATTTGTGACCCCTGGTCCTTGTTTCTTTTTTCAAGTCAAAAGTCCCCTGGGTCGACATTGTCAATGCCTTTTAGGATTTTGAATGCTATTTTCTTTTTTTAGAAAATGTTGTTAGTTTCCATGTCATGCTTTTACATATACAGTGCCTTGCGGAAGTATTCGGCCCCCTTGAACTTTGCGACCTTTTGCCACATTTCAGGCTTCAAACATAAAGATATGAAACTGTAATTTTTTGTGAAGAATCAACAACAAGTGGGACACAATCATGAAGTGGAACGAAATTTATTGGATATTTCAAACTTTTTTAACAAATAAAAACTGAAAAATTGGGCGTGCAAAATTATTCAGCCCCTTTACTTTCAGTGCAGCAAACTCTCTCCAGAAGTTCAGTGAGGATCTCTGAATGATCCAATGTTGACCTAAATGACTAATGATGATAAATAGAATCCACCTGTGTGTAATCAAGTCTCCGTATAAATGCACCTGCACTGTGATAGTCTCAGAGGTCCGTTTAAAGCGCAGAGAGCATCATGAAGAACAAGGAAACACACCAGGCAGGTCTGAGATACTGTTGTGGAGAAGTTTAAAGCCGGATTTGGATACAAAAGATTTCCCAAGCTTTAAACATCCCAAGGAGCACTGTGCAAGCGATAATATTGAAATGGAAGGAGTATCAGACCAGTGCAAATCTACCAAGACCTGGCCGTCCCTCTAAACTTTCAGCTCATACAAGGAGAAGACTGATCAGAGATGCAGCCAAGAGGCCCATGATCACTCTGGATGAACTGCAGAGATCTACAGCTGAGGTGGGAGACTCTGTCCATAGGACAACAATCAGTCGTATACTGCACAAATCTGGCCTTTATGGAAGAGTGGCAAGAAGAAAGTCATTTCTTAAAAAGATATCCATAAATAGTGTCATTTACAGTTTGCCACAAGCCACCTGGGAGACACACCAAACATGTGGAAGAAGGTGCTCTGGTCAGATGAAACCAAAATCGAACTTTTGGCAACAATGCAAAACGTTATGTTTGGCGTAAAAGCAACACAGCTCATCACCCTGAACATACCATCCCCACTGTCAAACATGGTGGTGGCAGCATCATGGTTTGGGCCTGCTTTTCTTCAGCAGGGACAGGGAAGATGGTTAAAATTGATGGGAAGATGGATGGAGCCAAATACAGGACCATTCTGGAAGAAAACCTGATGGAGTCTGCAAAAGACCTGAGACAGGACGGAGATTTGTCTTGAACAAGACAATGATCCAAAACATAAAGCAAAATCTACAATGGAATGGTTCACAAATAAACATATCCAGGTGTTAGAATGGCCAAGTCAAAGTCCAGACCTGAATCCAATCGAGAATCTGTGGAAAGAACTGAAAACTGCTGTTCACAAATGCTCTCCATCCAACCTCACTGAGCTCGAGCTGTTTTGCAAGGAGGAATGGGCAAAAATTTCAGTCTCTCGATGTGCAAAACTGATAGAGACATACCCCCAAGCGACTTACAGCTGTAATCGCAGCAAAAGGTGGCTACAAAGTATTAACTTAGGGGCTGAATAATTTTGCACGCCCAATTTTTCAGTTTTTTATTTGTTAAAAAAGTTTGAAATATCCAATAAATTTCGTTCCACTTCATGATTGTGTCCCACTTGTTGTTGATTCTTCACAAAAAATTACAGCTTCATATCTTTATGTTTGAAGCCTGAAATGTGGCAAAAGGTCGCAAAGTTCAAGGGGGCCGAATACTTTCGCAAGGCACTGTAACTGCAGGATTAAAATGCGTGATCTTCTTGTCAAAAACTGTTGATGGAAAAAGCGACAAAAACACATATACAAACGACCTTTTGAAAAGTGCTTTTATAATATATATTAAAACATTTTAAAAAAACCACACACAAGATCTTCAAAATCTGCTCCTCCTTTGTGTTGGGGAAAAGTCGCAGTGAACCAAGGAAGCATGTGTGAAACATCCCATGCTTGATTAATTTGTGGAGCGGTTCCCTAGCAGGTACACTCTGAGTTCATAGGTGGACAGCACGATGGCAGTGTTTGGGATCTGTCGAATGAGCTGTGCTATTAGTCCTCTGTAGAAGGCTGGGTAGCCCTCCTCGATGCAGACAGGCTAAAAGAATTGAATCTATTCAGTCTTGAACAAAGAAGACTACGTGGCGATCTGATTCAAGCATTCAGAATCCTAAAAGGTATAGACAATGTTGACCCAGGGGACTTCTTTGACCTGAAAAAAGAAACAAGGGCCAGGGGTCACAAATGGAGATTAGATAATGGGGCATTCAGAACAGAAAATAGGAGGCACTTTTTTACACAGAGAATTGTGAGGGTCTGGAACCAACTCCCCAGTAATGTTGTTGAAGCTGACACCCTGGGATCATTCAAGAAGCTGCTTGATGAGATTCTGGGATCAATAAGCTACTAACAACCAAACAAGCAAGATGGGCTGAATGGGGCCTCCTCTCGTTTGTAAACTTTCTTATGTTCTTATGTACTATCACTGCACTGTGTGGGAAGTGTTCCATGCGATTAGGAAGTCTTCAATCACACCAGCGCATTCAAACGGGTGAGAAACCTCATCACTGTGCTGAATGTGGCAAGAGTTTCACACATTTAACCTTTTCAGGACCAAGCATTTTTCAGTGGGATGCTCTCTGAGGATCAGGCCTTCCACTACATGCTTGATGGTGTTGTTTATCAAAACAAAGAAAAAGAACAGCATATTTGAGGAAAAAAAGCTTATTTAGAAGCTACATACTCTGAAAAAAAAAAATACAAGCAATACTTCAGAATAGGGTTTTTAATCTTGACATTTTTCCATTGATCAATTAACTATCCACTCTATGATGGACTGATCACATGTTTGCTTTGCTGTCTTTGTATTGAAAGACAATCCCAAGTAATACAAACTATTAACATAACGCTGTTTATTATTATTTGTTTATTTAGCAGACGCCTTTATCCAAGGCGACTTACAGAGACTAGGGTGTGTGAACTATGCATCAGCTGCAGAGTCACTTACAACTACGTCTCATCCGAAAGACGGAGCACAAGGAGGTTAAGTGACTTGCTCAGGGTCACACAATGAGTCAGTGGCTGAGGTGGGATTTGAACCAGGGACCTCCTGGTTACAAGCCCTTTTCTTTAACCACTGGACCACACAGCCTCCATAACATTTATTGCAAATGTTTCATAATGCCAGCAATGTTTAATATACATATATATTTACTTACATGTAATTTGACAGTTTCAGACTATTTGCTTCCATATAAAGCGAGTCATTTAAAATATGAACAGAGTTTTGAATTGCTGTTCATGGTGTTTTATGGGTTTGGAGGCTCACATCTGGCTCTTTAAATTTCAATGTTTCATTGGAAGGGGACTAAACAACACAGTCCTATGAATAAGAAAGAAGAATACCAATCCTGCGATGGTCGTTGCTCCGCGGTCCAGCCTGGAGGAATGCAAAGAGAAGCCCAGCGTTTACACCTTGCTCCAGGGGTTTAGCCGTGAAGAAGCCAAGTCACAGTCCTGCCTTTGTAGCGCTGCAACAGTCTTTCCCTTCTGGTTTTAATCAAAAGCAGAGTTTCCAAGTAAAGGCATTAGATACTGTGGTAATGCAAGCATGTTTGCAGTCTCAGTCAGTGGGATATCAGAAAGCAACATCTTCCACGAGATAAACATCCGGGCAGGTCTCTCTCTTACCAGCGAGGGGGTGAAATAGTGTCTCCCTCTTTGGAATGTGTTCAAAGTGTCTGTTTCGTCTGAAGCTCTGATGTCTCATGGCCGGAATGGTATCCTTTTGTCCGTTTCAAAGTGTAAACGCAGCCTGTGAAATAAACATGTCTGAGGAGTCTGTGAAGGTTTTTTATTATTATTACTAATTTTATGAAGCTTGTTTGCCAAGAAAAAGATTTTAAACTCCACAAGTTTTATGAATAGTTTTTTAATAACATTAATCTCTTGAGTAACAGGGTTTTTGTCTTGTGAGAATTTCCTGGAAGACTACGTGGCGATCTGATTCTAGCATTCAGAATCCTAAAAGGTATAGACAATGTTGACCCAGGGGACTTCTTTGACCTGAAAAAAGAAACAAGGGCCAGGGGTCACAAATGGAGATTAGATAATGGGGCATTCAGAACAGAAAATAGGAGGCACTTTTTTACACAGAGAATTGTGAGGGTCTGGAACCAACTCCCCAGTAATGTTGTTGAAGCCGACACCCTGGGATCCTTCAAGAAGCTGCTTGATGAGATTCTGGGATCAATAAGCTACTAACAACCAAACGAGCAAGATGGGCTGAATGGGGCCTCCTCTCGTTTGGAAACTTTCTTATGTTCTTATGTGTCCCACCAGATGAAATCATTCCCAACATTCAGGGTTTCGCTGCTGCGTGAATTAATTGGTGTCTTTTAAGATGTCCTAATTCAGTGAAGCTCTTCCCACAGTCATTGCAGTGGTGTGGTTTCTCTCCTGTGTGAATTCGTTGGTGCATTTTAAGGTTGTCTATTCGAGTGAAACTTCTCCCACATTCATTACAGTGGTGTGGTTTGTCTCCTGTGTGTATCCGTTGGTGTATTTTAAGATTTCCTAATTGAGTGAAGCACTTCCCACAATCATTACAGTGGTGTGGTTTCTCTCCAGTGTGGATTAATTGGTGTGTTTTAAGACTTCCAAATTGAGTGAAACTTCTCCCACAATAATTACAGTGGTGTGGTTTCTCTCCTGTGTGAATTCGCTGGTGATGTTTAAGATATTCTGATCGAGAGAACCTCTTCTCACATGTATTACAGTGGTGTGGTTTCTCCTCTGTGTGAATTAGTTGGTGTTTTTTAAGATTTCTAATTGAGTGAAGCTTCCCACAATCATTACAGTGGTGTGGTTTCTCTCCTGTGTGAATTCGCTGGTGATGTTTAAGATATTCTGATCGAGAGAACCTCTTCTCACATGTATTACAGTGGTGTGGTTTCTCCTCTGTGTGAATTAGTTGGTGTTTTTTAAGATTTCCTAATTGAGTGAAGCGCTTCCCACAATCATTACAGTGGTGTGGTTTCTCTCCAGTGTGAATGCGCTGGTGTGCTTTAAGATATTCTGATCGAGAGAACTTCTTGTCACATGTATTACAGTGGTGTGTTTTCTGTCCTGTGTGGATTAATTGGTGTGTTTTAAGACTTCCTAATTGAGTGAAACTTCTCCCACAATCATTACAGTGGTGTGGCTTCTCTCCTGAGTGAACACGCTGGTGTCTTTTAAGGTGTGCTAAATTACTGAATCTCTTCCCACAATCAGCACAGGGAAATGCAGTCCCTCCTGTGTGATTTCCCTTGTGAGTTTCAGGAGAGCCTAACTGACGGGAACTCTTCCCATCTTCAGTAGAACAAGGCAAGGTCTTTAAGTTGCCCCGGGTTTCAGAATCGTTCACACACACAGAACGTGCAGTCTCTGCACTCTCCAGAAAAAAACAGCACTTGTACAGAAGGGATTTTAACAATCAATTGTTTTTCTTCTTGGGGCGTCGTCTCTCTGTGTTTCTTGCACTGCGGTTTGTCACTGGAAGAGTTTTTGCACTGCAGTAATGGAGTGGAGTTGTGTTCTCTTTCTTCTACTTTAGAACCTGAAGAAAGAAAGAGATGAAGATTACTGTAAAGCATTCTTACACATTCACTCTTCTAAAGAGCTTCTCCTCATAACCATGACCAACTCCTAGAGTGAACTCTGATGGCCACTTTGTTTATGGCGAAGACAAGACAATGGCAGGGATTATAAAAAATCTACTTCATGTAATGTTTTTACCTGAAATACACACATCAGATTATTTTTAAACTGTATCATCTGTATGGCAGTCTGTGTTGTAGTTAATTCAGTAGGGTAAAGCAAGGCTGTCACAACCTCTTCTTACTTATGTGCCTTCTTCCTTGAATACAGTGTTCCATATCATTAGGGTTTGAGGTTTTCCATTTTTAATTTTTTTTTTAAATGAGGACGTCCACATTTAGAATTTTGAGGAGCAACAGATTACCGGAAGCGTATCGATCACACTACAGTATACAGCAATAGAGCAATCCACCCTGCCATTCATCTCTGCATGCTTTCAATAGAGCAATACACCCTGCCATTCATCTCTGCATGCTTTCAATAGAGCAATACACCCTGCCATTCATCTCTGCATGCTTTCAATAGAGCAATACACCCCGCCATTCATCTCTGCATGCTTTCAATAGAGCAATCCACCCTGCCATTCATCTCTGCATGCTTTCAATAGAGCAATACACCCTGCCATTCATCTCTGCATGCTTTCAATAGAGCAATACACCCTGCCATTCATCTCTGCATGCTTTCAATAGAGCAATACACCCCGCCATTCATCTCTGCATGCTTTCAGTCTTACCTGAAAGGTGTTCACGTTCTGCTGATTCTACCTCGGGACTTTCCTCGTTAATCTGGACAGGTTCAAGTGCAGGGGTCTCCTCTGTAATGTGGACAGGTTCCAGCTCAGGAAGCTCCTCTTTCACATGGACAGGGTCTAGTTCAGGAAGCTCCTCTTTAATGTGGACAGGCTCCATCTCTGAATCCCGCCTTTCACAAGGATAACCCAGCTGTACCTTCAGAACTCGCAGGTGGTGTTTCACGGTGCTGTGGTGTCTGAAATCTGCCCCGCATTCATGACAGTTATACGGAGTCTTTCCAGTGCCTGTTTGCTGCTGTCCGTTCAGGATTCCTGACTCCCTGAAAGTCTTCACACATCCAGCAGAGCAATGCAGAGATGATTCAAGGTTTCCTTCAGAATTAAAACTCTCCCCACATCCAGGACAGGGAAGAGAGCCCTGCAAGCTGCTTAAGGGTTTAGAATTGAGAATAACCCTTTTAATATGGACTGATTCTAATACAGGACTCTCCTCTTTAATATGGACTGATTCTAGTTCAGGGCTCTCCTGTTTAATGTGGACTGATTCTAGTGCAGGACTCTCCTGTTTAATATGGACTGATTCTAGAACAGGACTCTCCTCTTTAATGAGGGCAGGCTCCAGTTCAGGGGTCTCCACTGTAATGTGAGAAGATGCCATTTCTGATGCTTGTCCTCTACCAAGACGTACCAATTTCATACCAATACCTGAAAAAAACCAGAAGACATCTTTTTTATTTTACATATGATGCATTACACACCTTATAAAAACATGCCCCCGAATGCCTGCTATTGACCACAAAGCACATTTTATCATAACTTGTTTCAGCATTCTAACCTGGAATGCACATTACAACATGGCATCTAATACAGGAGGTACAAACGGGTACCTGCACTCCTTAAAACCTAAAAGGAAAAAGAAAATAAAGAGATAAAGAGCACAGCCAGGACAGCACAGGACACAAGACTCAGCACAGCCAGGACAGCACAGGACAGCACAGGACACAAGACTCACAGTCAGGACAGCACAGGACACAAGACTCAGCACAGCCTGGACAGCACAGGACACAAGACTCAGCACAGCCAGGACAGCACAGGACACAAGACTCAGCACAGCCAGGACAGCACAGGACACAACACTCACAGTCAGGACAGCACAGGACACAAGACTCAGCACAGCCTGGACAGCACAGGACACAAGACTCAGCACAGCCTGGACAGCACAGGACACAAGACTCAGCACAGCCAGGACAGCATAGGACACAAGACTTATAAATGTTATGTAACTTTGTGTCTCATAATTCAGTCACTGCACCCTGAAGACCTATTCAAATAATAGACATTTAATAAAATGAAAAATGTGTCTGTACATTTTTTTAAGCAAGCAAGCATGCGTCAGGATACCCGATGATGTACATTCGGTCCTGCAAACATTAAAACCTCTGTTAGTCTGATCATAAAAACAATCCATTTTCATGTGTATTTCCTGTTAGACTATTTTAGAGAAATAAACACTGTTTCCATGTAAACTAGGTCATCAATACTATTAGCATACAGTAACATGGTGTTGCCACAAGCAGGTTCCAAAAAGGGAGGGGGAGGATTATTGCAGGAAATGTAAACAAACTGGACTGTCAACAGCTTTCTGGTGAAGAAGCCAAACTAAAATTAATGACTCCCTAACACAGTGCATTCCACAGGCTCTCTTCCCCTCTTTCAATAAAGCCCCCCCTCTATAGATCTGCATTCCAGTTTCACTCACCTCTCTCAGTGATGCTAGAAGGTGGCGTTTCCTCCTGCAGGATCCGCTCATTGGCCTGATCACACCTCAGCTCAGTCACTTCCTCCTTGATCTCAACAGTCCTGTCTGCAGAAACAACCCATCGAATAGGAAGCTCTGGGCTGATGTGAGCTGCTTCCATCTCAGAAACTTCCTTTGAGTGAGGCTGATCCGTTCTCACTGAAGAAAAGGAGACAAGACTGTTAGTTTGTCATTTCAGATTGCATATAAAGTGTTTTTCATTAAACATCACATAGCAAGCGTCGTTTTTAACACCTTGATATGTACTGCATTTTTCTAATAAGATTTCCCAGTGGTTAATGCAACAGCACAATAAACTCACAAAAGGAATGCACGTGGGGCTAACCTACTATGAAAACGTTTGTTACATGAGATAAAACCATTAACATCAGACACACGGTTAACAAGTACGATAGATTATTATGAAAATAAACCCTGTGGAAGTTAGAACCTAGGAATCAGGAATCGGAATTCAGAAGCGGGGAATGTGGGATTTCAAAAAAACAAAAAACTGATACAACAGTTGTTCAGTATCAGAGAATAATGGTTTAACTGCATTGTTCGGGGTTATAAATGTACATATATAAAATAAAGAGTTCTTTGCCAATTTGTTTTCGGCTTGCTTTCTTTCTTTCTTTCTTTCTTTCTGCCTTGGAGAGATGAACTTCCTGCAGACTGCGTTCAGCTGTACCGTAATGAGTGTAATAGCAGCTCATTTAACTCTTTGCGGTCCATTTATTCAGCGCGTCTCAAGGCGCGTCAGGTCCAATTTATTTTCACACGTGCAGTTTATTTTAGACGCGCTGTTTAAAAGTATTTTTTTTCACAGTAAAACAGGTTTAAAAGGGACTGCATATCAACAGGGCACTCAGTACTGCATCTCCAGCCCCGCTCCTCGTTCGCTGTATTTTTCACATACCTCTTCGTAGTCGTGCATACCGATAAATCATCTCCTGATAACTCGTTTATCAGCAAACTCCTCAATAATGCGATCCAAGTTATTATTATATTACTATAATATCTCAAAAAGCTCTGCAAATGTCTGTGATATTCTTTGAGCGCTGGATGAGGAAGCAGCTATCTTGTTTGTTTATGTCTGTGGTTAGGGCTCTTGACCGGAAGGTCGTGGGTTCAATCCCAGGTGGGGGACACTGCTGCTGTACCCTTGAGCAAGGTACTTTACCTAGATTGCTCCAGTAAAAACCCAACTGTATAAATGGGGAATTGTATGTAAAAAATAATGTGATATCTTGTAGGGGTGAGACCGAATAGTCGAACATTCGACTATTCGATAACGATGGCACCTATCGACAAGTTAATCCAACATTCGAAAGCTAAAAAAAAAAAAAAGTATATATTGAGTTTATTTTAAAGCCTGTACTGCTGATTGGCTCTATGTAGCGGTAATGAAGATTGACTGGAGAGGGTGGGATTTGTTATTTCTTGTCTGTGATTGGCTAAACTAGAACGTACCTCAAGCTAACGATAGCTTCCTCACAGAAAAGTTCAGCATGGAAATACTTCGACAAAGTAAATGAAAACACTGTTATGTAAAATATGTGCAGTGCAATTAAACTACCACAAATCTACAACTGGTATGTTAACCCACCTAAAAGCTAAACACCCTTCTGACGCTTAGCAACGACAGAAAAGGAAAGAGGACCACAACAAACCGCCATTGCATCCTTTGCAGTGAGGCCTCGTCAGTGTGACAACGTGCTGAAAAAAACATCAGCCCTTATTGCTAATATGGTGGCAAAGGACATGCTTCCCATAAGTTTTGTTGAAGGTGAGGGCTTTCGGAGTTGATGAAATTTGTGGAACCGGAATACACAGTCCCTGCAAAAAAACAATTACCACTCGACTCGAAAAATGCATGCTGATTCAGCAGCTTCTGTCCGCAGAAACGTGTCAAAGGCTGAGAAGGTGGCGATTACTACAGATGCGTGGACTGCACTGAATACCGAGTCGTACGTCACAATAACCTGTCATTTCATAGAGGATTGGGAAATGAAAGGAGTTCTACAGACTCGCCATGCCAGAGAGGCATACAGCAGAGAATCTCGCAGATGTGTTGAACACCGCTGTAGACCATTGGGGTTTACTGGGGAAAATCACTGCCTGTGTTCACGACAATGCCAGCAACATCATCTTGGCAAACTCGGAGTTTGTTGAATGGGACTCGAATTTGTGCTTTGCACACACTCTGCAGCTCGCCATCAACGATGGCTTTAAACTTGGTGCCATACATAATGTAGTTGGTGCGGCCAGCCGTCTTGTGTCGCATTTTCATCACAGTGCAATAGCTACTCAGGCTCTGAAGTTGAAACAAAAAACAACAAACTCTGCCTGAGCACCGTCTGGTGCAGTATTGCGGACCCGATGGAATTCAATCTATGACATGTTTGGCGCTTACAGGAACAGAGATGGGCAGTTGTCGCAGTCCTGTCTGACAGGGTGTACACAAAAGCATTCAGATGCCCGCACACTTGACCTGGCTGACGACAGTTGGGACGTTATCGAGGAGCTACTGCCAGTGTTACGCTCCTTGAAATGCGCTACAACTGCTTTGTGCGGTGAGTCGGAGGTATCGATCTCTATGATGTACCCTGTCACGCCCACTCTGCTGTCCAAGCATCTGATTTCTACCACAGAAGAGTCCACAAAGTCTCACAGTTTAAAACAACTGTATCCGAGTCACTTAAGCGCCCGCTTGGCACCGAAGACACAGAAACAGCGAGAAGGTGGCGCCATCGCTTCATTTCTAGACCCCAGACACAAACACCTGAAGTTTACAGAGGATGCGGTCAGGAATGCAGTCAAAGATAAAGTTGGGGAATTACTTTCAAGTCTCCCGGAGAACACTGATATCGCAGAAGAGGAACCAGGTACATCAGAGGCAAGTGGACCACCATAAAGAAACAACGATCTGACAAGGATTCTGCTGTGGCTACTTTATTCGAGATGAGTACTACACAGACGCCACAACCTCTCTGCAAACGGAACTGGAAAAGTACACACAAGATGAGTGCATTCTCCCTATGAAGACCCTCTGGCATGGTGGAAGGTGAATGAATACAGGTACAGGAGGTTATCACGGCTTGTAAAGCCTACCTGTGCATCCCAGCAACTTCTGTACCAGCTGAGAGAGTTTTCTCGGCCGCGGGCCTGATAGTCAACAGACTGCGACTCGTCTTCTCCCGGACCATGTGGACATGCTGATTTTTTAAACAAGAATAAGTGAACATGATAATAATAATGGACATTGATAGCCTAATTATTCCTAAAGTTTTTTGTTAGATTATTTTTTTTGCTTCCATGGAAAGCTAGTGCGTTAATTCCACTCAGGTCTTTTGTTCATTCATTTATTTATTAATGTTATTAAGCTAGCTACATACATACATAGCAAGCTATTTTTTTTTTTATTCACTGAACTCGAACGCACAGGTATGTTTCCGATTTGATTTAACATAGACCGGTAGTCTATATGTTGAGTGTGGTTTGAAAACGTGGGAAAAGTAAATCGTTTAGTTAAGTGGACTGTATAAATTAGCTAGCTAGATAGTCTAATGCATTTTGTATTTCGCTGTTATGACCGGAAACCATTATTGCCACAAGGACGCTAATGTTAAGGCATTTGCCTCGCAGCTCACATTGCTAAACTATTATTGAATGAAAATTAAATTAATAATTGAATGCAAATTATACGGGAGACGCCCATATTTTATAAGCAATTGTTACTTTTTTTTTTTAAATTGTCACAACCTTTATAATTCATTTGAAATTGTAATTAACGGAAAAGGCAGTGACAATATTGGTAAAAAAAAATAACGCTTGCAAAATACGAGAGTCTCACACGAGAGTTGACAGGTGTGCTTATGTTATTGCTGCTGTTACTATGGCATTTCCGTATGTTTCCTAATAGGAAGGTATTTTTTACATAGCATAATGTTTATTTAACAAAGTTGTTAAAGTTGTTGTGTTAGCTAAGTATTTTAAAATAAAGTTCAGAATTTATTGCAATTGCAATAATTGTGTCACATTGCATTATTCCGTCTCATTTTGAAAGACGGGGGGGGGGATGGGGGATGGTGCGGCGACTATTCGATTAGTCGACCTCAACAGCTGAGGAATTATCGATAGTGAAAATATTTGTCATGCACATCCCTAATATCTTGTAAGAACTGTAAGTCTCCCTGGATAAGGGCGTCTGATAAGAAATAAATAATGATATCTGTATTGCTCAGTATTGTAAATGTAATATTGAAGTTTTACAGTACATACATTTTTTTTTCCTTGCCTATTGAATTTACATCGGGGTGGACTTGAATGACAATTTCAGCTCCAACATCAGCTCTCAAACTATATTCATCTAATCCGTCACCTGCAGTTGTAACTGGAGTCGCTGTGGCATCATAGATTTCCTGAAACACCTGTAAGACACAGCTGTATTTACAGTACGTAATGTGGCACACCAGTATCATAAGTTCATCTCGTGTGCTGACTGTAGCATAAGCACTGTGGAGTATTTTAATGGCTTATGTATTTATTATTACTATTATTATTATTACTATTATTGTTATTAACAATGGTAGATCTATTTCAGTTTTAAATACAAATGCGTACTTCTGTTTGTTTTATAAAGTTTTGCATACTGTATCCTTATCTAATAATAGTATTATTATTATTATTAATTTCTTAGCAGACGCCCTTATCCAGGGTGACTTACAATTGTTACAAGATATCACATTATTTTTACATACAATTCCCCATTTATACAGTTGGGTTTTTACTGGAGCAATCTAGGTAAAGTACCTTGCTCAAGGGTACAGCAGCAGTGTCCCCCACCTGGGATTGAACCCACGACCCTCCGGTCAAGAGTCCAGACCCCTAACCACTACTCCACACGCGTCGGGTCTGCTGATCAATATTGTAAATAAACACATATTCATAAAAATAACAAAATAAAAATAAGGCTACAATAAATATATCATATTTAAAGTACGGATTACATAAACAAAGCAAGGGGCAATATGACAGTTACTCACCCTTGTATTCTCTCTCTTTCGAAATGCTGATCTTCCACCTGGTAACCTTTTCTTTAATGTGGGGGTCGAAGTGAATACTGTGGAAAAACTGGGGTCCAGTTTCTTACTGTTTTCCTCTTGCTGGGTCAAGGAAACGTCAGCTGACGCCAGTAAGTCTAACGGTGACACGAAAACAAGCACACCCGCAGACCCGCTCAGCTCGTCGTGTTTTGTCTGGAGTCTCACACGTTTATGAGGAGACGGTCTTGTTTTCGGTACAACTGTTGCCTTCTTTGGTCTAACTGTGGGGGACGCATCGCCTCTCAGTCGAGGCTGGATACCACAGGACCTGGCAATCGCTGTCGTCTCGTAGCACTGCTCCTCGAAATGGGCAGAGCACAAGTGCGACCATTTTGTCGGCTTCCTCCAGGAGGCTCTCGTTTTCCGGACAAACGCCGTCCAAACCCTGGCGACCTCTGGGCGCTTCGGCCACTTGTGAAGTTTAAACCTGCCTTGGTTTGTGTTGCTACAACCCCCTGCGACACATCGACGAGGCATAATTTTAATCGGCTGTCTCTCACACGCTCTACACCGCGAAAAAACCGATGGGAACAGTCGGACGGACGAAAATCAGTTCACTCTGTGACGTCAACAAGCCGATTGGTCACGGAAACACCCGAGTGTGAAAAAATGTATTTTTTCCTAAAAATGCAGTTTCCTAATCCTAAATCGGAAAACTACTTATCAATTCTGTTTTTTTAGAGGTATAAAAAAAAGGGTTATTTTGGCGTAAAGCTAGGTAGAGACGTTTGGGTTCCGTTTTAACAGTTTGAAATGCGCTGGTATTTCATTACGGTACAGCTGAACTCACTCTGTAGGCAGCTCATCTCTCCAATGGGGGAAGAAAGAAATCACATTTGAAAATAAATACTGTTAATTTATATAATGTAGATTTACAATCCAGACAAATACAGTTAAACCATCATTCTCCGTTAATGAAAATCTATTGCATTTTTTTTTTAATCGATTTAAAATGACCGATTGCTAGGTTCTAATTTCCACGTGGTCTCATAACTCTACACTGAACACCTAGACCAGTTAGTGCTGTCCTGTGGATATTAATGTCATTAAAAATAAAACTTACTTTGTTGTGTTGTTCAGTTTCTGTTTTGCACTGTACTGTAAAATCAAAGTGAACTAAGTTGTGTTTACCTCTCTCTGCAGTCGTGGTGCGTTGCTGTTTCTGTCTTGTAGTCTTGTGTTTCATAGATAAACCTCTTTAAAACAATTCCGTTAACAACAAATAAACAGCCCTACCTGTTAAAAAAAACAAAACAAAATAATGATACAGTCTCGTTTAAATACAATGACGCACACACGCGGAGCAGCAGCCTGCGGAATAACAAAACCAAGAGAGAGCGCGTATTAATGAGCAGAAACCGAGGAAACCGGCGCCATTTCGGATCCACCACAGTGTAAGCTAGCGCAGTAAAACGCATCGGAGCCAACATGGCGAACCCCGGTGTCCAGTTTCATACTCTCCTCCTCTTCTCATCTCAACCACGCCTTTGCTTCGACAAGGAAGCCAGCCAGCCAGTCTCGCAAGCTGGGTTTAGTACGGTGTCCCAAAAGTGCAATTCAGTGTCGTCTTTAAAAAGTGCAGGCGAATCTAAAATGGACAGCATCTTAAAGGGTGGCGAATACAAAAAAAAAGAGCATGACGGAAATACAAAATGCGCAGCATTTCCGTCATGCACTTTTTAAAATGACTCGACTTGCACTTTTGGGCCACCGTAGGTTTAGAGTGATTCTGCAGCATACTGCAAGTGACGCTTTTATCTCATTACAGGAAACAGAAAAGTTTGCTTTGTTTACGCTGAGGGTGGAGAGATTGCAAGGGTCACTGGTGATTTTCACAGCATTTTATCACATGTTGTTTAAACTATTTAGTTTGGGTTAAAATGCTTTCTAGTAATGTGTGTGCTTTTGTTCTATTGCCTGCATGAAGTTCTGAAACAAACTGTCACTTTTCTGTTTAATTTAAGAACTCAGACAGAGTGGAGTGTGTTAGTCGTAGCTATAGCCCAGCAAGCAAGCCCACATAGGACCAGCAATGGCCCATAACTGTCCCGGCGGATGCTGTGTGGTCCAGTGGTTAAAGAAAAGGGCTTGTAACCAAGAGATCCCCGGTTCAAATCCCACCTCAGCCACTGACTCATTGTGTGACCCTGAGCAAGTCACTTCACCTCCTTGTGCTCCGTCTTTCGGGTGAGACGTAATTGTAAGTGACTCTGCAGCTGATGCATAGTTCACACACCCTAGTCTCTGTAAGTCACCTTGGATAAAGGCGTCTGCTAAATAAACAAATAAAATAAATAAATAATAACTGGCAGCCTTTGCAGCCCCATGTAGATTTGCACATTCGACAGACTTGAGAGAACATAAGAAAGTTTACAAACGAGAGGAGACCCCATTCAGCCCATCTTGCTCGTTTGGTTGTTAGTAGCTTATTGATCCCAGAATCTCATCAAGCAGCTTCTTGAAGGATCCCAGGGTGTCGGGCTTCAGCAACATTAGTGGGGAGTTGGTTCCAGCCCCTCACAATTCTCTGTGTAAAAAAGTGCCTCTATTTTCTGTTCTGAATGCCCTTTATCTAATCTCCATTTGTGATCAAGTCAAAGTCCCCTGGTCGACATTGTCAATGCCTTTTAGGATTTTGAATGCTATTTTTTTTTTTTTAGAAAATGTTGTTA
Organism: Huso huso; assembly: GCA_036884735.1. Taxonomy (NCBI): domain Eukaryota; kingdom Metazoa; phylum Chordata; class Actinopteri; order Acipenseriformes; family Acipenseridae; genus Huso; species Huso huso. The sequence continues at coordinate 4,531,706 of CM072714.1, read as the reverse complement.
GTTTCCATGTCATGCTTTTACATATAACTGCAGGATTAAAATGCGTGATCTTCTTGTCAAAAACTGTTGATGGAAAAAGCGACAAAAACACACATACAAACGACCTTTTGAAAAGTGCTTTTATAATATATATTAAAACATTTTAAAAAAACCACACACAAGATCTTCAAACTCCTTTGTGTTGTGGGAAAATGATCCAAGTGAACCAAGGAAGCATGTGTGAAACGTCCCATGCTTGATTAATTTGTGGAGCGGTTCCCTAGCAGGTACACTCTGAGTTCGAGATAGGTGGAGAAGCACGATGGCAGTGTTTGGGATCTGTCGAATGAGCTGTGCTATTAGTCCTCTGTAGAAGGCTGGGTAGCCCTCCTCTATGCAGACAGGCAAGGAGAAGATAAAAGAATTGAATCTATTCAGTCTTGAACAAAGAAGACTAAGTGGGCGATCTGATTCAAAGCATTCAAAATCCTAAAAGGTATAGACAATGTTGACCCAGGGGACTTATAGTTTTGACCTGGGGAAAAAAAGAAACAAGGGCCAGGGGTCAAACCAAAATGGAGATTAGATAATGGGGCATTCAGAACAGAAAATAGGAGGCACATTTTTTACACAGAGAATTGTGAGGGTCTGGAACCAACTCCCCAGTAATGTTGTTGAAGATGACACCCTGGGATCATTCAAGAAGCTGCTTGATGAGATTCTGGGATCAATAAGCTACTAACAACCAAAACAAGCAAGATGGGCTGAATGGGGCAAACCTCCTCGCTTGTAAACTTTCTTATGTTCTTATGTACTATCACTGCACTGTGTGGGAAGCGTTCCAGGCGATTAGGAAGTCTTCAATCACACCAGCGCATTCAAACGGGTGAGAAACCTCATCACTGTGCTGAATGTGGCAAGAGTTTCACACATTTAACCTTTTCAGGACCAAGCATTTTTCAGTGGGATGCTCTCTGAGGATCAGGCCTTCCACTACATGCTTGATGGTGTTGTTTATCAAAACAAAGCAAAAAAAGAACAGCATATTTGAGGAAAAAAGCTTATTCAGAAGCTACATACTCTGAAAAAAAAAAATACAAGCAATACTTCAGAATAGGGTTTTTAATCTTGACATTTTTCCATTGATCAATTAACTATCCACTCTATGCTGGACTGATCACATGTTTGCTTTGCTGTCTTTGTATTGAAAGACAATCCCAAGTAATACAAACTATTAACATAACGCTGTTTATTATTATTTGTTTATTTAGCAGACGCCTTTATCCAAGGCGACTTACAGAGAGACAGGGTGTGTGAACTATGCATCAGCTGCAGAGTCACTTACAATCACGCATCTCTCACCCGAAAGACAACGGAGCACAAGGAGGTTAAGTGACTTGCTCAGGGTCACACAATGAGTCAGTGGCTGAGGTGGGATTTGAACCAGGGACCTCCTGGTTAAAAGCCCTTTTCTTTAACCACTGGACCACACAGCCTCCTTAACATTTATTGCAAATGTTTCATAATGCCAGTTTAATATACATATATATTTACTTACATGTAATTTAACAGTTTCAGAATATTTGCTTCCATATAAAGAGAGTCATTTAAAATATGAAGTTTTGAATTGCTGTTCATGGTGTTTTATGGGTTTGGAGGCTCACATCTGGCTCTTTAATTTCAATGTTTCATTGGAAGGGGACTAAACAACACAGCCCTATGAATAAGAAAGAAGAATACCAATCCTGCGATGGTCGTTGCTCTTTAGCGGTCCAGCCTGGAGGGATGCAAAGAGAAGCCCAGCGTTTACACCTTGCTCCAGGGGTTTAGCCGTGAAGAAGCCAAGTCACAGTCCTGCCTTTGTAGCGCTGCAACAGTCTTTCCCTTCTGGTTTTAATCAAAAGCAGAGTTTCCAAGTAAAGGCATTAGATACTGTGGTAATGCAAGCAGGAAAGGTGATTTTTCAGAGACCTGTATGAAACTTCAAGATTCACCCACCTCTGTGGAAGATGCACAGCTTTCATTATCAACAGATATAAACATTATATTATTTTTTTAAGAAATAGAGGGCTTATTCTTTTAGTTCTGTGACCTGCCCTAGATTGAAACAAAGGCAATTAGGTCTGCAACAAGGATCCACGTTTTGTCCGCATCAATAAAGATTGCTTAATTCATGTTTGCAGTCTCAGTCAGTGGGATATCAGAAAGCAACATCTCCCACGAGATAAACATCCCGGCACGTCTCTCTCTTACCAGCGAGGGGTGAAATAGTGTCTCCCTCTTTGGAATGTGTTCAAAGTGTGTTTCGTCTGAAGCTCTGATGTCTCATGGCCGAATGGTATCCTTTTGTCCGTTTCAAAGTGTAAACGCAGCCTGTGCAGTAAACATGTCTGAGGAGTCTGTGAAGGATTTTTATTATTATTACTAATTTTATGAAGCTTGTTTGTTAAGAAAAAGAATTTTTTTTTAATCTCTTGAGTAACAGGGTTTTTGTCTTGTGAGAATTTCCTGGTTTAGTAATGTTGTTGAATCCTGACACCCTGGGATCCTTCAAGAAGCTGCTTGATGAGATTCTGGGATCAATACTCCCCAGTAATGTTACTAACAACCAAACGAGCAAGATGGCCTGAATGGGGCCTCCTCTCGTTTGGAAACTTCCTTACGTTCTTATGTGTCCCACCAGATGAAATCATTCCCAACATTCAGGGTTTCGCTGCTGCGTGAATTAATTGGTGTCTTTTAAGATGTCCTAATTCAGTGAAGCTCTTCCCACAGTCATTGCAGTGGTGTGGTTTCTCTCCTGTGTGAATTCGTTGGTGCATTTTAAGGTTGTCTATTCGAGTGAAAACTGCTTCCACATTCATTACAGTGGTGTGGTTTCTCTCCTGTGTGTATCCGTTGGTGTCTTTTAAGATTTCCTAATTGAGTGAAGCACTTCCCACAATCATTACAGTGGTGTGGTTTCTGTCCTGTGTGGATTAATTGGTGTGTTTTAAGACCTCCTAATTGAGTGAAGCACTTCCCACAATCATTACAGTGGTGTGGTTTCTGTCCTGTGTGGATTAATTGGTGTGTTTTAAGACTTCCTAATTGAGTGAAACTTCTCCCACAATAATTACAGTGGTGTGGTTTCTCTCCAGTGTGAATTCGCTGGTGATGTTTAAGATATTCTGATAGAGAGAACCTCTTCCCACAATCATTGCAGTGGTGTGGTTTCTCTCCAGTGTGAATGCGCTGGTGTGCTTTAAGATATTCTGATCGAGAGAACCTCTTGTCACATGTATTACAGTGATGTGTTTTCTGTCCTGTGTGGATTAATTGGTGTGTTTTAAGACTTCCAAATCGAGTGAAACTTCTCCCACAATCATTACAGTGGTGTGGTTTCTCTCCTGAGTGAACACGCTGGTGTCTTTTAAGGTGTGCTAAATTACTGAATCTCTTCCCACAATCAGCACAGTGAAATGGAGTCCCTCCTGTGTGATTTCCCTTGTGAGTTTCAGGAGAGCCTAACTGACGGGAACTCTTCCCATCTTCAGTAGAACAAGGCAAAGTCTTCAAGTTGCCCTGGGTTTCAGAATCGGTCACACACACAGAACGTGCAGTCTCTGCACTCTCCAGAAAAAACAGCACTTGTACAGAAGGGATTTTAACAATCAATTGTTTTTCTTCTTGGGGCGTCGTCTCTCTGTGTTTCTTGCACTGCGGTTTGTCACTGGAAGAGTTTTTGCACTGCAGTAATGGAGTGGAGTTGTGTTCTCTTTCTTCTACTTTAGAACCTGAAGAAAGAAAGAAAGAGATGAAGATTACTGTACAGCATTCTTACACATTCACTCTTCTAAAGAGCTTCTCCTCATAACCATGACCAACTCCTCGAGTGAACTCTGATGGCCACTTTGTTTACACGACAATGGCAGGGATTATAAAAAATGCATTGTCTACTTCATGTAACGTTTTTACCTGAAATACACACATCAGATTATTTTTAAAGTGTATCATCTCTATGGCAGTCTGTGTTGTAGTTAATTCAGTAGGGTAAACCAAGGCTGCCACAACCTCTTCTTACTTATGTGCCTTCTTCCTTATGTGCCTTCTTAGGGTTTGAGGCATTTTTAATTTTTTTTTTTAAATGAGGACGCCCACATTTAGAATACACCCTGCCATTCATCTCTGCATGCTTTCAATAGAGCAATCCACCCCGCCATTCATCTCTGCATGCTTTCAATAGAGCAATCAACCCTGCCATTCATCTTTGCATGCTTTCAATAGAGCAATACACCCTGCCATTCATCTCTGCATGCTTTCAATAGAGCAATACACCCTGCCATTCATCTCTGCATGCTTTCAATAGAGCAATACACCCCGCCATTCATCTCTGCATGCTTTCAATAGAGCAATACACCCTGCCATTCATCTCTGCATGCAATCCACCCTTTCAATGCAGCAATACACCCTGCCATTCATCTCTTTCAATGCTTTCAATCAGAGCAACAGAGCAACACCCTGCCATTCATCTCTGCATGCTTTCAATAGAGCAATACACCCTGCCATTCATCTCTGCATGCTTTCAATAGAGCAATACACCCCGCCATTCATCTCTGCATGCTTTCAATAGAGCAATACACCCTGCCATTCATCTCTGCATGCTTTCAATAGAGCAATACACCCCGCCATTCATCTCTGCATGCTTTCAATAGAGCAATACACCCTGCCATTCATCTCTGCATGCTTTCAATAGAGCAGTACACCCTGCCATTCATCTCTGCGTGCTTTCAATAGAGCAATACACCCTGCCATTCATCTCTGCATGCTTTCAATAGAGCAATCCACCCTGCTATTCATCTCTGCGTGCTTTCAATAGAGCAATACACCCCGCCATTCATCTCTGCATGCTTTCAATAGAGCAATACACCCTGCCATTCATCTCTGCATGCTTTCAGTCTTACCTGAAAGGTGTTCACGTTCTGCTGATTCTACCTCGGGACTTTCCTCGTTAATCTGGACAGGTTCAAGTGCCGGGGTCTCCTCTGTAATGTGGACAGGTTCCAGCTCAGGATGCTCCTCTTTCACATGGACAGGGTCTAGTTCAGGAAGCTCCTCTTTAATGTGGACAGGCTCCATCTCTGAATCCTGCCTTTCACAAGGATAACCCAGCTGTACCTTCAGAACTCGCAGGTGGTGTTTCACGGTGCTGTGGTGTCTGAAATCTGCCCCGCATTCATGACAGTTATATGGAGTCTTTCCAGTGCCTGTTTGCTGCTGTCCGTTCAGGATTACTGACTCCCTGAAAGTCTTCACACATCCAGCAGAGCGATGCAGAGATGATTCAAGGTTTACTTCAGAATTAAAACTCTCCCCACATCCAGGACAGGGAAGAGAGCCCTGCAAGCTGCTTAAGGGTTTAGAATTGAGAATAACCCTTTTAATATGGACTGATTCTAATACAGGACTCTCCTCTTTAATATGGACTGATTCTAGTTCAGGGCTCTCCTGTTTAATGTGGACTGATTCTAGTGCAGGACTCTCCTGTTTAATATGGACTGATTCTAGCACAGGACTCTCCTCTTTAATGAGGGCAGGCTCCAGTTCAGGGGTCTCCACTGTAATGTGAGAAGATGCCATTTCTGATGCTTGTCCTCTACCAAGACGTACCAATTTCATACCAATACCTAAAAAAAACCAGAAGACATCTTTTTTATTTTACATATGATGCATTACACACCTTATAAAAACGTGCCCCCGAATGCCTGCTATTGACCACAAAGCACATTTTATCATAACTTGTCTCAGCATTCTAACCTGGAGTGCACATTACAACATGGCATCTAATACAGGAGGTACAAACGGGTACCTGCACTCCTTAAAATCTAAAAGGAAAAAGAAAATAAAGAGATAAAGAGCACAGCCAGGACAGCACAGGACACAAGACTCAGCACAGCCAGGACAGCACAGGACACAAGACTCACAGTCAGGACAGCACAGGACACAAGACTCAGCACAGCCAGGACAGCACAGGACACAAGACTCAGCACAGCCAGGACAGCACAGGACACAAGACTCAGCACAGCCAGGACAGCACAGGACACAAGACTCACAGTCAGGACAGCACAGGACACAAGACTCAGCACAGCCTGGACAGCACAGGACACAAGACTCAGCACAGCCAGGACAGCACAGGACACAAGACTCAGCACAGCCAGGACAGCACAGGACACAAGACTCAGCACAGCCAGGACAGCATAGGACACAAGACTTATAAATGTTATGTAACTTTGTGTCTCATAATTCAGTCACTCGTACCCTGAAGACCTATTCAAATAATAGACATTTAATAAAATGAAAAATGTGTCTGTACATTTAAGCAAGCATGCGTCAGGATACCGATGTGTACATTCGGTCCTGCAAACATTAAAACCTCTGTTAGTCTGATCATAAAAACAATCCATTTTCATGTGTATTTCCTGTTAGACTATTTTAGAGAAATAAACACTGTTTCCATGTAAACTAGGTCATCAATACTATTAGCATACAGTAACATGGTGTTGCCACAAGCAGGTTCCAAAAGGGAGGGGGGGAGGATTATTGCAGGGAAATGTAAACAAACTGGACTGTCAACAGCTTTCTGGTGAAGAAGCCAAACTAAAATTAATGACTCCCTAACACAGTGCATTCCACAGGCTCTCTTCCCCTCTTTCAATAAAGCCCCCTCTATAGATCTGCATTCCAGTTTCCCTCACCTCTCTCAGTGATGCTAGAAGGTGGGGTTTCCTCCTGCAGGCTCCGCTCATTGGCCTGGTCACACCCCAGCTCAGTCACTTCCTCCTTGATCTCAACAGTCCTGTCTGCAGAAACAACCCATCGAACAGGAAGCTCTGGGCTGATGTGAGCTGCTTCCATCTCAGAAACCTCCTTTGAGTGAGGCTGATCCGTTCTCACTGAAGAAAAATAACAAGACTGTTAGTTTGTCATTTCAGATTGCATATAAAGTGTTTTTCATTAAACATCACATAGCAAGCGTCGTTTTTAATACCTTGATATGTACTGCACTTTTCTAATATGATTTCCCTGCGATTAATGCAACAGAGCAACAAACCCACAAAAGGAATGCACGTGGGGCTAATCTACTATGAAAACGTTTGTTACATGAGATAAAACCATTAACATCAGACACACGGTTAACAAGTACGATAGATTATTATGAAAATAAACCCTGTGGAAGTTAGAACCTAGGAATCAGGAATCGGAATTCAGAAGCGGGGAATGTGGGATTTCAAAAAAACAAAAAACTGATACAACAGTTGTTCAGTATCAGAGAATAATGGTTTAACTGCATTGTTCGGGGTTATAAATGTACATATATAAAATAAAGAGTTCTTTGCCAATTTGTTTTCGGCTGGCTTGCTTTCTTTCTTTCTGCCTGCCTTGGAGAGATGAACTTCCTGCAGACTGCGTTCAACTGTACCGTAATGAGTGTAATAGCAGCTCATTTAACCCTCTGCGGTCCATTTATTCAGCGCGTCTCAAGGCGCGTCAGGTCCAGTTTATTTTCACACGCCCAGTTTATTTTAGACGCGCTGTTTAAAAGTATTTTTTTCACAGTAAAACAAGTTTAAAAGGGACTGCATATCAACAGGACTCTCAGTACTGCATCTCCAGCCCCACCCCTCGTTCGCTATATTTTTCAGATACCTCTTCATAGTCGTACATATCGATAAATCATCTCCTGATCACTCGTTTTATCACCAAACTCCTCAATAATGCGATCCAAGTCATTATTATATTACTATAACATCTCAAAAAGCTCTGCAAATGTCTGTGATGTTCTTTGAGCGCTGGATGCGGAAGCAGCTATCTTGTTTATGTCTGTGGTTAGGGCTCTTGACCGGAGGGTCGTGGGTTCAATCCCAGGTGGGGGACACTGCTGCTGTACCCTTGAGCAAGGTATTTTACCTAGATTGCTCCAGTAAAAACCCAACTGTATAAATGGGTAATTGTATGTAAAAAATAATGTGATATCTTGTAACAACTGTAAGTCGCCCTGGATAAGGGCATCTGATAAGAAATAAATAATGATATCTGTATTGCTCAGTATTGTAAATGTAATGAATTTACATCGGGGTGGACTTGAATGACAATTTCAGCTCCAACATCAGCTCTCAAACTATATTCATCTAATCCGTCACCTGCAGTTGTAACTGGAGTCGCTGTGGCATCATAGATTTCCTGAAACACCTGTAAGACACAACTGTATTTACAGTATGTAATGTGGCACACCAGTGTCATAAGTTCATCTCGTGTGCTGACTGTAGCACAAGCACTGTGGAGTATTTTAATGGCTTATGTGTTTATTATTACTATTATTGTTATCAACAATGGTAGATCTATTTCAGTTTTAAATACAAAAGCGTACTTCTGTTTGTTTGATAAAGTTTTGCATACTGTATCCTTATCTAATAATAGTATTATTTTATTTATTTATTTCTTAGCAGACGCCCTTATCCAGGGCGACTTACAATTGTTACAAGATATCAGATTATTTTTACATACAATTCCCCATTTATACAGTTGGGTTTTTTCTGGAGCAATCTAGGTAAAGTACCTTGCTCAAGGGTACAGCAGCAGTGTCCCCCATCTGGGACTGAACCCACGACCCTCCGGTTAAGAGTCCAGAGCCCAAACCACTACTCCACACGCGTCGGGTCTGCTTATCAATATTGTAAATAAACACATATTCATAAAAATAAGGCTACAATAATTAATATATCATATTTAAAGTACGGATTACATAAATAAAGCAAGGGGCAATATGACATTTACTCACCCTTGTATTCTCTCTCTTTCGAAATGCTGATCTTCCACCTGGTAAACTGTTCTTTAATTTGGGGGTCTTAGTGAATACTGTGGAAAAACTGGGGTCCAGTTTCTTACTGTTTTCCTCTTGCTGGGTCAAGGAAACGTCAGCTGACGCCAGTAAGTCTAACGGTGACACATCGACGAGGCATAATTTTAATCGGCTGTCTCTCACACGCTCTACACCGCGAAAAAACCGATGGGAACAGTCAAACCCTGGCGAGACGGACGTTTAAAAATCAGTTCAGTCAGACTCAGTTCACTCTGTGACGTCAACAAGCCGATTAGTCACGGAAACACCCGAGTGTGAAAAAATGTATTTTTAACCTAAAAATGCAGTTTCCTAATCCTAAATCGGAAAACTACTTATCAATTCTGTTTTTTTTAGAGGTATAAAAAAGGGGTATTTTGGCGTAAAGCTAGGTAGAGACGTTTGGGTTCCGTTTTAACAGTTTGAAATGCGCTGCTATTTCATTACGGTACAGTTGAACTCACTCTGCAGGCAGCTCATCTCTCCAATGGGGGAAGAAAGAAATCACATTTGAAAATAAATACTGTTAATTTTTATAATGTAGATTTACAATCCAGACAAATACAGTTAAACCATCATTCTCCGTTAATGAAAATCTATTGCATTTTTTTTAAAATCGATTTAAAATGACCGATTGCTAGGTTCTAATTTCCACGCGGTCTCACAACTACACTGCACACCTAGACCAGTTAGTGCTGTCCTGTGGATATTAATGTCATTAAAAATAAAACTTACTTTGTTGTGCTGTTCAGTTTCTGTTTTGCACTGTACTGTAAAATCAAAGTGAACTAAGTTGTGTTTACCTCTCTCTGCAGTCGTTGTACGTTGCTGTTTCTGTCTTACAGTCATGTGTTTCACAGATAAACCTCTTTAAAACAATTCCGTTAACAACAAATAAACAGCCCTACCTGTTAAAAAACAAAACAAAATAATGATACAGTCTCGTTTAAATACAATGACGCACACACGCGGAGCAGCAGCCTGTGGAATAACAAAACCAAGAGAGAGCGCGTATTAATGAGCAGAAACAGAGAACATCGGCGCCATTTCGGATCCACCACACTGTAAGCTAGCGCAGTAAAACGCATCGGAGCCAACATGGCGAACCCCGGTGTCCAGTTTCATACTCTCCTCCTCTTCTCATCTCAACCACGCCCTTGCTTCGACAAGGAAGCCAGCCAGCCAGTCTCGCAAGCTGGGTTTAGTACGGTGTCCCAAAAGTGCAATTCAGTGTCGTCTTAAAGTGCAGGCGAATCTAAAAATGGACAGCATCTTAAAAGGGTGGCGAATACAAAAAAAAAAGCATGACGGAAATACAAATGCGCAGCATTTCCGTCTTACGTTTTTATTTCCCGTCATGCACTTTTTAAAATGACTCCGACTTGCACTTTTGGGCCACCGTAGGTTTAGAGTGATTCTGCAGCATACTGCAAGTGACGCTTTTATCTCATTACAGGAAACAGAAAAGTTTGCTTTGTTTACGCTGAGGGTGGAGAGATTGCAAGGGTCGCTGGTGATTTTCACAGCATTTTATCACATGTTGTTTAAACTATTTAGTTTGGGTTAAAATGCTTTCTAGTAATGTGTGCTTTTGTGTGCTTTTGTTCTATTGCCTGCATGAAGTTCTGAAACAAACAGGACCAGCAATGGCCCTTTTCTGTTTAATTTAAGAACTCAAGACAGCGTGGAGTGTGTTAGGTGACAGCTAGTTGTAGCCCAGCATACATAGTTCCCACCCTAGTCTCATAGGACCAGCAATGGCCCTAAATAAACTGGCATAATAATTGGCAGCCCTTTGCAGATTTGCACATTCGACAGACTTGAGAGAACATAAGAAAGTTTACAAACGAGAGAGACCCCATTCAGCCCATCTTGCTCGTTTGGTTGTTAGTAGCTTATTGATCCCAGAATCTCATCAAGCAGCTTCTTGAAGGATCCCAGGGTGTCAGCTTCAACAACATTACTGGGAGTTGGTTCCAGACCCTCACAATTCTCTGTGTAAAAAGTGCCTCCTATTTTCTGTTCTGAATGCCCCTTTATCTAATCTCCATTTGTGACCCCTGGCCGTTGTTTTTTTTTTCAGGTCAAAAAGTCCCCTGGGTCGACATTGTCTATACCTTTTAGGATTTTGAATGTTTGAATCAGATCGCCGCGTAGTCTTCTTTGTTCAAGACTGAATAGATTCAATTCTTTGAGCCTGTTTGCATACGACATGCCTTTTAAACCCGGGATAATTCTGGTTGTTATAACTTGACAAATCTGACTCATGCTACAGCAAAAAAATGTCTCAGCACTTTACGTTACAAAAATATTAGTATTTACATTTTAAAAAATAAATTAATAACTCCCTTAAAACAACCTTTTGAATACACGTCTTAAATGAACTATGGTTTTATTTTAAGCAGATTTTCTATTAGTTTTTCATGCAGTAACATTTTTGCAATTTTGAAAAAAAGATATTGATGCCGTTTTTTGCAATGTGTAAAGACAACTTTTTTTGGCACACAGAGAAGAGTGATTCTACACAGAGGTCAGAGGTCATATAGCTTTCACAACACCTCATTGGGCAGGTGTCGGTACATCTCAGAGTGCATGTGGAAGTCATCTTTTCTGGCTCAGAAGAGGTGCTTGGGAAGAGTGATTTTGGACATAGCAGGGTGGCATATGCAGCTGTTTGGGCAGATACTGATTATTATACAACGACCAAAAACATTCGGAACAGCAAGGTGGGATAGTTTATGTTTTATTTTTCAAGTACAGCTGATGTGCCCTTTAAATCTACAGACAAATGGAAAACAAAACAACTAATATTGAACTTCTGAGCCATTCACTTCTTTCAAACACAGCTGCTTATGCTTGGGAAGCAGTTGGCAAAAAAGCCTGAAATGGAATTTCAGCAAAACACACAACCACACACAAGGGGCCTTGTGTTCAGTCCTTCAGTCCGCTCCAAGATATCCTAAGTACATGTTTTCCAGCTCTCCACAACAGGAACTCCAATGCTGAGTACATGCATGACCACATTCTTAAACAAGGGTGAGTCTGAGAGTCCCATCAAACCTTGCTGGAATGGTATCCTCTTATCTGTTTCAAAGTGTAAACGCAGGCCTGTTTTTGTTTTAAGGAAGGATTTTTTTTTAACCCTGAATGCTTTATAAATATTTTTGTTATCCACATTAATATCTTTGTCTTGTGAGAATTTCCGGGTTTTTAAGGTGTTCCACCAGATTAAGCCTCTCTCAACATTCACCATTCAGGGTTTCACTGCTGTGTGAATTCGTTGGTGTATTTTAAGGCTCTCTGTTCGAGTGAAATTCCTCCCACATTCATTACAGTGGTGTGGTTTCTGTCCTGTGTGAATTCGCTGGTGTCTTTTAAGATTTCCTAATTCAGTGAATCTCTTCCCACAATAATTACAGTGGTGTGGTTTCTCTCCAGTGTGAATTCGCTGGTGATTTTTAAGATGTTCTAATTGAGAGAACCTCTTCTCACATTCATTACAGTGGTAGGGTTTCTCGCCTGTGTGAACACGCTGGTGGATTTTAAATGTTGATAAACGACTGAATCTCTTCTCACATTCATTGCAGTGATAAGGTTTCTCTCCTGTGTGAATGCGCTGGTGGATTTTAAGCTGTGATAAGCAACTGCAACTTTTCCCACAATCAGCACAGGGAAACAGAGTCCCTCCTGTGTGATTTCCCTTGTGAGTTTTAGGAGAGCCTAATTGATGGGAACTCTTCCCATCTTCAGTAGAACAAGGCAAGGTCTTCAAGTTGCCCCGGGTTTCAGAGTTGGTCACACACACAGAATTTGCAGGCTCTGCACTCTCCAGAAACAACAGCACTTGTACAGTTAAATTTTCTTCTTGTGGTGTCGTCTCTCTGCGTTTCTCGCGCTGTGGTTTGCCACTAGAAGAGTTTTTGCAGTGGGGTGATGGAGTGGAGTCATGGTCTCCTTCATCTACATTACAAGCAAAAGAAAGAAAGAGACAAAGGTTATTGTAAAGCATTCTTACACATTCACTCTTCTGCAGGGCTTCCCCTCATAACCATGACCAACTCCTAGAGTGAACTCTGATGAGAATACAGTCAAACCTGCTCAATATCACTCCTGTTAATACCAGCCTGCTTTTATATTCATTTTAAATCTACCTTTAAGAAAACATATTGACAACGTTCAACAGCAGATGATCCAGCGGGGAGCAGTGAAACTTTTCCTTGTTAAAGGTGTTTCTAAGGTTTTAAAATGAATGTTCTTACATCTGCCATATTCACAGCCCCCTTCTCACTGAATGCTACCTTGCCCATCTCATCCATGCTAAAAGCCTAAATCTGGATGCAGCTGAGTTATGGGTTGTAACATTTTTTCCCTTTTCTGGCTTCAAGCTTAAACCGCCTATTTTTTTAACAAAGTTTTTTGTAATGAATGTCCTGACTTTAGTAAACGTTAGTATTGGTTATGTAAGCAGTAACCCACGCCTGGGTGCGTTGGGAGCAGGGTGGGTCAAATCAGTTTGCCAGGTTTCAAAATAAGCCCTGAAAAATTAAAATTGCAAGTAGATTTTACTGTAAACTCGCCATGTGGGTGACTAAGCATTTCAACAGCTGAAATCGCTCCATATCCAGTGTCCAATCAACTGTCTCATTAATTAGGTGATTAAGTGCTTCAGTCATAGTCACTCAAGCGTGTCATGGTCAAGGATGAATGATAGAGTGGGCAGCAGTGTGGAGTAGTGGTTAGGGCTCTGGACTCTTCCAGATAAAGGCGTGGGTTCAGAGAGGTGGGGACACTGCTGCTGTACCCTTGAGCAAGGTAATTTACCTAGATTGCTCCAGTAAAACCCAACTGTATAAATGATAAATTGTATGTAAAAATAATGTGATATCTTGTAACAATTGTAACCCTGGATAAGGGCCCCTAAGAAATAAATAATAAAATAATAATAATAATAATAATAATGATAATAATAATAATAATAATAATAAAAAGAAACCAAAAACAATGTCCATCATTTATATACCTTATTTTTTTTTTAAATAAATGTGTTATAATAGTGATAAGTTTCTTTTGATGCTCAGTGTATTTTATTTATTCAATTTTGTTTTATTTACAATTTTGCATGTATTTAATATATTACGTATTTGTGCATTTATAACATTTGATGAATATAGTTCTATTTCCTGGCATTTATAGTCCCCTTTCATGTATATAATTCCCTGCTGTTTAATGCACAGAATATAGTCCCCTGGTATTTTTTGGAGTTAGTTCCCTGGCTCATCGATTGTAAACAGTTCCCCTCCCACAATTTAAAGTTAATATAAGAAGATACGCTACATGAAAACAAAGCATGCAAAAGCGACGTCCAAAAAACACACACGTCTCCTCATTGTCCCCATAAAGGTTAACATGGCCACCAGGTTTTGAAAGTGATTTATCCCACCCTGGTTGTGAGACACAAGGGCCCAGGCTGAGTGCCTTCTACCACCCAGAAGGACAGCAGGATATGTCTTACCCACACCCCGTCGACGGCTACTATGCTCATAAACAAGAGCTATGTTTAATTTCTAAAAATTAAAAAGTAAGATTTTAAACTTTAAATTAAGTTGTATTTATTGTATCCTTCCGCTAGTGCGAAATGGTTCCGATAATTTGTCTTTAGAAGCTACACATTTGCTGTAAAAGCTTATTATACTGTATCTGACTGTATATTATTATTTATTTCATAGCAGACGCCCTTATCCAGGGCGACTTACAATTATTACAAGATATCACATTATTTTACATACAATTACCCATTTATACAGTTGGGTTTTTACTGGAGTTTCTAGGTAAAGTACCTTGCTCAAGGGTACAGCAGCAGCGTCCGCCACCTGGGATTGAACCCACGACCCTCCGGTCAAGAGTCCAGAGCCCCTAACCACTACTCCACACTGCTGCACACACTGTATATATTCATAACACTATTTGTTTTATATCTGTGCATATTTTTATTTGAGTCCTTTTTCCATCTAGATCTGTATTATAACAACTATATCAGTGTAAAAGGAAGTAGGGGGTGACATTTTCATTGATTTTGTTTCCTATGTAGCGAAGATGTTTATGTTGAGTATATAATAACTAGAACTTAAATATTTAATGTGAAATTGAGAAAGAAGCAATTTATTGTTACAAAATACCTCCTAAAAGGTCAAATATCATTTGAAAAACACTAGTTTTTCATTTTTTCTTGTATATTTTATATCTTACAAAAAAAAAACACACTTTGAAAGATGGTGTGGTAAAAACGGTCATAAAATGCTGGGCTGCGAGGTGACATCTATGACAGAAAGGCTTGCCTGTAAAGGGGTTAAAGGTTGAAAATCTGATTTTAATGTAAGAGCCTGGCTCAAATCCAGATAAAGGCAGATTTAGAGAACGTTGATAATACAATTTGAAGCTGCTTACTATTTTAGTAATTGTATTGGTATCGTATACAAACACCTGCTTGAAGATAACTTTACTAACATAACTACGGCTTGATATTTTTGGTTTTAACTGATAACCTAAAATAACATCTCCTAAGACCTACTTAGAACACATTTTTTGTATTTTTTTAAACCGATAAACCTGGGCTGTCGGAATATTATTGTAATGTCAATCATTCACTACTGGTTCTGCATAAGAAAACGTCTTTCAGAAGGCCGGCAGTGTATATACAAAATCTCAGGATTAAGTCAGTTGGTTAAACTCTCCTGTTAACTTTAAGACTTGTTAAAAAAAAAAAAAAAAAAAAAAACTAAGATTGTGTGTTGTTGTTTGTCTTCTAATTGTTTGTATAAAGTTATTTAAGGGTCTTGTATTCAATAAGCTTTATTGATAAACCAGGAAGTGAGTTGAGAGGTCGGAAAACAATGTGTACAACGTGTGAGCTTTAGCAACAAAGCTGTAAGATTGTAACCTGTCTGCATCGAGCTGAATTATTCATATAAGAGCTATTTCTAAATTACAGAAACTGAAAACCCGATCATTCACAGTGTTGATGTTAGAAAAATGAAAATAACGAAATTTTGCCAAATCACAACCTCAAACTCAACAAAAATTCAAACGAAAAATGCATCTAGAGTTTTACATTGCCTGAAAACTGCGATTTCCCCAAGGAACTGAATTTTCCCCCCAAACAAACAGACTAAAACACACATCATTTGCTCACTGTTCTAGTTTGAATCTAGATGTTTCCCAAGAAAATGTGTAGTAAAGCACAGCCCACCTCGCAGTTGAATACTTTAAAAAGACAGTCAGTTCTGGTACAAACTGCAAAGAAACCACTGCAACCCCCATGTGACTGCATTGCTGTACTCAGCTTCACTCACATGCTGTGCTGCTCGTGGACCGATCGCTCCTTCCTCCTTTCCATCTGCAGCTCTTTCCTGAGGGGGGTGATGTTTCCTCTGAATGGACCCCAGCACAGTGCCCTCTTCTCCAACACTAGAACCAGTGTCTTCAGAGACAGGCTGATTGGGTTTCATGCAGATCTGTTCAGGAGGACAATCCTCACAACGGCTAGTTTCCAGCTTCACTATATTCCCCTCCAGTATATTGACTTTCTTTTCTTTAGAAACTTCCTCTGTGATGTGATCACACTCCAGCTCTACGGCCTCCTCTTTAATGTGGACAGGTTCAAGTTCAGGGATCTCTTTACTTTCTACAATTGTCAGGTCTGTAATCTCCATTATTCTTCCACACCACTCCTGATCACAGATTTCCTCTTGTGTGTAAACAGCTTCCATCACTGGCCCCTCCTCTGCTTCACTGAAAGCACGTCTCTCTTCAGTATCTGTGTGAAACAAACGTGTACAAGTTTTTAACTCTTCCCTTCCTGCACGGGCTTTTCAGAACTCTACTGATAAACACACCAGGGTGATTCCAAGCTGACCTCAGTCTGGAGAGGTGGTTGCTCACCCCACTTGGATGTGTATGAAAATCACAGATACTCATCTAATAGATCCACTGGGGGTACTAATGGTAATTGGATGACTCAGAAATGCTAACATAAAAATGGTAGTGAAAGAAAATAATGATCTTGAATTGATTTTTAGCAGTATTATTATTATTTATTATATAGCCTATCATCTCCAAACCACTTGTGCATTTTAATTTTTGTTTAGCAGCTCAAAAGGTTAAAGTCAGACTGTAGTTTCAAAATAAGCATCCACCGACACACACGTGTGACTTCGATGAAGTGGATTTCTACTGATATTAGGCGCAGCTGCATTTTAATAACAGCAATAGAGGCTGATTGAATTAGATACGTTTCTTACTGAGGAAGGAAACACAAGAGTCTACAGAAAATGATATACTGTGCCCCTTTGGATCACGTTTATGTTGGCTTCAACAAAGAATGCGTAATTGTTAGTTATTACAATGTTATGAGGGTAAGGTTTTGATGTTGTAAACATTTTTAAATGGCACACGTGATTATGCTGGGACGGGAAGTAAATTATTTTGGATGACCGGTATTTATATTTGCAGAAAGGAAAATGAAGAGACTCCCAAATACTGTCTTATTGAGTCCAATGACCTGTAATTCATGTTAACAGTGACTTTGGTATTCCGTCCTAAACCAGCAGTTTTCTTGTGACAAAATATCCATTAGATAAACATATACAATACATTCAACTAAATTATTAAAACTGAAATAGCAAGATATTTCAGTTTTTTTATTTTTCTTAAAAATATTTCCCAACATAAAACCAATGTCACCTTACAATAATTGATTTTGAGTTTCAGTGTTTTAAAATAAAATATCAAACAGAACGAAATTTCAATGTACCATTTGTAATTCAGTAATATGAGAGAATTGGTCAGGGGTCTGAATACTTTTGCAAGGCACTGTATATCTATACATTGTGTATATATATATATATATATATATATATATATATATATATATATATATATATACACACACACACATTATATATTATATTATATTTATGTAGGGTATTTATATGTATATATATATATATATAGGCAGGAACTGTTTGAACATATATATATATATATATATATATATATATATATATATATATATATATATATATATATATATATATATATATATATATATATAATTAGTCTGGTATTGCAATTGCAATACATGGCATTCAGTAGAGAGAACAATATAATGGGGTACAGACTCTGAAACCTCCAGACAGATGGGGTACAGTTTATAAAAAAGGTTGAAAGCCATAGAGAGACTTTTATACTATGTGTCGAAAATCATTACCAGGACATTCTGTGAGCTGAAAATGAGGTTGTGGTCAAACATTGCCACAAAATGTGTAGATCTAAAACTGAAAATATTCGGTCTATATTTCATAAGTTGTGAGAAAGGTATCTTGAAAGTGTAGCTGTAAATATGTTAGTTGGGGGCGATCCAGCTAAAAATAATAGCAAGGGATGTTTAAATGGCATTCATGCAGCTTTTTTAAACACCAGTAATGTTAACTCACCTTGAACTCTGATGAATAATCCCTGGTTCTCGTTCCTCTGAAAGTCTTGTTCATTGCAGTCGGGGTTCATGTTTCTGAGAGGTTGTTTAATGTCTGCATCTGCAGCGTTCATGCATTCTCGCACCGCTTTCAACTCGCTCTCTGATATTTCCAATCTCAGCTTCAGACTTTCATTCTCTTTCTCCTTTCCAGCCATTTCCATTTGGAATTCAGTGAATTTGCTGCCGACAACTTTTGTGATTTCCCACAAGACGGTGTCTGCAGCCGCTTTCAGTGTATCCTCGATGGTAGAGGCGAGCTCGTCTTGAAAGAACGACACGGAGATAATGACGTCCATCCTCACTGGTTTCAGTTTGAGACTCGAGTAGCGGAATCTTCTTTCGAGTCAGAAACACCGGCTTTGATTTTACTTTTTCTGTAGAATTCCCATTCACATATAATCAGCGCTATTTCTGCTGTGATAAAGAAAGAACACAAACAGACCCGCATTACTTTAGTTTTTCAGTATCCAGGGGCTATACTTACCAATCGTGTGTAAAAACATGACTTAAATTGTTCATACGCAGAGTTTAGAATGTTTGCATGCACAATTAAAATCTGATCGTGCGTAAGGCACTCGTACGCACGTTTCTAATACACGTTAGTAAATCTCAACGTCACTAATAGTTCGCACGTGGAAATGTGTATTTAAAACGCCCCATGTATAGTGGTAAATGTACCATCTGTCATGGCTGTGGTTTCACCGCGAGGATCCACGCTGCTATTCTGAATAAAAAAATTAATCGTGGGTTCCGCCTGGACATTTAGCCCCAGAATTTAGTAGACTGAGTCTACTAAATTATTTCAATCTCCTGTCCGTCAGTATAACTAAGACCACTGAATGGTACTGAGGACTTGTGAAATGTCTCCGATCTGTCTTTGAAAGGTACCAGCGGCCAAAAAGCCAAGACTTGCAGGAATGGGATGAGTGTGCTTGGTTGCTCGCTCTGTTATACATGCAATTGCTCTTCGTTATGCGGTGATGGAGTCTCTTTTAATAGGGGTTAGAACTATTTTTTCTCGCAGTACCATCATTCTAATATAAGGAAACGATGGTACGCATAAATCTCATACTTGCTGTTAGACTGTGCGTACCCAGCGTTTTGAATGAAATGCGTGCTTACGTACGATTGATAAATATAGCTCCTGGAGAATTTACCACGTTTGTTTTCTTAAAAAATAAATCACATTGACCACCTGAAGTTCTCTGTAGCTACAACTGACTGGGTCCTCTCTGTCTGCTTAATCTTAAATTAAACAGAAAAGTGACTGTCTCAGGACTCCATGCAGGCAATACACGAACACAAATACACACATTACCAGAAAACATTTAAACCCAAACTAAATAAACACTATGTGATAAAATGCTGTAAAATCACCAGCGACCGCCGCAAATCTCTCAACCCTCAGCGTAAACAAAGCAAACTTTTCTATTTCAGATAATGACATGAAAGCGTCACTACTAGTAGGCGTGCCTGGTTGGAAACGTCGCATATTATTGGCTGTAGAAACACTCTCAGCTTGCGAGGCTGATTGGCTGAGTGTATGAAACTGGACACCGGAGTACGCCATGTTGGCTCCGACAGCGCTATGTTTTACTGCGCTAGCTTACAATACGCTGGATCCGAAATGGCGCCGGTTTCGACCTTTTCTACCCATTAATACGCGCTCTCTCGGTTTTGTTATCTCACAAGCTGCTGCTCCGCGTGTGCGTGTCATTGTATTTAAACGAGACTGTTTCATTATTTTGGTTTCTTAATGGTTTGCAATGTTTGTTTGTTTTTAACGGAACTGTTTTATTTAAAGAGGCGGTTTATATCGGAAACACAAGACTACAAGACAGAAACAGCAACGCACAACGACTGCAGAGAGAGGTAAACACAACTTAGTTCACTTTGATTTTACAATACAGTGCAAAAAAATAAATGGTATTTTTTTAATTACGCTAATATCTACAGGACTGCACTGTTGCTAACTCGCATGGCTGTGTCGTGTAGAGTAAGGAGACCGCGTGGAAGTTAAAACCATCTGGAATCGTAATTCAGGATCGGGGATTTAAAAATAAATACATAGACAACAGATTAAATAGATTCAGTTTTGGAGAATGATGGTTTAAATGTATTTTTCGGTATTGTAATACATGTACATATATATGAGATATTTACCAATGTTTTTCTTGTCTCCTTTTCTTCACTGAGAACGGATCAGCCTCACTCAAAGGAAGTTTCTGAGATGGAAGCAGCTCACATCCGCCCAGAGCTTCCTATTCGATGGGTTGTTTCTGCAGACAGGACTGTTGAGATCAAGGAGGAAGTGACTGAGCTGGGGTGTGACCAGGCCAATGAGCGGAGCCTGCAGGAGGAAACGCCACCTTCTAGTATCACTGAGAGAGGTGAGTGAAACTGGAATGCAGATCTATAGAGGGGGGCTTTATTGAAACAGGGGAAGAAAGCCTGTGGAATACACTGCATTAGGGAGTCATTGAATACACTGAGTTAGGAGAAAGCTGTCGACAGTCCAGTTTGTTTACATTCTCCATTAATAATTTACACCCCATTTTTGGAACCTGCTTGTGGCAACACCATGTCACTGTATGATATTATTGATGCCCTAATTTACATGGAAACAGTGTTTATTTCTCAAATAGTCTAAACTGGAACTATTGTACACATGAAAGTGGATTGCTTTTAAGATCAGGCTGTAAATATGTGAATATCCTGATACGTGCTTAGAAATGTACAGACACGTTTTTCATTGTTAAATGTCTGTTATTTGAACAGGTCTTCAGGGTACAACTGACTGAATTATGAGACACAAAGTTACATAACATTTACCTAAATATTTTAAAATGATTTTGCTGCAGGTAGATATCAGTGCTAAGACTTCATACATCAGCTCAATTATTATTATTATTTGTTTATTTAGCAGACGCCTTTATCCAAGGCGATTTATAGAGACTAGGGTGTGTGAACTATGCATCAGCTGCAGAGTCACTTACAATTACGTCTCACCTGAAAGACGGAGCACAAGGAGGTTAAGTGACTTGCTCAGGATCACACAGTGAGTCAGTGGCTGAGGTGGGATTTGAACCCGGGAGCGCCTGGTTACAAGCCCTTTTCTTTAACCACTGGACCACACAGCCTCCTCAATATTTTACAGCACCTGATTGTATCCCTGTAGCTGCTCTATTAGTTGTTGTGAAAATGTTAAAGCAGTCTTCCACACGCAGATCTGCAGATATTTTCTTCACAATGATATAATGGGCAGTGTTTACATTGGGGGTTGCTGTGTTCTGTGACCTGTGGGCGACCCGACCCGACCCGAATATCGCCAGAAATAATATCAAACATGCTATTGAAATACAGACAGCATATTTCAATTCAAAACGTAAATTAAAAAGAAAACCAATACTCTCAGCGAAGCATCCAGTTAGACGAACATTTTATTTGGTAGATTCAGATACAGACATACAGCATCATGTTTGGATAAACCGAGCTTAAAAAAAAACAGCAAAGTTAACGCAAAGATGAATTTCCCGTCTTTTTGCCGTCATACACTGTACAAATCCGCTTTAACTTTTACTATCGTGGAAAACAACAACATCGAAATGTTTCCAAACAGAACTTTCCACTCCTAAACATTCTCCAGTAGACAGCTTTCTTTTTATATCAACAGCCTCCATAGTTAATAATGCAGAATCACCAGAACGCCGAGTCGCCTCTCGCTGCACGTTTCACGCTTTGCTCGCGTGGGATGTATGATTCTAAATCGGAAGTCATTTTAGGAGGCATTTGCAAGAGGAAAAAAACACTCGCTAAAATGTAATAATGCATTTATTTATAAAACACCCGAGCCCGAGTGCTTGACCCGACCCGAGCCCGACAGACATAGATTTGGTGATGTAGCAGCTGGGGATGAAGTTTCACACTGGAACTCCACAGGTGACTCCTACAGGTCCTGTCTGGGGTCTCCATGCCTCAGCCACTTCTATCAGGGTCTCGCTTATGATAATTCCACGCTCTTTTCTTTCAGGGCTGTTCTTCATAAGGCTTGTAGCCGCATTCTTTAGCAGCATGTTTGCAGTTTCTCCAGCTCTATCTATAGCTTTCTCAGGCTCGTCATCTCTTTATTTTCTTTTTCCTTTTAGATTTTAAGGAGTGCAGGTACCCGTTGGTACCTCCTGTATTAGATGCCATGTTGTAATGTGCACTCCAGGTTAGAATGCTGAGACAAGTTATGATAAAATGTGCTTTGTGGTCAATAGCAGGCATTCGGGGGCACGTTTTTATAAGGTGTGTAATGCATCATATGTAAAATAAAAAATATGTCTTCTGTTTTTTTTTTAGGTACAGGTATGAAATTGGTAAATCTTGGTAGAAGACCAGCATCAGAAATGGCACCTTCTCACATTACAGTGGAGACCCCAGAACTGAAACCTGTCCTCATTAAAGAGGAGAGTCCTGCACTAGAATCAGTCCATATTAAAGAGGAGAGTCCTGTACTAGAATCAGTCCATATTAAAGAGGAGAGTCCTGTATTAGAATCAGTCCATATTAAAAGGGTTATTCTCAATTCTAAACCCTTAAGCAGCTTGCAGGGCTCTCTTCCCTGTCCTGGATGTGGGGAGAGTTTTAATCCTGAAGGAAACCTTGAAACATCTCCTGGAAAGACTCTGCATCGCTGTGCTGGATGTGTGGAGACTTTCAGGGAGTCTGGAATCCTGAACGGACAGCAGCAAACAGGCACTGGAAAGACTCCATATAACTGTCATGAATGCGGGGCAGATTTCAGACACCACAGCACCGTGAAACACCACCTGCGAGTTCTGAAGGTACAGCTGGGTTATCCTTGTGAAAGGCAGGATTCAGAGATGGAGCCTGTCCACATTAAAGAGGAGCTTCCTGAACTAGACCCTGTCCACATTACAGAGGAGACCGAGGCACTTGAACCTGTCCAGATTAACGAGGAAAGTCCCGAGGTAGAATCAGCAGAATGTCAACACCTTTCAGGTAAGATTGAAAGCATGCAGAGATGAATGGCAGAGATGAATGGTGGGGTGTATTGCTCTATTGAAAGCATGCAGAGATGAATGGCAGGGTGTATTGCTCTATTGAAAGCATGCAGAGATTGAAAGCTCATTGAAAGCATGCAGAGATGAATGGCAGGGTGTATTGCTCTATTGAAAGCATGCAGAGATGAATGGCAGGGTGTATTGAATTGAAAGCATGCAGAGATGAATGGCAGGGTGTATTGCTCTATTGAAAGCATGCAGAGATGAATGCAGGGTGTATTGATGCAGAGATGAATGGCAGGGTGTATTGCTCTATTGAAAGCATGCAGAGATGAATGGCGGGGTGTATTGCTCTATTGAAAGCATGCAGAGATGAATGGCAGGGTGTATTGCTCTATTGAAAGCATGCAGAGATGAATGGCGGGGTGTATTGCTCTATTGCTGTATGTTGTAGTGTGATCGATACTCTTCCGGTAATCTGTTGCTCCTCACAATTCTAAATGTGGACGTCCTCATTTAAACAAAAATTAAAAATGGAAAACCTCAAGCCCTAATGATATGGAACACTGTATTAAAAAAAAAAATCAGAGAAATAAGAAAAGGTTGTTTCAGCCTTACTGTACCCCACTGCAATTAAATACAAAACAGAGACTGCCATAGAGATGTTACGGTTTAAAAAACACATCTGATGTATTTCAGGTAAAAACATCACATTTTTTATAATTCTTGCCATTGTCGTGTCTTCGCAATAAACAGAGTGGTCATAGACACATTGTCATGAAGTATTAACATTACTTTTTAACTGAAATAAACACTTCAAATAAATGTGGAAAAAAAACTATATTTATTCACAAACAATTACTAACAAAATCTAGGATTGCATTACAAAATAAAAATAAATAAAATGTTGATCTAAAACAATAAAACAAGTCATTTATTTTGCAAGCTTTAGTACCGCATGCAGCTGATCAGCAGTTTCTGTATCCGGGGTAGATTTGGTAAAACAGGTTGCGATGCATATTTCTCATTTCTATCAATTGTCATTTCTGGAAGACAGCTGTATGATTTATTTGCCTTCATATACACTTAAAGAAATGTATGTTTGGATATGTGTCCCAGCACTAATTCATACGCATATCTACAAAAATAAATGAACAAATAATTCAGCATCAATAATTCTTTAAGCCAATTTGGAGTCGCTCATGGTGTGTAATTTTACTGAACAGCTAATCTCGAAAGATCAAAGAGTCAACAGCTTAAAACTTCGCACTGTCATGGTTTTATTATTCCTCTATAGGAAAATAATACATTCAAACTGCAGTATAAAAAATATCCCTGAATATCTGAAAAATAAGATTTTCCAGCAGTATTGGGACTATTTTGCCCTGGCAGAAGGATACATAAATAAAACTTAATTTGAAGTTTAAAATCGTAGTGTTTTTTATAGAAAATAAATATAGAGCAAGTTTATGAGCATAGTAGCCATCGACGGGGTGTGGGTAAGACATGTCCTGCTGTCCTTCTGGGTGGAAGAAGGCACTCAGCCTGGGCCCT
The DNA here is from genome assembly GCA_036884735.1 of Huso huso. Lineage (NCBI taxonomy): Eukaryota > Metazoa > Chordata > Actinopteri > Acipenseriformes > Acipenseridae > Huso > Huso huso. The sequence continues at coordinate 4,506,754 of CM072714.1, read as the reverse complement.
TGTGTCTCACAACCAGGGTGGGATAAATCGCATTCAAAACATGGTCGCCAAGGGACTGTTTATGATGGTCAACATTTTCAAATGGGGACAGTATGAGGAGACGTGTATTTTGCACACACCTTGCTTTTGCGTTTTCACTGCTCCCCCGATCATCAGCTGTTGAACGTTGTCAATATGTTTTGTTAAAGGTAGTTTTAAAATGAATTTGACACCCATTATGTAAAAGGAGGCTGACATTAGCAGGAGTGATATTAACACTAGAACCTCCGAGATTTCAGACTACATACACCCACCTCACCCGCAAAACGTGCGGCTCCGTTTTAAAAACAGCTTTGATATGAAAATGAAAAACAAACCATCAGCTACAACTTAATGTTTTTATTTATGAACATCATACATCACATTTGCAGAGCAGAAACACTGTATTTACGTTGAAAATTACTTTCATCTTTTTTTCAAAAAGAGCACATACACATTATTATTATTATTATTATTTATTTCTTAGCAGACGTCCTTATCCAGGGTGACTTACAATTGTTACAAGATATCACATTATTTTTACATACAATGACCCATTTATACAGTTGGGTTTTTACTGAAGCAATCTAGGTAAAGTACCTTGCTCAAGGGTACAGCAGCAGTGTCTCCCACCGGGGATTGAACCCACAACCCTCTGGTCAAGAGTCAAGAGTCCAGAGCCCTCACCACTACTCCACACTGCTGCCTCGTTAACGTTAACGTGAAAAACTAATAAAATAAATTTTAAGCAATAAACTTCTGTGTAAACAGGTGTAGAAAGCTGTATGCAAAATTATAAAACATAAATAACTAGTTATAAAAATAGCATAAAACAAAAATATAACACAACTTCTGCAGCGTGAAAGCGCTTTGAGTGAAACAGAGTTCAAAGGCTGTCTGTCTGTTCCGAGTTCTATTACAGCTTTCTAAATACAATCTACACAGAAAACACGCTTTTCAACTGTACCAGCGCATTTGCCACAGACTGCCTTTTCACAACGGGTGCAGACATCATAAGTTCTGTTTCTATTGCGTTTAGCAACCTTTTATTCCAGTCGGCTTTCGTGTCTCTTATCAAAATGTTTCTGCCGTAGCTCCAGGGCTAGCTGCAAAATGAAGCCCCTCCGAGTGATTGTGTTGCCCGTGCACTCCTTGTACAAAACCAAAGCATTGATGGCTGTCAAGTCCACAACATTATAAAAAACAGACACAGGCCACCTGCGAGTACTGCCTTTGACAGAATACCGCCGTGCCATTTGATCAAGTACATCCACACCGTACTTCGTTGCGTTGTAAAATGCAACAGTCTCTGGCTTTCGTTTAGGATCCGTCCTGATGGTCACTGATCTGTGCAGAGCTTAGAATACGCACATTTTTTATTTTTTTACACCTGTAAGTAGCGTAGCTATATCACACTGTGTTGTGATTCAATGTGTATATTTTGGGACAACTGCTAATAAAATTAATAATAATATTATGATGTGTAGAATGACTTTCATTAGTGTTTCAGCACTCGACAGGAGTATATAATACGTCCTTTCACAATGACTTTGATTTTATTACAAAGCCCAGACTAAATTGTTGGCTATATTGTATTGATTCAATGTGCCTCGTAAACTGTGGGTCTGGCGGTTGAAGAAGCAAGTGCTTATAACTTATTCATTTTTACGATTCTGCAGCTGAAACACCGTATGGGTATTTAATTCAAATAGTTACTAACACTTAAGAACAGACATGCACGAGATATTCACATACGCAGAGATATTTAAATTTGAATTGCAAAAGCAGCAGTGTGGAGTAGTGGTTAGGGCTCTGGACTCTTGACCGGAGGGTCATGGGTTCAATCCCAGGTGGGGGACACTGCTGCTGTACCCTTGAGCAAGGTACTTTACCTAGATTGCTCCAATAGAAACCCAACTGTATAAATGGGTAATTGTATGTAAAAATAATGCGATATCTTGTAACAATTGTAAGTCGCCCTGGATAAGGGCGTCTGCTAAGAAATAAATACGCAGTCATCACAGTTCACTCTAGGAGTTGTAAGAATGCTTTCCGATAACCTTTGTCTCACCTTCTTTCTTTAGTTTCTAAAGCAGATGAAGGAGAACACGACTCCACCCCATCACCGCACTGCAAACCACTTGCTCTGGAGAGTACAGACCCTGCACATTCTGTGTGTGTGAACAATTCTGAAACCCAGGGCAACTTGAAGACCTTGCCTTGTTCTACTGATGATGGGAAGAGTTCCCGTCAATTAGGCTCTCCTAAAACTCACAAGGGAAATCACACAGGAGGGACTCCATTTTCCTGTGCTGATTGTGGGATGAGTTTCAGTCATGTTTCACAGCTTAAAATCCACCAGTGTGTTCACACAGGAGATAAACCGTATCACTGCACTGAGTGTGGGAAGAGATTCAGTCGTTTATCAAACCTTAGAAGACACCAGCATAGTCACACAGGAGAGAAACCACACCACTGTAATGAATGTAAGAAGAGGTTCTCTCGAATAGAACATCTTAAAACTCACCAGTTAATTCACACAGGAGAGAAACCGCATCACTGTAATGATTGTGGGAAGTGTTTTATTTATTTATCAAAGCTTAAAAGACACCGGATATTTCACACAGGAGAGAAACCGTATCACTGTAATGAATGTGAGAAGAGGTTCTCTCGAATAGAACATCTTAGAACTCACCAGCAAATTCACACAGGAGAGAAACAACACCACTGTAATGATTGTGGGAAGAGTTTCTCTCGATTAGACTATCTTAAACATCACCAGCAAATTCACACAGGAGAGATAGCACACCACTGTAATGATTGTGGGAAGAGCTTTACTGTATTGGGAAGTCTTAAAAAACACCAACGAATTCACACAGGAGAGAAACCATACCAGTGTAATGACTGTGGAATGAGTTTCAGTCGAACAGAGAACCTTAGAATACACCAACGAATTCACACAGGAGAGAAACCACACCACTGTAATCAATGTGGGAGGAGTTTTACTCGAGCAGAGTGCCTTAGAAAACACCAACGAATTCACACAAGAGAGAAACCATACCACTGTAATGAATGTGGGAGGAGTTTTACCCGAAAAGACAGACTTAAGAAACACCAACGAATTCACACATGAGAGAAACCCTGAATGCTGGGAGGGAGTTAATCTGGTGGGATACCTTTCAAAACCAGAAAGTTCTCGCAAGACAGAAACCCTGTCGCTGCAAAGATTCATGTGATTAAATGTATAATGTATTTAGAGTTCAAAATCATTTTTAACAAACAAGCCCCTCTCTTATATCTATAAAAAAAACAGTACCGACCATCGTGGGATTTGTTGTTCTTTCTTCTTTAGAAGCCTTCAAAAGAGACTTTTCCACAGTCCTAAAGGAAGGTAGGACACCGATGTATTGAATTCGCAGTGCATAGCTTAGAATTATAATGTTGTTTAAATGTTTGTAATGGTATTTGTTGTCTAAATATAGTATGTGTAGGTGATGCTTGATGTAGGTATTTCTGAAGTATTGCTCATATCTAGTAGTTTTTCTTCAAGGTATTTAGCTTCTGAATAAACTTTATTTTCTCAAGTAGACTATTCTTTTTCTTTGGTTTGTTAAACAGCACTATCAAGCATTTAGTGGAGCCCAAGGCGTAAAAGATATTGTTAAACTGAGCCATTTTAATATTACAATATCTCACGTGTTTGAAGTAAAAAATACACATTCACACCCGAGTAAGAACCTCTGATCCTGCTGAAATAAGAAACTGTGGGGGACGTGTATCAAGATCAACCAACGCAGCACTAAATTGGAGGAGTGTAAAGTAGCGCTCTGCCGCGGCACAAATTTGACCCCGTCCCGAATGTATTGACTGGCCCAAAATTAACGAGGCACGGTGTAAACTGGCACATGTAAATGTGCCTGTGTTCTGAAACCCTCAAAATGGGTTACCGTTAGCACAGATGAACAGACTCATCTGAAAAATAGCGCCTCCCCTCCAAATAGGCTGCCTCAATCAAAACAATAGGTAGGTCATTTGGGGTACTCTCCCTCTGTTTCTGGGTTGTTAGGGAAGGTTAGGAGCCTGCACTCTTCGTCGCAAGAAATGCTTCTTGGGCTCCCGAGTGGCGCATCCAGTAAAGGCGCTCCGCGTGGAGTGCAGGATGCGCCCTATAGTCTGGACGTCGCGAGTTTGACTCCAGGCTATTCCTTTGCCGACCGAGGACGGGAGCTTCCAGCGGGCCAATTGGCCGAGCGTCGCCCGGGGGGAGGGAGGGTTAGGTCGGCCAGGGTGTCCTCGGCTCACCGCGCACCAGCGACCCCTGTAGCCTGGCCGGGCGCCTGCGGGCTTGCCTGTAAGCTGCCCAGAGCTGCGTTGACCTCCGACGCTGTAGCTCTTGGGTGGCTGCATGGTGAGTCCGCAGTGTGAAAAAAGCGGTCGGCTGACGACACACGCTTCGGAGGACAGCGTGTGTTCGTCTTCGCTCTCCCGAGTCAGCGCAGGGGTGGTAGCGGTGAGCTGAGCCTAAAAATAATTGGCCATTCTAAATTTGAGAGAAAATAATAAAAAAATAATTGGCAACGACTAAATTATTTTTAATAAATGCTCCTGAAAATTCACACTAATTTCGTATATTTGACTGCCTACCGTGATAAATAGTCATTGTATTTTCCTTACAGTATTTTACATTACTGTACTCTTCACCTCCCCTGTTGATCTCATACTTTTATCAAGTAGAAGCAACGCTACAATAGCTGTACGAGGTCTGGCTCAATGCCGTGCATTTGGTTACTACGGCAACGGGGTCAAACAAATACCGGCTGTTTGGGGGCACAGTGGTGTCTGGCCATGGGGAGAGAGCTTCTGAAGATAGGTTAGGATGGAGGAAGATGTGTTTCATTGCCTTGCTGTGTGAACTGATATAAGTTACAAATAGAATCAATCCCAATGGTGTATATACAGTTATGGGTAATGGGGATTCTCCAGGTGTTGATGTTTGCCAGTCCATGTTGGAGCCTGGCAGGTTCCATATGCGTGCTTCTGTTTGTCTCGTTGCTCTACAGTAATACATGAATGATAAGTTAGGCTACAGCGGTTTATTTGTTCTTTTTAAACTCCTTTCCATTTCACGTCTGCTGCGTTCTGCTGTACCACACTTGATTTAGTCTGTTTGCTCATGTGTGTTTTGTATTGGTGTTGTTGTCTGGACATGTTTGTGTATTGCTGTTGATTGAGTTGGATAAGAGGCTTCTTTCTGTTTGAAGGAACACTCAGATGAGGTGGAATCATCCCCAACACAAAACAAAGACAAATAACAGTCAATTATTTATCAAATAAATGATGTCAATATTATGATTAAGTGTCGACGTGCTAAATGGGTCATTCCATGACCAATCACCCTGAGGAATATTAGATTTAACACTACCAGCTCCGATTAAGGGTTGTTGATGACAAAAAAAAAAAAAAGTTTTCAGACTGATCGGGTCAAGGGGTCAAAAGTTATAGAGGGGGTCACAATTTGATTGATTTTGAACCCCACCCACCGTTTGATTGATCTGCGAAAGAGCGTGTGGCAATTCACATGGAAGTGAGAAATGACTTTGAGACACCACACAGACACACAGGATTTATTATCTACACTGGGTGTTTATATTTCACACTGTCAGGTTTGCTACCAGCAATGGTATCGCCCTGCGGTACTGTACGTGTAGAAATAACACTTCATAATCAAAAAGAAAAGTTGTGCTTTAAGCAGAGTCTCGCAGCCTCTGCAGCACGGTGTACAAGGATGTGCAAGGTCACGTTGATACTGGCTTAGTTCTATTAACATCTTTAACATAAGAGCAACCAAATATGTGAATGCAAGGACGCTGTTCTCTTCCCTCGGTACACTTTTATAGGATTGCCCAGATCCCTCTGATCTCAAATAAATCACATCCCAGGGACTGTAGTTTTAACCAGTATCTAACATAAACAATCTCAAATCAAGCAGCTGTCTTCCTCAGCCGCCTCCGCTACCTTTAGGTAGTCTCTACTGCCACCTGCTCCTTTATCGGGCATCGGCAGTTTCTTTTATTTTTCCTGGTACGTAGACTTTTGCTCCCAAGACCCGCCCCTCAACCAATCAAAAAGGTCCGAGCGACACACCCTCGTTCAACCTTCAGTGTCAGCTCCATGATTGACAGGCGGGTTTTTGTCCTTTGGGAGAAAAAGAAATCCAGTATTAAAAATCTGAAAAATAGACAAGGTTCCTTCTTCACGTATATATTACCCCATCCCACTCCAGAAAATTTGGAATAATAATGGCAAAGGTCACACTAGTATTTTCTTTTCTCAATGTAAATGTTTTTTATCATGAGCGACCCTGAGCACCGAGTCTGGTGTAAATCAGAGGGATGGGGGTGTTACCTGTTGGGTGATTTGTCACGGAATGACCCAAATAGATTTAGTTTCACTGTAACAAATAAACTTGGTCCTTAGGCAGGTATCACCGTTTGTTAGGACAAAGATAATAGTGACAGATAGCAGGACCTGAAAAACACATCGAAAAAAAAAGTTCCACAAAAGTCATGGTTTAACATTTATTCAATACAATTCCATACATTAGAAACTTGTTCTATGAAAACATCATTCTATGAACAAACTTAAATTAATATCCCAAAGGCGGAATTTTGTGAGGCAGACAGACTAACACGTTCAGCTTGTTCGTAGTGGAACATGAATAGATTTTAGCTTTTTGGCTGACAGCGATGTGGGGATGCTGTTTGTGCATCGTGGAGATTTTGTTTAGACAAAAAGTTCCAAGCAGTAGTTACATCATATGTTACTATTGGATCAAATACATAAACACATCTCGCTACACAGTACAGACCACTGTAAATCAACGCCATGTTTATAGAATTTTGCCAGTATTGCATGTACAGTTGTAATGTATCTGTTAGAATACAGTGTAACAGTACAGCTATGGGCAAAAGTTTTGTATCTCCCTATATAATTAAATAATTTTGCTTCAGAGTCGAATGAAGCCTGTGGAATAATGCTATGTTAATATACTGAATTACATACTGCTTTGCAGTTTTCCATACTTAACGAAAAACTGACAACAATTTAAAAATGTGACATCTCAAAATCCAACATACCTTAAATACAACTGTACACCATTAAGGCTTCCGTTAGATATCGTTCTGTAGACAGCAATCACATGACCTTAACACTGACCTATCGCCAGAGCGCTTGCTCTGTGTCCCGCCTCCAGATAGACAATCCGGCCCTGTGATTTGGGAATTTGTGTTTTGATTGACAGTCCTCTAAACCTTGCTACGGAAACTATGTATTTTTTACGTCTAGTCATTAAAGTGGGCTCAGAAAAAATGGAAAATGGACTCGGGGCTGGGATAGTAATAAAACCAAATAGAAATAATCTCTCTCAGCAAAAAGAAAAAAAAATTGAAAACGGAATAGGTCGATAGTTTTCAAGCGAGGAAGTTTAATTTTACTACAACCATTAAAATATTTCATATATAAAATGTAATACATTTTTAGCATTTTGGATGTTCGCACTCATGAACAAAAACTCAAATTATGTTATTATTATTTACTTCTTAGCAGACGTCCTTATCCAGTGTGACTTACAATTGTTACATTATTTTTTAAATACAATTACCCATTTATACAGTTGGGTTTTTACTGGAGCAATCTAGGTAAAGTACCTTGCTCAAGGGTACAACAGCAGTGTCCCCCACCTGGGATTGAATCCACGACCCTCCGGTCAAGAGTCCAGAGCCCTAACCACTACTCCACACTGCTGCCCTTGTTAGTATAAAAGGATAATTAATAATAAAAAAGAGAGTGTAAACGACCCACTGTTGTGTCTGTCTGCAGCCCAGCTGCGGACTTAAAACATTTGAAAAAATAAAATAAATAAGACAAGATGACGGCCTCGTCAAAAAGGAATTTTCTGATGACTAAATAGGGTCTGACAAAAAAATATATTTTTCGTGATGGCCACATTCTTTTTTCGTATCAGACATCAATCCAAAAGAAAAAAGTGGAAATCCCATTGAAAACAATGGGGGATGAAAATGTGAATATCTTTTGAACGGATTCATATTTGGTCTTGGTTCTGGGTGAGGGAAGAAAATTGTGAAAAATATGTCCATTTTTTAAATTTTTTTTATCATATTAATCTCTTCAGTGACCGGGTTTTTGTCTTGCAGTAATTTTCTGGTTTTTAAGAATTCCCACCAGATGAACTATTACCCAACATTCAGGGATACATACAGTGGTATTGTTTCTCTCCTGTGTGAATTCGCAGGTGTTTCCTAAGGCCCTCTGCTCGAGTGAAACTCCTCCCACATTCATTACAGTGATGTGGTTTCTCTCCTGTGTGAATTCGCTGGTGTCTTTTAAGAGTTCCTAATTCAGTAAAGCGCTTCCCACAAACATTACAGTGATATGGTTTCTCTCCTGTGTGAATTCGGATGTGATTTTTAAGATGCTGTAATTGAGAAAAACTCTTCTCACATTCATTACAGTGGTGTAGTTTCTCTCCTTTGTGATTGCGCCGTTGTCTTTTAAGGTGCGATAAACGACTGAAATTGTTCCGAAACTCAGCACAGGAAAATGGAGTCCCTCCTGTGTGATTTCCCTTGTGAGTTTTAGGAGAGCCTAATTGCCAGGAACTCTTCCCATCTTCAGTAGAGCAAGACAAGGTCTTCAAGTTGCCCCGTGTTTCAAAATTGTTCACACACACAGAATGTGCAGTCTGTGTACTCTCCAGAGTAAGTGGTTGTCTGTCTTGTACATAGGGAATTTGAACTCTCGTTGTTTTTAAATGTTCTTCTTGTGGTGTCGTCTCTCTGTGTTTCTTGCACTGTGGTTTGCCACTAGAAGAGTTTTTGCAGTGGGGTGATGGAGTGGAGTCGTGTTCTCCTTCATCTACTATAAAAGCTAAATAAAGAAAGAAAGAAAGGAAGAGAGACAAAGGTTACTGTACAGCATTCTTACACTTTCACTTTTCTGCAGGACATACCCTCATAACCATGACCAACTCCTAGAGTGAACTCTGATTATAACAGTTAAACCCACTCGATAACATTCCTGTTGAGGGGCTCCAGAGTGGCGCATCCGGTAAAGGCACTCTGCGTGGAGTGCCGGATGCGCTCTATAGCCTGGAGGTCGTCGGTTCGAGTCCAGACTATTCCACAGCCAACCGTGGACGGGAGCTCCCAGGGGGCGGCGCTCAATTGGCCGAGCGTCGTCCTGGGGGGAGGGAGGGTTAGGTCGGCCAGGGTGTCCTCGGCTCACCACGCACCAGCGACCCCTGTAGTCTGGCCGGGCACCTGTGGGCTTGCCTGTAAGCTACCTGGAGCTGCGTGGTCCTCCGACGCTGTAGCTGCGAGGGGGTTGCATGGCGGGCCCGCAGAGTGAAAAGAAGCGGTCGGCTGACGGCACACGCTTCGGAGGACAGCGTGTGTTCGTCATCGCCACTCCCGAGTCAGCGCAGGGGTGGTAGCAGCGAGCCAGGTTGAAATAAAAATAATTGGACATTTAAAAAATTTGCGCAATACAATTATAAGATCAGGTTTACATGCAAGTGCTCTATTGAAATGTTTCTTCTGGTGACACTTAGCAACCCGATGAGACATCCCAGCATCGCTATAAAGCTGTGGGAGCAGCATGACTAGAAAGAAAATACCAGAAATGGGGAAAGATCTAACAGCATTTGAAAGTGGCATGATAGTGGATGCAGATCTCAGAGATGCCACAGTAGCAAGGATAGGTATGTTGCAAGCCGTAGACATAGTGGTTGGGCAGCCTCTCTAGCTTAAATTGAGGTGAAATGATAAAAAAAAAAAAATATGAATCTTCAGCACACTTCAGAGCTTAGTTGCCAGTTTCTGAAAGATTAATAATCAGCTCAGTGTTTCTTGTTTTGTATGATTACCTCTAAATCCCAGTTCACATTCAGGTGGACAATCATCACACAGGCTGGATCCCAGCTTGTTGTTCTCCTCAAGTGTACAGACATTATTTTCAGTAGGAACTTCCTCTGCGATGGGGGCACATTCCTGTTCTATGAATTCCTCTTTAATAGGAACACATTCCAGTCGAGGGACCTCTTCATCTTTAACACATGTCAGCTCTGTAACCTGTTTTAGACTTGCACACCACTCCTGATCAAAGGGCTCCTCTTGTGTGTAAGCTGATTCTATCCTTGGCCACTCCTGTGCTTCAGATTTAGGTATAGCACGGCTCTCTTTGGGATCTGTGTGAAAGACAATTTTACAACATTATAACAATTTATGAGGTGTTTTTATTTATTTATACAGATATAGTTTCTGAAGAGGTGCTTTTTGTAATATATTTATTTATTTTTAAACTGATATAGTGCACCCAGTGACATTATCCTGAGCTGGGAATGAGGCTGGATCCAACACTGCTTGTAAAGTATTTGCGGCAGAGGGGTGAACAATGCCTCAAATTGAAACTGAAATACATTTTCTTAAATAATAATAATAATAAAAGAACATTTCGCCTCACCCACATTTCCATGTTTTATATTTTTGTTACAAGCATTGTCTGCAGAACTGACCCTTACACTTTCCATCACAAAATACAAACATCCATGGCTAAATCGACGATGCACGTTCAGGGTATATATCTAAAATGAAAAAGTATAACCGGTGTGGTAAAGTATATGGAAACGTTAGAGGGGGTATACTGGCCCCCACATAACCCAAAGTCTGTACCCCGTGGCTTAAATACTGTGATAAAATGATAGAAAGAAAAGTGTAGTCCTGCCATTTAAAAGTCTGATTTTCAAGGGAGACATCCGTCTCACTGCGCGCAAAGCATTGTGGTATATGGAGTCAATACAGGCGTGCAAAATATTGCTGGGTTTCGCCATGTTAAAAAAATGCATAACACTTTTGAAGTAGGTTTCACATTTGCTAATGCTGCCGTTTCAAAAAACGACAACATTAGCAAATTATGACAATACGTAGTTATTATGAAAAATGCTATTTTCTGAGCACAGGCCCGTTCGTTTGCGCAGGCGCAAAAACATCGCTCTAAAGACGTGTATTGATTAAATCATTTAACAGTCCGGTAACGCATAACAGCATAAAATATTATCAAGACACAGCAATATAGTACAGTAAACAAACTAACAACATTTTTAAACATGGTAAAAACCAGCAACATTTCGTACACCTGCATTGACTCTCCATAGAATTGTTTTGCCTAACTCTCTATATTCCACAATGCTTTCTTTGCGTGCAGTGAGACGAAAGTCTTCATTGAAAATCAGCGGAGTCGAGTATCTTGTTAAATAAAATATATTTTGAAACGCCCTTCTAAATATTATTGGCTGAAGCAGTTTTGAGTGAGGCTGCATTTTCATTGGTTAAAATATTAGTGTGTGCTCCCATTGGCTAGAAAGGTCGCAGCGTTTTCGGCACAGTGCGAGATTGACAGTTGGAAGTTTGTCTGGTTGATTGGAAATTTGCAGGTCCGTACAGCCTTTAGTATTAATGAATTGACAAATCAATTAATTAATTCTTAGGTGAATTAACAAATACGTTTATGAATTACTGTATGAATTGACAAATTGACAAACTAACGGCCGGTCCATAAGACGGCAACGTTCGGGCGACAAGAGTTTGCAAACCAAGCAGAAACATGATTTTTGTCACGTGATGAAAAATGTCACCGGGTTCACCTTTGGACAATGAGGGAAGCAATCTAGGCTGCTTCTGAAAAAGAATTGAGTCATATTCTGGGCAACACGTTGCCCTGTTGACTGTGTGTGTAAAAAAGTTATTTTAAGAGATGGACTAAACAAGCAATATACCATAAAAAAAATCAATCTTACCTTGAAATAATCCCTGGTTCTCATTCCTCTGAAAGTCTTGATCATTGCAGTCGGGGTTCATGTTTCCGAGAGGTTGTTTAATGTCTGCATCTGCAGCGTTCATGCATTCCCGCACTGCTTTCAACTCGCTCTCTGATATTTCCAATCTCAGCTTCAGACTTTCATTCTCTTTCTCCTTTCCAGCCATTTCCATTCGGAATTCAGTGAATTTGCCGCCGACAACTTTTGTGATTTCGCACAAGACGGTGTCTACAGCCGCTTTCACTGCGTGCTCGATGGTAGAGGCGAGCTCGTCTTGAAAGAACGACACGGAGACACTGACGTCCATCTTCACTGACTGTTAGCTTGAGACTCGAGTAGCGGAATCCTGTTTGCTTTTACTGGAAAATTAACATTTAATATAAAAGCTTTTCTCCTAGTGCGATAAAAAAAAAAAAAACAACAGACTCGTTTTACATTGCATTAGCGCTCCAGTCTGTCTGAGTTCTTAAATAACACAGAAAATTGACTCTCTTTTTCAGAACTCAAGCTGATAAGAAACGCAAAAATGCTGTAAAATCATCAGCAGCCGCTGCAATCGCCTCTCTCCCCTGCATAAACAAAGCAACGTTTCAATTTCCTGTAACTAAATGATAGCGTCACTAGTAGTAGGCGTTTCTGGTTGAAATAGTCGTGTATGATTGGCTGCAGAAACATTCTAAACCTATGGTGAGCGAACAGAGCAATAGCGTGGTCGTGTTTTCATAGCGCAGACTTCCGCAGTTCTGCGCAGCTGCGTGACGTCACTAGGCTCCGCCCGCTGCAATGTGTGCAGATCCTGAGAAGTTACTGCGGGAGGCTGGCTGAGGCTGTGAACCAAAGAGACGATGCAGAGACCACGAGTGACCTACCAATCGCAGTTCAAATAGCTACTAAAACTAATGCTGCCTCCTTGTTAGTGGAGGGGAACGGCATGTTATCGTTATGCAAAGAAAGGTGAATAGCCTTGTCAACGATGTATTAAATACATGGTAACACTTTAAGTGTTACCCACATAAATACATTGTTAAATCAATATTAAAATAGTAATACTAATCCATGATAAGTAATGTATACTGTTACAGCAAACCAGACATAAGACCAGCAAAAGAACAGGAGATATTTGACACATAAATTAAATATTACACTTCATGAAAAGTCATAAGACTGGATTCTGGAATGGAAATGGAAACACAGTCATTTTTATAGTAAATACCAGTGGTATACCCCTCCTACTAGCCAGCCTGTGTTTTTACTTCCTTTCCAATGGGAAAGGCTGTGCATTTGAGACCACATAGTTCTCATGAGAGTCTGCTAGCGACAGTACAGTAGGAGTCTCTGATAGTATGTGGTAGATACAAAGTGAGTGCTATGAATGAAACACAATCGACAGCGATGGAAACGAGTTCAGCATCACCCTATAGAATAACTCATTGTGCTTCATAAAGTCGAATGAAACCAGCTGAACAATGTTACGTTAACATATTCAATTACATAGCGCTTTGTAGTTTCATATTACATAGAAAAACTGAAAATTGAAATTGAAAAATGAAATACTACTGTACTATTATGGCTTCCATTAGACTTAGAGATATCATTTTGTAATTTGATTATGTTCATATAGTTTTTTTTATTTTTTTATTGGCTCGATCTTAAAATTCTAGGTGATATATATATATATATATATATATATATATATATATATATATATATATATATATATAAAAACTCAGGGGAGACGTTCAGAGATGTTTCGGACTCCTGTAAGTGGATCGTTCATGCACTGGACTTGCAACGTATCCAGATGACTTTTAATAATCAAGAAGCTCGCACAGACTCATTCGATTTGAAGTTTTAACGAATCAGAGTAGTATCAGTACTCCTTCGGTTTATTAAAAATATTGTGAGGAACCGAAACGAAACCAAACCCGCCCCCTCCTCGTCTGCCATTGGCTGCGGGGTCATTCCTGAACAGAGGAGCCCTCCGGTGATTGGTCGCGAGGGGGCTCAATTCCCCGTGGCGATAGGGAGATGCAGCTCTGTGGCAGTTTACCGTATAATCACGGAAGTCTAGTGGAACAATGTATTAAACATGCACCCATGCAATCGTATTTACTGTGAAACTGCACACAGATTTGTTACACCGGCGCTGTGTCGTTTTCCTGCAGCCAGTAATTGCGTGGAGGCCTGGCGCCATCTACTGGGAGACGTGAGAATAGCAGGGAGAGGTTTGTCATTCATTTCAATGGGAGAGAGATTAAGTCTCCAAATGTTATCTGGAAAGTTAATACTCGCATTTAAATGAATATATTAACTCATGTGTTTGTATTATACATGACAGTGATACAAGGTATTATTTGCCATTTGTAACTAACTTTTGGTTGTGTATCCAACCAAACTATTTGTGTGCTTGTTTAAATACACAATGAATTTCCTGTTTTTCATATATCACCACATACTTTACTATTATTATTATTATTATTATTATTATTATTATTATTATTATTAATACACTGAACGGTACCTGAATATAAAAATGTACCCGTTTACTCGATTATGTGGTAAACTGCCATCATCCCTCCCACCCCCCCATCGCACGGGGAATTGAGCTCCAGCGCGTCCAATCACCGGAGGGCTCCTCGGTTCAGAATGACCCCGCAGCCAATGGCAGGCGAGAGAGGGGGCGGGTTTGTTTTCGCTTCCTGTCCCTCAATATTTTTCCCTGAAGGAGAGAGAGGAGGCTGGAGTGACTGAATTAACGAGTAAGTTTTTAAATGTGCATTTATTGTATTCAATTTGTTAACCGGTACTGACACATTTGATTAGTTGTACTGAGAACTATTTGTTTCATGTAATCCTATTTTAAGAAAGAGGGTCCTTTTTTAAAAATAACAATAATAATAATAATTGTATATACACACGCACAGGCCCACCAAGACGGCGGGCAGGCCGGGAACATTTACGCGGCCCGCTGCAGCTAAAAAATAACAAACAAACAAAAGAAAAATCTGGTCAATTTTAATACCGAACATTTCAATATATTTTTTAAAAAAAACAATAACCAGCTCCAGGCCTCAGACCCGCACTGGACCGCTCGGTGAAGCTGCGTGATGACGTCATCACAACTTGCTTTCACGGGTTAAGGGTTATGGGTGCTTGAAAAATATTCTCAAATCACACGGGGTCAATTGGAACGAGCTTGCAGATTTAGTACGAAGTTGTGGACTAGCTAATACGGTACTGGTGGATCATCCCTAGCTGCGTACTAACTTAGTGCCAATTGCAACGAGAAAAGATGGGGAACAAAACTGTGGACTAGCTGATCCCCAGCTGTAGTTCGGAGCTCAGTGTTAAGCTCCTTATTGTGGTGCACTACGGGCCGGATGGGGCGGGCTCAGAATCAGAGTTAATGGTTCCAGCTATATTTATATTCATAAATATTGACACCTGCTTTTAAAGGGAGAGGCAGCATTGTTTTTGTTACAGGCGCCAATGGTGCCTAACCCTGGAAAAAACGATTCCACATTTCTCGCATTTGCAAATACTGTGAATGCAACGAAAATAAAAATGTTCTTGGCAACAAAAGTTTTTCAAAAGCTCTGAATCTGACAAAGAAAAAACAAAAATGAAATATAGTTTCTTAAAAAAAAAAAGAGTTATATATTTGGAGTTTTTTTCTTGAGGAACACTAAGCGGTCTCCATGTCCTGGTTTGAGTGCACTTCTCTGTGCTGTCCCCACATCTCCAGCAGTGGAGAACACTCTGTCAGCAGAGTCTGCTCTCTGGGGTGCACTGGTCCAACCCTGTTGTCCCCACATCTCCAGCAGTGAAGAACACTCTGTCAGCAGATGCTCCACATAGTTCTGAATGATTTCGTGTTTCTCGTGCAGGCTGTGCATATGGAGTTATCCTACCTTCATGTGCTGACCGATCTGATGCCATCTGTAACTGTGATGGCGATGTTGTGCTGTCGATTTATGATGATGTCATTTCAAATGGACACTCAGATTGGTTGGTTGTATTCCCTGAATACTTGATTCGATCCTCACACGTTTTACACACAGCATGACTTCTCATGAGTCCACAATGGATTTTATAATCCATCTGACGCAGGTTGAATTTCACAGTCGCCCTCCTTTATAAATGGATGAGTTTATCAACATGAATAACCTGAAAACGGGCTTGACAAAAACACCCTTAAAGAGTAAGTAGCGGGTTCTGAAAAATACAGCGTTACACGTCCCCACGTGTTGCTACAACTGTCTGAATAACATACCTGCCGTTTCTCTTTTCATTAACATCCTGACAACTTTTTACACACAGAACTTTAAAGTCTGTTTCAAAGCTCTTTTCAAAATAGCGACTCTAGTGCACTGATAGTGTAAGGATTATTGCATCAGGGGTGAAATTCTCAACAAAAAAGTGCAGGTACTCCTTTGTGCAGCCAGGTGGAGTAGACCTGTGAAACATTAGACAAAATCAGTGCCAGATAATACATACTTCTAAAATGTATAGACACGATACATTTATTAATACAAGCCTATTAATATAAGCCTGATAAAATGACTGATCAATTATAACCAATTCACTATAAACAAGGAAGCTGAAAATACTGAAGTATCGTACCCTCTGCAGTTATCACTCAGTCATGTACTGTAATATAACACAAGTTCAATCTTAAATAACAAGCATTAAGAAGTATTACACTGTGCAGTAGCTGCTGTAGAGAGGGAGTTTTGTTTGTTATCCTAAAAAGGTGTGATGTTATAAAAATAGGGATGCAAGTATCATTTAATAAAATCTGTTTAAACTATTTGATTTCTATCATTTAACTGTATTTAGTCACACTAAATACCCTTTTAAATATTATTATTATTATTATTTGTTTATTTAGCAGATGCCTTTATCCAAGGCGACTTACAGAGACTAGGGTGTGTGAGCTGTGCATTAGCTGCAGAGTCACTTACAATTACGTCTCACCCGAAAGACAGAGCACAAGGAGGTGAAGTGACTGGCTCAGGGTCACACAATGAGTCAGTGGGAGGTGGGATTTGAACCGGGGACCTCCTGGTTACAAGCCCTTTGCTTTAACCACTGCACCACACAGCCTCCTGACAACTTTACTACTCTTTCCAAAAGAAGCAGCTTAGAGATCAAACCCTCTTTAATTGCATCACGATTGTAACATTGCCGATGTGTGTAGCGGTACACCTTTCTGAGTTTCTAGTATCTCCTTCTTAGTTCATCTCAATCCACTACAAGAGACAATGGTTTCAAATAAATTAAAATACCTTTTTTTTTTGTTTGTTTCTCCAAATGAAAAAAAAAAGTCACGTTTTTGTTTAGTCAACCTTCAGGAATTTCTAGTCGCGCATGTTCGCCTAATTTAAAATGTACGTTCGCGCAAGTATTTTTGCCCATATTACAACTGTACGCAATTTAAAGGTGCGGTCACCAATTCCACACACATTTTCAGCCAGTCTTGTCTTGCAGGGCCCCTGATGCTCTCAAAGTAAATTTCTCTTCTGGTTGATCTTGTTGCTGTGAGCAGTGCTGAAATAAAACTCCTTCATTGCACTGATGGAGTAGACCACTACTAGTCTAGCACATGCAAGAGTGTGCCACAATGCACCATTTTAATCCACACTACCTTGTAAATGCCACATACTTTAAAACTAACTTAGCACTGTTTTGATTTCTACCTGCAGTGGAAATCTATCTATTTACCACTATTTAAAAAACAAACAAACATGCTGGACATGTAGAGTTTTTTATGGTTTGCAACTCTGATGCAAGATGCCAGTTCTTCTATAGTATTTGGAAGAAAAAACAAACAAACATGCTGGACATGACCCTGAGAGTTTTTATGGTTTGTGAACTCTGATGCAAGATGCCAATTCTCCCTATAGTATTTGGATTTAAATAAACAAATAATAATAATAATAATTTCACACAAACTAACTCACCCCTTTCTTGTGAAGCCCTTCAATCACACTGCTCTAGAGCTGTGGGGTTTCTCTGTCCTCACACAGATAATACTGTCCAGGGGTCTGCAGTTACACAAGAGTGCTAATGGGGTTGAACTAGTCAGTGTTCATGTGGTGCAGAGGAGTCCACATGAATGAACTGTTGTTGTTGCTTTAAGGTGCCTGTTTACCTGGGAAGAAACAAGACTGCCAGAGCCGTGCTGCAGATATCCTGCTAACAATACCTGAAGTAAGTTTCTTATTCTTTTACTCTTCAGTCCTAATTTTAATTATTTTAAATACAGTGTTTCAGCTGTGCAGATGTTTGATATGATGTGCTTGAATAAAACTTCTGAGTTGTATCGGAGAATTTCTTTCATTTTAATATTGATGTTTTAAAATGTAACTGTCCTAATGGGCAGCAGTGTGGAGTAGTGGTTAGGGCTCTGGACTCTTGACCGGAGGGTTGTGGGTTCAGTCCCAGGTAGGGGACACTGCTGCTGTACCCTTGAGCAAGGTACTTTACCTAGATTGCTCCAGTAAAAGCCCAACTGTATAAATGGGTAATTGTATGTAAAAATAATGTGATATCCTGTAACAATTGTAAGTCACCCTGGATAAGGGCGTCTGCTAATTAATAATAATAATAATGACTGCCGGTGGCAGTTTTAGGTATAAGTATAACTGCAGCGGTTCTAGTGTTAAACAAATCTTATGTGGGGATTTACAAAGTATATATTCATGTTTATTGCATCTCTTGCCTGGTTAGTTCTGTGGGTGCTTGCAAGCACCAATAAGTATACATGCAAATCTTTCACAGCACTAAACAGAAAATTCATTATAAAATCTGTCAGGCTTTTCAACAATAACTTTTGTCTTGTGTGAAAGAAATGCTGTCATTTTCTAAGCAGTATTCCTGAGGATCTTATGCTTGAGTGGTTACATGTGTGGGTGCTTTTTATATATGTTTGAATAGTTCTCGGTTTAGAACTGTCCTTGTTTCCATAATTTTGGCCCATCTCTCCTTCCTCCTTGTTATAGAAAATCTCCTTCATCTCACTCAGTGCAGCACATTTGTGAACATGGTAATGAATGGAGTCTGGAGGTGGTTAGGCAAGTTCAAATAATTTAAGAAAGGAATTGTATTTTGTTTTAGGAAATTTGTTCAGAAGACAAAACTGGATTATCTTTGTGAAAGAGAAGATTCAACAATGAAGTCTGTCCATATTAAAGAGAGTCCTGTACTAGAATCAGTCCATATTAAAGAGGAGCTTCCTGAACTAGAATCAGTCCACATTAAAGAGGAACTTCCTGTACTAGAATCAGTCCACATTAAAGAGGAGCCTCCTGAACTAGACCCTGTCCATGTTAAAGAGGAGGGTAACCATTTTAAAACAAGCAGCTTGCAGGGCTCTCTGTCCTGTACAGAATGTGGAAAATGTTTCAGTCGGTTACAAAACCTGAGACGTCACCAGCGAATCCACACTGGAGAGAAACCGTATGTCTGTGCTGACTGTGGGAAGAGTTCCAGTTTATTAAGTAGTTTGAAAATACACCAGCGAATTCACACAGGACATAAACCATATCCGTGTAGTAAATGTGGGAAAAGTTTCAATCAGTTAGCCAATCTTAAAAAACACCAGTTAATTCACACAGGAGAGAAGCCACATCACTGTAATGACTGTGGGAAGAGTTTCAGACAGTCAAGCAACTTGAAATTGCACCAGCGAATCCACACTGGAGAGAAACAATATATCTGTGGTGACTGTAGGAAGAGTTTCAGTCAGTCACGCTATTTGAAAAAACACCAACGAATTCACACTGGAGAGAAACCTTATGTCTGTGCTGATTGTGGGAAGAGTTTAAGAGATTTACAAAACCTGAAAATTCACCAGCGCATCCACACTGGAGAGAAACCGTATGTCTGTGCTGATTGTGGGAAGAGTTTCAGTCAGGCAAGAACTCTGAGAAACCACCAGTTAATTCACACTGGAGAGAATCCACATCACTGTAATGACTGTGGGAAGTGTTTCAGATGGCTGTACAGCTTAAAAAGGCACCAGTTAATTCACACAGCAGATAAACCTCATCACTGAACTCACTGTGGGAAGTCTTTTACTGCTTCCAGTTCTCTTAAAAGACACAAATGCAAGTTGTGAAAGTTTAGGTTGAAGGGGAGTCTGTGTTCATTCACCCGCACTCAGAAACAGCATCTTACTCTAAATACTGTGAGAACTCTGGTTAATGTCTATAGATGATACAGATTTATCAATAGTAAACACACTGTTCTGAAGCCATTACATTGCAAAGTACATTCTGTAAGGGAGCCTCGCTCTGGTCACTCTCTTTTGCCCTTTAAACACAGACCCAGACAGAACTTGCAGGTTTAAAGCACGTTTATCCACAAAACAGAAACAAACTAAACCTAATTCCCACATGGAGTTCTAAACTAAGTCTCTAAACTATAAAACCGGACAGCTAAGGTGTTTACCGGTTCAACAACAAACACAGGTTTCTATGGTACCTTTTTTTCCCTCAAGGACACACTGCTTCACACAGCCTTAACTCCAGGGGTTCCCACATTTTTTAAGCAGGGGCCTCATTAACTCAATTGGAGCCAGGTTATCCTTTCTGGTTCCTGGTAACCCCATGGCATTCTGGGGAATGCAGTCCTCTAGCCTCTCCTGGACTACTGTTTTTCTTTTTTTTCCTCCCCCTACTCTGCCACAATTTCTCGCATGCAATAAGGCCCGTCGGGGTGTCCGTATACGTCAAATATGCAGACGGCTCGAGGCGTTGTGTGATACGAGGTGAAGCAGAGTGCCTCCAACCCGTGAGAAGTTATGTATTCGACGCATATGGTGTGGGAGAATGTACTTTTGTCAAATTACATTTCAAATCTTAAACTATGAGACTTAAGAAGCTGTGATTTGAATTATGTTTGTGTTTCCCCTAGCCTTCTACCATAACATTCTAGCTCTACTTCAAAGGACTAGATATTAGTAACAGAGGGTTGTAAAGATTTAAATTGGTTTTAGTTTAGATTACTTATTAATTTTGTGAGCCTTAATAAAGGTAATCATTTTTATGTTGAGTTTCTTTTTGCCTGTTATGTTTGTGACAGTATAACCTGGACCGACAGTATAACCAGACACGCTCTGTCAATGACAGGGCACGAACAGGGAGAGCAAGAGTCACAACACCTGTCCAAGATCGACGGATCATTTTGCAGCATCTTTGTGATGTCAGTTGTTACTCAGCACAATAAAAAGTCACTGCACCTGCTCTAAAACAGTTTGTCATGTTTCGATCACATCTAGTGAATTTTATCCAAGTATAAGTGATGAGTTTCTTTTGATGCTGTGTGTGTGTATATATATATTTATTTCTTAGCAGACACCCTTAGCCAGGGCGACTTACAGTTGTTACAAGATATCACATTATTTTTTACACATTATTTTTACATACAATTACCCATTTATACAGTTGGGTTTTTACTGGAGCAATCTAGGTAAAGTACCTTGCTCAACAGTACAGCAGCAGTGTCCCCCACCTGGGATTGAACCCACGACCCTCCGGTCAAGAGTCCAGAGCCCTAACCACTACTCCACACTGCTGCCCCATAGTATTGTCTACTGGCACAATTTTGCTTTACCGTTCTGTAGTGGAAAGAAAATCGCGTTACAGTCAAAATAATGTAAAGGATTATGCAGTACATGAATATCTCTGCAAACCTATTCAGAATTTAGAAAATCTGTGATGACGTTTTCTCATGTGGGACTAAGTTTGGCATTTATTAAATGGGAATCAGTGTTATAGTGCAATTTAAATATAATATTTATGTGTATTGTGGCAAAGTGCCCCCTCTGTGTATGTTATATGTTACGTGTTGTGTGTAAATGTTGGTGTATAGGCATTGGTACACGGGATATAAGCGGGTCTGTGTTTCACGTGTGTGTAAATTTAAATGGATGGCACATCACATCACGTGCAAGTAAAAAAGTAATAATATGTGAGCACGGGAATTGCACTTTAATTAATTCAGTTGTGCAGTTGCAAGTTGAAATTCCAATGAATGATTGATAAATCGAGTCTGCACAACTGCATAAAAGCTGCATGTTTTCACTCACTGGGGGTTGGGTGTTCGGTGAGAACGGGAGAGAGAGAAGGAGAAAAGTAATTGTTAGAATAATCGTTTAAAGAAGCTCACCGTGTTTTGTCTGTTTGGTCCGTTTTTGTTTGTCTTTTTATTTTGGGCGTATAGTGCCGTGTCCTGTTTTTGTGTTCCAACCTTTTATTTTCTGTTCTGTTCTGTTAATGATTAAATGCTGAGCGCGATCACGAGCTTAACCAAAACTCCAAGTCTCTGTGTGTTACTTCCTGGCTCTGGTCTGACACCACCCACTTCGGCCGTCTTTGTGACAGTATTTTAAATGGTAGGGTCTGGCATTTAAATATATGTGTTTTTCAAATAAAATTGTCTTTTTGCCTTGTTGAAACACTATGTTTATAACCTGTTTACAATGCTGTTAAGTGGCTTAAGTTTTTCCAGTGTGGCTAAAAAATGCTAAGTTACCTTAGCCACTTAGGCTAACTAAATGAAATTCTTAGAGGGAACGTAGTATAGTAATAAAAAGAAACTTCATTATAAAATCTGTCAAACTTTTCAACAATAACCTTTGTCTCATGTGAAAGAAATGCTGTCATTTTCTAAGCAGTATTCCTGAGGATCTTATGCTTGAGTGGTTACATGTGTGGGTGCTTTTTATACATATTTTAATATTTCTCTGTTTAGAACTGTCTTTGTTTCTGTGATTTTGGTCCATCTCTCTTTCCTCCTTGTTATAGAAAATCTCCTACATCTCACTCAGTGCAGCACATTTGTGAACATGGTAATGAATGGAGTCTGGAGTTGGTAAGGCAAGTTCATAGAATCTAACAAAGGGAATGTAACAGATTGTATTTTCTGTTTTTTAGACAATTTATTCAGAAGACAAAACTGGATTATCCTTGTGAAAGAGAAGATTCAACGATGGAGCCTGTCCATGTTAAAGAGGAGAGTCTTGTACTAGAATCAGTCCATATTAAAGAGGAGAGTCCTGTACTAGAATCAGTCCATATTAAAGAGGAGAGTCCTGTACTAGAATCAGTCCATATTAAACAGGAGCGTCCTGAACTAGAATCAGTCCATATTAAAGAGGAGAGTCCTGTACCAGAATCAGTCCATATTAAACAGGAGCGTCCTGTACTAGAATCAGTCCATATTAAAGAGGAGAGTCCTGTATTAGAATCAGTCCATATTAAAGAGGAGAGTCCTGTACTAGAATCAGTCCATATTAAAGAGGAGAGTCCTGTACTAGAATCAGCGTCCTGAACTAGAATCAGTCCATATTAAAGAGGAGAGTCCTGTACCAGAATCAGTCCATATTAAACAGGAGCGTCCTGAACTAGAATCAGTCCATATTGAAGAGGAGAGTCCTGTACTAGAATCAGTCCATATTAAACAGGAGAGTCCTGTAGTGGAATCAGTTCTTATTCAAGAGGAGCTTCCTGAAGTAGACCATTTTCATGTCAATGAGGAGGGTAACCATTTTAAAACAAGCAGCTTGCAGGGCTCTCTGTCCTGTACAGAATGTGGAAAGAGTTTCAGTCGGTTACAAAACCTGAGACGTCACCAGCGAATCCACAGTGGAGAGAAACCGTATGTCTGTGCTGACTGTGGGAAGAGTTTCAGTGAGTCAGGTGTCTTGAAAATACACCAGCGAATCCACACTGGAGAGAAACCACATACTTGTAATGAATGTGGAAAGAGTTTCAGTCAGTCAAAAAGCCTGAAACTTCACCAGCGAATCCACACTGGAGAGAAACGACATGTCTGCTCAGACTGTGGGAAGAGTTTCAGATGGTCACAAAACCTGAAATTTCACCAGCAAATCCACACAGGAGAGAAACCATATGTCTGTTATGACTGTGGGAAGAGTTTCAGTCAGTCAGGCTATTTGAAAAAACATCAGCGAATTCACACTGGAGAGAAACAACATGTCTGTGCTGACTGTGGGAAGAATTTCAGAGATTTACAAAACCTGAAACATCACCAGCGAATCCACACAGGAGATAAACCGCATCCATGTAGTAAATGTGAGAAAAGCTTCAACCGGTTAGCACGTCTTAAAAAACACCAGTTAATTCACACAGGAGAGAAGCCACATCACTGTAATGACTGTGGGAAGAGTTTCACAGAGTCAGGCAACTTGAAATTGCACCAGCGAATCCACACTGGAGAGAAACCTTATGTCTGTGCTGACTGTGGGAAGAGTTTCAGATGGTTATACAGCTTGAAAATGCATCAGCAAAGTCACACAGGAGAGAAACCTTATCACTGCTTTCACTGTGGGAAATATTTTACTGCTTCCAGTTCTCTTAAAAGACACAAATGCAAAGTTTAGGCAGAATGTGAGTGTGATTATACCTGCACTGCCAGTCTTTTTAAACAGCAGCTTAATATAAAAACTGTGAGAACTCTGGTTAATGTCTACAGATGACACAAATCCACCAATAGTAAACACACTGTTCTAAAGCCATCACATTATAAAGTACATTCCTGGTATGCAATAAGGCCCGACAGGGTGTCTGTATACATCGAATATACAGACGCCTCGGAGCGTTGTGTGATACGAGGCGAAGCCGAGTGCCTCCAACCCCTGAGAAGTCTGTATATTCAACGTATACGGTGTGGGAGAAATTCATAGTTGTAATTGAATGTACTTTGTAAAATGACATTTAACATCTTAAACTGTGAGGCTTAAGATGCTGTGATGTTAATTAAGTGTGTCTTCCCCCAGCCTTCTCCCATAACATTCAAGATCTGCTTCAAAGGACTGGATATTAATAACAGAGGGTTGTAAAGATTTAAATTGGTTTTAGTTTAGATTGCCTGCCAGTGTGGTCTTATCTGTTAATTAAGAATGTCTGTGTGAAAGCCAATATATCATTTTCTTTGTATGAAAGGTTAAGATGTGCGACACCTGGTGGTTACGAGGTGCCATGACTTTCTCCCATGACTTGAATTGTTACCATGAAACACGGAACGTTTAAGTGAATAGAAATTACTAATTTCCTTATTTTGAAAGTGAATACAAAAACAAACCTTTACAAGGGTGTAATATTAACTTGTTTAGCGAGCTCAAGGTTTTAGATTTACTAAAACTATCAGTTTGAAATGTAACAAATAAGTAAAAACCTAACTGATTTAAATGGGTTTTAGAATCATTTTAATAACAAATCTTGCGGTCGCAAGTTTAAGAGTTGTTTAAGTATGTTTTCCAAATACAGTTGAAATGTTTATTGTGTTTTAATGAAGTTGAAAGTGAAAATAATTCTTACATTATTTCACTTTAATTATTGTATAACGTGTTTAATATGCTTGTAACGGTAATTTAGTTCGGGAATGAAACTGACATGTTTATCCTTCTGTGATCAATATAACTAGCTAGCACAAAACGAAGTTTTGTTCTATAAATGTTTTGAATCCTGTTCTCTCTGTCTCTCTCCATGGAGGAGGGTCGCTCCCTGTGTTAATGACACACATTGCTTGTGTAAAAGGAAGCGTCATTCAAACTTTGTAAGCCAATGAAAGGGCTGATTTTGTAGCTTCCTGTTTTACCCGGAAGTGATTGGATCACCAAAGTAAACTCCTCTTTGGGCGCTATATTTAAATCAAAACACGCATGAACTCGTTCTCTTGGATTCAGACTCATCTTGCCATGAAGTAACCATTGAGCCTTCGCTTGCAATGGGGACCCATTCAAGCATCGTACGTATCTTCATCCTGAAGAAGACTCCTCGCTGCTACATCCTGCAACTCTACATGTTACAAAGAAGACAACTGCATTCCAACAAGGACCACATCTCCAGAATAAGTGTTACGATTCAAAGACTTTAAGATTCAAATAAAATACTATGTGTAGAAAGATCTACATGCAAACCAGAAGCAAAAACATTGAATACAGCGTAACACTTTGCTGAAATTAAAAGTACACTGATGCACAATGAAAAAGCAACAGTCTAGGCTTTACATCAATAGCTCATTGGGCACATACATAATGTTAGTTACATTTTAAATAGGGAGCAGATAGGTTTGTTGATTGTTCGAGTTGTATTGTTCCTTGGGATAACAAAATACTGAGCTCAAGTCATGATGTCATAAAAATGACAGGTGCTCAGTGTTTGTTATTTGAGTTGAGTTAAAATTGCCAAACTGAGTTGATTAAGAATCTGTATAAATAGCCATTTGAAAATACATGATTTTAATTAACTCAAGAACAGCAGAAGATGCAACCATGCTCTGCTTGAGTAATGAAGATCGCCTGGTTGCTATCGGCATGATTGAAGGCATCTGTGAGAGAAGTTGCCCGGAGAATGAGATGTTCTGCTTCAACAATCAGCAGACTAGTCCAGAGAAACCAGGAAACTGGCTCTGTGAGGGACAGGCCACGTCCTGGAAGGCAGAGGTCACCACACCAGCCCAGGACCGTTATGCCGACTGTTGCGTTGTTCAAGCCAACCAGTGGAGCGGTGGAAGTGTGATGATGTAGGGAGGAATCTCCTTTAACACAAGAACGCCTTTGGTGCAGATTGAGGGCAACCTTACTCCTCAGCGATACATTGACCAAGTCCTTGAGGCAACAGTTTTTCTGTTCTTGCAAGGATATCCGGAAGTGTTGATTTTCCAGCAGGACAATGCAAGGCCACACAGTGCTAGGATTACAATTTCACGACTTCAAGAAAACAATGTCAAGGTCTTGCCATGGCCAGCTTTTTCTCCTGTCCAATAGTACATCTGTGGGACCAAATCGCCAGCGCCATCCACAGGAGACAACTGCAACTAGCCAACCTTCAAAGGAAGAGTGGCGGAACATCCCACAGCAGTCTATCCAGAGGCTGATCAGGTCTGTGCATCAACACAGCCACGATTATGTTAATGCTCAGGGAGGTCATACACGATACTAACTGTAAAGTTTTCATTTTGACAGTGTGTCACGTTTCATATGGAAAACTTATCATGATTCTTTGATCTGTATTTTTCAGTGAATTTGTTTGATATCTATGTTTAAAATATTTGATTAAATCCATTAGACCTGAGAGTTGCATTTCTTTTGTGCATCAGTACACAAACAATTCTGCTGTGAATAAATGAAACAAGATAAGAACGATAGCGAACGGAGGGCACTTTGAAACCAAAAATAAATAAAAAAGGAAGGTTAAATAAATTAAAAATGTCCAGCAGCCCAAGTGAGGATGATGACCAAGCCCCTCAAGCAAGGCTACAAAATAAAATACAAAGTAATCTATGAGGCTTTGTCTGGCCTGCCTGGCACTTGCAGCATCTGCAACCTCTTAACTGGGGCTTCGTGTTCAGCATCTGCTTCCCTCAAACCCTGTAATCTTTCCTCTAAGTTCAACATCCATTACGAAAAAGCTATGTTATGCAAAACACAAGAAGCCAGGATGAGCACATTTAAAAGGTACGGTTATACCTCTGTTCAGCAGGGGTCGTGGGGTAGCCAGTAGCTAATGCTTCAGCCACCAGTGAGCAATGCAATATTTGTAATCTCTCTCTCTCTCTCTCTCTCTCTCTCTCTCTCTCTCTCTCTCTCTCTCTCTCTCTCTCTCTCTCTCTCTCTCTCTCTCTCTCTCTCTCTCTCTCTCTCTCTCTCTCTCTCTCTCTCTCTCTCTCTCTCTCTCTCTCTCTCTCTCTCAATCTCTCTCTAAGACTTTGTGGGGTTTAACCAAAAACCGGGCCTGTTCTTGTATAGATGTGACAGATGAACCAATTGTTTTTAACAGTGGTTGTTGTCTGTTTGACGTCCACCACCCTTCTTTTGTTTAGACCAAACCTTTGGTTTTGACCTATTTATAATCTAGCTGCATAATTAATGACTTATTCTATTTGTTTGATGTATATAATGAAACCTAATTACATGTAATTATTTATCACATTGTATCACACATGGGGATTTCATTCATTTCCAGTCCATTATAACCTTTAATTTTTAAACGTCCTATAGTTTCTGGATTCTCAGACTATACAGAGTCAGTCTGATGTAATTGTTGAATATTAACTTTATTGTAACAGCATACATTACTTATCATGGATTAGTACATTATGTTTCATTTATTATTAATTGCCATTTTATATTGATTAATTAATTTATGTATGTGGCTAACATTTTAAAATGTGTCTGTAATTCATAATGAATCACGTATGAACAGAGACTTGTTTTAAAGTGTTACCATGTATTTAATACATCGTTGACAAGGCTGTTCACCTTTCTTTAAATAACGAAAACATCAAATCCCCTTAACAAGGAAGCATTAGTTTTAGTAACTTTTTTTGAATTACGATTGGCAGGTCACTCATGATCTCTGCATCGTCTCTTAGCTTATAGGAGAGCGCCTGTCTGGTTGCATTGCACGCATGGGTGAGTGATTGCATGCTTCACCGCTGGTTTGCACCCTTTGCTGGCTCCAGCCTCCACTACTTTGCTCCACTGGCTCCCGATCAATGCATCCAGTTCAAGACTCTGTACTCAAAGATGCCTTGACCAGACTGCAACCTCCAGACCCTCTCTCCCTACTGAACTGACCTCTCCGCTCTGCCTGCACTAGAAGACTGGTTCATTTCCCCTGCCTCCAGAGCCGCTCCTTCTCCACCCAATGAACAGTGGTGGAATGATTCCTACAGATGTCTGGACTGCCCAGTCCCTGACCACATTGCGCCTCCTTAAGACTCACCTCTTCAAACAGCACCTGTAGAACTCCTCTGTTTGTATCCTGGGACATATCACCCTTCATGTAAATGTGCTTTATTTTGCTCTTATTGCCCCCTATTTTACTGCATTTAATCCTGTACAAGTGTAATCTGCCAAGTGTTTAACCTGTAGTACTTTGTATTTAATCACATCCTGATGCTATCACTATTTAATCATATCCTGATGTAACTATCACTATTATCTGCTGTATTATTGAATTTTGGTTTGTCACACTTGTACTTTGCTTGAACAAAAGTTATTGTATTTCTTGCTCTTATTGTATTCTGGTAACCTTGAAATGTTTTGCTTATGATCAGGTCGGTGGATAAGGGGGACTGCTAAGAAATAAATAATAATAATAAATAATATTTTAAGATCACCAGCCATCTGCGTCTCACTGGAGTAGTGTCACGTTTGGGATGTTGCTGGTGTGCATCCGATACTGTGAATAATCAGAGAGGCCATGGAAAGGGAACAGGTTTATGAATGTAAATTAACGGTAAATAGAACAACTGTTAATGTATAATAGAACAACTGTTTATTGCCATGGCTGTATAATGGCTGTATTATAATAATAATAATAATAATAATAATAATAATAATAATAATAATAATAATAATAATAATAACCAGCCTGTCGCTCACATCCTCCCATCAACACGGCACTACATTAATAATAATAATAATAATAATAATAATAATAATAATAATAATAATAATAATAATACATGGCCTCTCTCTTTCATCAACAGCTGCCTGCATAAATAACTACAGCTCCCATCACCCCTCCCTGTTGCTGTCAGGGCAGAGGCATGCTGGGGGTTGTAGTTCACATTCTGATTCTTTTTGTCCTGTTCAGTTTGACGCTACAATATAATCCCTTCTTGGTGTCTGTGTTAGTTTACTACATTCTGAAAAGAGTTTAGAATACAATAAAGCCAGTAATTTAAGCAATGTTCTGCCAGCCTGGAACTAGAATGGGGAATGTAAACTAACTGGAAAGTCATCAATCTAGTTTCTGATGAACTAGTTCTGCACAGAAAGCTGAACTCTGGTAGAATGTAGCAAACATTCACTCAGGAATAATATTGTAGTTTCTGTAGAAGCTCTTATCCAATTGCAGATTCAGTAGTTTCCCACGATTGATTAGACAATGTATTAAACATGCAGCCATGCAATCGTATTGACTGTGAAACTGCACACAGATTTGTTACACCGGCGCTGTGTCGTTTTCCTGCAACCAGTACTTGCGTGGAGTCCTGGCGCCATCTACTGGGGGACGTGAGAATAGCAGGGAGAGGTGTGTCATTCATTTCAATGGGAGAGAGATTATAATTCTCCAAACGATATCTCAGAAGTTAATACTCGAATTTAAATTAGTGTATTAACTCATGTGTTTGTATGCCGTATTTTACTACTGCTTTTAATTATAACTATTTCCTGTATCTTCTGTGATTTTACTCTTATAGGTATCCGTATTCGCGTTGTTTCTAATTGCTCTTATTGGAAGTCATTCTTATCCGTTTATCGTACTCACTATGTGCTCTTACCGGACTTTCCTCGTATACGCAATTATTTTTTACTATACGTTAGTCGAAATCGCTCTTAAATGTAATTATTTACTGTATTCTTTATTTTTGCTCTGATCTGACTTCTCTGTTACTGATTTTATTGTACTTTATAACTGTTCTTATCTGTAAAGTGATATTCTGTAATACGATATCTTATATGATACCTTTATAATGTGATACTCTGTCCAAACATGATCCTGGAGAGCCCCTATCCAGTAAGTTTTGTAGGTCACCTTAAATCGATAATTTCTAAAGACTGGGAACACATGGAAGTGATTTGATCAATTAAGCAAATAACTTGTTCAATTAAGGGAACTCTGGTCATTGGCCCAGTTTACATGCTGGGAAAATGTCATGACTCGTTTACTGTCATGACTTATTTAAGGTGGTACGGTAAGGATTACAATTTTAGTTAGTTTTGGTTTATGTTTAGTTTATGTTTGAATACAAATGTAATACATTATACAAAAAAATAAAATACAACATGAAGTTTCAAAGCAGGAATTGATAAATTAAACAAACCAAAACTATCTTAAAATTATAATTCTGCCGTACCACCTTACCACCATCTCCACATTGTCACGGAGAATTGAGCCCCAGCGCGTCCAATCACCGGAGGACTCCTCTGTTCAGAGTGACCCCGCAGCCAATAGCAGGCGAGCGCGGGGGCGGGTTTGTTTTCGCTTTGGTCTCTCACAATATATTTACCGGAAGCCAGGAGAGAGAGAGGAGGCCGGCGTAGCTGAATTAACGAGTAAGATTTTAAATATAAATTAATTGTATTCCATTTGTTAACCGGTACAGACACTTACAATGTATTAGTTGTACTAAAAACAATTTGTTTCATGTAATAATATTTTAAGAAAGAGGATACTTTATTTCCGTGGTCAAAAACAATAAATGTACACACAGGCCTTCCGAGAGGCCGGGAACATCTCCGCGGCCCTGGCAACAAACAAACAAACAAACAAAAAAACATTTCCGGTCAATTAATATCAAACATTTAAACATTTTTAAAAACGCGTAACCGCTCGAGCCCTCCGCGTTGCGCGGGAGCGTTTGCGTTTGCGCGCGCCGCCCCCACGTAAACAAACAAGCCGTCCTTTTTGTTTCCGGTGTGAGGTTGCGCTCCGCTCCGCTGCAGACTCGACAGTCCTGAACACTGAACCGATGCGCTTCTGTGCGAGGCTAATGTACGCGCTGTGCAAATACCAGGCATTCATTAGAAATATACAGAGAGAAACGCTGCCTGTGTGTTTATGACTCGCACTGTCAGTACACGCCTCAGTCCCGCTCTATGAAAGCATTTCCCACTAGTTTTTATTTGAAGTGTGGATTTGTTGATTAAGTAGCTCTGTCGGTTTTCATGTTATTTCTCAGTTCTGTACTGTAGTGAAGCTTGGACCCTGGAAAGGAGGGTGTGCGCTGTGTATTATTGTGATTTATTTGGGTTGAATTGAAGTCCTGTTTTTATTGAATAGGTATCCCAGCTACAGTACCGTTTAAAAGCGCTCGGTGGAGCTGCGTGATGACGTCATCACCAGCGTGCTCTCACAGGTTAAGAGTTATACAGTGCTTGAAAATATTCTCAAATCACATATTGTTTTCTCATGCTGTTATCTGTGCGAGTCGCGTAACAGCAACGTGTGGGTGTGTGCCTGTGGTATGAGTGCAGACTGAAGTCGGGAATGAGCTTATTAAAGTGACTGTTAGCTAACTTTCACACAGCGGTGTTTTACTGGAATGTTTAGTTTGTTTGCATTTTGTGCAAAGCTGCCTGCACTTTTATTTCATGTGTGTGTGTTGTTTGACCTCACCTGGGCAACAGAACTGGCAAAAAAAACATACAGGTTAATTTAACAGTTTAAACTAAGTTTGTGCAGAAAACATTCGTGAATAGAGTTAAATGCATCTGATGCTTAAAATCACACAATTGTCTCGTTTGCTTGTGCAAGTGTTTGCACTAACACTGGTAAAGCACGTTTAGTCAAATAGGCTTCATGACCTGTTTTGCTTTTGTTTCCTATTCTTTAAAACACAATTTACAAATCAGGGCTCCAGACACAGTTGTTGCCTTTGTACAGTCCTTTCAGATTCATGCTTTAGTTTCAAGGAGCTCTACATGATGCTGACAGGCAGAACTGTTTAAACAAATCTAATGTGGGGGTTTACATGGGAATGGAAGTTTACACACTTTATATTCATGTTTATCGCATCTCTTGCCTGGTTAGTTCTGTGGGTGCTTACAAGCACCAATAAGTATACATGCAAATCTTTCATAGTACTAAAAATAAACTTCATTATCAAATCTGTTAAACTTTTCAACAGTAACCTTTGTCTTGTGTGAAAGAAATGCTGTCATTTTCTAAGCAGTATTCCTGAGGATCTTATGCTTGAGTGGTTACATGTGTGGGTGCTTTTTATACATGTTTGAATAGTTCTCTGTTTAGAACTGTCTTTGTTTCTGTGATTTTGGTCCATCTCTCCTTCCTCCTTGTTATAGAAAATCTTCATCTCACTCAGTGCAGCACATTTATGAACATGGTAATGAATGGAGTCTGGAGTTGGTAAGGCAAGTTCATAGAATCTAAGAAAGGGATTAAGAGATTGTAATGTTTTTTTTTTTTTTTTTTTTAGGAAATTTGTTCAGAAGACAAAACTGGATTATCCTTGTGAAAGAGAAGATTCAACGATGGAGCCTGTCCATATTAAAGTGGAGAGTCCTGTACTAGAATCAGTCCATATTAAAAGGGTTATTCTCAATTCTAAACCCTTAAGCAGCTTGCAGGGCTCTCTTCCCTGTCCTGGATGTGGGGAGAGTTTTAATCCTGAAGGAAACCTTGAAACATCTCCTGGAAAGACTCTGCATTGCTGTGCTGGATGTGTGGAGACTTTCAGGGAGTCAGGAATCCTGAACGGACAGCAGCAAACAGGCACTGGAAAGACTCCATATAACTGTCATGAATGCGGGGCAGATTTCAGACACCACAGCACCGTGAAACACCACCTGCGAGTTCTGAAGGTACAGCTGGGTTATCCTTGTGAAAGGCAGGATTCAGAGATGGAGCCTGTCCACATTAAAGAGGAGCTTCCTGAACTAGACCCTGTCCATGTGAAAGAGGAGGGTAACCATTTTAAAACAAGCAGCATGCAGGACTCTGTCCTGTACAGAACGTGGAAAGAGTTTCAGTCAGTTACAAAACCTGAAACATCACCAGCGAATCCACACTGGAGAGAAAGGATATGTCTGTCCTGACTGTGGGAAGAGTTTCAGTAAGTCAAGCCATTTGAAAATACACCAGCGAATTCACACAGGAGAGAAACCGTATCTGTGTAGTAAATGTGGGAAGAGTTTCAGTTCGATAAACAAATTGAAAATGCACCAGCGAATTCATACAGGAGAGAAACCTCATGTCTGTGCTGACTGTGGGAAGAGTTTCAGTCAGTCTGGCACTTTGAAAAGACACCAGCAGATTCACACAGGAGAGAAGCCACATCACTGTTTTGACTGCGGGAAGAGTTTCAGCCGGATAGGCATCTTAAAATTGCACCAGAAAATCCACACAGGAGAGAAACCGTATGTCTGTGCTGACTGTGGGAAGAGTTTCAGACATTTACAAAACATGAAACTTCACCAGCGAATCCACACAGGAGAGACACCATATGGCTGTGTGGACTGTGGGAAGAGCTTCAGAAATTTACAAAAGCTGAAACTTCACCAGCTAATCCATACAGGAGAGAAGCCGCATCACTGTAATGACTGTGGGAAGAGATTCAGTCGGATAGACAAATTGAAACTTCACCAGCTAATCCATACAGGAGAGAAACCTCATGTCTGTGCTGACTGTGGGAGGAGTTTCAGTCGGGTAGACAAATTGAAAATACACCAGAGAACTCACACAGGAGAGAAACCTTATCACTGATTTCAATGTGGAAAGTCTTTTTACTGCTTCCAGGTCTCTTAAAAGACACAAATGCAAGTTGTGAAAGTTTAAGCAGAATGTGAGTGTGTGTTCATTCACCCGCACTCAGAAATTTCAGTCTTTTTAAACAGCAGCTCAGCCCTTTACAAGCTGTGTGTTTTTGTGTCATAAGTCATTCAAATTGTATCAGATCACATATCATTTAAAAGCTTAGGGCTTGCAGACCCTTTTCCCCCAGTATATATTTACATAATTTAGAACATGCTGGAATATAAAAAGGCACAGAAATGACAACGAAGTAAAATTACAAACATTTTTCAATAACTAATTATGCATTCACTTCACCGTGAAGTGTATACGTTTGACTTCAATTAACTCTGTCAACGGGAAAGCCATGACACCAAGAGGTGGTGTTAATGGAAAAGTCCAAATTTGAGGAGAAATAGAGTTTATCCAACAATAAGACCATAAATGGAATGAGCTTTGACCTCTTGACGTCAAATAAGTAAACAACAAATAAATCAAATAGTAAATAAATAAATACAAAAAAACTATAAAAAAAATACATACGCAATTGTAAATACAACTAAAAATAGTGAATAAATCACTGCCTTGGAGCCAATGAGGCTTGGGTATTGACGAGCTGTCAGCCTCACCAGGTGTCCTGTGGTGCTCAGCCTGCCTCTCTGAACACCTGCACTGGGGTCTGCGCTGTCAGGCACGGTAAATCAGAAAGTATGGTAAAGCCACATTCTCGACAGGCAAGTAAAAAAAGTGCAGTAAATGCATAGTGTAAGCATGGGAGAAGGGTGATAAACTGCAATATTACTGTGCACATTTATAATCCACTTATCAACTTTTAAGAGTGACGTTATTTGCTTCTTAGTAAAATAAAACGACAATGTACTGCAAATAAGTTGCAAATAAAACATCTATTGCTCAAACATTATAACTCGACTAATAAGCAGCAACCTTGTAGCTGAGATGTCTGTTGTACAAGCATTTACTACAGAAAATCGGGTTAAAAAATGAACCCTTCAGATGGTGAATTACAAATAAATACAAACCCGTGCAGACATCAAATGGCTGATAAAAAAAGACTGACTTAGAACATCGCTTTATAAAGTAAATCATCTGCCTAAATAACTATCGACACGCGATCAATGTGACAGGTAATTTACATGTAAAAAACTAAATAAACCAACATGCAAGGAAACCGACAAACACGAGAATGCATCCTAAATATATTACTAATGTAATACGTCATGGCGTAAGGGATATGTGAGCAAGAACATAAATAAAAAAACAGAGACAACATCAAATCATGAATTCTTACCTTCCGTGTCTACAGCGAAAATATGATCCAAAAGCTCTTCATCCTTCAATTCAGGATCCTTGACCCCACAGGAGTATTCACAATTACTCTCATTCTCCAAAACTAACTGCATTACAGCCTGCGCACCTACCTTGCGAGATCGCTTGCCGAATTACATTTTACAAAAGTAGCGCTCTCTGTTTTCACTCATAACTACAATCTCATCCGGGTTCAAAGTTCATCAAGTCTTCCCTTCAGGCCACTAGACTTTTTTTTTAATCCTATCGGTACACACAGATCACAATTCAGCACCGTTTTAATTGATAAACAAGCCAGGCAGTGTTGTGAAAGGGTGGACCCAACCTTGAAAGGGTTAGTATAAAAACTCAGTTTTTATACTAACTACAGATGATGCAGATCCCTCAATATTAAACACACTGTTCTGAAGCCATTACATTTATAAAGTACATAACTATAAGTTTTATAGCATTAATATCATTAATTATGTTACTGTTTAAATAACGTAGCTGTAATTAGGGTTAGAAACTAATACAACTGGTACTAGTCCTTAGGACTAGTACCTTTTTAAACTCACTAGTCCTTGAGTGAAATTCCTGAGTCTGAATCAACAACAGCTGTTGAGGTCCCTAAAATATTAAGCTGAAATTTTATTTTCCTAAAAAATTTTATTTTTGTATTTAAAAAGCAATGCAATGAACATGAATGCTCATTCCCAGATACATTGATTGTGTTTCTGCATCTGCCTTCCCCACATTCCGAACCCCAGTAAAGTCTGTGTGGACAACACCGTTGACAGCATACTTCACGTAGCATATCACTGCCTCAGTAATGGAACTATCTGTAAAACCATCCGAGATCACCCACAGATATTTAGCAGTTGTCATTCTGGTTAACTGGGCTGGACACTGGGTCCTCTCAATAGCGTGTATACACTCTTTTTCCTGTTTAGAATTGCTATAGGTTTTCCCCACATGTAATCCTTTTGCCTCATCCAGGTCACACATCCATTCAAAGTCAGATTAAGAGTGGGCATGCTGTGCAGGGGCGTGAGCTGTTCTGAAAGCACTTTTATCTTTAAAATCACAGAGGAGTTTCCGGTTTGTAGTAATTGGTACTCTTTTGATGTGCCTTGTTCGGCAGTCTTTGCCTTCAGCAGTTTCACACAGGTATATTGATTACTTGATTTTTCATGCACTTTAAAATCGACTCTATCTTAACACTAGAACTGCTGGATTTTCAAACTACCTAGAACCGCCACCTGGGTCACTGTGAGGCTGTGTGGTCCAGTGGTTAAAGAAAAGGGCTTGTAACCAGGAGGTCCCCGGTTCAAATCCCACCTCAGCCACTGACTCATTGTGTGACCCTGAGCAAGTCACTTAACCTCCTTGTGCTCTGTCTTTCGGGTGAGACGTAGTTGTAAGTGACTCTGCAGCTGATGCATAGTTCACACACCCTAGTCTCTGTAAGTCACCTTGGATGAAGGCTTCTGCTAAATAAACAAATAATAATAATAACTGACCCATACATTTTTAAACTGCTTTGTTATGAAAATGACATACATACTATCAGATACAACTGAAAAGTTTTATTCATGAACATCATATCTAACATTTGCATCGCAGAAACGCTGTATTTAAATGGAAAATTAAACATAAAAGGCTTTATTTTTAAAATGAGCGCATATACAGCACGATTACAAACAGCGAAAAAGTATAATAAAATACACATTTAAAAAGAAATTGGTACGTACATATACCCGTGTACATGTGTAAACACGTACACACAAAACTATAAAACCGAAATTATCGTTTCTAATACTACATAAAAATAAAATATAACACTACTTCCGGTATGACGGCTGCATTGTACTCTATGGAGGAGCGTACGCGTCTGCCATCTGACTGTGCCTGCATCCAGGAGCTGTGTTGTAAACACAGACGCAGTTCCGTTAAACACTATTGTGTAAACTGCTACATACAAACCTGTAAAACCGAAATGTTTTTTTTTTTCTAAAAATAATATAAAAAAGAATATATAACATACGTTTCATATTAGGCACATAAGTTGTTATCATTTCAGTTTGCTGTATGCATCAGAGTGCAGCTTGCCCTATTCCAATCAAAATGACTACTTTCAAGATTAAATATTTCCTTCTGATATATTCCCAGTTGCGTTTGTGGAACGAGACGAAGGATTGCTGTCTCCCAGGCACATTGAAAAATAAAGCATAAGCTTTCACTGAGTTTACATTTTGGTGCAATTGTACAAATCCACAATCCTAGCAATACATTTGTTATCAAAAACAAATCCCACCAAACCATATTTTATAATTAAACAAAGCTATATTTTACAGGGGCAGACCTCCGTTCAATTGCCCTTTTGTACCAAACCGTTGTTCTGTGGGGCTCAGCACTGGCTGTATGACGTGGGGAGCCGCATCATCGATGTCCAGACTGCACTTGTAGATCTCTGGCTCTACCGCTCCTATTATGCACTGGACTCGCCTGACCTCAGCACCACGTTACTGGATCCTCAACTAATGCACTATCCTTGTCATTGTAGATATAACTTGTTGCATCCTAGTTCATGTTGCATTTTAGTGGTATTATTTGCACTTACTGTAAACTACACTGTATTTAAATATTGAGCTTGCATTTTAACCCTGAACTGCCCTGTAATACCTGTAAGTCGCCTTGGATAAAGGTGTCAATGTCTTTTCTATTTGATATTAAAATACCTGTATCTCTGTTTTACATCTCCAACAGCTGCCTATGTAAAGAACTACAGCTCCCATCATCCCTCCCTGTTGCTGCCAGTGCAGAGGCATGCTGGGAGCTGTAGTTTGCATTCTGATTAGTTCTGATCATGGCATTAGTTTTTCTTCAACTCCCCTTACCTTCCTATGATGTCAGCAATCATTCCGAGCTGTTATTTTTAATACTGCAGTTACTCAAACACTGACACGTCACATTTTAAATGACTTATGAAATAACTGGATTTTATTATAATGTTCCTTTAAAGTATCTCCAATGGAAACAGGCTGTTCTTCGTATATTTCTGTATCTTTCCTATGCATTTATATCCCCTTCAGTCACTGTGTGTATCATTGTACCGCATTAAGTATCCTATCTATGTATCTATTTTATAAATAGGGCTTCTGATTCAATTGATTCCTGTTCAGCCATTTCTTCTGTGAAACAACTAAATGGGCTTTTTAAATCGTAAGTCTGACATTAAGCGAAGACTCGATGAACTCTGACTCGTCTTTATTAACGTAAATACAATCCTGCATAACGGTTATAATGAAGTGCGTTTCAGCATGAAATACTTCATTTTTCATTACAGCTTTAATAAAGATGAGTCGCTTATTATTAACATGTGTTGGAGAAACATACACTCTACGAGAAACTATAGTTTACAAAATTAACTGGGTTTTAGATCGAGTTAGTATTTGGATTTTAAAGTTAAGTTAGACAATTTTGGGTTTAATATTGAATGTTGAAGCAGGAAAGACAGATCTTAAAGGAGAAAGCTTTGAAGTACACCATATGGAAATTTAAAGGGGACCCTGTGTTTTCTCAGAGATAACATTTTGGGGCTAAAACCTTCAAAGACTGACAATCTCCTTCCTTTACTTAACTTTATGACTTTATCACTTTGCCAGTAAACATCAGAGAGGCTTTGATGTCGCATTCAGTTAAGGTAATAAATGGAAGGTGGACCCACGTGCTCAGTGATATGACTGGCTGATAAATATGCATCAGTATGTAATTGTCTTTTCTGATAGGTTAAGGAAGGGGTGATGTCATAAGGGAAGCCTATGTTAATTCAAACATTGTATTGTCTTGTGCTTAAGGAAAATAGAGCACCCTGCTGCTCTACTGTATCTAATAAAATATCTTTGTTGAAATCTACAATGGAGTTTGGAATCACAATAATCTTCTACTTGCAGATTCCCAAAAAAGAACATTAAAAAACGTTTTAATTTGTGAATTCTACTACATGTTGCAATCTCGTTTGTACGTTTTGCTTGTAAATGAAAATTAAGACTTGGTAGAGTTTAGTTTCATTAAAGCTACAGACAGAGACAAACAGAGAGACAGAGACCCACAATCCTGTTCAGTTTGGCGCTACAATATAGTCCCTTCTTCTTGGTGTCTGTGTTAGTTTACTACATTCTGAAAAGAGTTTAGAATACAATAAAGCCAGTAATTTAAGCAATGTTCTGCCTGCCTGGAACTAGAATGGGGAATGTAAACTAACTGGAAAGTCATCAATCTAGTTTCTGATGAACTAGTTCTGCACAGAAAGCTGAACTCTGGTAGAATGTAGCAAACATTCACTCAGGAATAATATTGTAGTTTCTGTAGAGGCTCTTATCCAATTGTAGATTCAGTGATTTCTCACGATTGATTAGACTCAAACAGAAATACTGTTAAACTGAAGTCTAGTGGAACAATGTATTAAACATGCAGCCATGCAATCGTATTGACAGTGAAACTGCACACAGATCTGTTACTCCGGCGCTGTGTCGTTTTCCTGCAGCCAGTACTTGCGTGGAGTCCTGGCGCCATCTACTGGAAGACGTGAGAATAGCAGGGAGAGGTTTGTCATTCATTTAAATGGGAGAGAGATTAAGTCTCCAAACGGTATCTGGAAAGTTAATGCTCGATTTAAATGAATATACTAACTAATATGTTTGTATTATACACCACAGTTATAAAAGGTATTATTAGCCATTTGTAACTTTATAAATTAACAGGCTATTCTATAAATGAACCAACGTTTCCTTGTCATTTTATAATTGACTGATCAGCTGGTAACTTTTATGATTTGTTGATATAATTAATAAAGCTATTATCTGTGTGATTGTTTTAAATACAAAATGAATCTCATGTTTTCATATACATCACCACAGACATTATTATTATTATTATTATTATTATTATTATTATTATTATTATTATACTGAACGGTACCCGGGTGCAAAAATGCGCCTGTTTTCACGAGTGTACGGTAAACTGCCACAGAATTGGTTAAGAGAGCCCCAGCCCGTCCAATTACCAGAGGATTCTTCTTTTCAGAATGACCCCGCAGCCAATGGCAGGCGAGAGAGGGGGCGGGTTTGTTTTTGTTTCGGTCTCTCACAGTATCATTACCTGAACTGAAGGAGAGAGAGGAGGCCGGCAAATGTACGAGTAAGTTTTTAAATATAAATTAATATGATTCTGTTTGTTAACCGGTACAGATACTTACATGAGATAACTAGTACTGAAAACTATTTGCTTCATGTAAAAAATATTTTAAGAAAGAGGTTACTTTTTCCGTGTACGAAAATACACTTACAGGCCCATTGAGAGGGCGGGAGGCCGGGACATTTCTGCGGCCCGCTGCCCCTGGAAAAAAAATCCCCAAACAAACCAAAAATAAATAAATAAATAAAATTCTCGTCAGAGACCAATCATTTTAATATTTTTAAAAACAAGAAACATCTCCAGCCCTCAACTCTAAACCCTGCAAGGGACCGTCCTGCTCTAGGAAAGCATTTTCCACTAGTTTTTATTTGGAAGTGTGGATGTGTTGAATAAGTTGCTCTGTCAGTTTTCATGTTATTTTTCAGCTCTGTACTGTAGTGAAGCTTGGACCCTGGAAAGGAGGGAGCGCTGTGTATTAGTGTGACTTATTTGGGTTGAATTGAAGTCCTGTTTTTATTGAATATGTATCCCAGCTACAGAACCGCTTAAAAGCGCTCGGTGAAGCTGCGTAATGACGTCTCCAGCAACGTGCTTTCACACGGGCTGCGTTCACGGTGCTTTTTCGCCGGCTGCAAAGCAGACAGGGTCTGCGCCTGACGTCACCGGTCTGTGTAGACGCAGCGTGGACAGATTTGGGAGATTTCCCAGGCAGCAGCAGAGCAGGCGGAGCAAAAATGTGACGTCAGCTGACTCGATTGACTTTTCTGTGCGAGTCGTGTAACAGCAGCGTGTGGGTGTGTGCCTGTGGTATGAGTGCAGACTGAAGTCGGGAAGGAGCTCATTAAAGTGACTGTTAGCTAACTTTCACACAGCAGGTTTCTATAGGGTCGGGTATCGGCAGTGTCTTCACGATACGATACGTATCACGACACAGAAACTAAGCATGAAACATTAAAATCACACAATCGTCTCATTTGCTTGTGCAAGTGTTTGCGTTAACACTGGTAAAGCTGTTTTGGTCAAATAAGCTTCACAACCTCTTTTGCTTTTGTTTCCTGATTATTCTTTAAAATCAATTTCTTTAAAACAAAATTACAAATCAGGGATCCAGACACAGTTGTTGCCTTTGGAGCAAATACTGTTAATAATAATAATAATAATAATAATAATAATAGGGCCCTATGAAATCCGTCTTATTATTTTGAATTTTCTGATTTATTTTTTTCCTGATTTTCGGTTTTAAAAATCAGTAATTTGTTAGTCTGTTTCGATGCCTCACATCTGTGAACAATTAATACAATAATAATAATAATTTCAAAGTATTCTTCCACTCCACTGAACAGGTGACTTTTACACAGCTTTATAAACTTTCAGTGTAGTATCTGGCTTTCCTGCACTTTTCTGTTTGTTTTGGTTCCTGCTAAAATAATATATATTAGTTATAAGAAGATGTATTTAAATATGTATATTTTAAAATAAAGTCTTACAATACTCCCAGTCTGTTTCAAAGCATCACATCTGTATCAAAGAACAGGAAAGCATATTGAGAGAAGGATCATGCATGGTTTACCTGTATTGATATCTCAGTGTAGTGACATTGTTCATATTGTTTGAGTTCTGCCTGCAATGGAAATGTATCTATTTATACAGTTGTGACAGGGTGAGTGGTGCGGTGCGGTAGATATATAATGTCCAGACTGTTTCTCCCAAAGAAATATTCTTTTATTTTTACAAGCAAAAATACCAAAAATAATCCAAATGAAAAACAATAATCCACCTCAGTCTCCAAAAGTAAATAATAAAACTCTCCACAACCACAATCCTCCGTGCACGAAAATGTGCTCTTCTTCTCTGGGGTTTGTGGTGCGTGCGCTGTGCTGTGCTGTGTTGTTCTGTGTTGTGCTGTGCTGTGCTGTGCTGTGCTGTGCGATGAGGGGCGTGCTCTGGGGTTAGTGCTGGCTCAGTGGCTACACCCTCCCGTCCTCCTGCTCCTCTGAGAAAACACAAACAAACACGTAACAAAACAAAGACATACATCAGCTCCGATTTATGCTCATTCCCAGATACATTGATTGTGTTTCTGCATCTGCCTTCCCCACATTCCGAACCCCAGTAAAGTCTGTGTGGACAACACCGTTGACAGCATACTTCACGTAGCATATCACTGCCTCAGTAATGGAACTATCTGTAAAACCATCCGAGATCACCCACAGATATTTAGCAGTTGTCATTCTGGTTAACTGGGCTGGACGCTGGGTCCTCTCAATAGCGTGTATACACTCTTTTTCCTGTTTAGA
This sequence comes from Huso huso, assembly GCA_036884735.1. Classification (NCBI taxonomy): domain Eukaryota; kingdom Metazoa; phylum Chordata; class Actinopteri; order Acipenseriformes; family Acipenseridae; genus Huso; species Huso huso. The sequence goes on along the minus strand of CM072714.1, from coordinate 4,463,747 downwards.
ATTGCTATAAGTTTTCCCCACATGTAATCCTTTTGCCTCGTCCAGGTCACACATCCATTCAAAGTCAGATTAAGAGTGGGCATGCTGTGCAGGGGCGTGAGCTATTCTGAAAGCACTTTTATCTTTAAAATTACAGAGGAGTTTCCGGTTTGTAGTAATTGTTACTCTTTTGATGTGCCTTGTTCGGCAGTCTTTGCCTTCAGCAGTTTCACACAGGTATATTGATTACTTGATTTTTCATGCACTTTAAAATCGACTCTATCTTAACACTAGAACTGCTGGATTTTCAAACTACCTAGAACCGCCACCTGGGTCACTGTGAGGCTGTGTGGTCCAGTGGTTAAAGAAAAGGGCTTGTAACCAGGAGGTCCCCGGTTCAAATCCCACCTCAGCCACTGACTCATTGTGTGACCCTGAGCAAGTCACTTAACCTCCTTGTGCTCTGTCTTTCGGGTGAGACGTAGTTGTAAGTGACTCTGCAGCTGATGCATAGTTCACACACCCTAGTCTCTGTAAGTCACCTTGGATGAAGGCTTCTGCTAAATAAACATATAATAATAATAACTGACCCATACATTTTTAAACTGCTTTGTTATGAAAATGAAATACATACTATCAGATACAACTGAAAAGTTTTATTCATGAACATCATATCTAACATTTGCATCGCAGAAACGCTGTATTTAAATGGAAAATTAAACATAAAAGGCTTTATTTTTAAAATGAGCGCATATACAGCACGACTACAAACAGCGAAAAAATATAAAAAAATACACATTTAAAAAGAAATTGGTACGTACATATACCCGTGTACATGTGTAAACACATACACACAAAACTATAAAACCGAAATCATCATTTCTAATACTACATAAAAATAAAATATAACACTACTTCCGGTATGACGGCTGCATTGTACTCTATGGAGGAGCGTACGCGTCTGCCATCTGACTGTGCCTGCATCCAGGAGCTGTGTTGTAAACACAGACGCAGTTCCATTGAACACTATTGTGTAAACACGTGTAAAGTGTTACATGCAAACCTGTAAAACCGAAATGTTTTTTTTTTCTTTCTAAAAATAATATAAAAAAGAATATATAACATACGTTTCATATTAGGCACATAAGTTGTTATCATTTCAGTTTGCTGTATGCATCAGAGTGCAGCTTGCCCTATTCCAATCAACATGACTACTTTCAAGATTAAATATTTCCTTCTGATATATTCCCAGTTGCGTTTGTGGAACGAGACGAAGGATTGCTGTCTCCCAGGCACATTGAAAAATAAAGCATAAGCTTTCACTGAGTTTACATTTTGGTGCAATTGTACAAATCCACAATCCTAGCAATACATTTGTTATCAAAAACAAATCCCACCAAACCATATTTTATAATTAAACAAAGCTATATTTTACAGGGGCAGACCTCTGTTCAATTGCCCTTTTGTACCAAACCGTTGTTCTGTGGGGCTCAGCACTGGCTCTATGACGTGGGGAGCCGCATCATCGATGTCCAGACTGCACTTGTAGATCTCTGGCTCTACCGCTCCTATTATGCACTGGACTCGCCTGACCTCAGCACCACGTTACTGGATCCTCAACTAATGCACTATCCTTGTCATTGTAGATATAACTTGTTGCATCCTAGTTCATGTTGCATTTTAGTGGTATTATTTGCACTTACTGTAAACTACACTGTATTTAAATATTGAGCTTGCATTTTAACCCTGAACTGCCCTGTAATACCTGTAAGTCGCCTTGGATAAAGGTGTCAATGTCTTTTCTATTTGATATTAAAATACCTGTATCTCTGTTTTACATCTCCAACAGCTGCCTATGTAAAGAACTACAGCTCCCATCATCCCTCCCTGTTGCTGCCAGTGCAGAGGCATGCTGGGAGCTGTAGTTTGCATTCTGATTAGTTCTGATCATGGCATTAGTCTTTCTTCAACTCCCCTTGCCTTCCTATGATGTCAGCAATCATTCCGAGCTGTTATTTTTAATATTGCAGTTACTCAAACACTGACACGTCACATTTTAAATAACTTATGAAATAACTGGATTTTATTATAATGTTCCTTTAAAGTATCTCCAATGGAAACAGGCTGTTCTTCGTATATTTCTGTATCTTTCCTATGCATTTATATCCCCTTCAGTCACTGTGTGTATCATTGTACTGCATTAAGTTTCCTATCTATGTATCTATTTTATAAATAGGGCTTCTGATTGTCTGTGTTTTACCCCATCTTTTCTACTCCTTTAAGAATTCAATTGATTCCTGTTCAGCCATTTCTTCTGTGAAACAACTAAATGGGCTTTTTAAATCGTAAGTCTGACATTAAGCGAAGACTCGATGAACTCTGACTCGTCTTTATTAACGTAAATACAATCCTGCATAACGGTTATAATGAAGTGCGTTTCAGCATGAAATACTTCATTTGTCATTACAGCTTTAATAAAGATGAGTCGTTATTATTAACATGTGTTGGAGAAACATACACTCTACGAGAAACTGTAGTTTACAAAATTAACTGGGTTTTAGATCGAGTTAGTATTTGGATTTTAGAGTTAGTTAAGTTAGTTAGACAATTTTGGGTTTATTGAATGTTGAAGCAGGAAAGACAGATCTTAAAGGAGAAAGCTTTGAAGTACACCATATGGAAATTTAAAGGGGACCCTGAGTTTTCTCAGAGATAACATTGTGGGGCTAAAACCTTCAAAGACTGACAATCTCCTTCCTTTACTTAACTTTATGACGTTATCGCTTTGCCAGTAAACATCAGAGAGGCTTTGATGTCGCATTCACTTAAGGTAATAAATGGAGGGTGGACCCACGTGCTCAGTGATATGACTGGCTGATAAATATGCATCAGTATGTAATTGTCTTTTCTGATAGGTTAAGGAAGGGGTGATGTCATAAGGGAAGCCTATGTTAATTCAAACATTGTATTGTCTTGTGCTTAAGGAAAATAGAGCACCCTGCTGCTCTACTGTATCTAATAAAATATATTTGTTGAACTCTACAATCGAGTTCGGAATCACAATAATTTTCTACTTGCAGATTCCCAAAAAATAACATTAAAAAACGTTTTAATTTGTGAATTCTACTACATGTTGCAATCTCGTTTGTACGTTTTGCTTGTAAATGAAAATTAAGACTTGGTAGAGTTTAGTTTCATTAAAGCTACAGACAGAGACAAACAGAGAGACAGAGACCCACATTCCTGTTCAGTTTGGCGCTACAATATAATCCCTTCTTCTTGGTGTCTGTGTTAATTTACTACATTCTGAAAAGAGTTTAGAATACAATAAAGCCAGTAATTTAAGCAATGTTCTGCCTGCCTGGAACTAGAATGGGGAATGTAAACTAACTGGAAAGTCATCAATCTAGTTTCTGATGAACTAGTTCTGCACAGAAAGCTGAACTCTGGTAGAATGTAGCAAACATTCACTCAGGAATAATATTGTAGTTTCTGTAGAGGCTCTTATCCAATTGTAGATTCAGTGATTTCTCACGATTGATTAGACTCAAACAGAAATACTGTTAAACTGAAGTCTAGTGGAACAATGTATTAAACATGCACCCATGCAATCGTATTGACAGTGAAACTGCACACAGATTTGTTACACCGGCGTTGTGTCGTTTTTCTGCAGCCAGTACTTGCGTGGAGGCCTGGCGCCATCTACTGGAAGACGTGAGAATAGCAGGGAGAGGTATGTCATTCATTTAAATGGGAGAGAGATTAAGTCTCCAAACGGTATCTGGAAAGTTAATGCTCGATTTAAATGAATATATTAACTAATGTGTTTGTATTATACACCACAGTTATAAAAGGTATTATTAGCCATTTGTAACTTTATAAATTAACAGGCTATTCTATAAATGAACCAACGTTTCCTTGTCATTTTATAATTGACTGATCAGCTGGTAACTTTTATGATTTGTTGATATAATTAATAAAGCTATTATATGTGTGATTGTTTTAAATACAAAATGAATCTCGTGTTTTCATATACATCACCACAGACATTATTATTATTATTATTATACTGAACGGTACCCGGGTGCAAAAATGCGCCTGTTTTCACGAGTGTACGGTAAACTGCCACAGAACTGAACCCCTATTGGTTAAGAGAGCCCCAGCCCGTCCAATCACCGGAGGATTCTTCTTTTCAGAAGGGCCCCGCAGCCAATGGCAGGCGAGAGAGGGGGCGGGTTTGTTTTTGTTTCGGTCTCTCACAGTATCGTTACCTGAAGGAAAGAGAGGAGGCCGGCAAATGTACGAGTAAGTTTTTAAATATAAGTTAATATGATTCTGTTTGTTAACCGGTACAGATACTTACATGAGATAACTAGTACTGAAAACTATTTGCTTCATGTAAAAATATTTTAAGAAAGAGTTACTTTTTCCGTGTACGAAAATAATAATTGTATAAATAAAACACACTTACAGGCCCATTGAGAGGGCGGGAGGCCGGGACATTTCTGCGGCCCGCTGCCCCTGGAAAAAAAAACCCCAAACAAACCAAAAATAAATAAATAAATAAAATTCTCGTCAGAGACCAATCATTTTAATATTTTTAAAAACAAGAAACATCTCCAGCCCTCAACTCTAAACCCTGCAAGGGACCGTCCTGCTCTAGGAAAGCATTTTCCACTAGTTTTTATTTGAAGTGTGGATGTGTTGAATAAGTTGCTCTGTCGGTTTTCATGTTATTTTTCAGCTCTGTACTGCAGTGAAGCTTGGACCCTGGAAAGGAGGGGGAGCGCTGTGTATTATTGTGACTTATTTGGGTTGAATTGAAGCACGTCCTGTTTTT